>OV049860.1:26034175-26701675 GCA_920104075.1 Melanargia galathea
TTGACAGAAAAATCCAATTACAAGCATTTTTTTTTAATTTCAACTACAAGTTAGCCCTTGACTGCAATCTCACCTGATGGTAAGTGATGATGCAGTCTAAGATGGAAGCGGGCTAACTTGGAAGAGGTATGCATACCCCTGATCGGTTTCTACACGGCATCGTACCGGAACGCTAAATCGCTTGGCGGCACGGCTTTGCCGGTAGGGTGGTAACCAGCCACGGCTTAAGCCTCCCACCAGACCAGACCAGAGACAATTTAGAAATTATAAAATCTCAAAATTGCTCCTGCCGGGAATCGAACCCTGGACCTCCCGCTTATAAGACCACAGCGCTCACCACTGCGCCAGGGAGGTTGGCATTCTGTTTAATAAGGCATTTTGTCATGCATAATAGTCGTGGACCATAAACAACGTCTGCATAGTTTAGCCTAGAGGGAACCAACGCTTCCACCAACTGGGTACGAAGTTCCTGAGAAGATACAAGCCATCCCCAACGAACTTTCAATAACTTTATTTATCAACTTGCCCACTCACTTGCACATCGGGCGGTAAAGGTTAATTTTCCGTTTTTATTTTTATTTCCCTGGCCTGAACTTATTACCGTCGCGTCGAGATCAAACGCGGTAGGTAGTTGAAAATAGATCGTGAAGAAAATTAGGTCCATAATTAGATTTTCCTCTAAATAGAACTTCTATGTATAACTTGAAATGCCCTTTTATATGTATATTGCCAAGGGTCAACGTGAAGGCAATTTAATTGCCATTTATTTGTCTTTGTGATGAGCGAAATTCCAAGTTTCACATTAACGATTAGACGGCCTTTATAATTAGATTAGTAAATGTATTTAGAAGACTAGCGGACCCGGCAGACCTCGTCCTACCCGGTGACTACCAACATCAGTGCCACCTACCGAGACCCGGTAGGTTACCTGTCCCTGGTAATTGTGTTTTCAAACCATCCAGGAACATATTGAAATATGTTTAAATATGTTTTTTCTTTTCTTTTATTTTTTCATCAATTTTCCAATGTTTTTAATAGTTATTCTGCTAGTTGGTCTAGCAGTTAGCACGTACGATAGTGGCTCACGAGGTTTGGATTCTCAGGTCAGATCAAAAAAAATTAAGAGGTATTCGGTTTTTCTGTCAAGTTTTCTCAGTGCCAGCCCGGAGTTGGAAGTTGGCGGTGTTAGATACAACCCCGTGCCTTGGAGAGCACGTAAAGCCGTCGGTCCTGCGTCTGATCTCTCTCCGGTCGTGTCGCCTTAGCGTCCCATAGGACTATGAGAGTGAGGGAATAGAGAGTGTACCTGTGTTCGCAATTTAAGTATCACTACTTAACAAGATCGCAGTCAAAGTCTAAATAATTATTGTTATCGAATAAAATAAAGTCTCATCATTTCTGGTACGATCCTACCTATCCCAACTAGCCTACCCTACCCCTTACGCTACGGCGCCATTAATTTACGATGCAAAATAAAAATACTAGCAATGTTTTGTGACCATATTTACCTTTCCGGTTTCGAGCACACTTTGCTATCGGTCCTTTGTTATCACTATCATTAGTTTAGTTACTCATTGTGGCTAATTCTGTTGTACACAATCTCTAAACTTAAACTATATTGACAAGTTTAAAAATAGTGCTATCCTTTTCTGCAGGGAGCATTGTGAAAGAGATAGGAATATATTTAGACCTATCATTTTAGTTTAGATTTAGAGATTGTGTACAACTGTCAGAATTAGCCACATTAGTTTATTAGTTGTGTTAGGTTTAGCGGTTTAGGCGTGAAAGCGTAACAAACAAACAAACTCACTTTCGCATTTATAATATTAGTAAGAATGTATAGGGAGTATGTATACCGACCGTGTCGCAATGACCGATACTACTAATCAGACGCATTCATAATTGATTGACTGATGCTAATTGATCCAGTGATTGATCCGTGTACCTATGCAAAAATATGTCGATGCATGCGTGAATGGTTGATGATACCTACTTGTTACACTTTATTGTATTGCGTCGAAACGACACATGAAAGCTAAATGCAAATTCTTTCAATATAATAATCGCTCTGATGATCTGTAGGGCTATTCTCTAAAATACCATTTCGATATCGAAGCTCACTCAAGTGAGATAACTCGCTTCGAAAGCAAACTCACTTCACCTTGGTTTGATATTCTGTAAACATCTGCTACGCACTTGCGAAGTGAAGTGAGTTTGAGTGAGAAGACCTGTACTATCGAGTTTTACAGAGTACAAATTAGCAAACTCATCTCGAATTCACTCTCGATAATTCGAAAATGGCTTTACAGAATAGCCCTGCTGAGGGATTTACGATTCATGGGATGACAGATGATGTCAGTCCAACATCGACACCGTCATCCAACGTGCATCATAGCTAGTATTTAATAGAAAAAAAAACTAGCTACTTCCCGTGGCTTCGCCCGCGTGAATTTCAGTTTTTCACACATCCTGAGGGAATATTGGATTTCCGGCCCCGTTCCCGCTCCCTTTTCCAACCTGTATACCTACTTTCAAGGAAGTTTGCTATAGTAATCTACCTATAGCTGTAGCTATAGATTTCGGTTTTTGCAAAATCCCGTGGGAACTGTGGATTTTTCCAGGATAAAAAGCATATAGCATATGTGTTAAGTCAGGGTATAATCTATCTTCATTCTATATTTCAGCTAAATCGGTTCAGTATTTGCGGCGTTAAAGAGTAACAAACATACACACATACACACAAACTTTACATATATATCTAATACCTTTAAACGAGCATTTCTTGTATATGTGTATATATATTCCAAAATATGAAAAGTCAAAATTATTTTGCTATGATCCGCAAAACAGTCAAATTTGTATGGTACATCAAGCAGCATGTGCTATGCCCTGTCAGCCTTCCTGCTGTTAAATAAGCAGGAAAAATAAGCAACCAAGCGGACCCCAAGCACCACCACAACTGACAGTTGTGCATTGTAGAGTCTACATCTCCTGAGGATGCTCCGGTGTCGGAGCGAAACGATCGTCGAGTTTATTTCGGTGGTGGATTTGTGTGGTGTTACTTGGTGGTGGTGCTTGGGGTCCGCTTGGTTGCTTATTTTTCCTGCTTATTTAACAGCAGGAAGGCTGACAGGGCATAGCACATGCTGCTTGTTGTACCATACTTTGACTGTTTTGCGGATCATAGCAAAATAATTTTGACTTTTCATGATATATTATGGATTTCCGCAAAGTAACGCCTGCTTCTATTGAATATATTCCAAAAAACACGATTTACCCAAAACAAGGTCATCTAGATATTAATACGTATAACAAATAATTATAAATTAAAAATTTAAATCCTCCTGCTCCAAACATCAAACCCTTGATCACTATGACGTGTCTACCAAGTAGGTACTTGTCGACACTAATCTATAAAAAAGCACATTCTAATCTGTGTGAATACCCATTCTGTGTCTAACATCCCTACCACAGCTAACAAAATGGCTGATAACTTTGAAACGGCTGATAGCTGCGAGGGTTCTAAACACACCCTATAGTCTGAAAAAAGCACACAAAAAGCTTAGCCGGGCATTCTTTTTATATTATAATCACCATCTCATTATACCACTTAGACTGAGTTTAAGAACTGAGAAAGCTATTACCAAGTTTTTTTTTGCGTGAAATAAGTACCGAACCATCATTTTATTTTTCTGTAAGTTGTGCATAGTGGGGCTTGTGGATATCTTTAGGACAGAGTGCTTAGTATCAGTTTGGAGCGCTCCAAAACTTTATTTTTTTTAGGTATTGATCGATTGAAAATGACTTCAGAGTAAAATTGACCTTAAACGGCTTCTATTAAGGTTTGAGTTCGCCAATACATTCAGCGTTCGAAAACAGCCAGCGCTCCAAGCAAAAATGTTGTAAAATAAATATTCGAATTATTGAATTACGGCTTTAAAATAAGAGTCTTTGGGTTAATTTTGCTCTGAAGTCATTTTTAATTTGATCAATAGTATACTATTGATAAAGTTTTGGAGCGCTCCAAACCGAGACTATAAGCACTCAGAGTGCTTAGTCTAAGTTTGGAGCGCTCCAAAACTTTTTAGTATACTATAAGTATACTATTGATCGAATCACCATGATTTCAGAGTAAAATGGACCTAAAATAAGAGTCTTTGGGTTCATTTTGCTGTGAAGTCATTTGTGATTCGATCAATAGTATACTTCTAGTATACTTTTAGTTTTGGAGCGCTTCAAACTTAGACTAAGCACTCAAATCCTTTGTGAATACACAAACGGCAGATAGCGCCTCCTGCAGCCCTGGTAGAATAGATGAAGTATAGATAGGTAGGTTATACATATATTTATTTATTACTAGCTGTACTCAAAACAAAAATAAAACAATTTGTTATTTTTTTTTGTCCATCTATCTGTCTGTCTGTTTGTACCGGCTACTGTCAATCTCCAAAATAGCTGGACAAATTTTAACGGGACCTTTACTATCAGATAGCTGTTGTTATAAGAAATAACTTAGGCTATACTTTTGTTTTAGAAATTTTTTTTATCAATAAAAGTTAAAAACCCATGAAATCCCCAAGTATCCCCAAGTAGGATAAATAGTAAATAGTAAAGGTTTGTACGAAAGTAAGAATCTCCCGCAGTAAGAGTCTCCCTTTGATGCTCGCAACTTCATCCGCGGGCATCAGCTAGTATTTAAATATGGAAAGTCATTAAGTTTTCCACTTGAGGCCTACTGAAAAAATAAATCCCGACTAAGTATATCCCTCAAACCTATAGTGCGAAGCTAGTTCGAAGAATCAGTTTTAGATTGAACAAAACTAATCTCCGACACAAAGTGCAGTAATTATTTCTGCTTTTGAGTGAAATTACTTTACTAAATTAAGTGCTATGAATATATTATATACTTATTGTGTCGTCTGTTAACTACAGGCAGGTAGTAGGTGACACGTGTATGTCGCCACGTGTATCACACCGTGAGGAGACATCCCGTAGGTGCTACGAGTTTCTACGAACTGCTACGAGCGACAACGATCAAATACTTCCGAAAATCAATTCTGTGTGCTTAGTCTAAGATCGGAGCACTCGAAAACGAACTCGAAAACTATTGATCGAATCACAAGTGAATTCAGAGCAAAATGAACTTAAATACTCGTATTTTAAAGTCGTAATTCCATAGTTCGAATATGTATTTTACAACATTTCTGCTTGGGGCGCTCGTTGTGTTCGAATGCTGAATGTATTGACGAACTCAAACCTTAATACAAGCCATTTTAGGTCTATTTTACTCTGAAATCGATCAATAGTTTTCGAGTTCGTTTTCGAGTGCTCCGATCTTAGACTAAGCACTCTGCTTGCAAGTCTTTCTGCTTCTTACCAAGTAATTGTATAATATGGAACTATGAGAGTTACGTAGTAAGTACGTACGTAGTCTGTTATTTATTCCTTCTATGTACCTAGTCTAGAATAAATTACACACTAGTGCATATTTGGTTTGTGCAACCGCAGCTGATGGCAAGATGATGCAGTCGAGTGCTTACACTATAGAAATACATTCCGAAGTAGAACTATTTGCATGGTAGTTTACGCACTTCCGACTTCCGTCATCCGATTTCTCTCCGTCATCTGTGAGTTTCTAATTCGGAAGAAATATCAGACCGACGCGCGAAGTGCCGTAGTGCGAGTACCTACTGTTTGTATGAACGCTTTCACATTATTTCGGATTTCAATGATGCAGATTAAGGACGCAGTGCAAAAAGCAATATCCAAATTCGGTCCGAGTTTTTTATATCCGTATTACCACGGATTCAAATCGGATGCAGTGCGTACCCGCTCTAAGGCGAGTTGCGCTTTTTAAATCCAGAAATATCAAACAGTCTCCACGTGTTTAAAATGAACACGTAAATGCACGTGTATGAAGTCGAGATATCACCTAGTAATATACCTAATATTCTGTTTCCGAAGTATTTGCATCGATTCAATATTGAAGTCTCAACATCGAGCCCTTGAAAAAGTCACAAGCTTCTCGTATTCCACAACGGCATTATAAACAGGGAAATAGTTTTGAAATCGTTTAACTGCTTATCCTTGTACTATAATATTTCTCCAAATTCAATATATGTACTTAGTTTATAATATACTAGATGATGCCCGCAAATTCGTCCTCGTGGATTTAGGTTTTTTCAAAAATCCCAAGGGAACTCTTTGCTTATCCGGGATAATAAGTTTATCCTAATTTTTATCCGATGTCCGCCCCCGGAATGTACCTACCTAAGCTAACTGTGACTGTTGAAGCCGTGGAAAGCTAGCAGACAGACAGATAGACCTACTTTCGCATTTATAATATTAGTATAAATATAATTTTCGAATAAACTGACTTACAACTTACAAGACAACAACGTACAACATCAAAAATAGCCTGAATGCACTTTTTTGAACTCTAAATGTTCTTTCAACATCTACTGAGTTTCCTCTTTGGAAATCCATACGAAAAGATCATCAATCTATAATCATTTACCGTTATCCAAATCACATGTTCAGCGTGCTTAGTCTCAGTTTGGAGCGCTCCAAAACTTTTTAGTATACTATAAGTGAGGAGCGTTGTTTCAAATCGTATTTTGTCCATAGTAATCAAAATATGAGATTTCGTTGTATATGGCCTTAAAATGCAAGAGTAACTAACTTAGCAAAAGTTAGTGCATAAAAACCGAATTTGTCAAGTAAATAATCGAATGTCAAAATGAGGCGCTGTTTCAAAATATGTTTTGTCCGTGTGAAGTGGTGTTTCAAAACATAGTCTGTCCACCTGTTAGCAAAATAACAATTTATTATGGTCTGTCTGTGGCGGCAAACTGTACGATTATTTAAATAATGGCCTGTTTCACCACCTTCTGATAAGTAAGGTAAGTATCTACAACTTTTGTCTTTGTCATTTGACATAATCCGAAAATCCGACACTTATCAGAAGGTCTTGAAACAAGCCCTTAGTAATTTAAACAAAATTGTTTTAATATTGTTGTACAAGCATGGAGCAAGGAGTCCTAGTAGGAAATCATTCAGTTGGCTCAAGAAAAAAAGACACAAAACATCAAAACAAAGAGGCGAGGAATATTTAAATTATCGTTTTATTGTTTCTTTGTACTATTATACGACTCTAACTGTATTTTATCGGCAGTTATAAGATTCTGGCTACAATATGAATTTATTTTGTTTCAGTTATGAAATAAAGGAACCTGAACTGAACAATTTTGTCATTCATAATTCCATGCATTCATAATAACTCAAGATTTAATATATGTTGTGCTATATATAAATTTGATTTAATACAGTGAAAACATTATTTTATGCATACTCTGTGCATAAAATATAGGCCATAAGCGTTTTTTTATTTTTTAGTAGGTATTATTGGACAAAATATGAATCATTTCTTTGTGCATAATATGCTTTGAAAATAAACCAGTGTTTCAAAATGTATTGTGTCCATAAACGAGTGTTTCAAAATGTATTATGTCCATACAAATGGTTCAAAACATATTTTGTCCAATATTTATGCTTAATTAACTTAATAAAAAACTATAGAACACTATTTGTTTTTTTATTCAGACATGCTATATTATGCTTTATATTTAGCATGGTAAATTTGTTTCTACATATAACTTTAAGAAAAAGGCATAAATTAAAAACGGCTATTTTTGAAAAATACACATTTTTGGACAAAATGAGTTTTGAAACAACGCTCCTCAAGTATACTATTGATCGAATCACCATGACTTCAGAGTAAAATGGACCTAAAGTAAGAGCCTTTGGGTTCATTTTGCTCTGAAGTCATTTGTGATTCGATCAAATAGTATACTTCTAGTATACTTTTAGTTTTGGAGCGCTTCAAACTTAGACTAAGCACTCAGATTGATATGAAACTTGTAAATGGTCCATAAATATACCATAAATTTTGACGAAGTCGCAATAATAAAAAAGCTTGTAATAAATACAATAATACATAATATAAGAATATAAATTTTTTATTTGTATAATGCGCGTATATATGAATGTGTAAACATATTGAGAATATTATATCTTTATTTTATAACTTTCTTCATCTCTTTTTAAGTTATTTACGAGCTATATAAAGTAACGGCGACGGTTATGACATCATAATATTCGTATCTAATAATTTCTAAAGCAATTTAAAACCTGCAATGTGTATTTTTAATCCCCGACGCAAAAACGACGGGGTGTTATAAGTTTGACGTGTCTCTCTGTGTGTGCGTGCGTTCGTGCGTGCGTGCGTGCGTGCGTGGGTGCGTGCGTGTGTGTGTGTGTGTGTGTGTGTGTGTGTGTGTGTGTGTGTCTGTTCCCCTGTAGCGCTCAAACGGGTTGACCGATTTTAATGCGGTTTTTTTTTTGTTTGAAAAGTGAATTAGTCGAGAGTGTTGCTATGTTTGATGAAAATAGATCCAAGATGACCGCCGCTACAAAATTGCGGATTACATATTTTTTCACAACTCCTTTAATATGGGTATCAAATGAAAGGGCTTGACTAGTAGAATAGCACTATGCAAATCCAAGATGGCCGCCGCCACAAAATGGCGAATGTCGGGGGTTTTGAAATTTTTAATTTATACTAGTTTTATGATATTTGTGCACCTTCTAAGTTTACGAATCTGACCTACTAATTATAATTAGTAGGTCAGATTCGTAAACTTAGAAGGTGCACAAATATCATAAAACTAGTATAAATTAAAAATTTCAAAACCCCCGACATTCGCCATTTTGTGGCGGCGGCCATCTTGGATTTGCATAGTGCTATTCTACTAGTCAAGCCCTTTCATTTGATACCCATATGAAAAATCAGACGTGGATAATGGACTTAATATTCTTTTACCACGGGAAAGCCGGAGAGGAGTAACCATGAGATGATCGTTGTTGTCTTATCTTATACTTAAGTTCGCGCAGGGACAATTCGGAAAACAATTAGGGTAGGTACCCGGTTTAAATGCATTGGATTTTTACCCGACTACGGCAAAGCCAAAAGTAAGGGTTTAGCAGTCTATGTATGTATATATGTTTGTGTCCGATTTTTGCATGAGATTCTGTGTGTAACACTGTAGCGCCTAAACTATAACTGGATTATATTGTAGACCGATTTTGATGAATGAGGTGTCTATTGATTAGTTGTTATGGTCCGGCTACATTTTATTTACGAAAAAAATCGGGAAATGACCTTCGCGCGGCTTTTTTGATTATTAAATTAGTTTCGGATGAACAATTTTCCAATGTTTTTAATAGTTATTCTGCTATTCAGGACGGTCACGGAGACAAATACAACAAATCAATAACCATGAAAATCGCTCCAGCCGTTCTCGAGTTATAAGTGTTCGAACTAACACGACTTTGTTTTATATCATCATCATGATCAACCCATTACCGGCTCACTACAGAGCACGGGTCTCCTCTCAGAGTGAGAAGGGTTTTGGCCATAGTCTACCACGCTGGCCAAGCGGATTGGCAGACTTCACACACCTTTTGAGAACGTTATGGAGAACTCTCAGGCATGCAGGTTTCCTCACGATGTTTTCCTTCACCGTTAAAGCAAGTGATTTTTAAATACTTAAATTTTGTTTTATATATTATATAGATACTAGTGGACCCGGCAGACTTCGTCCTGTCCAGTGACATACCAACATCGGCGCCACCTACTGAGACCCGGTAGGTTAGCTGTACATACCCGGTAATTGTGTTTTCAAACCATCCAGGAACCCATTGAAATAATTATACATACAAATCGGTCCAGCCGTTTAGGAGGAGTTAGATGACAAACACGCGTACCTACGGAAGAATTATATACTGTACACTGTACAGGTGAGAGAGTTTACCGTATCCACGCGACGGGATGTTTGACAGTTACGAAACCCGTGAACATTTTGTATGGGAAAATGTTTTTTCTTTTATTTTATTTTTTCGTCAATTTTCCAATGTTTTCAATAGTTATTATGCTATTCGGGACGGAGACAAATACATACAAATCAATAACCATGAAAATCGCTCCAGCCGTTCTCGAGTTATAAGTGTTCGAACTAACAAGACTTTGTTTTATATATATAGATAGATATAGAAGATTTACGGCCTGTTTCACCACCTTCTGATAAGTGTTGGATAGCCTAAACGTAAGTTTTGTCACTTTCTTACCTTATGTCAAGTGACAAAGACAAAAGTTGTAGATAGCTATCTAATACATATCAGAAGGTGGTGAAACAGGCACTAAATTATCAAGCGTAGTCGGGTTTTAGTTTACGAACTTTATCTTGTGCTTAATAAATAAGGGAAATGTATGAGAAAATTTAAAACGCTTCGAATGAATTTTATGTCCCCATTTGTTTTTACGGCTCGAAGGTGCAATAAACCGGGAAGCTATTTAAATATAAAGTGTCGTAAAAGCAAGGCACGCTCACACACCTACTTTGTATTAATATCTGCATACTTATGTACATATTTACATGGGCTTATCAGTTTGTGCGTGTTTTATAATGGAGTTATTCCGTACCTACCACTTTAGAGGGCAGGAACACACGAGTAGTAAATCTACAGAGGGGAAGCTTCCACAAGCGGCCCGCTGTAGGTATACTCACACAAACACACTCACCAACGGTTCACGGACGCTCGCTCGTACTCGTTCCACTAACCGGTACAGTTGGTGACAAACGTGCGCATATGTGTGAGTGTACCTACAGCGGGCCGCTTGTAGAAGCTTCCCCTCTGTAGGTACTCTGTGGCAGGAAGGTAATTGCAATGGGTCTTTAAGTAGTTCAATGGGTCAGAATGATACTTTTTTCCGAAATAGAATATGTACAAAGCAGTCTTCTACGAAGACGGAGCAGTTTTTAAGGAGTGAGATTGTTTTTATTATAGGCTACCAATTATATGTGTCCATTTCTGAATTATCACTACATAGTATAAAACAAAGTCGCTTTCTCTGTCCCTATGTCCCATATTATGTATGCTTAAATCTTTAAAACTACGCAACGGATTTTGATGCGGTTTTTTTTAATAGATAGAGTGATTCAAAAGGAAGGTTTGTAAGTAGAAAATTGGACCCGGTAGGTGGCGCTAATAGCGGGCAGGACGACGTCTGCCGGGTCCGCTAGTGATTGATAAAACTACTTCTCATTTAGATAGACAGATGAAGATTAATATTATTCGGGATCATGTTAGTATTATATTATCTTGTTGTCGGGGGTACGTCTATGAACACTTCTCTCTCAGGTTCCTCCGTTGCAGCTCGCTGAGGCTTGGTGCTGAGTGGGGAACCTTATTTGTATGACGAGTAATTTATTTAGGTACCTAATAGTTTTTACTTACTTTTTAACCCCCGACGCAAAAACGACGGGGTGTTATAAGTTTGACGTGTCTGTGTGTGTGTGTGTGTGTCCGTCTGTTCCCCTGTGGTGCTCAAACGAGTGGACCGATTTGAATGCGGTTTTTTTGTTTGAAAGGTGATGAAATGTTTGCTATGTTGTGGCTATGTTTGATGAAAATCGGTCTAAGATGGCCGCCGCTACAAAATGGCGGATCACATATTTTTTTACAACTCCCTAAATATGGGTATCAAATGAAAGGGCTTGACTAGTACAATAATATTATTGCAAATCCAAGATGGCCGCCGCCACAATATGGCGAATGTAGGGGGTTTTTTTAATTTTCAATTTACACTAATTGTTGTAAGCGGTTGTAAAATTAGTCAACAAATATTTTTTATCTATCTATCTATTACAATTTATGAAGTATACCTACTGTGAGTTTCGTAAGGGGCTCTCTGATTTTCTTCTTCCAAAAGCGATTTCTTCCAAAATTAAGAAATTTCCATGGCTGAAAACATCCAGCAAATCAGCCATGAGACAATTTCAAATTGAAAATTCCCAAATTGCCCTGCCCGAAATCGAACCCGGGACCTCCCACTCACCATAGCACTCAGCACTGAGGCAGGGAGGTCGTCTGTTTCCGATTACCTGCCAATTCGAAAAACTACAAAATTCCTACCGTAAAGAATTGGGAAAAGAAAAGTTCTCCTTTTTCAAAAGGAGACATTTTCGGAAGGAGGACATCACGGGGGAACGTTAGGAAATTTCCCTTAATGTAAACAATACAAAAAATAAAACATGTTTACCAGTAAATTAGTGAGTGACAAACATCCCACCCCGTTCCTTTCCCCCGTTCTCCTTTCAGTTATAATGTCGCAATCTCCCCGGGATAAGAGATTGGATGCGCAAACCACTTTTCCCCCAAGCTCTTTGTAAAGCATCGCAAAAGTAGGACGCCCGTAACTTTTGTTTTTTAACATCGCACTTTTGTACCTCATCATGGGATTAGTGCGAGTAATTAACCTAATTAGATTAATTAGTTCTTTGACTCTCTGAAGGTTGTGCTGCAACACCGTAGACATATAGTTCGTTCGGTAACTTAGTGTCGGTACAGGCGCAGGTGCTCTTAGTATTCTGCTTTTATTTTTTGTGTTTGTCATTTTTTTCTATTCTAACAGAATCTCCGAATAGTCTGCCAATCCGCACTTGGCCAGCGTGGTAGACTATGGTTAAAATCCTTCTCATTTTGAGAGAAGACCCGTGTTCAAGAGAATATTATATTTTATGTTTATGGTTATATTGTAATAAAATACGAATATAAAAAAATATAAAAAGGAAAGAGAATTTTAATGAAAAAATATGTGTAGGTATAAAACGCCAAAACCCCTTGTGCCTGTACACCCCGCGCGGCATGCTTTGAAGTCAAGGCGGTGTCTTTGGCAAAACACCGCGCGGCGGAGGCGGCTAGACACAAAAGGCGACCGTAAGAAAACGAAAAGACTATACTCGTATACCGCCAGGCTACCTCGTTGGTGTAGTGGTTAGCATATTCGAATGCAACTCACGAAGTACCGGGTTCGATTCCCGGGTCGAGCAAATTATTATTAGGTATTGGGTTTTTATGTCAAGAAATTCTCAATGCCAGCCCGGAGTTGGTAGTTGTCGGTGTTTCACCCCCGTGCCTCGGAGAGCACGTTAAGCAGTCGATTCCGGTTATTATCACTATCATGTCATAATAGTCGTTAAAGCCCGTCAACCCGCTGCGGAGAAGCGTGGCGGATCTAAGCTCTAAATCCCTCGCTCCTATGAGAGACGAGTACTGTGCCCAGCAGTGGGACCTTAATGGCTGTAGTGGTGGTGAAGACATACTCGTATCAGCACCCTGGTTTATCTCACGATGTTCAACGAAGCCGGTTCAGGTCTGCTACGTATTTGGAGTCTATTATTGCGCAAACGTTTAATTAAGGACACCATAAGCCTTTCAAATTACTTTTCAAAGTCAAATGAGATTACGCAATTAAGTGGTCAAATTTTGATTAAAATGGAAACATTAAAAGTGACTCAGGGGGTTTATTGTTAAAGCGGTAGTTTAACACTAAATATTATAAAGGCGAAAGTTCGTGTGTATATATGTGTATGTGTGTATGTTTGTTACTCTTTAACGCCGCAACTATTGAACCGATTTGGCTGAAATTTTGAATGGAGATAGATTATGCCCTGATTTAACATATAGGCTATTTATTATCCCGGAAAAAAACCACAGTTCTCGCGGCATTATGAAAAAACCCAAAATCTACCACGTTAGCTATAGGTAGATTACTATAGCAAAATTCCTTGAAAGTAGGTATAAAAGTTGGAAAAGGGAGCGGAAACGGGAACTACAAATCCGCGGTTCCCTCAAGACTTCTGAAAAACCGAAATTCACGTGGGCGAAGCCGCGTGCATAAGCTAGTATTAACGTATACCACCAAGAGCTAAGTATGTATTTACACGGATAAAGTTTTTCGCACGTTATGTCTGTGTGTTTGTCGTGTATGCTAATCGCAGGATCGCATATTATTCGAGTACTCATTTGTTTACATTCAAGCAAAAACAAAAACTCGCCTACTATACGATTATGTCGTACGACACTCGTCGGGCTAGGATCATCGCCATGTTTGATTGTTTACATGATAACACATACTTACTTTTGAAATGCTATTTCTGAATAATAATTCATACTAATATTATAAATATGAAAGTGTGTTTGTCTGCCTGTCTATCTGCCAACCAACAGTTTAACCGATTGTAATGAAATTGTTTTACAGAGTTAGCTTACACCTGGGGCCTATTTAATAAACGTTACAAATTGTAAAATACAATTACAGGTAACAGGCTACAATTCTACAAGTTTCTGTTTAATAAAAATTATGTTTTACAAATTTGTCATGGTTGAAAATTTACAAATTTGTAAAATTTATCTACAATTTTGTAGATTTCTGTTTAATAAACATTTTCACTTGACAGGTGAATATTTACATATTTGTAGGAAAAAGTGCTTTATTGAACACATAATTGTAGTTACAAGTTTACATATTTTGTAAATTGTAATACATTTCTGACAGGTAGTCTCACCCTGTGTCCAAAAATCTTACAATTTGTAAAAATTAAGAAACGTTTTGAATTTCAATTTTAATTAATAAAAAATGGTTCTAACACCGAGCAGTGAAGGTAGTGATGATGAATATTGGATTGTACAGCAACGACCCCGCAGAATTTTTCGTAAAAGATTAAATTTTAGTCTTAATGTGACCAACTTTTCTTTCAATGAAAAATTTCGGCTAAGCAAGACTACCGTCGAATATTTGATAAATAGAATAAGACGATATCTTGAACACGATACGGTCAGAAATGCAGCCCTTACGCTCACTGAACAAATTTTGTGTGCATTACATTGGATAGGTTGTGGCTCACAATACCATGTAGTAGCAGATGCACACGGTATTAGTAAAGGAACGGTACATAACTGCATAAAACGTGTTTCTGGATTAGTGGTTAGTAAATGATTCGTAAATTTTATTTACGTCAATAGTAAGCTACCACTACATATTTGTAATTTACAATATTGTAATTTACCACTACATATTTGTAAATAACAATATTGTCATAAAACTCTACAGGCGTTTTTTACATATGTAAACTTTTATTAAACAGCCTTTAAAAGTATAACAATTGTAAGTTATTTAATTGTAACTTTCTTACATATTTGTAACTTTTATTAAACAGTATTTGTCCTACAATTTAACAATTATGTAGCTTTTTAACAAATTTGTAGGATTGTAACGTTTATTAAATAGGGCCCTGGTGACGGACATGGGCTACTTTTATGCCGGAAAATTAAAGTGTTCCCACATGATACTTAAAGGTCTCACAATGGAATATTATGCACGGCGCCGTACGCGAGTCCTCACAATGAAATATTGTGCACGGCGCCGTGCGCGAGTCCTCATAATGGAATTATGCACGGCGCCGTGCGCGAGTCCTCACAATGGAACATGGAATTATGCACGGTGCCGTGCGCGAGTCCTAGTGGAATTATGCACGGCGCCGTGCCGTGGTTGTGTCCTGGCCCTATTTTGTACCAGATACAAGACCGCTCAACTATGACAATAGAAAACAATCCCTAACTACCTAACAGCTATTTGAGAAAGTCACATTATTCTTCGTTAAAATTCTGAAAGTCTTTGTTTTCCCGCCGAGATCCCAAGCTCGTTCAATTAATAAAATGATTAATTATATTTCATATTAATTTGTTTTTCTTGTCTTTAATGTTGCTGAACATTTTCTGTTATGTTTTTGGGTGCTTGTTTAATATCTTTTTTTTAAATTCTCGGTTTCTACGTGGAATCGTACCGGAACGCTATATTGTAAAACTTTGCTGGTGGAGTGATAACTAGTCATTGCTAGACTAGACTTAAGCTTCCCACTTTTGTTTAAAATAGTCCTATAATAGAGTTAGTAAGTATAGAGTATTGTGTGTATACTATGTATGTGTGTATATGTGTATTATGTATGTTTGTTACCTACTCTTTAACGCAGCAACTACTGAACCGATTTGCTTGAAATTTTGAATGGAGATAGATGATGCCCTGACTTAACACATATGTATGCTTTCATCCCGGAGAAATCCACAGCTCACACGGGGTTGTGAAAAAATCGTAATCTACAGATATACATAGGTAGATTATTATAGCAAACTTTCTTGAAAGTAAGTAGTTATAAAGGTTGGAAAAGGGAGCGGGAACGGGAACCGGACATCCACTGCTAGTACCTAATATTTGTACTTAGTAATAATACGTTAGTAAATCGAGACGTCTCGATCGGTCGATATACGCGAGCTTGCACGACGTAGGTACCTATCTACAATTTGTAGATAGGTACCTACGTAATCTACAATTTCTACACAGTACACTATAATATTAAATACCTAGGTATAGTTGCGCACTTCGCCTAGACATGACCTAGACACGAAGCTACCGCCAGACAACCTTGTGAGTGACGCAGTGAAAATACTAAATCTTATAGTAGGACTCAGAATAAGAGCTCGCGCAAATAAGGGTGGACCGTGCCGGAACGCATTGAATTACCAAGACCCTCGTGCATAGTTTTTATAAATTTTATACTGGCTTTTACCCGCGGCTTCGCCCGTGTGAATTTCGGTTTTTTACACATCCTGAAGGAATCGTGGATTTCCGGCCCCGTTCCCGCTCCCTTTTCCAACCTTTATACCTACTTTCAAGAAAGTTTGCTGTAGTAATCTACCTATAGCTGAAGCTGTAGATTTCGGTTTTTTCCAGTATCAAAAGTAGCCTGTGTGTAAAGTCAGGGCATAATCTATTTCCATACAAAATTTTAGCCAAATCGGTTCAGTAGTTGCGGCTTTATAGAGTAACAAACATACACACACACATACACACTAACTTTCGCCTTTATAATATTAGTGTGATGTACCAGCATACATTTTTATTCAATGTTTTTATTGGCTTAAGCTCGCTGAACTTATCGAGCCAATGCATGTACTACAAGGATAAGCTAAAATGCATTTGTAAATTGTAAAAATAGGCAAGAGCATCTTAAAATATGTAAATTATTGCAGGTTTGCGTGTTCTTTCAACAACGAGAAGACTTTGTTTATGGCCTGGGAAGATACCGTTTCTATTTTCTGGTATGAAAAGCAAAATGTGGCCGTTTCCAGGGTGCACATGGTGAAAGGGTAACAGACAGACAGACAGAGCTAACATTAGAGTAGAGAGATGAAAATTAGTAGTGTAGCGCGTGCGTTTGCGTACAAACAAGAATTATTGTGTACTAGATGATGCCCACGGCTTCGCCCGTGTGTATTTAGGTTTGTAAAAATCTCGTGGGAACTTTGATTTTCCAGAACAAAAAGTAGCCTATCTGTAGTAAGTAGTAACCCGTCCACAAAACGGAAAAATTCCGTGGGATCCTTACGATTTCGGAATGCAATTCCTTACAGCATCAGGGTTGAGGAGTTGGACATGTACCTACTCGAGGTCATTCAACAATAAAGTCTTTAATTGGTATCCCCAATATCAATTTAAATAACCGACAGTGCCTAAATCCCATTAGTTTTGGGGATCAGATCCCCTACAGCATCAGGATTGAGGAGTTGGAATCCAAATCTTTGTAGGACATTGTCGCAATGTTTCTCTATCGATTAAAAAAAAATTTACGCAAATCAGTTCAGAAATCTCGGAGATATCGGTGTACATAGGTAGAAAAACACAACTCCTCCTTTTTGAAAGTCGGTTAAAAAAGTAGCCTATGTTACTCCCTGGTTAATTCTCTACTTGTATGTGAAAGTCCCGTCAAAATCGGTTCAGCCGTTCCGAAGATTAGCCCGTTCAAACAGACAGACAGACAGACAGACAGACAGACAAAAAATTTAAAAACGTGTGATTCGGTTATGGTACCGTTCAAATAACCATATGAGCTTAATAAGAGGTAGTTATTTCGATATTACAGACAGACACATCAATTTTATTTATTAGTATAGATTAGTATAGATGCGCCAAACTGTAGGAAGACGTCGATAACCACTGCGGGAGGCAGATTATGACGTGATACGACAGCGAACCAATCACGGACGCGGCGCCTCGCGAAGCAGGCCCTATAGACGGCTACTGCGTATTCAAGGTCATGCCTTTAGGTTCGTACCGTTAGCTACTATGGATTCCATATCTTTCCTCGTAAACAGACTCTGATATTATAACTTCAGAGCTTTATAAATAGTCCACTAGGACCAGTTTTCATATTCTCATACATATTTAAATTTAATAATTCAAATGAGCGAGTTTTCATTAAAAGCTACACTCAAGGCTGAGTGTTACGCCGTACGCGTGGATTCTGTATTAGGTACTTATTTATCCTTTATAGAGGAAATTTCTAAATCCGTCTAGGGCCAGGGACAAATATGGCGTAAATTCGCGCGCAGAAATCCTCTGCAATGTAACATTTAAACATTTTGGAAGGAAAAAGAAAACATCTCGTGACTATTACTAATGGTAATTCAGACAAAGATTATTAACGTAGTCCAGTCAATTTAGACTTCCAAGGTTACAATAATTCACACCTGGCTGAAAATTGGTAGGATTGTTCAAAACACTATTATAAATGAAATGTGAAAGTCCTCATCGAATAAATAAATTTTTTTCCAGACCTGGAAAAAAATTTACTCCTGGACACGCACAGTTCACTCACACTTGGCTGAAAATTGGTAGGATTCTTCGAAACACTATTATAAATGAAATGTGAAAAGTCCTCATCGATACGACACCTGGAAAATAAATTACTCGGGGTCAAAGTTTTCACGGGAAGTTTTCAGCAAAACGGTAAGTCTTAAGTATTGTCCCGTAAATATTTCAAGGTCATAGGTTTTTTAGTTCAGAAATGACAGACATAACCCTCAGTATTGGGTACAAATAACTTGGGACAAGGATCTTTGAACGTACGGCTTATTTTAAAGTGGTATGCGTTTAAATTTATGTTTGTCGATCTGTCTATTTGTTCTAGCTAATCTCCGAATCGGTGATGTTATAAGGAGTAACGTAGGCTACATTTAGATAAGGTACATAAAAGAATTAAGGGATCCGATCCGATCCTATATACCTAAAAACGTATATTTACGCGAACGAAGTTGCGGGGATCGGCTAGTCTATCTATAATATAATAAAACTGTAACAGATCCAATTCTGTACATTGAAGATATTTTGAAATTTTTTATCGGAGGGCACTCTATAATCGATACTGAAGCCAAAACTGCAATTTTTTTCATTTTTGTCTGTCTGTCTGTCTGTCTGTCTTTCTGTCTGTCTGTCTGTCTGTCTGTCTGTCTGTATCTTGGCCGCGCATCACGCCGAAACTACTGAATGGATTCAAATGAAACTTGGTACGTTATGAGTTTATACTCCGAGGTAGGACATAGGATACTTTTTATCCCAAAATTCAGCACGGTTCCTTTGGGAGAGGGGAAGAAAGTTAAAACGTGTATTTAACTGTAATTCATTAACGCGTAGTTCGATTTAACTCATTCTTTTTTTGTTAGAAAGGTAGTACTTTAAGTATTGTCCCGTAAATATTTCAAGGTCATAGGTTTTTTAGTTCAGAAATGACAGACAATTTTGGGTTCAAATAACTAGGGACCCGGATCTTTGAACGTACTGCTTATTTTAAACTGGTGTGAGATTAAATTTATGTTTGTCGATCTGTCTATTTGTTCCAGTTAATTTCCGAATTGGCTGGATCGATTTTGACGGAACTTTCAATGGCAGATAAGTGATGTTATATGGAGTAACTTAGGTTACATTTAGTTTAGGTACATAAAAGAATTATGGGATCCGATCCGATCCTATATACCTAAAAACGTATATTTACGCGAACGAAGTTGCGGGGATCGGCTAGTGTTACAATAAAAGCGTAAATTTTACCGTATTTTACTAGTTAAGGTTAAGTAGTTAGTTTAGTTGGATTTTTGTTCTATATAATAACACTGTATTGCAACACTAATGATAGCAGAAAAGGTGTACTGCTTAGTGTAATACATTCCATAACACGAACTCACTACGCATGTTATACATGTTATACATGAAGAGTGATTTTTCTAGTTAGTTAGTTCGGTCCCTGGTCTAATGTAGATTGGAGATAATCTCCTTTTCTACAATATTGGTTATGTAATAAACAAAAGAAACACTCACATTTAGCACGATGACGAAAAAGTCGAAGGTGAACAAAGCCGATGTTATTGGATTGAAGTCGGTCTGAAACAAGAGAGAAAATAATACTTAAAAGTACATCGGTGTAGTGGGGCTTTCAGAGACTGTAGTCGGACTTTTAATTCGATGCAGTAAACTGACGTTTCATGGGTTGCTACTTTTTGACGGAAAAAAAATAGGGATGTGGTAAAAGATAATGATTTGAATGATTCTCATCATCATAGCATAAATTATTTTATCTTTATTTACTACAGTAAAAGATTTATTTTTAAGAGGTTATAGTAGATAATGTTAGATAGATACCTGCAATAACTTCCTGAATAAGTAACTTTAAAACTTTATGAAAAAAACTTTATTAAATTGTAGTCTGTTAAATGTTAAATATTGTATGCCTGTTCCAGGTAGATTTTCCTACTTTATACAATTATAATATTAAGATCTTATTATGTAACAATGAAACGATTTTATAATCATAATTATTAATGAAATGAAGTGAACCTATCACATCACTATTGAAATTGGGTTGACAACATTATTTTATGAAATAACATTTTGAAACGTCAGTTTACTGCATCGAATTAAAAGTCAAAGTATAGTAAGTACGACTCTGTAAAGGGGCTTTATACAAACGCTCGAGTACAACTCGTGTTCACGAAAGATGTGAATTTTTCACGTTGTTTTGGGACTGTCACCTCATCGTTTGATTTAATCGACAGAACTTGATCAGAATCAATCTGCTTATGATATGATCCAGAATGGAAAATCATTTTTCTATCTGACCAAATCAAAAACATTTAACCTATTGATGAATCGAATCGGATTGGATCGAAATTAATAACCAATCTAAATCTTACAAAATCTGCATTGAAGATTGATTGACGGTCTAAAACTTTATCCAGATTTATAAAACTGTCGTATGTTTGTTGTAAACATTTGACAATCTTTGATTTTAGATTAGAGTTATTAATTTCAGCCGTTAATCCGATAAAGGCTGCATCAAAGGTAGTATAGCTGTTGTCTTGAGGTGTGCAAAGTTATTGAACGCCGGTTGTTTTTAACCGACTTCAAAAAAGTAGGTTCTGTATTAGACCGTTATGTATGTACATGTCTGTATGTTAGCGACTATTTCAAAAACCAATGAACATATTTTGATGATTTTTTCACTATTGTAATAACATACTTTCAGGAAGGTTTCAGTATATATCTAACACACCTAGTTATCATTCTTATGTATGAAGCTACATGCATCAATGTACCAACACATAATATTATGTTGCACTAATATTTTTGATTGGTACACCGATTTTTTCTGAGATTGGTGGAATGAAGTCGAATTATTTTTTCTAAAATACTGCTTATTTAGCAACGATAGCCAGCGGTTACAAAATGCGGTCGGCATGATATACACCACAGAACTCCTAATAACAGGCACTCAGAAGTGCAGTGTACCTACGCATGACCTTGTCGCCGCGCTATAGGCGAGGACGTCGACAGTGCAAAGATGTGTGAGGTAAGCGAACAGATACAACGGTGTGTGAGGTAAGCGAGTGATGCGACGCATTTGCAACCTTAACGCGCTAATCTTACGGCTTAATTATGTCTGCACAGCATTGAGCGTAAATGTGTTTGCGTGATTTCGTAGAACTATGTCTGTCTATGTAGTAGGGCGGCGACATGCGTTCTGTATAGTTTGAAGTGTGCACTCCCGTGGTATACACTATACCTACACCTATGCTTAACACTCCTATCGCGTACACTCATCTACCACGTCAAAACCCTTTTACTCTAAGGGCCTGTTTCACCACCTTCTGATAAGTGTTGGATAGCTATCTACAACTTTTGTCTTTGTCACTGGACATAAAGAAAGAAAGTGACAAAACTTACGTTTAGGCTATCGAACACTTATCAGAATGTGGTGAAACAGGCCGTTTGTCAGCTTTATCAATAGCAATACCAGAGCAGATTGAAAAGTTTAATTATTATGCGCTATGTACGGTTCTGTACACATATTAATGTTCGACAAATCACCGCCCGGTCTGCTCGCTTTTTAAGCGGCCCAGTCGAGAAAGAAATCAATCTACGAAGACGCAATTAAATCGAACGGAGCACGAATAAAACCGGGCAGTTTTGCCGATTTAATGCAAATGAACAATAATAAATAAAAGTAATATCTGGTCGGTATTGTGGTTCAATCAAAAATATCGAATTTAATTGTAATTTGTAATCACATACATATATACTTATAAGTGATTATAGATACCAATATATAAAGCTGTAACTAATTTTCTAACTACTAACTATATACAGTTAAATTATTCAAGTATTCGTCAGATCCGAATAACGTTATTTGCGTGGGTTGGAAGACAATTTCCAGCAAAGTTAAATTATTATAGGATATGGATCAATGCTGGGATGGGATAAGAAGAATTACAGCTCCTTATTATGTTCCCTCTGAGTCAGACTCCTGCACCGAGGGTTCCTCACCTTGAAATGAAACTTTAAATTATTCATTTGGATAAATTATTATTCGATCTTCTTCGTTGTGACTCCATGCTTAATGTTCTAGATTTGGGATTTTTTAATATCGAAGCTCAAGACTTCTAACTTATGTAAACCGGTGAACTCGACACAATTGACGCCATACAACAACATAACAAGTACAAAATTTAAAAAACCCCCGATATTTGCCGTTATGTGGTAGTGGCCATCTTGGATTTGCATAATGCTATTCTACAAGTCAAGTCCTATCATTTGATACCCATATTGAGGGAGTTATGAAAAAATATGTAGTCCACCATTTTGTAGCGGTGGCCAGCTTGTACCGATTTTCATCAAACACGGTTCACCCGTTTGAGCGGTACTACGGTGGAACAGATAGACACACACACACACACGCACACACACACATACACACACACACACACACACATACACGCGCGCACACACACACACACAGACACACAGACACGTTAAACTTAGGTATAATAGCCAGTCGTTTTTGCGTCGTGGGTTAAAAACGGCGTTGATGCTAGATGAGTAAAACAAACACACAGACTTTCGCCTTTATAATAATAGTGTGATTGAAAATTAAAAACGAAACTGTATAAAACTAAATACTAAAAATAATTAACTACTTAATTCTAAATCTAAACTTTACATTTTAATTAATGACTTCTCAGTGACCCCTTACTATAATAATAGCTTAAGTAAGTAATATCTTTGGTAACAACACTCAAACGGTGGATATGTGTCCAAAAATATCGATAATGCGTACGAAACGACCCTAGAGCATGATTGATTTATTACCGCGACTGCCACAAGTTACGAGCGTTTACTATAGGTAGTTAGGTACCACTATATTTAGTATGAAATGTTGAGTGACCACTGACCACCGAAAAAAACCAACTGCAACAAGTCAGAAGCGCTTTAACTCTTCACTTACATTATCAATCGCCCTCAACCATGGAGATATGTGACAATCGCAAGCAATTTTGCTTGTTTGTGGTTGGGCAAGTATAACTTTAAAGGTTATTGACTTGACTCCTTGGTGACTTGCAAGTGGCACTTGTGGCAAAGAAAATTATAGTAGTTATACAAATACACGTCCTTATTGATATATGCTTGTGGTGTCAGACTTGCACAGCTGAACATACCTAATTCTTGCAAGAATAGGGATAGGATAGGAAAACAGAGGATAGGATAGATAGGATAGGATAGGATAGGATGCATAGCATGCTCAATCCTCCAGTGACTCTGAGCCTTCTTAAGAGGCCCATAGTTAGTGACCATTTTTCGGATCTATTAGTTATTCGTATTACGCACTGCTTGTAAACTTTCGTCTTTACCACGATTTTGTTAGAGACGACATCTCGAAAGTTTCTCGGATGAACTAGATGAATCAACCTAGTCAAAACGTGGCAATTGGTGTGAATATGCAATCAATCAACAATCCGTCTCCTTATCCAACAACTATAGGTCACAGTCGTGCTAGAGCATTGCACACATCTCATGCTCTATCTGTAGGTATTATAGGCACGTCATGCCCAACGGCGTTAATGCAAATTTATATAACAAGAACCCTCAAGTTTGTTGACGCTCGCCAAGTCCTTTAATATTCCCCGTAAATAGCCCTCTATTTGAGTTCGTAAAAGTGAGATACCAAGTTAGTCAAACAAAGTTATATAATTTTGGGATCTACGCCGGTACGACAAAAACATGAAATCGTTTACATGTTTAAACCGTTTTTTTTTTACTGCGTAATATACTGTATATTGCTGAATCGCAAAGTCATATTATCTTTGTATTGTACATACACAGATAATAATAAAATTCAAGTGTCTGTCTGTGATTTTAAATTATGATATGATTATTAAACGTTGACATATCGCAAACACAGGTAAATTTTTACCTTGGGGGGTAATTTTCACAATTACTGAATAGAATTTGGCATCATAGGCACATATAATTTTATACAGATAGAGATCCAGGCACCTTTTATTCCGGAAAATCCAAGTGTTCTCACGGGACTTTAAACGACCTAAATACATGCGGCGGAAGTCATGGTCATGGGTTAGATGATATTAATTTATAACGACTTCAAAAAAATTATTCGCGTGAGATTAATACGTTTCCTTCGCCCGTTTTAATTCTCTTCGCCTTTAAACAATGAGCTTGGATCAAAATATCGTCGCCGTCGTCGTTTCAACTAATGGACGTCTATCGTTAGCATATACATTGCGAGGATCGCCACAGTACATAATTTTAAGCAGCTTATATCCAGCGGCCGCCAGCGACTCGCTCGTGATCGCCCACCCACCCAGGGTGGGATCTGCCAACGTTACGGATTCGGTGTATTCGGTGTTCGTGTATCAGTTCTTCAAGCTACACGCTCTGTCCATTGCCACTTCAATTTTGCGACCCGACGAACTTTATCGGTAACATTGGTTCACCTCCAGATCTCCTCATTTTTGATTCGAGTGTGTGAGTCTCTCTCTCCGTCGCCCGCTGAGGAACCATGTTATGGGGCCCATAGTTCAGATTCATAAGTTTGGCAACACGAGGTGTTCGAAGACTTTCGTCTTCACACACTGAGGGATTCTGAAAAGATCTCTCGAAGCTCAATCAAAATATGTTATCCAGAATAGTCCGCGTTTGAAACAGCAATACACTCAGCATTGCTATACTGACTAAGTGATTATACGTTGCAATGAAACTCAACAGAAATGATTAATGACAGTTGCTTTGTGGCATACGCGTCCAGCGAACCGTTTTTTACCTTTTGTGTTGAACTCTAGAGTGATTTGTAGCAGCGTATTTAGCCGAGAATCGCAACAACTCTGAAGTACTTACCTACTAGTTTCAGGTAAACTAATGTTAGCTTTCATTTTCATATATGGGTAATGGAAACTGATGAAATTCATAGGAAGTAATTGTATTCTGTGAATTCATAAGTGCAAAATTTTATAATGCTATGATTTGTTGCATAAAAAGTCATGATATTTAGTTAGATCTTCACGCCTATAATGAATTATGGAGGAATCGAGTTTCAGTCTATTAGTGAATTTAGCAGAAATGAGTTAGTTCATAGGTAAAGGTATATTAGCAAATTGATAAAATCATGTTGTGTTATCGGATATGTGATGTTATAATCATGGCTTATCATATTTTGGTATTAATGCATACATTATATAAAATGGTGACTCTCTGTGATTTCGAAACAATTGCATCATATTAATAAGCTAATTGCACTATAGCATATCGAATAAGTAAATGCGATTAAGTTTTAATATTAATAGGTCGGTAAGAAAATGTTTTCGTATTTTGCATGTAACTAGGTATGATGGTTGCAAACTCTGGTTGTCATTAAAAAGCTGATAAGTATTGAAGAAAAGAAAAAACTGATTCTATTATTATATATTTATTTCTCAATTGTATTTCTGTCCCAGACAATGAGTAAGTCTAAGGAAGTAGTGTATGCCCCGTTGACCAACCGGCTTGACCAACCAGTTGGGAAGAACTACCTAAAAAGTCAAGCTTGTCGCAATAATTCGATCAAAAATCTCAAAATTTCTACGGCGAAGTTATTACACTTCGAAAAATAAAATGTCTTGAATTTGTATATAAAATACGAAGAAACTTTCCCCCCGACCTTATAATAGTTTCTTTGGCTTCTTGTAATTTTGGAAAATCGTGAACATTTTAGTTAAATTCTAGGCAACAGACCAACAATGGAACGGATGCATTTCTTCTTTAATCTTTTATTTTTGCAATATCTTAATATACATATATTATAATTCATCAATATGCGTGTTTGTCATCAAACTCCTCCTAAACGGCTGGACCGATTTGGATGAAATTTCGTGCTTATATTTGTGTCCTGGATAGTTTGAAAACACAAACAGTCCCGGTAAGTAGCGCTGATGTCGGTATGTTACTGGGTTCGTTAAATATAATAATCCTCAACAGCGTAGTATTAATCACTGTCAGATAGATGTCAAAATATGATCGGGGGATCTAGAGTAATTAATATTTACATTCCACGCGATTTCCAATGAAGTCTAAAGTCAAACGTCGTCGGAAAATTCCAAAGATCCAAGTTCTGTGCGCAGTGTTAAGTTTCATGTTATAAACGTGACAATTTAATAACGTTAATCAGAACAGGCCAGGCGCACTCCGCATTGTAGGTATGCCGCTACAAGTACCTAGCGCGCTCCGGTTGGTCGGGACTATTCAACAACTCTTACTGAGTCGGAAGGGACAAGAGCTACGCGATAGATAGAAAGGCAAAGTCTAGGTTACGGTAGGTCTAGGTACGGTTATAACGGTTGGTAGTTAGCGCTACTGCGACCTGAATTGCACTTTATTGTGTCGTAACAAGAGTCGCTATTTATTTAAATTATGTGTTCTGTGATCTGAATTTGAATGGAGATATGTCAAATCAAATCAATATAATGTAATATAGTGGGAACCGATTTTTTCTTTTTTATTTATTTTCTTTAAATATAACCTTTTGATGGTATCATAAATAATCAGGTAGTTTTTTTTTGCGTAATTTGAATGCGTTTTAAATGAAATAATATGACCGCCGTATTGGCGCGTCCATCAGGATCAAACAGAGATTTTATTACTATTTCTTACATACAAAATACAAAAAGTCATTACTCCCCGATTTATTAGTTTAATAGATTACTTACAATGCTTTTTAGGGTTCCGTAGTAAACAAGGAACCCTTATAGTTTCGCCATGTCCGTCCGTCTGTCCGTCTGTCCGTCCGTCCTCGGTTAATCTCAGAGACTATTAGTGCTAGAAATCCGTAATTTGGCATGAGTATAAATATTCATCACGCCAACAAAGTGGTGAAATAAAATTTTGATAAATATTTTTTTTTAGGGTAGCTCCCCTACATGTAAAGTGGGGATGAATATTTTTTTCTCGTCTACCCCATAGTGTGGGGTATCGTTGAATAGGTCTTTTAAAAATACTGTGGGTGTGGGAACATCATTTTTCAATTTCTAGATCCGTTTGTAAAATATGATGTTTTAAAGTGCAAATTTTTATTAGAGTCAAGTGTCCCCAACCTCTATCAGCCAAATGGCAGTATATAGGAACTTGAAAAAATTCACAGCAGTAGGGTATATAATCAATTTTAAAGAAAAACTAACACGGCTAAGTAGGGTCTACAGGTTAAGGAGTTATATCTGTTTTTCGAGGATTATGACTACGGAACCCTACACTGCGCGTGGCCCGCCACGCACTTGGCCGGTTTTATTTTTAATACTTTACTCATACCTACGTGATGTAATGTATTGTAACCATGTAAGTTTTGAACAATAAAGATTATTAATTATATATTAATACTTGAACTTAAAGTTGTATAAAAATTATTTTGAATAGGTTAAAGTAATTTCTAACGCCACTACAAAGTTTAGAAGTAATTTATGTTTGTAATGAAGGCGAAAAACGCCTTAGTGTATAGAACGCGAGCGTCTCGCATCGTTTTCATCGTTTCTTTTTATGGCCGACAGTCGAAAGTTATTGAACAGACCCAATAAATGACGATTAAACGAAGTTTGGCAAATTATGACTCGAGGTTGATGAACTTACAAACCCAAAGACAGCAATTTAACTCAGTAGTCTGATAAAAATTAGTAGTTAACAATTTAAGTTTAAGGTACAACAAAACTTTTATCTTTGTGTAAGCAGAGACCAAAGTTGGGGTTAGTTAGAACAATGTGACGTGTAAGTTTGTTGAATAAACTTAATCTCATGTTAGCTTAGCGAACCGCACCTTTCTTCTAGTATATGAGGTCATAATCCGATGAAGATCTTCCAAATTACTGATTCTTGCCAACAATACTAAAAATTACTTTATAGAGAAGCGAAACTCGCTCCCCCTGGCAACCATCGCCCGCCGTCGCCCGCAACCATCGAATCCACACTACCAAAGTTGCTGGCATAAGCTACTTACTTATTTACAAAAAAAAAACGCCTGCTTATACCTATGCCATAACCGAACAAAATCTATACTAATATACTTAATAAAGCGGAAGAGTTTGTTTGTTTGAACGCGCTAATCTCAGGAACTACTGGACCGATTTCAAAAATTCTTTCACCGTTGGATATATATAAGTGATCCTTGAGTGCTATAGAAGAACACTAACAAAATGAAGACTAAATATTTTAAGATATAGGTTTTTTAAGAAATATTGAGATTGAAAAACTCAATTTGGATGCGTGTATTGCGTATGGAGGCAATAAAACCTTTATTGCCTTACAAGCGGAAACCCGCGACTCCGTTCGCGTGGATATTGGTTTTTAAAAATCCCGTAAGAATCATTTTGTTTTGCCTAAGCTCCTTTGAGCTCATACCTTGCTAAAAACTGTTAAAAGTTCACTGGCGGATGTTTAGGTAGATCAAAATGTAAACATCCGCCAGTGAAAATCCCATCAAAATCGATCCAGCCTTTCAAAGATTAGCCAGTAATCCTTAAAGTATTTCCTTTCTAACAAAAAAAGAATGAGTGAAATCGGACCACGCGTTAACGAATTACAGCTAAGTACACATTTTGACTTTCACCCCCTCTCCCAAGGGAACGGTGCTGAATTTCGGGATAAAAAGTATCCTATATGTTACTCCGTAGTATGAACTTAAATTGTACCAAGTTTCATTTCAATCCATTCAGTAGTTTTTGCGTGATGCGCGCACAAACATACAGACAAACAGACAAACAGATAAACAGACAAACAGACAAACAGACAAAAATTTCAAAAATAGCTTTTTTACGTTCTATTACTTATCCCTAACATCCCCCAGTTATTATTTTGCAAAAATCTTTAATGTACAGATACGGCAAGTCTACGATTTTATTATATGTATATAGAATAGATATAGATATAGATTTGGACACGTCCGATGCGTGGGGCGCCGACCTTGCGACTGCGCCGCGCAGGTACCTGCTGGGTAGGTTGATGTAAGCGTCAGATAACAAGCTATACCACTAGGCTAATGAAGTTATCATATTAGCATATAACTATAAGTCGGATACTTTAATCACATATTTTGCATTTATCACTTAACATAAAGTAATAAAGTGGCAAAACTTACGTTTAGGCTATCCGACATTTATCAGAAGGTGGTGAAACAGACCCTTGGAGTGAAATTTTGCCAACGAAAAACATTTTAACATTCTCGCAGACCTGGCGAAGAGCACAAGACGATGGTTGGTCAGTAAATTTACCGCAACTGTCCAACTTGATTTTCGGCAACATTATCAGATTATTGTCGGATCACTATCAGAAAGGGAAATATTAATTACTACAAATTAATACGGAATGAATATTTCATTGTTCAGGATCGTATTGAGCGTCTTCCAAGTCCAAAAGTACAAGTGTATTTTCTTGTGCGATATTATTTTATTGTAAGCTTTTTATTGCTATGCCCGTATGTTTTGTTTCCGTCGAAATCGCTAGCTGATTTTTCGACGACTTCAAGTTTCCAAATATGCGTGTCATTGAATGTATATAGATTATTATTAATACTAACTAATCTATTTTGTTACAAAACTAATTTTTATTAACTAATTGACATAACAAAGGAACAGAAGACTCGACTGTGAAGTAGGTACAACCAAAATCAATATCAACCTACATACATTATACATAATCATTAAACAAGCTATTTTTATCTGGGAAAATTAGAGGGTTCCAAATTCAAAAAGAGGATTGTGGGCATTAGCTGCTTAAATTTAAGTAAATAGTGATAAAATGCAAAAAAAATTCATTTATTCATACTAAGTAGGTAATTATGAAGATGAAAACTAGGGGTCACGATAGTTGACAATATACTGATGGCAAAAATCTGAGACTCAATAAATGAGCGTAATCTGATACAAATCACAAACAGGGAATCGTTTTCCAAATAAATATCCGTAAATAGGCCGTAACTCCGGGACAAGAAAGAAATAACAAATTAACGACCCCAGCTTCGAACAAGGTCGACGTCATAAAGTAAACACATCAAAATATAATTGAGAGAATAATAATATATCTATCATTTCCAGTGTGCGTCCGTCTGTTTTCAGGTAGGTACAAGGCGCTCACTAGGCAATTGTTTGCACGTATATAGATCGCGTGATTAAATACTTGCTACGGAAAAAATCTTAAACATCACTATAATCTATCTATATATATATCTATATAGAATATAGAATATAGAATATAGATATATATATCTATCTATATATATCTATATTCTATATCTATATATAAAACTAAGTCGTGTTTGTTCGAACACTTATAACTCGCGAACGGCTGGAGCGATTTTCATTGTGTTTGATTTGTTGTATTTGTCTCCGTCCCGAATAGCAGATCTATTAAAAACATTGGAAAATTGACGAAAAAGTAAAATAAAAGAAAAAACATTTTCCCATACAAAATGTTCACGGGTTTCGTAACTGTCAAACATCCCGTTGATAGGGTAAACTCTCTCACCCGTACCTATATAATTCTTCCGTAGGTGTGTTCATGTACCTCCATATGTCCTCCATGTGTCATCAAACTCCACCTAAACGGCTGGACCGATTTGGATGAAACTTTGCGTGTATATTTCAATCCTGGATGGTTTGAAAACACAAAGAGGATTAGCTTCTGCCCGCGGCTTCACCCGCATGAACTTCGGTTTTTTCACAAATCCCGAGGGAATCGTGGATAACCGGTTCCCGTTCCCGCTCCCTTTTCCAAACTTTATACCTACTTTCAAGGAAGTTGCCTTCCGCTCCGGGGTCGCGGGTTCGATTCCCGCCCCGAGTCTGGGTGTATTTATAATATGTATGTATGTATACCTTTATTAAAATATATATGTATTTATATGTAAATATGTCTATTAGTCGGCTGTTACCTATAACACAGGCATTAAGTTGCCTACTTTAGGAACAGACGACCGTGTGTGTATGTGTGAGTATTTATTTATTTATTTATTTATATTTATTATATTAGAGCTCAGCTATATCAGCAGCAAGTGGGAAGTGCGTTGTTACACGCCCGAACCACGGAGAATACGTAAATATTTTAGTCTTAAGACTAATCCCTCTCCGGTCGAGCGGATTGGTTTTCCATCGGACTATGGGGTTTGGGAATTGAGAGAACACCTGTAAACCGGCATACTCTTGTCTCCGATGAAATAATTCGATACTACAGCCGAAATTCGGTCAGTAGAATTTATTATTAAGGTGTTACGTTTTCCATACTTACTTCATGTTACCATTCAAGAGCGAATGGATTATATATTTACACTGAAATTACATCGCACAGCCTTAATATAATTTTTAATTTGCGCGAAATTATATTTACATAAAGAAAACATTACATAGACAGCTTAATTATTATAATAGCCATCTATTAATCGCTGTTTTGTCTAGCTGACCGAGATGGCTTTACTTCACCTTTAGCTGTTTATGTAATGTTTAATTTATGTAAATAAAATTTTCCGCAAATTAAACATTAAATTAAGGCTGTGCGATGTAATTTCAGTGTAAATATATAATCCATTCGTTCTTAAATGGTAATAATAAATTAGTATGGAAAACGTACCACCTTAAATCCAAGTCCTAAGGGATCGGCCTAATGCAGGAAACGAGTGGCCTGTGGCATTTACGCATGAACCTATAGAAGAGGACTTGGCATAATGTCCTATAGAAAATAGTGGATCGGAAAATAGCTTAAGCTTATCAAAATTTTCATAAGTGTGTAAGAGACAACACTACATTTTTAAACATAACAATAAAACAGATCGTGGCAGAAATTTTATTGCAACTTCCCTTAAGATGGCCTCCCTAAAATGTATACATGAACACTCACACACGCACAACTTGAGACATCACAATGAACACGCGCCATTTTATGTTACAGGATTGTGCGTGCGTGAGTGTATTTTTGGCACGTTTTTAAGGTAGGTATGCCTACTCTACTTATTATTATTATCTCTATGCATTTACGTACGTAGGCCAAACTTCGCTACGAAGATACGTAGCTGCTAACTTATTTAGGCTCCAACATGGAAACTCCATTTCTCAGAACATTTAAACTGACATTAATGGCTTTGGTATTTCATGCTTTCTTGGTTTACGGTACTTAGTTATAAATATGACCTCAGTCAATTTTACAACGATGAACGAGCTACCCACCTTAGGAAATAAATTTTTAAATCCGGGCTACTTACAGCTGTGATATGCCTAGTGGTTAGGACGACCGACTTCTAATCGGAGGTCGTGGGTTCGATCCCGGGCACGCACCTCTAACTTTTCGGAGTTATGTGCGATTTAAGTATTTAAATATCACTTGCTTTAACGGTGAAGGGAAACATCGTGAGGAAACCTGAGCCCGGGTTATCTTTTAAACTCAGAGTTAACTGGTAATTAGTGGTTATAAGTTGACAAATCGTCTCGAGCCGCCCAGAGTTAGGAGTAAATCTTGAGTTAAAATTGTAAACAAATATTTGTATACCTACTTAAGCTACCAAACAGCAAACTGCCTCGTTGGTCTAGTGGTTAGCATATTCGACTGCAGATCACGAGGTCCCGGGTTCGATTCCCGGGTCGGGCAAATAATTGTTAGGTATTGGGTTTTTCTGTAAAGAAATTCTCAGTGCTAGCCCGGAGTTGGTAGTTGGCGGTGGCTCACCCCTGTGCCGCGGAGAGCACGTTAAGCAGTCGATTCCGGTTATTATCACTATCATGTGACATTATAGTTGTTAAAGCCCGCCAATCCGCATTGGAGCAGCGTGGTGGGTCTAAGTTCTAAATCCTTCTCTCTTATGAGAGAGGAGGCCTGTGTCCAGCGGTGGGAGGTTAAAAATAAAAGGCTGTAGTGATGGTGGTGGTGACAGAACCATCGGTGAGGCACTTGTTAACTCTTTGTATATCATATCATGTTAATCCTGATCCATGAATATTTACGATCCGACGAAACATGAAACGCTTTACTTACGAAGCACAAATTATATTCCGCTTAATATTCCGCAAGCCGCCTTGCGCGGACAGGAACAGGGTCGTCCCCCTGCGGTTTCACACGAGCAGACAGTTGACACTCGACTTCGAGCCAATGATTGACCACTTGCTCATATAACTGTAAATTCAAAATTAGAATAACCCGCGACCTGTGGGAAAACTTGATGTCCCACAACCCTCCCGCTCCATACATCAGAACTTTGATCACTGTGACGCGTCTACCAAGTATATAGTCGAGACAAATCTAACTATAAAAAACCGCATTCTAATTGGTTCACCCGTTTAAGAGTTACGGTGCGATTGACAGACACAGTCAGACAAACACACACATAGCACAACAACATAGCATATTATATTATAACATCCCTTTGTTGTGTCGGGGATTAAAAAAACCGCATTCAAATCTATGTAAATACCTATTATGCATCTGATCCCTACCGCAGCTAACAAAAGAGCTGATAACTTTAAAATGACTGAACCGATTTTGATGAAACATTTACGTACTTTATTGAAAAATTATGTCTAAGAACCATTCCTTGCCTTTAAATAAAAAACCGCAGTCAAATCTGTTCACTCGAGCTACAGTGCCACAGACAAGCACACAGACATAGTGGTCAAAATGTATAACACCCCTATTTTTGCGTCACCTCACCGTCATTTCACCGACCACGGAACGGTGACGGAACACGGTGAGTTCCGCATCAGCGGTGTGATGAGATTGTTAGTGCTCCTACGTACAAAAAGTATTTCGCCTTTATATCGAAAATAGTTTTACAAAGCAATTGCAGTAGTATGTTTTATTACCTTACCTTATGAGTGCCAGCTAGAAATTATACGGTTTATTTTTCAAACTCTCTAAGTACCTAAATATATAACTAAAATGAAATTTATCAGTATTATTTTATGTCCGAAACCCTTTTCAAAGCAAGGATCACCATCGCTAGTGAAGTACAGCTATACGAATATTTCTAAGCTCCTTAGTGCATAATGCGGGATTCACAAACATAAACGACATTTTGCGAAGACAGTTCTAGCGCACATTTGCAATTGAGTCTATATCTAAGTCCATCCGGGGCGGATCATATATTTTAGAAAAATTAAAACCGACTTCGGTTTTAGATACCAGATCGGCAATCTTAGAGAAATCGGTGTCTGGGTGTACCGATGAAAAGTATTCAATACATAATATTAATAGGTGTAGCTTCATACATAAGAATGATAACTAAGTATGCTATATACTAAAACCTTCCTGAAGGTATACGATAAATATACGAAAAATAATCAAAATGAGTTCATTGGTTTGTAATAATCGCAAAAATACAATATAATATATCTACATAAATACGGGTCAAATACAGAACATCCTTTTTGACGGGTTAACGAATTATAAATCGATGAACGCCGGCTACACGCACGAAAAAGCATGATTCATTGTCACGTACCGCGTGCAAGCGAGAGAAGACACGATCGGCTTGCGTTCGGCGTGTGACGCATCTATCTCTCCTTGTTTTTAACCCACGACGCAAAAACGACGGGGTGTTATAAGTTTGACGTGGTGTGTGTGTCTGTCTGTTCCACTGTAGCGCTCAAACGGGTGAACCGATTTGAATGCGGTTTTTTTGTTTGAAAAGTGAATTAGTCGAGAGTGTTGTTAGCTATGTTTGATGAAAATATATCCAAGATGGCCGCCGTTACAAAATGGCGGATTACATATTTTTCACAACTCCCTTAATATGGATATCAAATGAAAGGGCTTGACTAGTAGAATAGCACTATGCAAATCCAAGATGGCCGCCGCCACAAAATGGCGAATGTCGGAGGTTTTTAATTTTTAATTTATAGTTGTCTTATGACATCTCTACTATATAAAAATAAGTCGGGTTTTCCTTCCTGACGCTATAACTCCAGAACGCTCGAACCAATTTCCACGGTTTTGCATTCGTTGGAAAGGTCTCGGGCTCCGTGAGGTTTATAGCAAAGAAAAACACGCGAACGAAGTCGCTGGGGTCAGCTAGTTATCATGCAAAATTATCCGTCCGTAAACCGACTACTTACAGACAACCATTTTTATTGAAGACGGTTAAAAATAATGTTAACATCTAGTCATACCTACTCCAAAATTATAAAACCCTCCTCTCGGCGTGTGTTTTAAAAGGTTTCACGAAATAAGTAAGCCTCAATTAATCGACTGAATGATGGTGCGCTCGGCGGCCATTTTATATTTTATTAAAAAAAGCGGCTTTGAAATGCTATTATCCCGTTATCGCACAGCCGCATTGTTATTTTCCGCCCGCAAAATACATAAAGTGGGGTACAGATGTAAAGTAGTTGTTTTAATTACAAACTTACGCTAATGCTTTGCTACGTTTGCTATACGTACTGTCATATAAATCGAAAGAGGAAAAATTGCTAAAAGAGCGTGAATTTGTCGCCGCGCCCTTTATTCCAAATTCAAAATTGTAGTGTACTGTCAGATTCTTGTTGTAAACTGATGTAAGTAAATATTTATATAGAATCCGTTTAGATTCGACGTCAAAAGAACGACATATCAGTTCTATAGAATTTGGTATCAAACGAACGGTAGGTACCTAGATGTTTAGATGTAAGGCATAGGCCGCACTGCAAAAATTATTCCCGCGAATTTTTTCCCATATATATATAATACATTCCCATATTATGACACAGAATTTTGCGAAAAAAATCGCGCGAATAAATTTCGCAGTATGGGCCCGGCCTAAGTATAATTTTGTAGATTGGGAAAATGTGTAGTTTGTGTGAAATGAGTAATCGAGTTTTACTATTGAATTGTATGTTGTAAACGATAGGTACGGAGCCGTGCATTAAAAAACTCACCGTCTGCAAGTAGAAGAGGTAGATACCATTGATGACTTCCACCAATAACTCCAAGCTCATAGCGAAGATCCATGGTAGTAGCATGAACTTTATGTCCTACAACAATTGAACTCAATTTGTAGGCCAAAAATATAAGCATTGGTTGTCTTGGGCGTATTCGGTAGCGGATTTTCCGCGACTGTTTGTGTCAATCGTCAGTTGGTTCCATAGAGATAATAAATAATAAGTAGAGTAGGCATAGTACCTACCTTAAAAACGTGCCAAAAATACACTCACACACGCACAATCCCCCAACCTAAAATGGCGCGTGTTCATTGTGATGTCTCAAGTTGTGCGTGTGTGAGTGTTCATGTATACATTTTAGGGAGGCCATCTTAAGGGAAGTGCAATAAAATTTCTGCCACGATCTGTTTTATTGTTATGTTTAAAAATGTAGTGTTGTCTCTTACACACTTATGAAAATTTTGATAAGCTTAAGCTATTTTCCGATCCACTATTTTCTATAGGACATTATGCCAAGTCCTCTTTTATAGGTTCATGGTTGGTTCAAGCCTCAAGGAGATGGAGTCTGTTCCAAAAGAGAATCGGCGTGGCCAAAAAGTGAACTAACGCGCTATAGTATTGTACTTGTATTGCCCGTAAAGCAAAAGTAAATTCTCACTCAAATTCCACGCCGATTCTCTTTTTGAACAGACTTTAGCTAGTATGAGTGAGTTGACACGTGGAGGTGACAATTGACATTGACACTTTTTGAGTAGACATCGCATTGCAAATAATTTTAGCCAACCTGTCTGATTTTTATTTGGTGGAATTCTGACAGTTGTCATTTTATTAATAGGATAAGTTTTTTCTATGAAAAACAGGGTTATCCCACCTGAAATTCGATTTTACTATTTTATTTTACCCCAAACTAAAGTACCTGAAGTATCTATCAGGCATTTATTATATCTACATGTGGTAATTGATTTTTATTTATATACCTAAGTTTAGAATTAATTATCTTTTTTGTGGGAACTGTTTTATATCTGGTAACATTAAGAAACGTCAGAATTTCACGGAATTAATAATCAGACTATAAGTCCGACTTGACTGCGTTCCGAACAGTAATCCGCTCGCATCCGAGCCTGTGTGTAATAATGTGTGATTGTGATATAATTTGTTGTTATTAAACCTATCAAGCTTAAATCGAGTCTTATTTCCGATATTTACAATGGACGAAGAGCTGATAGACAATGACCTCCCACTCACACTTACGTTAATTTATTTACTTTACTATACTATAGAAAGACAGGGCCAAATACACTAACAGATGGTCATTAATAAATTTAAATTGATATTATACACTCAATGATGTACACAAAAGAAAAAAGAAAATATTAATAGCTATTTTTTATGCAAGGCTGCAAAGTTGTTGTTTGACACGAGTGCTTGTATTGGATACCGAGCAAGCGAAGTATTCTAAGATTGAACCATGAGCGCAGCGAGTGGTTCAAAAAAAAAGAGCCTGAAAAAAAAGTCGTGCCTTAACTCTCCCTGAGTGTGTCCGTTTGACAATTTCGTAGATTCGCTGTTATGTAAATCTATATTCTATTATTTTAGGAGATATGGTTGAAATTTCAATGAAGTTCATATGAATTACTTTCCACGCAAGAGGATAAAATGAACTTTTGCACGCAGATTTTAAAGTAGAAACACAGCCTTTCCGAGCCAGTGAGATGAAAAAAATATTGTGATTATAAAAATTAAATACACTGAAGCATAGGTAAAGATCACGTTGACTAAAGTACAGAGAATATTATTTTAATAACAGGATTATTCTATATTCTCTGTAGAGTACTTTAGTAGTTCAAGAACCAACGTCCCCGTTGTTTGTATATTATTAATTAATTCATTTGATTTACCTTATAAATGCCAATCATCAACAAAACAGATGCGATGAGACCCAGAGTACTGCACGCCAGCAAAATTATGTTCAGGGCGACGGTGACTGAAACAAAAATAAAAAATATTTAATTTATGGTTACATAAATGTTCTGCGTATCGTGTGTTCTGAATTGATCCTAAGCTACGATATTGATAAATTTCAAAAATTTGAGGAGTTTTTATATTCAAACGCTTTTTCTTGACGGCAGGTCTAGGTTGGAGTGCGCTTGCCTAGAAGATGCGTAATGCTGATCACACTTGCCTTAAAGGTAATCAAATTGCACGTGGTAGGAAACACGGAAACACGTTCCACGCTTTAGTGTTTCTTATCATAAACGTTAAAAGGAAACCTTTGAGTAGATTGGACGTCAATCACAAAAGGATGCCAACGCCCACGGCTTTTTGAAGTTCTTTAATATAATGGTGAAGGAGGAACAAGGTTGTGACGATCGTGAAAACAATCTCCAAATTATATCTGATAGAAAACCTATAGGCAGGCGATATTATGTTAACTGTAAGTTGTAGGTAAACTGATTAGTTGCGTTAGCTAAACGTAAGCAAAAACAATATACTAGTTAAAACGAAAAATATTAACTACAATTAAATTATTGATGGCATTCTCACTTAAGAGGTATAATTATTCAAGATAATCCTAAATTCGATTTAATAACTAACACATATAAGGTTCAAAAGAACTCTCAAAGTGAAAACGTGTCCTTGAATATAATTTCAAGCTAAAATTTGAGGCAGCTGTGCTACATTTAAAACTCGGAATTACAGTGTGAGTTGTAACGCGGGATTAAGGGTTGGTTCACAGTGATTGCGAGACAAGGCGAGATGGCAAGAACAGTTATTGTTATTGTCTTAATTATATAGTATTGTTGCTGCAATTGTGCATTTTGGGCAATAGTGAGAGTTCAGAGGTATACCTACTCAGTTTTTAGTTCCGTGGAATGTTGACGTTTCATAATGTTACCAGAGATAAAACAGTTCCCACAAAAAAAAATTCAAAACTTATCTACATGAATTATAAAAATCAATTGCCTAGTGTAGATATGACAAATGCCTGACAGAAAATACTTCAGGTACTTTAGTTTGGGTTAAAATCAAACTTCAGTTGGTAACTTTGTTTTTCATATAAATAACTCATTCTATTTTTAAACGACAACTGTCAGCATTCCACCGAATTAAAAATCAGACTATAATTGTGTTCATCGCATTTTAACTGTCAAATGATGCGTTAATCATGCTGGTAGGAATTATGATTAAATGGTGATGCGAAAAATTAATATGGGCTATATACTGATTTAAAAATCAGCCAAGTGCGAGTCGGGCCTCGCTCTTTCAGGGTTCCGTACATAATTATGAACAATATAATATTTTGGGTCTAAGAAATATTTAATTTCCGAGCTAGATATCGCAACAAACCGTGAAAGAAAAACCCAAAAAAATGTTCGTTTATTTTGGTCACAGCTTATAAACTATTTAATAAATCGTTGTTTTCAGTATTTGTTATTTAAATAGAGCATATAGTACGTAATATACTGAAATATCATATTCCCAACTAGTTTAGTTTTTGAGATAGCCCCCGTCACAAAAATGGTCTAAAACTGACAACTTTGATGGCCTCCCATTCCCTTATTTTATGAGATAAAAATTAAAAATATATATATTTGTACTCTACTTAATGAGCTCTAAACAATGATACCCCACAAGCTAGGGTAAAGAAAAAAATTTTTTTTCCGGCTCCTTTTTCATGTATGGGAGCCCCCCTGAAAAATAATTTAATTCAATTTCTAATTCAATATTTGATTTTGGGTTAACGTTTTACACTAAATACCAAAATTTCAGGTTTGTAACTCATTTCGTCTGCGAGCTAGAGACCTGTGACCGGCGGACAGACGGACAGACAGACAGACAGACAGCCGAGTGACATTAATAGGGCTCCGATTTTTACCCTTCGGGTACGGAACCCTAAAAACCAACCAAATGTTGACTTTAGTATTTTTTATGCAAATTAGGTACTTAATGACGTAAAGTGTAAAATGATACGGGATACGCGGAGGCTTGTTATTTGTTTACTTAGGGCCTGTTTCACCACCTGATAAGTGTCACATAGCCTAATCGTAAGTTTTGTCACTTTCTTACTTATGTCAAGTGACAAAGCCAAAACATTATTAGAAGGTTGTGAAACAGGCCCTTAATTATTAAGATTTAAAAGGTTTATTCTGGCTTTCACTTTTCTGTTTTATTTTCATTGGTTTAATTTTTTTTAAGTTTGTATGAGGATAATGAAACAAACAATACATTTGCACCCTTCATATTGAGTTCTGACTACGTCATGCTAACACGTCATGGTAACAAAAAATCTTTTTCGCGTCCTTAGTTATGTAAATTAATTTAAGTAATTGAATTTATTATTTATATAATATTCAGTTTTGCGTAAAACAATACAAGTATCCTATTTTAAAAAGTAATCCACAAATAGTGATGTCATCACACCTGAACACGGCCTTACAGTGATTACAGAGAAAGCTATGGCTATAAAAGGCTACCGTGGAAATATATATGTCAAGTAAGTACCTACCTACTCAGGTTACATTTGACCGGATTTAGAGTAGCATTTCAAGGGTGAGGTCAGGCAGTCGTATGCTGCATTTGGTTTCATATAAAAGTCAGGGAGAATGAATAGCAACTGAATTTACTTCAGTGATTCGGAAAAAAATTCTCCAAAAAATTCTTTTCAAAAAACCGATTTCAAACGCCACAACAAAGTATAAAATAAATTTTTGTTTGTACACGTATTTTGAAGTCGGGCGAGCATAGGAAAAAAATAATCGATGGACGAAAATTATGAATCGTCATTGAGTACGTCAGTACAATATAATTCAATGTGAATCGTCGGTAGTATTATCACAGCCTTGATTATCGTCACTAACGGATAGAGGATGAATTAGACCACTGAAGCTAGAAACTTGAATTTTTCACAGCTCTTTCTTGTTTTTCTGATTCTACGAACGGATTATTGCAAATTTCACTCCTACAAAAATCAGTATTTCGACTTTTGGTTACAAGTAAAGAATTATGTGTTACAGAATTTTTGGAAATTCTATCGTCAATTGGGTCAAATAGGGGATTTTTTTTTATTCATCTATAAGTTAATCTATAATAAGCCTTTGACTGCGATCTCACCTGATGGTAAGTGACGATGCAGTCTAAGGTGAAAGCGGGCTAACTTGCAAGAGGTATGGCAGTTTTATGAAACCCATACAACTGACCGGTTTCCACACATCGTACCGGAACGCTAAATCACTTGGCGGCACGGTTTTGTCGGTAAGGTGGTAACTTGCCACGGCTAAAGCCTCCCACCAGACCAGACCAGAGACAATTTAGAAATTACAAAATCCTATATTGCCTCTGCCGGGAGTCGAACCCTGGACCTCCCACTTATATAACCATTGCGTTCGCCACTGCGCCAGGGAGGTCGTCAAAAGGGGACGAAAATTTAAACGAGATTTCATCATTTTTCTCGTTATTTATCAAGTAGGATATTTTATCTAATATGCTTAGGTACTGACCTAAGCGACGCGACGTCAGCATTCATACTGTCCAGCACTAAGTCCGGACTCGAATCTGATTACGAGTACAAACAAACATTTTTGTATACTTACTTTGTATTTGAAATGATTTGTGTGACGTTTTTGTGTGATTTGTGTTGACCCTGTCACGTTTTTGTCATTAATCAAGTTATATCCATGAAAATATTGGTATTTAGATTTCCAGTTAAAAATTAAGAATTACGTGTTAAAGGAATTTTGGAAAACTACGTCCAAATTGGTACAATGGGAGATGGAAGTTTGTATGAGATTAAGAATTCACGCGAGTGAAGTCGCGAGCATCTCAGTAAGTAATGTACCTACAGAGCTGGTTCTAGTTTTAAATAGTAGCAATTTTATTCTACTTTAAAAACGCCCTGAAAAGGTAGTGTCAAGAACTAGTTCTTTTGGGTTATAATCGCCAAAGTCTGAAAAAAATTCGAAATTTTCGCGGTTTTTTCGATTTTTGACAAAGTTGCGTTCGTTGCTCGAGGTCAAAAACTTGGATTAATCATTGGGCCAACATCATAAATAAGTCCGCAAAAAATCAGAACTACCCGATTTAACGCAAGGTCGGATTACTAAAGTTACTGGACTAGATGAAGTTCGTAAACTAAAAGCCGACTACGCTTAGTAATTTGATTTAGCGTGCCGTGCAGAAAGCGCGGGGCAAGCAGCTAGTGGCGCCATCTGTTATGTCTATCCGAAACTAAATGATATTTTACTTTAGCCGCTCGGACGTCGCTTCTCGATTTTTTCATATATTAAAATATGTAGCCTATGTTACCCGGACTATAACAACGAATCAATTGAAACTTCATTCATCAAAATCGGCCCAGTAGATTAGACGCTACGGTGGAACACACAGAATCTCTCAAAGAAATCAGCCACAAACATACATACATAAACTGCTAAAAATATCATAACCCTTCCTCTTGGCTTTGCCGTAGTCAGGTAAAAAGCATTTATACTACACCTGCTCGGAAAGTACCTTCTGGTCTGTCTCATATCGAAAGTCAAAGTACGTCATTACTGTCAAACAAATATGCGGCCTGAAAGATGTATGAGATTTCATGGTTAACGCGCTAGAGCGGAAATTCCATTACTAACGTGCTTTTTTCTTTTTAATTTTTGATAAAATCCGATCAGTACATTAAAAAAAAACTATTTCGATAAAGACTACATAAAAAGCATCTAATAACTAAGTAACCGCCACGATAGATGGCGCTGATGTCGTTATGTCACCGGGCACGACCGGGGTCCGCTAGTTTAAATATATTTAATTTTAACTACCTAATACAATTAAATATGAATTTAAAATAAAAGTAAAAAATAGAAAACAATAGAATAGAATAGAATAGAAAAGTTTTTTATTCAAATAAACTTTACATATACAATAATTTTACAACAATAATTTTTTCGCGCTATTTACTTTGTATTTTGCAAATCGCTTTCTTTTGTTTTACCTATCCAAGTTTTCAATTTATAAAATTACAAATAGCTTTAGGGAATTCAAAGTGTCTAGTAGTGAGTCGCCCAACGCTGCCGGCGGAATTAAAAATATGTGGCCAAGCAGTTATTGTTGTATTGAAAATATCTTAACCAAGATATCTAGAAATAGATAGAAATAGATACAACAAAGCATATGAAGATTTTTTACAATGGAAACCCAATGTCTTTTTCTGATTAATTTCCGGTAATAATTTTAATATTTTTGATTATTTTATTATTTTCCTCGTAGGTGTAGTATAAAGCACTATGTATCCCTTCGGGAGAAAGTGCGATTCCTCTCGAGTGTAAACTACATCCTCGTAGTAATCGGTCACTTTCTCCCGTCGTGGAACAATGTACTATTATATGTACTTAGTACCTATATTACAATTAAGAACTCGAAATCTGAATGTATAGCAGACATTTTTATCAAGAGAATATTGTTAATTAACCTTATCACAACATTCGGTCCAATTCGGGTATATTATTGAGGAGCAACTTATAACAAAAGCAGTACAAAATATACTTGACTCAAAACCCGAACAGCCTCTTCTATTCGCTTCAAATTAATTTCGATACTCGTACCTTCCTACACGGGGCGGAATAATTGTTGTAAGTATAAATACGTATCGATGATCGAATTTTTCAGGTCAATGATTAACACACTACCCAGCGAACAAGCGACACTAGATATTTATACGGGCCTGTTATTTATACACAAGTGGAAACCCGCGACTTCGTTCGCGTGGATATTGGTTTTTAAAACTCCCGTGAGAATCATTTTGTTTTTGCTAAACTTCTTTGAGCTCATATCTTGCTAAAAACTGTTAAAAGTTCACTGGCGGATGTTTAGGTAGATCAAAATGTAAACATCCACCAGTGAAAGTCCCATCAAAATCGGTCCAGCCTTTCAGAGATTAGCCAGTAATCTTTGAAGTATTTCCTTTCTAACAAAAAAAGAATGAATGAAATCGGACCACCCGTTAACGAATGACAGCTAAGTACACATTTTGACTTTCATCCCCTCTCCCAAGGGAACCGTGCTGAATTTCGGGATAAAAAGTCCTATATGTTACTCCGTAGTATGAACTTAAAGTATGCCGAGTTTCATTTCAATCCATTCAGTAGTTTTTGCGTGATGCGCGCACAAACATACAGACAAACAGACAAACAGATAAACAGACAAACAGACAAACCGACAAACAGACAAACAGACAAAAATTTCAAAAATAGCTTTTTTTGTTCCATTACTTATCCCTAACACCCCCCAGTTATTATTTTGCAAAAATCTTTAATGTACAGATACGGCAATTCTACGATTTTATTATATGTATAGATGTATAGATATATAGAAGATGTATAGATTGTCTAATTTGATGTATTCCTTTCAAACCAAAAGAGCTCAATCAATCAAAGGCCGGAAACTATTGTGTCAGTGTTTAAACTATATAAAAACATTAAACTTATAATACCTATTCTAATTTTTAATTCATTAACGCGTGGTCCGATTTTATTCATTACTAGCTGATCCCCGCAACTTCGTTCGCGTAGATATAGGTTTTTATATAGGATCGGATCGGATCCCATAATTCTTTTATTTTATTTTTATTTTTTATTTTATTTTACAAGGAAAACTTACAGCTAATTGTAAAAAAAGTAGATAGATAAAAACAGTAGAAAAATTATAGCTAGTAACAAGTTTTCACAAATAGAATTTACATAAGAAAGAGGGAAAATTAAAAACTCACATGGGTAAACAAAATAGATAACAGAAGTAAGGGGAAAAAAGGTAAACATCAATATTTAAACGAAGGTTGGCAACAAATTAATTAACTGTAGGTGCATGGGCGTTAAAAAAATTGTTGGCAATAGTTTTACGGATAGTGGCAGCAGTGTTGCAAAATGGATCTATATTATTATTATTAGCGTATATTTTATTAAAAGAAAAGGCGGATCGTAACATAAAAGAATTTTTTCGAAATTCGGTATGCATATGCGGTATTTGGAAGGTTGACAAAATTCTAGGATGCGTATTAGTGGGAACTTTAAATAATATCTTTTCAAGAAGCGGCGCACAATCTATTTTGCTTTGTGCTATATTGATGAGGTACGAAATGTCGCTAATTTCTCTCCTTATGGCCAGTGGCAGTAAGTGCAGCCTGGCACATTGATCCTCGTAACTTGTATTAGAATTTAGATTAAATTTATATTCAAGGAATCTAATGAATTTTTTCTGGATTCTTTCAATACGCTGAATGTACGTTTGGTACCGAGGATTCCAGATTTGTGATGCGTATTCGAGGTTGCTCCTTACTAGGGCACAATATAGGACTTTTATTGTTTTTAATTTGGTGAATTCTTTGGATGATCGCATTAGGAAGCCCAACATTTTTGATGCTTTGCTCACAATTTGTTCAACGTGTTTGTCATAAAGGAGTTTATGGTCGATTATAATTCCTAGATCTCGTATATTATATACGCGATCTAGCTCGTGATTCTTAATTTTATATGTGGATTTATATACGTTGAGCTTACGAGTAAAGGATATGGTAAAGCACTTAGAAACATTGAGATCTAATCTATTGGCATTACAGTAAAGATCAAGCCTAAGTAGATCATCCTGAAGTAGACTTTGGTCCGTATAGTTATTTACTACTCTAAAAATTTTCATATCATCAGCAAAGAACAGAACCTTGGAATTACGGAAACAGGTGTCAATATCCTGGATAAAAATAATGAAGAGCAAAGGTCCTAGTAAGGAGCCCTGTGGCACGCCCGAGGGAATACTACGCCAAGATGAAGTATAGCCATTTAGCACTACAGCTTGTGACCTATTTTTCACATAGGAGGAAAACCAACGAAACAGATCACCTCTTATGCCTGCCTGAGCTAATTTGAGTAATAATATGCTATGGTCAATTCGATCGAAGGCCTTACTGTAGTCGGTGTACACTGCGTCAACCTGGTCATGACTGTCCATTCTATCGGATACAAAATTCGTAGCTAGATTTGATACTGTGGATCTTCCTTTGCTAAAACCATGTTGAAAGGGACTAAGGTGTGGCTTTAAGGCCGAGTATAGTTGGTCGTATACCACACGTTCCAGTATTTTTGCCAGTACACAGAGTTTGGAGATCGGCCGATAGTTATTTATAAGGTGTTTAGGACCTTTTTTATGGATAGGCGTTTATGTACCTAAACTTCGGTCCACGCGGACGAAGTCGCGGGGATCAGCTAGTAAAGCGAATATAACTTGAAAATAATGAGAAAAAGTTCAAATACTTTATGTAATTATTGTGAAAATATAACACAATAATTTAAGAAAAAGTTTGATAATTCCCCTAAATAAATGTCTCCTAATTCTAAGATCAGGACATTACCTTCAGAATTATGAAGGCAACTTCAGATTAGGAGCGATGAGAGCGTCACTGGCACGCCAGTATAATTTGAAAGTCAGTGATTATTTAAACTTTTCCGACAACATTCCAGTAGAGGCCAATTTGCACAGCCAAGTTTCAAGACAAAGTCAAAGTAAGAATTGAGAGATTATTCTCTCGACGTTCATTGAGAGGAAACGTTATGGCCTGAGAGCCCGTAGGAATTTTCAGGAATTGTTGGTTGAAAGCTAAAAATTAGCATTTTGGTCCTAATGGGTTAGTCATTATGATGGACAAGTATAAGTAAATTAAAAATTAAAAAAAACCCCGACATTCGCCATTTTATGGTGGTGCATAGAGCTATTCTACTAGTCAAGCCCTTTCATTTGATACCCATATTAAAGGAGTTGTGAAAAAATATGTAATCCGCCATTTTGTAGCGGCGGCCATCTTGGATCGATTTTCATCAAACATAGCTAACAACACTCACGACTAATTCACCTTTCGAACAAAAAAACCGCATTCAAATCGGTTCTCCCGTTTGAGCGCTACAGGGGAACAGACAGACACACACACACACACACACACAGACGCGTCAAACTTATAACACCCCGTCGTTTTTACGTCGGGGGTTCAAAATTAAATGATGCTGACTTTTCCGCATAGATTTTGGTTTTTAAAAATCGATTTTTCGTGGTTAAAAGTATCACGTCACCGTAAAACCATCCTTGGCCTGTTTCCGTCTACAGGATGCAAAATCTCTAAAAGTGCATTATTGGAAATTCTACCTCCAAGTGGGTTAAATCAGGGGTGAATTTTGTCATGAAAGTCCGTCATTTTTCAAGTAATATCCATGAAAATTGGTATTTAGAGTTACTTAGAGCGGGGCCGCACTGCGAAATTTATTCGCGCGGTTTATATTCCGCATTTTAATGTATTTTTCTCGCGAATTTTAAATCGCAAGTGCGTGCAGCTTCATACATTTCCATATATCACAGAATTGTGCGAAAAAAATCGCGCGAATAAACGCAGTGCGGGCCCGGCCTTACGATTAAAAATAAACAAACACGTGTTTTAGGATTTGTAGAAGATACCCCAAAGTTGGTTAAACAGGCGATAAAGATTCGTATGACATTTATAAGAATCCACGCGGACGAAGTCGCTGGCATCAGCTAGTTGGTAAATACTATGAAGATACGAACATAGAGCGAGGCTCGACTCGCGGTTTTCTTTATTCGGAGTCTATGAAATTCAAATAAACAATAAATAATTATAGTTTCACGCCATAAAATAAATTGCGGTCACGTTTCGATTGATAAACTTCCACAACTGGATATAGGTCGCCTGATTGATGACCTTGATTTTATTTACCTACACCACAGAATACTAAATACTGTTGGTACGGAAGGGTCATTCCATGCAAACATTTAAATAAAAAGCAATTCTTGATTCGGCGCAATAAAGTTCAGTTTAGCACTCGCAGCGATAGATGCCTTTTATATTCAGTTACCTAGGAACAGAGACTATACTAGTTCCTAGTCAGTTACAAAGTCCCCCTTTCTATCCACCACCACCTTTTAAGGCCTTTTAACGCTTTTAACGTCCCACTGCTGGGCACGGGTCTCTTCTATTATGGTAGAGAGGGATTTAGAGCTTAGACCCGCCACGCTGCTGCAATACGGCTTAACAGGCTTTGACGGGCAATATTGTTTCACTATTTTCGCACCCATATTAAGTATTCTTCGTTCTAAACTCATGATTTCCTCGACTCGAGTCAACCTTACTGAGGTGTTTTGATCATGGGCCTCATAAGAAAGCTCAAAGACACTCAGTGGGCGATGGAGAGAGCCATGCGCCGTACCGTACGTGATCAAATAAGAAATGATCCTTAAGAGAACCAACAAAATGCCCACCAACAGAAGCCGGTGGAAACCATTCGAGGGCAGTATATTAGGACCACGATCTTCAGCAATGAAGGAACGACCGGAGAAAGAAAGATAAGAGAACCAGAGTAACTGAAATAGGTAAAAGATTCACGAAGCTGAAGGGAGAAATAGGCGGAGCACGTAGCTCAAACACCCTATATGATGTTACAATAGATATTACCTATAATTTACATTTAATAATAATAATTCATTTATTTCAGGTTATTCAAAAACCCATCACAACAGACAAAAAAATGCATAAAATAATAAACATCAATCATTCTCAGTCATATTACAAAAATTAAAATAGTATAATTAACAGATTACAAATAAGTAAGTAGTTACATTAAATTACAATAATATTAATTTACAAAAATAATAACTACTTATTAAAAATGTTATGTCTTTGAGATCCCAAGATGCTTGAATGGTCTGGAAACGATGCTTGATGGATTGATACTGAGAATTTCTCGACAGAAAACCAAATTTTTTTTTGACCCGACCTAAGATTCGAACCCACATGGTCTCACGATCCACAGCCTAATAAGTTAACCACGAACCGATAGGTTGTTTCTCCTGTACAATGTACACCAGTCAGCAAAAGTCTCTAGACATATGATAGCTTTCCGGCTGAAGCAGTGCCGCAAACAGCTGTAATGGCGCCACGCCTCAGCACATTAGTTAGATTGATGAGCCATTTTGAAAATTAGTGAAATGACATCCAAATGGGTAGGTGCATTATGTATCCTTTGATACATTTCAATCAATCAACGCCTTGTTCCTGTATGCAATGTATCTATAATCTACCTGTTGGCAAGTTATTTAGCTCTGTGTAGATGAATCAAACTCAATTGTATATATAGATAAGCTCTATATACAATTGAGTAAGTAGGTGGTAATATCTGTGTCGGTGGTTTGTCAGACTTTCGTTAGAGTAATGAAGTTTGAAATTTCCCTCGGCGTATAAAATAGGAAAAACGTATCTATTACTAAAGAGCTCAAAATAACAACCAGGCTACTGGGTTTTTGCAACTCAGACATATTGCCCGTAGTTCTACAAACTTAGAAAAACTGTTAAAAAAGCCGTGGGCAAAGTTGAAAGGAAGAGCGTTGAGGATGACAATTCAAAGAGAGACACAGAAGACCTGCGGTATTTTGTGTCACATATATTTGCGGAATTAAAAGAAAAGACATGTAGATTAGAAAAGCGATCAAATCTCTAATTGTCGACCCTGAAACTACGTATGATACAGTGTCCTTTACCTGCAACCTTCGTAACTAAGATACTAATATTATAAATTCAAAAGTAACTCTGTTTATCTGTTACGCTTTCACCCCTAAACCACTGAACTGATTTTATCGAAGTTTGGTACAGAGATAGATTAGACCTTGGAGAAGAACATATGTAGTACTTTTTAGCCCGAAAAATCATAAGAGTTCCCGAGGGATTTTTAAAAACCTAAATCCAGGCGAGCGAAGTCGTGGGCATCGGCTATAGTTGGGACATTACAAACATGAGAACTGAGCCATAAATCATTTTTATCGACTTCTTGCTCGCACTTACAGACCTTATGAAACCCGATTCTGTGGTGTTGTGTGTAACAATAAAGTTAAGAATTTGTCGATAAAATCGAAAACAGGTTATAGAAGGGGAACCCAAGAGGGGATTTTTGGATTTACTCGAGCACGTCAGATTAACATAATGGAGGCATCTTGCATCCAGCTGAGTACCCTCTACCATATACTTATAAGCCTTTTATATAGAGCCACGCGAAAAAAAAATACGATGGTTTAGGTTATATTTCAAACATTAGTACAGAGTCGCATATTAAAGTTCTTTGGACACGTCTCCCGGCGTGAGAGTGACTCCATAGAGCGACTTGTCGTACAGGGCAAAGTAGAGGGCACCAGAGGGCGAGGAAGGTCGCCCATGCAATGGACCGACCAAATCAAATCAGCTGTGGGCGGCCCCTTGCACGAGTGCACCAGGCTGTCGGCCAGCAGGGAGAAGTGGCGAACACTCGTGAGGCGCATAACATCTGCCCTTAAAGACGTCACTTCTGGATGACCACGACCGCTCTGTCAAAAGTGAAACGAAGAAAAGAAGAAAAGGTTATACAGAGCCACGTGAAAAAAAAAAGTACGAAGTTAGCCCTTGACTGCGATGTCACCTGACGTAGTCTGAGATGGTAGTGAGTATACCGATGTCTTGAAACTTTTCACGTAAACAATCATTATGGAAGTGTACACTCACGCGGTGTGATCGTGTCTGGCTCCAGGAAGCTCTCGGACTCGGGGTCGGTCATCTCCCCGTTCAGGTAGCGCTGCTCCACGTCCACGAAGTGGCCCAGCGTCACTATGATCACTGAGTAGTACACCTGCAGCAAGAGACACCAACAACCAAGAGTTACCATCACTACAGTATAAAACAAAGTCCCTATGTCCCTATGTATGCTTAAATCTTTAAAACTACATAACGGATTTTGATGCGTTTTTTTTAATAGATAGAGTGATTCAAGAGGAAGGTTTGTAAGTAGAAAAATTGGACCCGGTAGGTGGCGCTAATAGCGGGCAGGACGACTTCTGCCGGGTCCGCTAGTCTAATTCTAAAAGACTGAAAGTTAAACCGAATTCACCACGCAGTCCTTCCAAGTCCCCCCCCCCCCCTCTGGGCCACAAGTGGTGACGACTATACTTCGGCTTTTAATTCGATGCAGTAAACTGACGTTTCAAGATGTTATTTCGTAAAATAATGTTGTCAACCTGATTTCTATAGTGATGTGATTGTTCACTTCGCTTCATTTCATTCCATTTATTATTATAATCATAAAATCGTTTAATTGTTACTTAATAAGATCTTAAAATAATTGTAATAATAATCTTAAAATAATAAAAGTAGGAAAATCTAACACTAACAGTTAACAGATTACAATTTCATAAAGTTAGTTTCATAAAGTTTTAAAGTTACTTATTTAGGAAGTTATTATAGGTACCTATCTATCTAATATCATCTACTATATCCTTTTAAAAATAAATCCTAAAAGTAGCAACCCATGAATAGAAATGACAGTTTACTACATTAAATTTTAAGTCCGACTATAGCGGCCGACCAAAAGTCGCGGAAGATATTTTTTATGCGTTTTATGTGGAATCTCTTCCGCGACTTGTAGCCGCCACTCGGCCACTAGTCGTCGCCACTAGTGGTTCAGTGTGCGATTTTTTATTTCAAACAGTTCTGTACATATCGTTTACCATTTAGATTAAATCTCTAAAGTGCATTCAGTTAGTTTATGTACAAATATAAATTGAAAATTTAAAAAACCCCCGACATTCGCCACTTTGTGGCGGCGGCCATCTTGGATTTGCATAGTGCTATTCTACTATTCAAGCCCTTTCATTTGATACCCATATTAAGGGAGTTGTGAAAAAATATGTAATCCCCAATTTTGTAGCGGCGGCCATCTTGGATCGATTTTCATCAAACATAGCTAACAACACTCTCGACTAATATACCTTTCAAACAAAAAAAACCGCATTCAGATCCGTTGACCCGTTTGAGCGCTACAGGGAAACAGACACACACACACATACACACACACACACACACACACACACACACGCACACACACACACACACACACACACAGACACGTCAAACTTATAACACCCCGTCGTTTTTGCGTCGGGGGTTAAAAATATATGAAACTGTTTTTATATGCATAGGTATATACTCGTAGCTGTGACGATATCCGTGTTAGGTACAGCTGCAAACCAGAGCTCTGCCACAGAGTACCTACAGAGGGGAAGCTTCTACAAGCGGCCCGCTGTAGGTACACTCACACATATGCGCACTTTTGTCACCAACTGTACCGGTTAGTGGAACGAGCGGGCGTCCGTGAACCGTTGGTGAGTGTGTTTGTGTGAGTATACCTACAGCGGGCCGCTTGTGGAAGCTTCCCCTCTGTAGATTTACTACTCGTGTGGCTCTGCTTTGTATGCGTGTTTGCGCATATGATGCCGGGCATTACGCTGAGCTGTTTATCCAATCAGAGTGGTGTCACAGGCGAATACTGTTATGACACTATATTTGTTTGTCTGTGACATCATTGTTTGATAACTGTGTTTTCTTTCTTTCTTCGTTTTTATGATTTAAGGTTTTTTACAAATCCTGTAGTAATCTAAAGTCTTGGCTTGTCATAAGATCCACGAGTTGGCCTACAGGAAATATATAATTTTGAATTTGAAATGTAACCTATGTCAACAGGACCATAACAAATAATTAATTGACACATCATTCATCAAAATCAGCTTAGTATAGTTTAGGCGCTACGGTGGTACACACAGAATCTCATACAAACATACATACATAGACTGCTAAATTTATAACCCTTTGCTGTGGTCGGGTAATAAAATAGGTAACTAAGCGGTCGTGTCGGAAGGTCTGTGTGAGCACAGTTCACGCCAGCGCCACTGCTGATGACGATCTGTGTTTCTTCGATGCGTCCGATGCGACCGTAATCGCGTTTTCAGTTTTGAAAATGCGTTGCATACGATTTTATTCCTATTTCTATTTTATTTATTTATAGTTAAGTATTTTAGACTGGTATACCTAATAGTACACACAATGTCTGGTGGATTTTAGCCGGATCACGCCTGACTAGCTTTAAACCCGTGCGGAACAACGCTAAAACGGTTTTCTTTTGTAGAAAATTGTGTGAAATTGAATTTTAATAGGCTATTTTCCCCAGTATTCTGTAGGCCTAGTACGAGTTCGACTAGGCACGATTCGACAACGTTGATAGGTTTATAGTAGCGAAACACTACAACATCAAAGTAAAATTGACCTTAAATGTCTCGTTTTAAAGTACAAGTTCAAATATACTAGTAGGTATAACAACAGCCAGCGTCACAAGCAGAAACGATGCTTAATCTTACCATACCTCACAGATTTTATGACTTAAAAACGGGTGTATCTACTAGGTCAATTTTACCCAGAATATATAAGAATAGGAATAAATTTACTTTTACCAAAATAAACTGTGTACTTAATTAAACAAATAATAAAACTTATAAAAATAGTGATGTAGTAAAACAATTAATTACTTTACTAGTAACAAGAGTAGTGTTTTATATGGGTGGCATTTCCTATGTTGAGTGTTTAATTAATGTATTTAGTACCTAACGTTATAATACCTATATAATTTGATATTCGAAATCTATCAACTTCATCGAAATGTAGAATCTCGTACTAAGGGTTAATGGTATTGGAGCTGATATGGGGGAGCACTTTTTCTTGAAAGTCGATAGTAATTATTATGTTATTGATACTATAGAAAATTGCAATTGACTGCATTTTCAAGACATTATCATGCCATCAGAAAGATTTTTTGTTGGATTTTATTTTCGTTAATCAATCGGTCCATATCCATCAAAAACGAAAATTTTTAGATACAGATATTATTTTAATGTGAATATGTTATGCTGAAATAAATATTACCTCTATATTATCTTCTCTTCTATAATATATAAAATAATCAATGCCACTTTTCGTTGTAATTTTATAACTCAAGAACGGGCTGCCAGGTCCGCTAATATATTGAAAAAATCAGCCAAGTGCGAGTCGGGCTCTTTTAGGGTTCCGTACATAATTATGAACAATATAGGTAATATTCTGGGTCTAAGAAATATTTAATTTCCGAGATAGACATCGCAACACACCGTGAAAGAAAAACCCAAAAATGTTCAATTGTTTTGGTCACAGCTATTTTACTAATTCTTGTTTTCAATATTTGTTGTTTAAATAAAGCATAATATGGTACATAATAGCCCAGTCAAATTAGACTAAAAAATAGGGGTGAGGTTACAATAATTCCCACCTGGCTGAAAATTGGAGAAAATTGGAGGAGAAAAGTATTCAAACATTTTTTATAGATAATTGCCTGATCTACAATTTTGTCAAAAATGATTTTATGATAAGACTTACAGTTTTGCTGAAAACTTCCCGTGAAAAATTTTACCCCGAGTAATTTTTTTTACAGATGTCGGATCGATGAGGAATTTGTACATTTCATTTATAATAGTGTCCCGAACAATCCTACAAATTTTTAGCCAAGTGTGAATAAACTGTGCGTGTCCAGGAGTAAATTTTTTTCCAGGTGTCCGATCGATGAGGACTTTTCACATTTCATTTATAATAGTGTTTTGAATAATCCTACCAATTTTCAGCCAGGTGGGAATTATTGTAGCCTTGAAAGTCTAAATTGACTGGACTATAATATACCGGAATATCATATTCCTAACTAGTTAAGTTTTTGAGACAGCCCCCGTCACAAAAATGGTCTAAAACTGACAACTTTGATGCCCCCCCATTTCCGTATTTTTTGAGAAAACAACTAAAGAAATATATATTCGTACTCTACTCAATGTCTACTCCATAAGTCGTCGTGAATAACGACGACTCTACTCAATGAGTTCTAAACAATGATACCCCACAAGCTAGGGTAAGAAAAAATTTTTTTTCCAGCTCCTTTTTCATGTACCTATGGGAAAATAATTTAATAAATAATTTAATTCAATTTCTAATTTAATATTTGTTTTTGGGTTAACGTTTTACACCACATATCAAAATTACAGGTTTGTTACTCATTTCGTCTGCAAGCTAGAGACCTGTGACTGGCGGACAGACGGACAGACAGACAGACAGACATACAGACAGCCAAGTGACATTAATAGGGCTTCGCTTTTACCCTTTGGGTACGGAACCCTAAAAAATCAATCCCTATTTTCCTTGGTCACGCCATCACGCGTGAACGGCTGGACCGATTTCGCTAATTCTTTTTCGTTGTATTTTTTATTGTCAGAAAGTTCTTATGAAAGAAAAAATTTAAAAAAATGTGCGGAAAAATAAAATAAAAGAAAAAACATTTTTCCATACAAAATGTTCATGGGCTTGGTAACTGTCAAACATTGTTCATCCCGTCGATACGGTAAACTCTTTCACCCATACCTATACATCTATAATTCTTCTGTACGTGTGTTTGTCATCTAACTCCTCCTAAACGGCTGGACCGGTTTGGATGAAATTTTGTGTGTATATTATTTCAATGAGTTCCTGGATGGTTTGAAAACAATTACCGGGTAGGTACAGGTAACTTATCGGGTCTCGGTAGGTGGCGCTGATGTCGGTATGTCACCGGGAAAGACGACGTCTGCCGGGTTCGCTAGTTTAGAATAGAAATAGAATAAAAAGTAAAAACCTTCAATGCGACAAACAAAAATATCAAGCATAACTATAATAAAATCACATCTTGAATTTTTGGTAGGTACTGTAGTAAAAAGAGACAAAGAGACAAATTTATAATTATAAAATTTAATCCTTCTTTTATGTTGGAATTACGCAAGCATCTCCTTGTGAATTTATAATTCAGCAAAATATGGTCTTTGTGTAATTTTATATCGGAGAATCATAATAAAACAAGAGACGTATTTCGTTACAAACTCATAAACGTTCGCTTAAAAAGTTCTTGAGCCGTAATTTAGAAAAGGTTTGTCATAAATGAGATTTGTCAAATTAACGGCGTAGATTCTAATGTTTTTTAGGGTTCCGTAGTAAACAAGGAACCCTTATAGTTTCGCCATATCCGTCCATCTGTCCGTCTGTCCATCCGTCCTCGGTTAATCTCAGAGACTATTAGTGCTAGAAATCTGTAATTTGGCATGAGTATAAATATTAATCACGCCGACAAAGTGGTGAAATAAAATTTTGATAAATATTTTTTTAGGGTAGCTCCCCTACATGTAAAGTGGGGATGAATATTTTTTTTCTCGTCTACCCCATAGTGTGGGATATCATTGAATAGGTTTTTTAAAAATACTGTGGGTGTGGGAACATCATTTTTCGATCTAGATCCGTTTGTAAAATATGATGTTTTAAAGTGCTAATTTTTATTAGAGTCAAGTGTCCCCTCCTCTATCAGCCAAATGGCAGTATATAGGAACTTGAAAAAATTCACAGCAGTAGTATATATTATAATCAATTTTAAAGGAAAACTATCATGGTATAAGTAGGGTTCACAGGTTAAGGAGTTATATCTGTTTTTCGAGGATTGTGACTACGGAACCCTACAATGCGCGTGGCCCCGCTATGCACTTGGCCGGTTTTTTCTAAACTGAATTCAGAATTTATAGGTACCTGTTTATTTCAAAAAGTATCTATGCATGAAAACCGTACCTATTCAGCCCGAGAAAGGAACTGATATAATTCTCAACCAGCCAGCAATCTATTTTCATCAAACATAGCTTAGAGGAGAGAGATATTTAGAGCTCAGACACGCCACGCTTCTCCGATGCGAGATGGCGGGCTTTAATGACTATTGTCATGACTATTGTCACGTGAAAGTCATAATAGCCAACACCACGAGAAAAAAAGAATATCCTCAACAAACTAACTAGTTGCTATACCTAGTAGCTATCAAAATCGTTGTTTTTAGATTTATTTTATCCAAGGGTAGGTTTATATTATCGTGAATGGCTTTCTCTCAAAATTCGAATTTTTGTTTTCATTGTAAATACAAACATCAATCAAGTGAAAAAATAATAAACAAACGTTTTTCGATGATATCCAAATTCAAATTCAACTTCCTGTGTCAACTTCGGATCGAATCTGATCTGATGGGCTATTCTGTAACTTAGTTACCAACTGAAAATAGTTGCCAACGAATTAGTTCGATATACATTGCTGTTTTAATGTGTGAAATGAAATCACTGGTTATATTTCACCAGTAAAGCAGCAATGTATATCGAACTAATTCGTTGGCAACTATTTTCAGTTGGTAACTAAGTTACAGAATAACCCTGCTGATCTGTTAATATACTTTATATTTGCAATCCACACTATTTATATCCATATTTCCTATTCTAACTAATTTTACAAATGCGAAAGATGAGTTTGTTTCTTTGTTACGCTTTCACGCCTAAACTGTTGAACTTATTTTGACGAAATTTGGTATAGAGGTAGACTAGATTATTTATCCCGGAAAAACTAGCTGTCAAAATCCACGCGGATGAATTCGCAGGCATCAGCTAGTAGGTATAAAAAATGCGAAGACAGCTCTGGCTGTCTGTTACGTTTTCACACCTAAACCGCTGCACAGATTTTGATGAAATTTAGTAGATACAGAGTAGACCTTGGAGAAAGACAGGCCACTTTTTAAGAATTCTCAAGAGATTTTTAAGAAACCTAAAGCCACGCGGATGAGGTCGCTGGCAAGCTCTGTGCTGGCAAGTTAGTATAATATACCTAAATGCGAAAATGTGTTTGTTTGTAACCTTTTCACAAATCAACTACTGAACCGATCTTGATATTATTTTGCACAGAAATATTTCGCATTCCGGAGACCGACGATACAAAGGCCCTTTCGACATAGGAAACTTCTTATCCCGGAAAATCTACGAGTTCCTAAGGAATTAGAGTCAATAAAAAAGAGAAACGATACCTATTTGATATGCAGTTACAGTCGCGAGCAAATCGTTTCAAATCAATCTGTTGTAATTTTGAGTTAGTTTAGAAATTGACTATCAGAAATCGAACCTGGAATATTTTAATCACAAGGCACGCACTGTGCGAGAAAGATCATCGAAATATTGTCGTTATTATTGACAAGTAGGTATAAATAAAAAAATTAAAAAATGTCGAGGACTAGGCTATTCTACTTACACTGCTAGTTGTGAAAAAATATGTAATCCGCCATTTTGTGGCGGCGGCCATCTTGGACCCATTTTCATCAAACATAGCTAAGAACACTCCCGACTAAATCACCTTTCAAAAAAAAATCGCATTCAAATCGGTTCACCCATTCGAGCGCTACGGTGGAACAGACAGACACACACACACATACACACACACACACACACACACACACACATACACAGACAGACACACACACACACACACGCGTCAAACTTATAACACCCCGTCGTTTGCGTCGGGGGTTAAAACAATTTGGAGATGGATATAATCAGGCAAAAGGGAGAATGGTATATAACGCCGACCCGCCCGGGCGTCCGCATTGATGGATGATCACAAAAGAAAAATAAGAAAACATTAAACGTTCATGTAGACGATCCGGTAATCGTCCGGCACCGCACCGGCGCGGCGCCGGGTCGTAGTTTCTGTATTCACATCGAACAGCACAGCAAAGTTTGCTGTGAATTAATTGTAAAGCGGCGATCACAACTCACTTATAACTAAGTATAGCAGCGCTATACATAATGTAAAAAAAGTGTTTCCTGTATTTTTCGTAAGTTCGCAATGTATTGCAATCAGCTGACACCTGAATACCTAAAGTTGTCGCCGCGCGCCCGCCACTTTGAGGTCAATGTCCCGGGTTTCGCACGTTAAACATCGCCGGTTTGAAAAATATTAAATACCTGAGCCATTAATACTACAAGTATGAGACAAATGGTTATTGGTATTGGTGTTTAGGTAGTATAATAATAGCGCTAAGTTTTCTAAAGCGGTCTCCTCATAATAACGTAGTCTTAGTGAGATAATGTGGCCAATTCTGTTGTACACATTCTCTAAATCTAAACTAAAATGACAGGTCTAAATCGATTGCTATCTCTTTCACAATGCTCCCTGCAGAAAAGGATAGCACTATTTTTAAACCTGTCAATTTAGTTTAAGTTTAGAGATTGTGTACAACAGAATTAGCCACAATTTATATCATTCATCTTTTAAACCCCCGACGCAAAAACGACGGGGTGTTATAAGTTTGACGTATCTGTGTGTGTGTGTGTGTGTGTCTGTGTGTTCCCCTGTAGCGCTCAAACGGGTGGACCGATTTGAATGCAGTTTTTTTTGGTTGAAAGGTGAATTAGTCGAGAGTGTTGTTAGCTATATTTAATAAAATCGGTCCAAGATGGCCGCCTCTACAAAATGGCGGATTACATATTTTTTCACAACTACCTTAATATGGGTATCAAATGAAAGGGATTCACTAGTAGAATAGTACTATGTAAATCCAAGATGGCCGCCGCCATAAAATGGTGAATGTCGGGGGTTTTATAAATTTTTAATTTATACTTGTTAAACAAAGACATGATACACACAATTGACTTAGTAGAAACCGTCATAACTCATAAACTACTTTAGTCGCAGTGACGTCGTCATGTCGTCTTTGTAAAGTACAGAAATCCTTTGTGGAGTTGAGTTGTACGCTTTTATATAATACCATGCCGACGGCATTTTTATATTGCTCTTGACAAACAAACGTAAGGTTGCTAAGTCGAGATTATTGCATGATTAAAGGATTTCTTAGTAAAAAGAATTGCATGGAAGTTATCAACTTTGCGTACAGCTGCCCACGAGTGAGTATTATAATAATCACACTACTTAATATTATAAAGGCGAGCGTTTGTGTGTGTGCGCGTGCGTGCGTCATAAAAAACAACACTAAACTATGTTATCTATGTCACCAAATATGTTATCTTGAATGGAAGTAGACGTTGCTTTGGGTTTGCGGTTTATTGCAGGCTAGGACCAAAGTTAGAAGGATTCGAAACATTACACAAGATATCAGACGTATCCAGTAAGGATTATGCTGAAAGCTTCTATACAGTGCCACGGTTTGAAAGCAGATGTTAAGGGCGTTTGTGCACTTATTCGTTTTCGATTCGTTTTCGTGTTTCGTGAAAACACGATTCGACATAGCCTTCCTTATAACTGTATGGGCGCTTGTGCACTTACTCGTTTTCGATTCGTTTTCGTGTTTATATATTCGTGAATTCTTCACATCGAATCGTTTTAAAATAAGGACGCGAGTGGAATGGTGTGTGGAAAGAGGGCAGAGATGAGTCCTGATGTTGTGAGGTATTTGGAAAACATAGGTATTTGCATTTCTTGAATTCCAACAAAACATGATTCAACGCAGTTGATTATTATTAAAAATTAATACCTACTTAGTTTGGCATAAAAATAAATCGTTTGTTTCATTCAAATTAGTTTTACTTCGAGTAAAATACCTAAATATTGTAGTATAATCAAAATTTCCATACCTGTGGTTGGTAGTCAAAAACTATCAGCAAAATATGAACATTTCATAAAAAATATCATTTCTGATACTTAGTTGTTACTGTTTTCTTACAAGAGCGTAATGTCCACTTGGGATGTTCACAAAATATATGACGTATGCTTAGATAATTTTGATACTAACCGTACCGTGTGAAATATTCATAATCACTTACCTTAGTGTTACTGCCAGCATTTTTTCTGGAGTTATGCATTCTCTAAAACGTGTGTCTTGCCGAGGAATCTTTTTTTTATATGACACAATATGAAATCGAAAGTAGCAACATTCTTTCGATAGTAATTAAAAAAAGTTTTTTCATGATGTCATGTCATGTCATTAAGTGATGATCGCCTACGAATGTAATAAGAGAAGTGCGAAAAGCTGACGACGATTAAATGCAGCACACATTATGAACACGGTTTTATCTACGAAATGCTTAAAACGTATAGTGAAATCACGATTAAGTGCACAAATGTCATTCGTGAATTTCGTATACGTTTTTATGATGTTCATTAAAAAAACGAACACGAATCGAAAACGAATCGAAAACGAGTAAGTGCACAAACGCCCTAACTCTGAAATGCATAGCATGTACCCGCATCGTAGAATATTGCTATGAGGCTGTGTTGTTATTTGACACCGTTGTGTTATATTAACTGCCTCACTACTCTACTTGGCTATCTTGTTCGAAAGAGACAGACATCGAAGTCAAAACTTTAGTTATGTTAGGCAGTGCTTTTGCTTCGCATATGACGTATGAAACGGACAAGTCACGCCGGAGCTTCACGGATTTGCTGCAAAGTTTCACAATGAAAGCATGCTAAAGGTTTCATTTGAATTTAATCTTCATTTGAATAGCCCAGCCACGCGAAATAGTAAAGTAAATCACTACATACTATTATGAAACAAAGTCCACCCCCACCGCGTCTGTCTGTCTGTCTGTCCGCGATAAACTCAAAAACTATTGAACGGATTTTCATGCTGTTTTCACCAACAGACAGAGTGATTCATTAGGAGGGTTTAGATATATTTGTTAAAGTTTTGTGTAAATTGTTTGAAATACGACGATAATTGTTGAAAATCGTCGAAAAAAGTCAAGCCGCCTGGGAGTTTTCATCGAAAACGTTGCCCATTGAAATGTAACAAAACAAAAAAAACGGCATTCAAATCGGTCCACCAGTTTGAGCGCTACAGGGGAACAGACAGACAGACACACACACACACACACACATACAGACACGTCAAACTTATAACACCCCGTCGTTTTTGCGATGTATATGATGGAATTAGCGACTATAGACGACCCATGCGAACTGGGGCGAGTCGTTTTTATATTATAATTAGTTGAACATACCACACTGTAGAAGGCCGAGGCGTAGCAGCCTTTACGGAGGCTTCGCCAGCAGCAGCACGATTGGATGATCGCCATTTTTGATCCTTTGCTTCTCCTGGGAACAATATAGAGAACAAGTTTGATTTATTACGGTAGCGCTATTAGTCGCGCGCTTCTTCATACAATACATTACGCTGATAAGTTTATTTTTTATTTGCTGATGCCAGCGACTTCATCCACATCGATTTAGATTTTGACGTGATAGCGTCTTATAAATCAAGAGCGCAGAACAAGCGATATAGAGGCAATGTTTTCTTATGACGTTATCACGTAAAAATTATCGACCGTAAAACGGCTTTACAGACAACCAATTTTTTTGACGTGATACTTACTATACCTACTATAAATCGATGAACGCCGGCTACACGCGTGAAAAAGCATGACTCTTTGTCACGTAACACGTGCAAACGAGAGCGCGGAACAAGCAACAGAGAAGGCACGATCGGCTAAGCGTTCGGCTTGTGACGCAATTATCTCTCTTTGTTTTCTTATGACGTTATGACGTAAAATTATCGTCCGTAAACCGACTCTACAGGCAACCAATTTTATTTTAAGTCTCTATGATTTTCCAGGATAATAAATAGCCTGTCTTTCTCCAAGGTCTAGACTCTAGTCTATCTCTGTACCAAACGTAACAATCGGTTCAACGGTTTATACGTGAAAGCGTAACAAACAAACAAACAAACAAACTAACTTTCGCATTTATATAATATTAGTTATTAGTTAGGATTATAATATGGATTGTTCTTGCTCTTAAACTACTGAAGCCAAAAATCGATTAATACAACTATCGTGAAACTATAATACCCTCGCTTTATTATTATTTTGATTTTGACTTTGTCAATTCACAGTTCCCATGAATTGTTGACAAGAGAGCTAAATACAGAAAGGTTGAAGTGTAAAGCGTTATTGTGTTGTTCAAAGTTGATATGCTGAGCGACGGAATGGAAGTATTTTTTAGGGTCCCATACCCAAAGGGTAAAAACGGAATGTCACTCTGCTGTCTGTCTGTCTGTCTGGCCGCCAGTCACAGGTCTCTAGCTCACAGACGAAATGAGTCACAAACTTGAAATTTTGGTATTTTATGTAGAACGTTGACCCAAAATCAAATATTGAATAATTATTTAATTAAATTATTTTTCAGCGGGGCTGTCATACATTAGAAAGGAACCGGAAAAATTTTTTTTCTTATCCGACTTAGCTTGTGGGTTATCATTGTTTAGACCTCATTGAGTAAAGTAAGAATATATATTTTTTTATTTTTTGCTCAAAAAATAAGGAAATGAGGGGCCATCAAAGTTGTCAGTTTTAGACCATTTTTGTGATGGGGGCTATCTCAAAAACTAAACTAAGTAATTAGGAATATGATATTTCGGTATATTATGTACCATATGCTCTATTTAAACAAAAAATACTGAAAACAACGATTCGTGAAATAGTTTATAAGCTGTGACCCAAAACAAACGAACATTTTTTGGGTTTTTCTTTCATGGTTTATTACGATGTTTAGCTCGAAAATTAAATATTTCTTAGACCCAAAATATTATATTGTTCATAATTATGTACGGAACCCTTAAAGAGCGAGGCCCGACTCGCACTTGGCCGATTTTATTTTATTTTGAAAGGAAAAGTCACAAACATACACGTGTTTCCACGACGTAAAAAACAGATGTGTGTAACATTTAGTATTTGAGCATTTTTATTATTTTCTCAAAAATTTCATGTCTGCTGAAATCTGAAGAGTTGCATAGTTTTTATAACAAGTTAACATTATGGCTGGATTCATTTGATGGGCGCCTGAGTGTGCCAGACTAGTTTTATGTACTAGTTGTAATTGAGTTTTATTTAGTTATAATGGATATTGCTCACGATAGTTAAAACACTAAATTGTTCGTGATTAGTTTCTGAAATGTTTGCAAATTTTAAAGTTCGATTTATTAATTATACCTATAGCATAAGTGACTGGACTCCAGTACGTCTATTTAGTATTTACCTTTTCACGGTTTAGAGCACACGAGTAGATAAGTACAGAGGGGAAGCTTCTACAAGCGGCCGGCTGTAGGTACACTCACACATATGCGCACGTTTGTCACCCAACTGTACCGGTTGGTGGAACGAGCGGGCGCGGGCGCGGCGTCCGTAAACCGTTGGTGAGTGTATTTGTGTGAGTGTACCTACAGCGGGCCGTTTGTATGAAGCTTCCTCTCTGTATACTTATCTACTCGTGTGGTTTAGAGTGTGACCAAAAAGAAAATGGAGTATAGACTTACATAGCTAATGGAAATTACTAGCCCAAATTAGACGGTTCATTTTTCGGGATTTTTGATTTCATTTTCGAGGCTTCATCGATGAGTCATCGAAATCGCACCAACAGTTCATCGTTCACAGGCACTGTGCCAGCAAATATTGTATCGTGCATCGTTCTTCGCGAAAATGAACGCTAAACGAGGCACCGTCTAATATGGGCTTAACAATTTTCGGCTCGACTGAGCTAGGCCACTACTAGGCCAGGCGCACTCCGCATTGTAGGCATTCCGCTACAAGTACCTAGCGCGCTCCGGTTTGTTGGGCACATTCAACAACCCTTACTCAGTCGAAAGAGATAAGAACTACGTGATAAAAAGAGAGGCAAAGTCTTGGTTAATATAAAGGCAGATAGTTATTAAATTAAACGGTAGGAGATAGTAAATTGCACTTTATTGTGTCGTAACAAGAGTCGCTATTTATTTAAATGATGTTAGGGAGTAATCTATACCTGCCTTGGTACTAATATGTATTCTATGCCGCTACACCAATAAGGCAGTTCGTAGGTATACGATTTAACTGGTAGTAAAAATAATTGTTTCAGCGCGGTGCGGTCACGAAAATAAACATGGGATTACCCGCGGGAAAAATTACTGTTTTGCGCTCGGTCGTGGTTTAAAAATAAAGTGATTTTGATGCAAAACAATCACTTTTGCAAATACCAAATTCAATGAAACATAATAAATGTTGCAGTAAGGCTTATAGGGGGGGGACCTGAGAGAAGGAACATGATATAGATCGACCAGAATCTCATGAAAAATAGGGAAATTAAATTTTGTAGTAAGCAACACTAGGTTAACTCGGCTGCCGTGTGATAAACAAAATAATTACATTCAGAACACCATACCTGGGATCGTTTCACGAAACGAAAAATCAAGCAACTGCATTTTAAATACAAAAACAAAGTAATCAACATCCAATTACTTTGTTTTTGTGTTGTGCTTGTTGTTTACTTGGTTTTTGCATTTATATTCCGGGTTAGTGAGTGCAGTTACTTTGTTTGGGCAACTTAAATTTCAGTAAACGGTTCAAGTTATTTGAAATATTAAACTGTGGTAAAAAACTACCTACTCGACATAAAACTTTTGTTAATGCAAAAAGTCAATTTCACAAAAAATGACAGTTAGGTACTTTGTTTATCGCTAGGGCAGCCGTAGTGTTGCTAACCTTGGAATTTCATTTCCCTATTTTTCATGAGATTCTGGACGATCGATACAACTAGTTTAACCGGTACACGTGTCTTAGAACGTCACTACAAATTCAATATCCACCATAAATTATTACATTTGTATTTACATGCTATGTCAACTGACAAACACGCCCGTCCGCGTCGCCCAGTATCGCTATTCCTAGGAGTTATTCCTACCCGTAGAGTATTTAATAGACTCGCCATTCCGCCGCCCACCTGTACAATGTTTATGTAGTAAGTGCACAGTGCACTGACAGAACAATTATGTCTCACGACTGGAAACATGATCAGTTCACGCAAACTTTAATAATTAATATTCATGATAGGCTCAAAGCTCCGCCAGAATTATTTGCAGGGGAAAGGGAAACGACATAAAAAAGGTGTGTTTACACGCGTATGTACACGCGTAAGAAGTTATACTTTGCATACAAATAATTAATTATAATCCGACAGTAGATGGTGTGACAGATTATGATTGGTTTGTGAAGTCAGTCGAGAGGTTAGAGAGCAACTTCGAGTTGCTCGCTAAACTGTCACACGTTTCCAACTTCAGCATGTCGCTTTTCGTGTCATCCTGTGCGCGCGCATCATAAAAATTCACTCATCATATTTAAATAACGCGCCTAAAGAAGTACTTATAACTTCAAAAATCAACCAAATCATAAAGTAAAGATAGCATGTAGTAGATTGCTTGACTATTTTATCTCGGCAGCTATAATCGAATGTCGTTTTTATCAAAGTTTGCTCAGTGCTAATGTGGATGCCGTTGCACTTTAGATAAAGTAATTTAATTACATTGACAATGATGTTAACGTACCCTGTAATATGTTACCCTGCTTACCTAGTTACCTACACTAAACATAGTCCGTACTTAATATTATAAACACAAAAGTAACTCTGTCTGTTTGTTACGTTTTCACACCTAAACCGCTGAACCGAATTTGAATATATATTATCGATTTGATAAATTAGACTTTAGAGATGTATCTGCATAAGCTACTTTTTTCCCGGAAAATCATAGTTCCCAAGGGATTTTTCAAAAACCTAAATCCACGTGCGCGAAGTCGTGGGCATCAGCTATTATTATATTTTGATTAACTTCCAAATGCCACGGTTTCTGAATTTCTTTATTTCCTTATTTCACCTGTCAAGATATGGAGAGAGCTCGTAGTTTCTCTACGTGATCAAATCAGAAGTGAAGATACCCTACAAGAATCAGGGCTGCCGACATATTTGAATGGGTTGCGAAGCTTTTCTATTCGATAAGAAATTCAGGACAACACAAGGTGTATTTAACTGTATAAGTATGCAACGTATTGAAATAATTCAGAAAAAGTTTGTTGAGATTCCTTCAATATAGATTTAATCTAAAATCTAATATAAGTAAGTTACGAAGGTCTGTGCCCAGCTGCACTTACTGCCGCTGGCCATTAGGAGAGAAATTAGCGATATTTCTAACCTTACCAATATCGCACATAGAAAAATGGATTGTGCGCCGCTTCGTGGAAAGATATTTTTTAAAGTTCCCACTAATACGCATCCTCGAACTATCTCAACCTTTCTCAAATACCACATCATACGCATACCAAATTTCGTAAAAACTCTTTTATGCTACGATCTGCCTCTTCTTTTAATAAAATATGCGCTAATAATAATTGATTTAGATCCATTTTGCATTACTGCCACCACTATTCGTAGAACTCTTGCGAACTTTTTTAACGCTACACCTTGGTTTAATTAATTTGTTCCCAACCTTCGTTTTTATTGATGTTTACCTTTTTCCCCCTTACTTCTGTTATTTATTTTCTTTACCGATGTAAGTTTTTTATTTTTCTCTCTTATGTAAATTCTATTTGTGAAAACTTATTATAATATATATAGCTCGATTACCACTGACTGACTGACTGACTGACTGACTCATTGACATAATTGTTCTCCTAGAAAGAGACAGAAAACGATACAATAATGTATGGGAGATATGTTCGGGTGCGGGAGTCGAGTAGGGAAAAATTATGACATTTCAGAAAAACAAGATGGCGGCCGACGTAATTTTTGTAACTTTTTTGTTTTTCAACCGATTTCGTTAAAATTTGCAGGTTATTAAGAAATTAGTAAATGATTATTAGAAAAAGTGTAAAAAATTGGAAAAACAAGATGGCGGCCGAGATTAAGATTTTTAAAATTTTTGATTTTTGGACCCCAAACCGCGGCACCACAGCACCCAAACGGGGTAATTGAGGATAATATTTTTTCCCTGTTTCCGCCCACAATTACCCTTAATTTTGACAAAACGGGTGTGGTTTTCAAAAATTCAAGATGGCGGCTGTCGTGGCGGCCATTCTGTTTGAGGTACGAAAAATCGCAATTTTAAAACTCAGATTTCTCACAGTTGGCAACATCGGAACGTTTCGACTTCTATGAAGCGATTGTTTGCATAGACTCGAGGTATAAATTGGTGATAAAAAAAATACCCCACTTTTGGGGAAATTTCAAGATTTACCCCAAAAATTAAAAAATCGAAATACGGACTTTTTGCAAAATCCGAGTATGAGCGACCACGTGTTTTACTTGTACAAATGACATTTGGGTATTTTTGTCGTCGGGCACTGGCAACACTGGAATTTATCAAAGAAAAAGTGATTTTCGCCACATGGTCCTTTTTCAGGGGCAATTATTTCGCCTGGGTGCGAGCGAGATGGAACAGTTAAACGTCATCAGGAGCGGTATATCCTGTAGTTAATGGTAAAATTATAAAACTATGTGAATTGTTTCTATAAAACGAGTTGGCGGCCATTTTGTATTGTTGTTGAGTGTTTCTGAAAATTTTGATCATGTTTTTGAGGCAGTTGGCAACATTTTAGAAAGTTGACATGTATGAATCGATTGTGCAACTCGACCGGCAGTATCGAGGTATATACACAGTGTTGCCACATTTAGGGTAGTTTTTGAGATTTCCCCAAAAATTTCCTCCTGTAAAATTTTGTATGAAAAATTTTTTTTTCACTAATGGTTTCACAAAGAAGACAAAAATTTATTCCGAAAAAAATATGGAGAGAGCTGATGATTGAGGGTTTCGGAGACGGGTGAAGGGCACGCTGAAAGTATTGAAGATAGGTGGGGGGTGCTCGAGCAAATGTCATTCGAAACGTCGTCCAATTGGGAGTGAACTGAAAAAAAATTCAAAATGGCGGAAAAAAGATGGCCGCCATACAAATTTCATCGGTATCCATCTCGGAGGGTATAAGAGATGGAAGAGTGGTTTCTTAGCAAAAGATGATTAAAATCCGAAGGTCTACTTGATGAATGGAAAAAAAATTCAAAATGGCGGAATTCATTTTTTCATAGAAAATGTATGGTGAATATTGAATTGCCTTTGATGCGGTTCTTCAGAGAATTCTCACAGAAAAATATGGGAAGACATGATGATTGAGGGTTAATAAGATGGTTGGGGAGCCTGGGAAGGGTATTATAGATAGAAAAGTGCTGCTCAAACAAAAACAAGATGGCGGCCGACGTGATTTTTGTAACATTTTTGTTTTCCTACCGATTTCGTTACAACTCGCAATTCTAGAAGAAATTAGGAAACGATTAATAGAAAATGTAGAAAAAATTTAAAAAACAAGATGGCGGCTTACGTGATTTTTGTAACATTTTTGTTTTCCTACCGATTTCGTTCAAACTCGCAATTCTAGAAGAAATTAGGAAACGATTAATAGAAAAAGTAGAAAAAATTTAAAAAACAAGATGGCGGCTTAGCTGTTGTAGTCTTTCAAATTTTCGATTTTTCGACCCCGAACCGCGGCGCCACAGCACCGAAACGGGTTGGTTGAGGATAATATTTTTTTCGTGTTTCCGTCTACAATTATCCTGTATTTTGACAGATCGGGACTGGTTTTTAAATATTCAAGATGGCGGCTGTCGTGGCGGCCATTCAGTTTGAGGTACGAAAAAACGCAATTTTAAAATTCAAATTACAGTTGACAACATCGGAGCGTTTCTACTTCTATGAAGCTATTGTATGTACAGTACAGTACTTGAAGTATAGATTGGTGAAAAAAATACCCCATTTTTGGGGAAATTTCAAGATCTACCCCAAAAATTAAAAAATCGAAATACGAACTTCTTGCAAAATCCGAGTATGAGCAACTACATTTTTTACCTGTACAAACGAAATTTGGATATTTTTATCGCCAGGGACAGGCAACACTGAAATTTATCAAAGAAAATGTTGTTTTCGCGATACGGTCTTTTTTCAGGGGTGATCATTTCGCCAGTGTGCGAGCGAGATGAAAACTTGAAACGTCATCAGGAGCGGTATCTCCTGTATTTAATGGAAAAATTATTCAACTTTCTAAAATAAATCTGTAAAATGAGTTGACGGCCATTTTGTATTTTATTTGTTTTGGAATTGATTTTGAACATGTTTTCGAGGCAGTTGGCAACATTTTGGAAAGTTGAAATGTATGAATCGACTGTGTAACTTAACCGGCAGTATCGATAAATGTAAACAGTGTTGCCACCTTTGGGGTAGTTTACGAGATTTTCCCCAAAAATTTTCTCCTGTAAAATTTTGTATGAAATTTTTTTTTTTCACAAATGGTTTCACAAAAAAGACAAAAATTTATTCAGAAAAAAAATATGGATAGAGCTGATGATTGAGGAAATCGGAGACGGGTGAAGGGCACGCTTAAGGTATTGAAGATAGGTGGGAGGTGCTCGAGCAAATGTCACTCGAAACGGCTTCCAATTGGCAGTGAGCTGGAAAAATATTCAAAATGGCGGAAAAAAGATGGCCGCCATTCAAATTTCATCAGTGTCCATCTCAAAGGGTATAAAAGATGGTTTCTTATCAAAAGATGATCAGGACCTTCGGATCCTGTACACTAGAAAAAAAAAATTCAAAATGGAGGAATTTATTTCGGACCGACTAGGGACCGACTACGGACCGACTAGAGACCGACTACGGACCGTCTACGGACCGACTACGGACTGAATACAGACCGACTACGGACCGACTATGGACCGACTACGGACCGACTAGAGACCGACTAGGGACCAACTATGGACCGACTAGGGACCGACTAAGGACCGACTACGGACCGACTAGAGACCGACTAGGGACTAACTACGGACCGACTAGGGACCGACTAGGGACCGACTACGGACCGATTATGGATCGACTACGGACCGATTATGGATCGACTACGGACCAACTAGGGACCGACTACGGACCGACTACAGACCAACTAGAGACCGACTACGGACCGACTACGGACCGACTACGGACCGACTAGGGACCGACTACGGACTGACTACGGACCGACTAGAGACCGACTAGGGACCGACTACGGACCGACTAGAGACCGACTAGGGACCGACTAGGAACCGACTACGGACCGACTAGAGACCGACTAGGGACTGACTAGGGACTGACTAGGGACCGACTACGGACCGACTAGGGACCGACTAGGGACCAACTACGGACTGACTATGGACCGACTACGGCCCGACTAGGGACCGACTACGGACCGACTATGGACCGACTAGGGACCGACTAGGGACCAACTAGGGACCGACTAGGGACTAACTACGGACCGACTAGGGACCGACTAGGGACCGACTAGGGACCGACTAGGGACCGACTAGGGACCGACTACGGACCGACTAGAGACCGACTAGGAACCGACTAGGAACCGACTATGGACCGACTAGGGACCGACTACGGACCGACTAAGGACCGACTAGGGACCGACTACGGACCGACTACGGACCGACTACGGACCGACTACGGACTGACTACGGACCGACTACGGACTGACTACGGACCGACTAGGGACCGACTAGGGACCGACTAGGGACCGACTACGGACCGACTAGGGACTGACTACGCACTGACTATGGACCGACTACGGACCGACTAGGGACCGACTAGCGACCGACTAGGGACCGACTAGAGACCGACTAGGGACCGACTAGGGACCGACTACGGACTGACTACGGACCGACTAGAGACCGACTAGGGACCGACTACGGACCGACTAGAGACCGACTAGGGACCGACTAGGAACCGACTACGGACCGACTAGAGACCGACTAGGGACTGACTAGGGACTGACTAGGGACCGACTACGGACCGACTAGGGACCGACTAGGGACCAACTACGGACTGACTATGGACCGACTACGGCCCGACTAGGGACCGACTACGGACCGACTATGGACCGACTACGGACCGACTAGGGACCGACTAGCGACCGACTAGGGACCGACTAAGGACCGACTGGGGACTTTTCGAGATTTCCCCAAAAATTTTCTCCTGTAAAATTTTATGATTTTTTTTTTTTTACAAATGGTTTCACAGAGTAGACAAAAATTCATTCGGAGAAAAAATATTGCGAGAGCTGATGATTGAGGATTTTGGAGACAAGTGAAGGATACAGAAGGGTAGAGTGCAGCCCCATGTTGTTGGTACTCAAACTTCTTATCTTCGTCTTTATGCTCACGTGGTCAGATTTTTAAAAGCTTATATCCGAAACTATATGGTGATGCCCCATGTAGTTGGTACTCAAACTTCTTATTTTCGCGATGTCTGTGTGCTTACATGGTGAGATTTTTAAAAGCTTATATCTCCGAAAATATAGGGTGCAGCCCCATGTTGTTGGTACTCAAATTTTCGCGACGTCTATATGCTCACATGGTCAGATTTTTAAAAGCTTATATCTCTAAAACTATAGGGTGCAGCCCCATGTTGTTGGTACGCAAAATTCTTATTTTCACGATGTCTGTGTGTTTACGTTGTCAGATTTTTAAAAGCTTATATCTACGGAACTATAGGGTCGAGCCCCATGTTGTTGGTACTCAAACTTACTTTCGCGATGTCTAGATGTTCACGTGATCAAATTTTTAAAAGTTTATATCTCCGAAACTATAGGGTGCAACCCCATGTTATTATTACTCAAACTTCTTATTTTTGCGATGTCTATGTGCTCACGTTATCAAATTTTTAAAAGCTTATATCTCCGAAATTATAGGGTGCAGCCGCATGTTGTTTTATAATGCCGAACGTCCCCGCGAGCTGCTTTAGCAGCTCGCGCACCGAGCAACTAGTTATACTATATATAGCTCGATTACCACTCACTCACTCACTCATTGACATAATTGTTCTCCTAGAAAGAGACAGAAAACGATATAATCATGTATGGGAGATGTGTTCGGATGGGGGATTCGAGTAGGGAAAAATTATGACATTTCAGAAAAACAAGATGGCGGCTGACGTGATTTATGTAACTTTTTTGTTTTTCAACCGATTTCGTTAAAACTCGCAGGTTTTTAAGAAATTAGTAAATAATTATTAGAAAAAGTGGAAAAAACTGGAAAAACAAGATGGCGGCCGAGATTTAGATTTTTCAAATTTTTGATTTTTCGACCCCAAACCGCGGCACCACAGCTCCGAAACGGGGTAATTGACTATAATATTTTTTTACTGTTTCCGCCCACAATTACCCTTAATTTTGACAGAAAGAGAGTGGTTTTTAAAAATTAAAGATGGCGGCTGTCGTGGCGGCCATTCGGTTTGAGGCACGAAAAAACGCAATTTTAAAATTCAAATTTCTCACAGTTGGCAACATCGGAGCGTTTCGACTTCTATGAAGCGATTGTTTGCATAGACTCGAGGTATAAATTGGTGATAAAAAAAATACCCCACTTTTGGGGAAATTTCAAGATTTACCCCAAAAATAAAAAAATCGAAATACGGACTTTTTGCAAAATCCGAGTATGAGCGACCACGTGTTATACTTGTACAAATGATATTTGGGTATTTTTGTCGTCAAGCACTGGCAACACTGGAATTTATCAAAGAAAAAGTGATTTTCGCGACATGGTCTTTTTTCAGGGGCAATTATTTCGCTTGGGTGTGAGCGAGATAAAAAATTGACACATCATAACGAGCGGTATATCCTGTAGTTAATGGTAACATTATAAAACTTTCTAAAATGTATCTGTCAAATGAGTTGGCGGCCATTTTGTATTGTTGTTGGGTGTTTTTGAAAATTTTGATCATGTTTTTGAGGAAGTTGGCAACATTTTAGAAAGTTGACATGTATGAATCGATTGTGCAACTCAACCGGCAGTATGGACGTATGTACACAGTGATGCCACATTTAGGGTAGTTTTTGAGATTTCCCCAAAAATTTCCTCCTGTAAAATTTTGTATGAAAAATTTTTTTTTCACTTATGGTTTCACAAAGAAGACAAAAATTTATTCCGAAAAAAATATGGAGGGAGCTGATGATTGAGGGTTTCGGAGACGGGTGAAGGGCACGCTGAAAGTATTGAAGATAGGTGGGGGGTGCTCGAGCAAATGTCATTCGAAACGTCGTCCAATTGGGAGTGAACTGAAAAAAAATTCAAAATGGCGGAAAAAAGATGGCCGCCATACAAATTTCATCGGTATCCATCTCGGAGGGTATAAAAGATGGAAGAGTGGTTTCTTAGTAAAAGATGATCAAAATCCGAAGGTCTACTTGATGAATAGAAAAAAAATTCAAAATGGCGGAATTCATTTTTTCATAGAAAATGTATGGTGAATATTGAATTGCCTTTGATGCGGTTCTTCAGCGAATTCTCACAGAAAAATATGGGAAAACATGATGATTGAGGGTTAGTAAGATGGTTGGGGAGCCCGGGAAAGGTATTGTAGATAGAAAAGGGCTGCTCAAATAAAAACAAGATGGCGGCCGACGTGATTTTTGTAACTGTTTTGTTTTCCTACCGATTTCGTTAAAACTCGCAATTCTAGAAGAAATTAGAAAACGATTAATAGAAAAAGTAGAAAAAATTTAAAAAACAAGATGGCGGCTTAGCTGTTGTCTTTCAAATTTTCGATTTTTCGACCCCGAACCGCGGCGCCACAGCACCGAAACGGGTTAGTAAAGGATAATATTTTTTTCCTGATTCCGTCTACGATTATCCTGTATTTTGACAGATTGGGAGTGGTTTTTAAATATTCAAGATGGCGGCTGTCGTGGCGGCCATTAAGTTTGAGTTACGAAAAAACGCAATTTTAAAATTCAAATTACTCACAGTTGACAACATCGGAGCGTTTCTACTTTTATGAAGCTATTGTATGTACAGATTTGAAGTATATATTGGTGAAAAAAATACCCCATTTTTGGGGAAATTTCAAGATCTACCCCAAAAATTAAAAAATCGAAATACGAACTTTTTGCAAAATCCGAGTATGAGCAACTACATTTTTTACCTGTACAAACGAAATTTGGATATTTTTATCGCCAGGGACAGGCAACACTGAAATTTATCAAAGAAAAAGTTGTTTTCGCGATACGGTCTTTTTTCAGGGGTGATCATTTCGCCTGTGTGCGAGCGAGATGAAAACTTGAAACGTCATCAGGAGCGGTATCTCCTGTACTTAATGGAAAAATTATTCAACTTTCTAAAATAAATCAGTAAAATGAGTTGACGGCCATTTTGTATTTTATTTTTTTTGGAATTGAATTTGAACATGTTTTTGAGGCAGTTGGCAACATTTCGGAAAGTTGAAATGTATGAATTGACTGTGTAACTTAACCGGCAGTATCGATAAATGTAAACAGTGTTGCCACCTTCGGGGTAGTTTACGAGATTTTCCCCAAAAATTTTCTCCTGTAAAATTTTGTATGATTTTTTTTTTTTTCACAAATGGTTTCACAAAAAAGACAAAAATGTATTCAGAAAAAAATATGGATAGAGCTGATGATTGAGGAACTCGGAGACGGGTGAAGGGCACGCTTAAGGTATTGAAGATAGGTGGGAGGTGCTCGAGCAAATGTCACTCGAAACGGCTTCCAATTGGCAGTGAGCTGGAAAAATATTAAAAATGGCGGAAAAAAGATGGCCGCCATACAAATTTCATCAGTGTCCATCTCAAAGGGTATAAAAGTTGGAAGAGTGGTTTCTTATCAAAAGATGATCAGGACCTTCGGATCCTGATCACTAGAAAAAAAATTCACAATGGAGGAATTTATTTCGGACTGACTAGGGACCGACTAGGGACCGACTAGGGACCGACTAGGGACCGACTAGGAACCGACTAGGAACCGACTAGGGACCGACTAGGGACCGACTAGGGACCGACTAGGGACCGACTAGAGACCGACTACGGACCGACTACGGCCGACTAGGGTAGACCGACTAGAGACCGACTACGGACCGACTAGGGACCGACTAGCGACCGACTAGGGACCGACTAGAGACCGACTAGGGACCGACTAGGGACCGACTACGGACTGACTACGGACCGACTAGAGACCGACTAGGGACCGACTACGGACCGACTAGAGACCGACTAGGGACCGACTAGGAACCGACTACGGACCGACTAGAGACCGACTAGGGACTGACTAGGGACTGACTAGGGACCGACTACGGACCGACTAGGGACCGACTAGGGACCAACTACGGACTGACTATGGACCGACTAAGGACCGACTAGGGACTGACTGGGGACCGACTAGGGACCGACTACGGACCGACTAGGTACCGACTACGGACCGACTACGGACCGACTACGGACCGACTACGGACCGACTACTGACCGACTACGGACCGACAAGGGACCGACTAGGGACCGACTACGGACCGACTACGGACCGATTAGGGACCGACTACGGATCGACTAGGGACCGACTAGGGACCGACTACGGACCAACTACGGACCGACTACGGACCGACTACTGACCGACTACGGACCGACAAGGGACCGACTAGGGACCGACTACGGACCGACTACGGACCGATTAGGGACCGACTAGGGACCGACTACGGATCGACTAGGGACCGACTAGGGATTGACTACGAACCGACTAGAGACCGACTAGGGACCGACTACGGATCGACCAGGGTAGACCGACAAGGGACCGACTAGGGACCGACTATGGACCGACTACGGACCGACTAGGGACCGACTACGGACCGACTAGGGACCGACTACGGACCGACTACGGACCGACTACGGACCGACTACGGACCGACTACGGACCGACTACGGACCGACTACGGTCCGACTACGGACCGACTACGGACTGACTACGGACCGACTACGGGCCGACTACGGACCGACTAGGGACCGACTAGGGACCGACTAGGAACCGACTAGGGACCGACTAGGGACCGACTAGGGACTGACTAGGGACCGACTAGGGACCAACTACGGACCGACTAGGGACCGACTAGGGACTGACTAGGGACCGACTACGGACCGACTAGAGACCGACTACGGACCGACTACGGCCCACTAGGGTAGACCGACTAGGGACCGACTACGGACCGACTAGAGACCGACTACGGACCGACTAGGGACCGACTAGGGACCGACTACGGACCGACTACGGACACACTACGGACCGACTACGGTCCGACTACGGACCGACTACGGACTGACTACGGACCGACTACGGGCCGACTACGGACCGACTACAGACCGACTGGGACCGACTACGGACCGACTAGGGACCGACTAGGGACCGACTAGGAACCGACTAGGGACCGACTAGGGACCGACTAGGGACCGACTAGGGACCGACTAGGGACCAACTACGGACCGACTAGGGACCGACTAGGGACCGACTACGGACCGACTAGAGACCGACTACGGACCGACTACGGCCCACTAGGGTAGACCGACTAGGGACCGACTACGGACCGACTAGAGACCGACTACGGACCGACTAGGGACCGACTAGGGACCGACTCGGACCGACTAGAGACCGACTAGGGACCGACTATGGACCGACTAGGGACCGACTAAGGACTGACTAGGGACCGACTAGGGACCGACTAGGGACCGACTAGGGACCGACTAGCGACCGACTAGGGACCGACTAAGGACCGACCGGGGACTTTTCGAGATTTCCCCAAAAATTTCCTCCTGTAAAATTTTATATGATTTTTTTTTTCACAAATGGTTTCACAGATAAGACAAAAATTCATTCGGTGAAAAAATATGGCGAGAGCTGATGATTGAGGATTTTGGAGACAAGTGAAGGATACAGAAGGGTAGAGTGCAGCCCCATGTTGTTGGTACTCCTTCTTATCTTCGTCTTTATGATCAGATTTTTAAAAGCTTATATCCGAAACTATATGGTGAAGCCTCATGTAGTTGGTACTCAAACTTCTTATTTTCGCGATGTATGTGTGCTTACGTGGTCAGATTTTTAAAAGCTTATTTATATCTCCGAAACTATAGGGTGCAGCTCCATGTTGTTGGTACGCAAAATTCTTATTTTCACGATGTCTGTGTGTTTACGTGGTCAGATTTTAAAAGCTTATATCTACGGAACTATAGGGTCGAGCCCCATGTTGTTGGTACTCAAACTTACTTTCGCGATGTCTAGATGTTCACGTGATCAGATTTTTAAAAGCTTATATCTCCGAAACGATAGGGTGCAACCCCATGTTATTATTACTCAAACTTCTTATTTTTGCGATGTCTATGTACTCACGTGATCAATTTTTAAATGCTTATATCTTTGAAATTATAGGGTGCAGCCCCATGATAAGTAACGTAGAACGTCCCCGCGAGCTGCTTTAGCAGCTCGCGCACCGAGCAACTAGTTAATATATATATAGCTGCTCGTGCTGATTCATTGACTGACTCACTGATTGATCACCCCTCCTGTAAAATTTTGTATGAAAATTTTTTTTTTCACAAATGGTTTCGTATAGAGGATTAAAATTCATTCAGAACAAAAATATGGAGAGAGCTGATGATTGAGGATTTTAGAGACGAGCGACGGGCACGCTTAAGGTATTGAAGATAGGTGGGGGGTGCTCGAGCAAATGTCACTCGAAATGTCATCCAATTGGCAGTCAGCTGAAAAAAAATTCAAAATGGCGAAAAAAAGATGTCCGCCATATAAATTTCGTCAGTCTCCATCTCGGAGGGTATAAAAGATGGAAGAGTAGTTTCTTCGCAAAAGATGATGAGGATCCAAAGGTCTACTTGATGAATTGAAAAAAAATTCAAAATGGCGGAATTTATTTTTCCATAGAAAATGTATGGCGAATATTGAAGAGACTACAAGTTGTAAACTATGCAAGGCTTTGATACGGTTCTTTGGAGAACTCATTAAACAAAAATATGGGAAGACATGATGATTGAGGGTTTGAAAGATGGTTGAGGAGCCCGGGCAGGGCATTGTAGATAGATGGGGGCTGCTCAAACAAAAAATACTCAGAACCTCATCCAATTGGCACTGAGCTGAAAAAAAAACCAAAATGACAGATTCAAGATGGCGACTATACAAATTTCGTCGGTGTCTATCTCACCAAGTATAAAAGATGGAAGAGTGGTTTCTTGGCAAAAGAAGATCAAGACCTAAAGATCTACTTGATGAGCAGAATAATTCGAAGAAAAAATATGGAGAGTGATAATGATCGAGGATTAGGAATATGGGAGAGATAGGTGGAGGCTGCTCAAACCAAAATACCCGAAAGCGAAACCTCGCGGTCCGCTTGCGGGCCGCGCACCCACGCGCCCTACTAGTTAATATACACGGTGCAATTTTTATCGTCTTCCACAAGCAAACCAGTTAATGTATCCAGTGCCTACTATCTATTAGTATAATAATAATAAAAAATAAATAACATTCGAATGACTAATATTCAAAAAAAATAAACGAAAACGTTTCATTTAAAAACACCCTATGGCGAACATAATAACTACAGACCGCGGCGCGGCGACTCCGATATTTGAGGTCATTCACATCAAGTATACCTACCTATAGACTGTCTATTTTATTATTAGTTTTTAACAGCTCACGCCCATAAAGTTTCGTATTGTTTAAGTTAAAATTTCATACAAATAATATTGTACTTCATGGACGGGTACCGCCCCCTTAGTGATGTGCCACACATAAAGATTACTACGGTTGTGCCACAGATTACAAATAATTGGTAGAAATAAGTAAATGCTAAGATGTAAGTAAGGTGTAATAATATGTTATTTAATCAGGAAGACAGCAAAAAGTCTTCTTGACTAGATAACATACTTACTACAGTTTTATTAAAGTTTTTCTTCTTAGTATAAGGCATACAAATAAAATAACTAAGTAAAATAGCTTAAATTTTTTTATCACACGAGTCGTCAGAATCGTCATTTACCTATACTAGATTCGTCCGATGAGGAGTCTTCAGTAATTAATGATTAGCTCTTGTGTGCATAAATTATCAAATGCAATATCACGGTTCAAATCAAACTTTATGACTCTTTTAGTTCTCTCCACCACACTTGCCCAGTTCTCAGCCGTCACGTCACGTCACAAGCATTTTTGAGTACCTAATTGCAACATTTTATTCGCTGTGAACCGGGGGCTTGTATTGTTTCTTGCAGCATGCCTTTTTACTTGTGCCCATATAAGTTCTATGGCGTTGTATTGTCAGTGATATGGAGGAATTCTAAGCACGATATGACCATATTATGCTGCCATTTCATCGATCACATACCGATATCGATATCAATTATTAGGTCCTTTAGGACATCACTATAACTTATAAGCGGCATAAAGCGGCCGGCTAGACGGGGCGGGGCATATTACATAACAAAGAACACCGCGTGCGCATCGTTGGCTGTCGGTTTCCATCAAAGAAAAGCGCGAGCGTCGACATTGGTTGACGGTCCACGTGGACTTTTACAAAATACGCTTCGCTATTGGTTGGCTATAATTTCACTTGTATGATAAATCTTTCCTTGAACTTGTATCCAAGTTCAATGGCTTGACCTAGTTTCTAAAACATTAAACAGGCTGTTTCATAAATGCTTTAAATTTTAATAATTTTTTATCACTAATATGTGTATTGTCCGGAACTAATTTTGAATATTACCTAAAGATTTCTTACATCGGATACCTAACTGGGGCCGCTCTTGATCGACGATGGAAAAAACACCGTGTATATATAGCTGCTCGTGCTGATTCACTGACTGATTGATCACCTCTCCTGTAAAATTTTGTATGAAAAATTTTTTTTTCAACAATGGTTTCGTATAGAGGACAAAAATTGAAGTAGAACAAAAATATGGAGAGAGCTGATGATTGAGGATTTCGGAGACGGGTGAAGAGCACGCTTAAGGTATTGAAGATAGGTGGGGGGTGCTCGAGCAAATGTCACTCGAAACGTCATCCAATTGGCAGTCAGGTGAAAAAAAAATCAAAATGGCGAAAAAAAGATGGCCGCCATACAAATTTCGTCGGTCTCCATCTCGGAGGGTATAAAACATGGAAGAGTGGTTTCTTCGCAAAAAATGATGAGGATCCAAAGGTCTACTTGATGAATTGAAAAAAAATTCAAAATGGCGGAATTTATTTTTCCATAGAAAATGTATGGCGAATATTGAAGAGACTACAAGTTGTGAACTATGCAAGGCTTTAATGCGGTTTTTTGGAGAACTCTCAAAGAAAAATATGGGAAGACATGATGATTGAGGGTTTGGAAGTTGGTTGAGGAGCCCGGGCAGGGTATTGAAGATAGGTAGGTAGGAGGTGCTCAAACAAAAATTACTCGAAACATCATCCAATTGGCAGTGAGCTGAAAAAAAGTCCAAATGGCGGATTCAAGATGGCGGCCATATAAACATCGGTGTCTATCTCACCAAGTATAAAAGATGGAAGAGTGGTTTTTGCCAAAAGATGATTAAGACCTTAAGTTCTACTTGATGAGCAGAATGATTCGAAGAAAAAATATGGAGAGTGATAAATGATCGAGGATTAGGAATAGGGGAGAGATAGGTGGAGGCTGCTCAAACCAAAATACCCGAAAGCGAAACCTCGCGGTCCGCTTGCGGGCCGCGCACCCACGCGCCCTACTAGTTAATATATATATAGCTGCTCGTGCTGATTGGGTCACTGACTGACTCATTGATCACCTCTCCTGTAAAATTTTGTATGAAAATATTTTTTTTTACTAATGGTTTCGTATAGAAGACAAAAATTCATTCGGAGGAAAAATATGGAGAGAGCTGATGATTGAGGATTTCAGAGACGAGCGAATGGCACGCTTAAGGTATTGAAGATAGGTGGGGGGTGCTCGAGCAAATGTCACTCTAAACGTCATCCAATTGGCAGTGAGTTGAAAAAAAATTCAAAATGGCGAAAAAAAGATGGCCGCCATACAAATTTTGTCGGTCTCCATCTCGGAGGATATAAAAGATAGAAGAGTGGTTTCTTGACAAAAAATGATCAGGATCGGAAGGTCTACTTGATGAATGGAAAAAATATTCAAAATGGCGGAATTTATTTTTCCATAGAAAATGTATAGCGAATATTGAAGAGACTACAAGTTGTAAACTATGCAAGGCTTTGATGCGGTTCTTTGGAGAACTCTCAAAGAAAAATATGGGAAGACATGATGATTGAGGGTTTGGAAGACGGTTGAGCAGCCCGGGCAGGGTATTGTAGATAGGTGGGAGGTGCTCAAACAAAAATTACTCGAAACCTCATCCAATTGCCACTGAGCTGAAAAAACCCCAAAATGACGGATTCAAGATGGCGGCTATACAAATTTCGTCGGTGTCTATCTTACTAAGTATACAAAATGTTATAAATTTGTTAGGAAACTAATTTTTATTAATTGACATAACAAAAAGAACAGAACACTCCACTGACAAGTAACAACTAAAATCAATATAAAACCTACATACATTACACCTCCCTTCTTAACTAACAATATTATTTAATACAACATCAAATCCTTAATTACTTAAATCTACTATTAATTAAAATAACTCATCAATGCCAAAACGTTTGGGTGGCAATCGTTTACGCACGGGCTGGCGGCTCTCACCGGGCAGCGTCGTCCGCACCGCCCCGGGTAGCGTCGCCGCCTCGGGCTGTGCGCTCGGAGCCGGCGTCGCGGCCGCGCGAGGCGGCGACGCGCCCGCTTCTCGCTGTCCCTCCCCGGACACCGAACTCAACGCCACCGCTACCATCGCGCCCCTGGACCGCCCCGCTGATGTCGTTCTATCGTGACCAGCTTCAAAATTATCCGAGCTGCTCGCATTGCTCTCCGACCGTTTCTTAATCTGATCGATATGCCTATGAATCTCGGTTCCCTCAGGTGTAAGTATTTTATAATTTGTGCTCCCACATTTCCCTATTACCTCCCCTCGTAACCATTTATCGCCCGGTCTGTAGTTCCGATACCAAACCTTGCTTCCGACTTCGACCGACCTCTCTATCCCCCCCGCGGCAAACTGTTGCCGCGCCTGAGCAGATCGAACCGAATCGTCTCGGTCCGGTTTTAATTTGTCCAGGCGCGTACGCAACGACCTGCCTTGTAATAATTTGGCCGGGCTCTCTCCTGTCGTACTATGCTCGGTGTTCCGATATAGCAATAGAAAACGACATAGAGCCGTGTCCACTTCGACCCCTTGTATGAGAGCTTTCTTTATGACCCGTTTACATATTTTAACTGCATTTTCCGCAGCGCCGTTAGAGGATGGATGATACGGTGCGGAAAATATTTGTTCGATACCGTTCTTACTCAAAAAATTTCCAAACTCTGCACTCTGGAACGATGCAAAATTATCACTAACTATTTGCTTCGGAAGACCAAATCTAGCAAAAATTTCTCTCAATTCATTAATTACAGTCTTCGCTGTGATCGACCTCATTTTTATGACCTCTATCCATTTCGAACATGAGTCGACCACCACCATGTACGTAACCCCAGCGATGGGACCCAAGCAATCTATATGGAGTCTCGTCCACGGCCGGCCCGGCCACGGCCACATGTGCGGTGCGTGCGCCGGCGGCGCGTCTGCCACCGCGGCGCACACCTCGCACGCGCGGCACATCGCCTCCAACGCTTCATCGATTCCCGGAAACCATACATAGCTCCTCGCTAGTGCCTTCGTTTTCACTATACCCATGTGGGTGTCGTGAAGCTCTTTCAACACTCTGTCGCGACACTCGACCGGCACCACGACTCGATGGCCCCACATGAGACAACCTAATTCGCTATACAATTCCTTCCGACGGTTAAAATATGGCCGTAATTCCCTTATATCTACCTCGGCTGGCCAACCGTCCCGAACGTAACTCAGCACTCGTCCCATGATGGGATCTCGACAAGTATATTTTTTTAATTTCTCGTAATCGAGTAATAAAGCTTCCGAAGCAAAATGTAAATATGTCTGCTCGGGACATTCGATCGTTTGAGACTCACGATTTTCCCTATGCGCTGCAATCATTCTAGACAAACAATCGGCCGTATTCTTATCTGTACTCACATATTCAATTGAAAAGTCATACGCTGACAAAATTAAAGCCCACCTCTGAAGCCTGCTAGCCGTCATATTCGGAATGCCCGATTCAGCTCCAAAAATACTCACTAGAGGCTTGTGATCCGTACGCAGTGTAAAACGACGCCCGTATAAGTATTGATGAAACTTCTTAACGGCAAAAATAATCGCAAGAGCTTCTTTTTGAATCTGACTATAATTCCTTTCTGCAGCCGTAAGCGATCTGGACACGAACGCGACCGGGCGCTCGCAGCCGCCGGCGGCGCGCTGTGCCAGCACCGCGCCCAACCCGTGCGCGCTCGCATCGCACGTTACTATAGCCGGCTGATTGACGTCATAATGCGCTAAAACCGCAGAACCCGACACCAACTTTTTAATTTTAATGAATGAACTCTTTTCCTTTTCTCCCCAATACCAAGCGTGACCTTTCTTTAATAAATTATGAAACGGTGATAGATGACTACTTAAATTTCTAATAAATCGACCATAAAAGTTTACCATGCCTAAAAATGATCTCAATTCCGTAATATTTTTTGGCTCAGCCAAATTCAAAATAGGTTCGATTTTATCTGGATCGACTCGAATACCGTTATCCTCTATTATGTACCCCAAATACTTTACTCGTTTCTCGAAAAATACACATTTCTCTTTTTTAATTTTAAAACCGGAATCCTTAAGCCTGGTCAGCACCCTATTCAATGTCTCCTTATGTTCATCGACCGATGAGTTTGCGATTAAGATGTCATCCAAAAAAGTTACAACATTCGGAATATCCTTAAAGAGATTTATCATTATTCTCTGAAAAATGCCTGGGCTCGAAGCTAAACCGAATACGAGTCTATTGTATCGAAACAAACCTATATGAGTATTTATAACCGTATATTCTTTCGAATTACTATCCAACTCGATTTGGTTATAAGCTTGAGATAGATCGATCTTACTAAAATACTTACACCCGTTTAAATTAGCCAACAAATCCTCTATTTTCGGAACCGGATATTTATCGACAGACAAAAAACGATTTAAAGTAGTCTTATAATCGGCGCATATCCGTATGGAACCGTCCGGTTTGTTCACGATAACCAGCGGGGTGGCCCAGTCCGACGTGTCGACGGGCTCGATGACGCCCGCGCGCAGCATGGCATTCAGCTCGGCGTCCACGCGCTCCCGCAGCGCGTAGGCGAGCGGCCGCGCGCGGCAGAACACGGGCACGGCGCCCTCCCGCACGCGCAGCGTCGCGCGCCCGCCCGTGAAGCACCCCAGCCCGCCGTCCACTAATTCACCAAACCTGGAAAATATTTCCTCCGCGTAACTACTCTTAACGGAGCCCTGCAATTGTAAGTTATTTATTTTGCACTTAGGTACTTCGATATTTAATTCGGCTAACCATTGCCGCCCCAACAATGACGTCGTTCCATTATCGATAACGTACAAATCTAACATTTTCATGCGATCTTTATACTTCACTCTCATCGAAATATACCCTAGAGGTTTTATTTTTGTTCCATCATAAAATGACAAAGTTAACCGACACGATTTTAATGGTAGGTATTTATACAATTTGTCATATGTCTGCTTGCTTATACATGACAATGCAGAACCAGTGTCGACTTCCATACTCAAAGACTTATCGTCTAACGATAACACTAAGCTAACCGGTTTATAGTTCCTCAGCGACATCTGATAAACAGGTTCGTCGTCTTCGATGTCATTCGATGCGACCGGCTCCATCCGAGCCGAGTCTTCATTTTGGAGATGGTTCGTGCCCGCCGCGTAACCGGCCGAGTCTCGCGACGACCTCCTGCCCGAGCCGCGCCCTCCGCGCGCTGCTGCGTCTCCCCAACGCGCTCCGCTGCTGCGCCCGCCGCGCCGCGACCGGTTATAACCGCTTGCCGCAATTTGCCCGGCCGACTGTGTCCCAGGATCCTCCGGACACCGACGCCGTAGATGCCCAATCCGCCGGCACCGGCTGCACTCAAAAAATTTATAAGGGCAACCGTCTTTACCGTGCCGCCGATCCCCGCACCGTACACACTCACTGACTTGAAAACGATGTACCGCTTTCGCCGACGCTTCGCCGTCACCCTTTTCTCCTATCGTTCCCGAATCCGATGTTATGCCGCTACCCGCCACTCCGGTCTCCACGGCATGGGCGTTGCGCTCCGCTGCTTCAAATGTCGTTGCCAACTTGACTGCACGAGCGAAATCCAGCGTTTCCTCGGCAAAGAGTCTTTGACGAATGACGTCACTCTGTAACCCGCATACAAACTGGTCTCTCATGTTTTCGTTTAGGTTGTTACCGAAATCACAAAACCGCGATAATTGTTTAAGTTCAGCTACATATTGTGATACCGAGGTGGATTCCCGCTGTCGACTTTGTCTAAATCGAAAACGTTCGGCTAATATCGATGGCTTAGGTTGCAAATGATCCCCAACTATTTTCACCAACTCCGTGAAAATTTTATTTTGTGGTTTAATCGGGCTGCAGAGGTTCACCATCAATTCGTATGCCCTGTCCCCGACGACTGATATTAACGTCGGCACTTTCAATTCTTCTTTGACGGCGTGAACCACAAAATACATTTCCAAACGCTCACAGTATGAGTTCCAATTCCCGTTTACCATATCAAATTCCGATATCTTACCGGGAGAAGCCATCATATTTTTTTTTTACAAAATCCCTATCTCGTCGCCACTATAAATTTGTTAGGAAACTAATTTTTATTAATTGACATAACAAAAAGAACAGAAGACTCCACTGACAAGTAACAACTAAAATCAATATAAAACCTACATACATTACAAATGTAAGAGTGGTTTCTTGGAAAAAGATGATCAATACTTAAAGATCTACTTGATGAGCAGAATGATTCGAAGTAAATATATGGAGAATGATAATGATCGAGGATTAGGAATATGGGAGAGATAGGTGAGGCTGCTCAAACCAAAATACCCGAAAGCGAAACCTCGCGGTCCGCTTGCGGGCCGCGCACCCACGCGCCCTACTAGTTAATATATATATAGCTGCTCGTGCTGATTCACCACTCACTCACTGATTGATCACCCCTCCTGTAAAATTTTGTATGAAAAGTTTTTTTTTCATGCATGGTTTCGTATAGAAGACAAAAATTCATTCGGAGGAAAAATATGGAGAGAGCTGATGATTGAGGATTTCAGAGACGGGTGAGGGGCACGCTTAAGGTATTGAAGATAGGTGGGGGGTGCTCGAGCAAATGTCACTCGAAATGTCATCCAATTGGCAGTGAGTTGAAAAAAAATTCAAAATGGCGAAAAAAAGATGGCCGCCATACAAATTTCGTCGGCGTTCAACTCGGAGGGTATAAAAGATGGAAGAGTGATTTCTTCGCAAAGGATGATCAGGATCCAAAGGTCTACTCGATGAATACAAAAAAAATTCAAAATGGCGGACTTTATTTTTCCATAGAAAATGTATGGCGAATATTGAAGAGACTACAAGTTGTGAACTATGCAAGGCTTCGATGCGGTTCTTTGGAAAATTCTCAATGAAAAATATGGGAAGACATGATGATTGAGGGTTTGGAAGATGGTTGAGGAGCCCGGGCAGGGTATTCTAGATAGGTGGGAGGTGCTCAAACAAAAATTACTCGAAATCTCATCCAATTCGCACTGAGCTGAAAAAAAGTCCAAAATGGCGGATTCAAGATGGCAGCCAAACAACTTCGTCGGTGTCTATCTCACCAAGTATACAAGATGGAGGAGTGGTTTCTTGGATAAAGATGATCAATACCTAAAGATCTACTTGATGAGCAGAATGAGTCGAAGAAAAAATATGGAGAGTGATAATAATCGAGGATTAGGAATATGGGAGAGATAGGTAGAGGCTGCTCAAACCAAAATACCCGAAAGCGAAACCTCGCGGTCCGCTTGCGGGCCGCGCACCCACGCGCCATACTAGTTATTAATATATATATAGCTGCTCGTGCTGATTCATTGACTGACTCACTGATTGATCACCCCTCCTGTAAAATTTTGTATGAAAAATTTTTTTTTCACTAATGGTTTCGTATAGACGACAAAAATTGAAGTAGAACAAAAATATGGAGTGAGCTGATGATTGAGGATTTCAGAGACGAGCGAATGGCACGCTTAAGGTATTGAAGATAGGTGGGGGGTGCTCGAGCAAATGTCACTCGAAACATCATCCAATTGGCAGTGAGCTGAAAAAAAATTCAAAATGGCGAAAAAAAGATGGCCGCCATACAACTTTCGTCGGTCTCCATCTCGGAGGGTATAAAAGATGGAAGAGTGGTTTCTTCGCAAAAGATGATCAAAATCCAAAGGTCTACTCGATGAATAGAAAAAAAATTCAAAATGGCGGAATTTATTTTTCCATAGAAAATGTATGGCGAATATTGAAGAGACTACAAGTTGTAAACTATGCAAGGCTTTGATGCGGTTCTTTGGAGAACTCTCAAAGAAAAATATGGGAAGACATGATGATTGAGGGTTTGGAAGATGGATGAGGAGCCCGGGCAGGGTATTGTAGATAGATGGGAGGTGCTCAAACAAAAATTACTCAAAACCTCATCCAATTGGCACTGAGCTGAAAAAAAAACAAAATGGCAGATTCAAAATGGCGGCCATACCGTCAGCCTCTATCTCACTAAGCATAAAAGATGGAAGAGTAGTTTCTTAGAAAAATATAATCAAGAACTAAAAATCTACTAGATGAACAGGAAAAAAATAAGATGACGGAATTTATGTTTTTTTGTGAAAACATAAATTCCGTTTTCCGTTCCGTTCCGTTTTTTTTTTGTGATGGTTTCGTATAGAAGACAAAAATTCATGCGGAGGAAAAATATGGAGAGAGCTGATGATTGAAGATTTCAGAGGCGGGTGAAGGGCACAGCGAGGGTATTGAATATAGGTGGAAGGTGCTCAAACAAAAGTTACTCGAAACCTAATCCAATTGGCAGTGAGCTTAAAAAAATTCCTAAATGGCGGTTTCAAGATAGTGGCCATACTTTCGTCGGTGTCTATGTCACTGAGTATGAAAGATGGAAGAGTGGTTTTTTGGCAAAAGATGATTAAGACGTGGTTTACTTGATGAACAGAAAAAAACAAGATGGCGAAATTTATTATTCCATACAAAATATATGGCGAATATTGAAGAGAATGTAAGTTGGGAACTATGCAACACTTTGACGCCGTTCCTTTTCAATTTTTAAATTTTTTTTATGGAAGAACTCTCATTCTGACAAATTATTCGGAGAAAAAATATGGAGAGTGATAATGATCGAGGGTTAGGAATATGGGGTAGATAGGTGGAGGCTGCTCAAACAAAAAATACCTGAAAACAAAACCTCGCGGTCCGCTTGCGGGCCGCGCACCCACGCGCCATACTAGTTATATATGTAAAGCTACTTGAAGTTACGTACTGATCACCTCTCCTGAACAATTTTGTATGGGACTTTTTCACCATACTTTCCTTGTGTGTAAAATTCAAAAATTTAAGGTCTACAAAATTATAGAGAGAGCTGGACGTGGAAAACTGACTAGGGTGCCCTAAGGGATCTCGAAAACTATCAGTCGGAAAGGTACCGTCCCGAAACAAAAAATGTTCAAAACCTTGGGCAATTGGGTGAACCGGTGAAAAAAATATGGCCACCATACAAAAAAAAATTCGTCTCCATACAAAAAATTTCCTAATTTTCAAGAGGCTCTCCAGAACAATTTTGTATGGAACTTTTTTCCCTTCACTACTTATGTGCGTAGAACTTATGGGTCTTCCTTCAGAAAATTATGAAACGTCATGAATGTGGAAAATTTACCAGAGTACCTCATGGGTCCTCCAAAACTACCAGTCATACAGACATGGTCCCAAACAAATGTTATTAAAGACCTTGGGCCATTAGGTGAACCGGTAAAAAAACATGGCCGCCAAACAAAAAAAAATTCTCTCCATACAAATTTTTTGGGTAATTTTCAAGGGGCTCTCCAGAACAATTTTGTATGGAACTTTTTTCCCTTCACTATTTATGTGCGTAGAACTTATGGGTCTTCCTTCAGAAAATTATGAAACGTCATGAATGTGGAAAATTTACCAGAGTACCTCATGGGTCCTCCAAAACTACCAGTCATACAGACATGGTCCCAAACAAATGTTATTAAAGACCTTGGGCCATTAGGTGAACCGGTGAAAAAAATATGGCCGCCGAACAAAAAAAAATTCTCTCCATACAAATTTTTTGGGTAATTTTCAAGAGGCTCTCCAGAACAATTTTGTATGGAACTTTTTTCCCTTCACTATTTACATGCGTAGAACTTATGGGTCTTCCTTCAGAAAATTATGAAACGTCATGAATGTGGAAAATTTACCAGAGTACCTCATGGGTCCTCCAAAACTACCAGTCATACAGACATGGTCCCAAACAAATGTTATTAAAGACCTTGGGCCATTAGGTGAACCGGTGAAAAAAAGATGGCCGCCGAACAAAAAAAACTTCTCTCCATACAAATTTTTTGGGTTCTTTTTAAGAGGCTCTCTTAGACATTTTTGTATAAAACTTTTCCCCCCAATACACGTATAAGTAAATAGAACTTAAAGATTTTTTTTTTCACAAAAAATACAAAACGTAGTGAATGTGGAAAAATTACCAGATTACCCTAACGGCCCTCAAAAACTATCAATCATAGAGGCATGGTCCTGAAACTAAAAATGCTCAAGACCTTAGGCCCTTTGGTAAGCCAATAAAAAAAGATAGCTACGGACCAAAAAAAAATCGTGTCCATACAAAATTTCTTTTTAATTTTCAAGTGGCTCTCCAGAACATTTTTGTATAGATCTTTTTTTCCACTGAACGCATGCATAGAACTCATTAGTGTCCTTTCAGAAAAGATACGAAACGTGATACCAATATTTCTTTCTATCTTTCAAGAGACTCTCCAGAATATTCTGGAATTTCTTTATTTTATGAATATTGAAGAGACTACAAAGCCCGCGAGCTGCTTGCAGCTCGCGCACCGAGCGCAACACTAGTTACTATCTATAATTTTTCTTCTATTCTTATCTATCTACTTTTTATAATTAGCTGTAAATTTTCCTTGTAAAAAGAATAATGAAAATAAAATAAATTACAATTCCAATACAGTGAATGTTTGTTTATTATTCATTTTTATAATGTTAATTTTTGTTGTAATATTAAATTATATGTCGCATAATTTTCTATGAACGTCGTCGGATTGTGTAATGTCGTACTTACAATACATACAATGAATATAAAATTATTTTGCTATAATCCGCTAACAGTGACAAATTTGTAGGCACAACACCACACAATCTTGTAGGCACAACACCACACAATCTTGTAGGCACAACACCACACAAATTCACCACAAAACAAACTCGACGATCGTTTCGCTCCGACACCGGAGCATCTTCAGGAGATGTCGACTTCACAACGGACGATTGCAAAGTTGTGAAGTTGTGAAGTCGACATCTCCTGAAGATGCTCCGGTGTCGGAGCGAAACGATCGTCGAGTTTGTTTTGTGGTGAATTTGTGTGGTGTTGTGCCTACAAGATTGTGTGGTGTTGTGCCTACAAGATTGTGTGGTGTTGTGCCTACAAATTTGTCACTGTTAGCGGATTATAGCAAAATAATTTTATATTCATTGTATATCATGGAATTCCGCAAAGTAACGCCTGCTTCCATTCAACGTACTTACAATACGTTACAAGCATACGGGTCTGTTTATGAGCTAGAAATCAGAGTGCTAGAAGTGCTACGAGCTAGAACACAGAAAGCAGAGTGATAAAAAGAGGGCTCCGTTTTGCCCTTTGGGTGCGGAACTGTCTTGAAGCATACGGGTCTGTTTATGAGCTAGAAATCAGAGTGCTAGAAGTGCTATGAGCTAGAAGACAGAAAGCAGAGCGATAACAAGTGTAAATTGAAAATTTAAAAACCCCCGACATTCGCCATTTTGTGGCGGCGGCCATCTTGGATTTGCAATAGTGCTGTTCTACTAGTCAAGCCCTTTCATTTGATACCCATATTAAGGGAGTCGTGAAAAAATATGTAATCTATGTGATTTTCATCAAACATAGCTAACAACACTCTCGACTAAATCATCTTTCAAACAAAAAAAACTGCATTCAAATCGATCCACCCGTTTGAGCGCCACAGGGGAACAGACAGACACACACACACAGACACGTCAAACTTATAACACCCCGTCGTTTTTGTGTCGGGGGTTAAAAATAGGACTCCGTTTAGCCCCTTCACGCGTTGTGTCTAAGCCTTAACGATACTGTATTACACGAGTGAGCGGCCATTTCTTGCACGCTTCGCCGCACACTGTTTAGGTATGTACCTACCGTGTTCGTGGAAACCTTTGCTCATTATTGGTCTGTCGGAGCTCGCTCGACTCGCCTAACGCCGCGCTTGTTCCGTACATTGATTAATGAACATGAGTACGTTTTTGTTTAGACGGTTTTACGCACGCGCTTCGAGAAATGTTTCGCTTCCCGTTATGTACCGATGAATTCACAACAACACACGCAGTTGATGTAGAAAATGTAAGGTCGTGCGATAACGTCTTATAGATCGATGAACGCTGGTCGCACGCAGGAAAAGCATGACTCATAGTCATATGTCACGTACCGTCTAGCCGAGCATGCAAGCGAAAGTGCGAAACAAGCGATATAGAGGGAATATTTGATTATTTGAAAAGTTTACAACACCTGTCATATTGCCGCCATCCAAGACTTTTGATTTAGGAATCTCTTTGAAAACGTTCAAAAAGTTAACTCTCAGACTCATTAACTAATTATCATTAAATATCTTGATGCGCTGTTGTTTACATGTACTAATGACGCATTAACTGAAATTGAGAGAAGAATTCCTGAAGTAAGTAAATATTAAGCGACTCTAAGTGCGGGAGCTAGCCTTTTCAGAAATGTGCGATTATCGTCACGCACGCGGAATAGTCGCGTAAACGTAAAAATTCACGTAAAGTCATATAATGAGGTGCAATCCGCGCGGATTTCATACCACATTGTATTTTTCAACAATGGGATTCATAAGAAAGGCACACGGTCACTCAGCGGGCGAAGGAGAGATCAAATCAGAAATAAGATTTGTAGGTGAACCAAAGTTACCCACATAGCTCATTGATTCGCGAAACTTTAGTGCGGCAATGGTCGTGGCTTATACTCGTAGCTCGAAGAACTTTTCCGCGTCGAGGTTACAAGATACTTGTAAGGTGATCTCGCATTGAAAAACGCAGCATTGGAAGAGTAGAGGTGGTCGGACGATGTCAAGTGAGTCACTGACAGCCACTGGACACAAGCGGCACAAGATCACGTTCTGTGGTGACCCTTGTGACTCTGATTGGTTTCTAAGTACCGAAACGCTAAATGGATTGGCGGCGTGGCTTTTCCGTTAGGGTGGTAACGCCACGGCTGAAATCTCCGCCACACCAGACCAGAGACAATATAGAAATTACAAAATCGGGGAATTGAACCCAGAACCTCCCACAGCGCTTACCACTGCGCCAGGCCGTAAAGCCGATGCTGAAGCAATCATATTGATCAGCCAGAAAGCCGCACATTACTATCACTGTCACCGCAATCGATCGCACCACGTATTTACATTCGACGTTTCTGTCACGACGGACTGTGGCGTAACAATCACAGCATAGTAATCATACAGACGTATATAAATATCGTTTGATGCCTCAAACTCAAATAAGCTTTATTCAAAATTGACTGTAAGTAGGTACACTATTTGAATGCCAATTTTAGAAGTAGGTACACAGAAGTGAGGCAATTTGATAAAATAATTACTTATGAAAACTTCAAACTAAAACTACGAAGGTTCAAACGCTCACAAAAAATCTCACGTTTTTTGTTTCAAAATGCCTCCTCTCATTCTTTTTACTTTATTAATCCCCGACGCAAAAACAACGGGGTGTTATAAGTTTGACGTTTCTGTGTGTTCAGTGTGAGTGAGCGTGTGTGTGTGTGTGTGTGTGTGTGTGTGTGTGTGTGTGTGTGTGTGTATGTGTGTGTGTGTGGCCGCCGCTGCAAAATGGTAGATTACATAATATTTTTTCACCACTCCCTTAATATGGGTATCAAATGAAAGGGCTTGACTAGTAGAATAGCACTATTGCAAATCCAAAATGACCGCCGCCAAAACATAGCGAATGTCGGGGGTTTTTTAAATTTTTAATATACTTACACTTGTGCTCCGTCTAGTTTAGTCATTTAATCTTTCCTCACACTCACACACAATCTTTACTCTCATTCCTTTCATCTTAAGTTTCTCTACTCTACAACTATAAGTATAGTTTCATGATGAAACTTAAGATGAAAGGTCGATTGATGTGATTGTTCTTAGCGCTCCATTCCCACGTTTATGATATTTTATAATGCAAAGAACTGTATGATACACAAAAAATAGTGCCGACGGAGTGGCGACGTTCTCTATGTATAGAAATAATAATCGTAATATTGTTTGTATATTTATCTTTAATCAGATGATGCCCGCGACTTCGGTCGCGTGGATTTAAATTTCTTAGAATCCTGTAGGCACTATTTGCTTTTCCGGGATAAAAGTTTCCTATGTCAATTTCAGGGACAAAAGCAATCTCTGTACCAAATTTCATCAAAATCGGTTAAACGGATTATGCATTATAAATTTTCCGTCTTCGCGTGGGAACATGTTATTTTTCTGATATAAAAAGTAGCCTTTGCCCTTCCCCGGGATGTAAGCTACCTCTGTATTAAATTTCATCAAAATCGGTTGCACTGTTGCGCCGTTAAAGGCAAGCAGACAGACAGACAGACAGACACACTTTCGCATTTATAATATTAGTATGGATTACTTTCAATAACTACGTACATATCTTTTTGACTACGTACCTATAACTAATGAAATCACATACCTACGAGTATTATCATTAGTCTATTTGTCATGCTCGTCAATTACGAAATTATAAGAAAGCTTAGTCACAGCGGGCGATGGAGAGAGCTAACTAAGTTTCTTGACTTGATCAAATCTATACATATAATAAAATCGTAGACTTGCCGTATCTGTACATTGAATATTTTTGCAAAATAATAACTGGGGGATGTTAGGTATAAGTAATAGAACGTAAAAAAGCTATTTTTAAAATTTTTGTCTGTTTGTCTGTTTGTCTGTTTATCTGTTTGTCTGTTTATCTGTTTGTCTGTTTGTCTGTACGTTTGTGCGCGCATCACGTAAAAACTACTGAATGGATTGAAATGAAACTCGGCATGATTTAAGTTCATACTATGGAGTAACATATAGGATACTTTTTATCCCGAAATTCAGCACGGTTCCCTTGGGAGAGGGGATGAAAGTTAAAATGTGTACTTATCTGTAATTCGTTAACGGGTGGTCCGATTTATTTCATTCTTTTTTTGTTAGAAAGGAAATACTTTAATTACTGGCTAAGCTCTGAAAGGCTGCACCGATTTTGATGGGACTTTCACAGGCGGATGTTTGCATTTTGATCTACCTAAACATCCGCCAGTGAACTTTTAACAGTTTTTAGCAAGGTATGAGCTCAAAGGAACTTAGGAAAGACAAAATTATTCCCACGGGATGTTTAAAAACCAATATCCACGCGAACGAAGTCGCGGGTTTCCACTTGTCAGAAATAAGTCTAAGAGACCAGATAATAAGAATAATCAAATTTCAATTTATCAACGTATAATCAAGTCAAAATATCAAATCATTTATTTATTGAAGTGTGCGTGAATTATTTACGTATTCCGTCGTAGATATACGCATATAATTTTTGTGTGTGTTCATACAAACTGCTCATGTGAAAATAGTGAAAACAAGGCTTTAAAAAAATGGTTGTCTGTAAAGTCGGTTTACGGTCGATAATTTTATATGATAACACCATAAGAAAATTGCCTCTCTGTCGCTTGTTCCGCAGTCTCGCTTGCACGCTCGGCAGGGCGGTACGTGACAATAAGTCATGCTTATTAGCGCGTGCGGCCGGCGTTCATCGTTATAAGACGTTATCACATCAAAAACTGTCATTTAAGTATAGCAAAACAATCTGAAATAAAATGAACCAAACAATACGGGCTGAAGACCAATACGGAAGTCTTCGATAAAATATGTTGCTTCTTAAGGCTGGCGCTCACTGTTTACACAGCCGGGCCGATATTTTGAAGCACTTACTTTGAAGCACTCGGGCCGGTATTCTTTATGTTCGATGAAAAGTTTTCTTTTTAAGGAATTTCAATATAGCTTATAAAGCAAGAGCCCACGACGGCCAGACTGAAAGCTGAAAGTTTATCTGTGTATTGTCCCCGATACAGTGATACAACGACTATGAAGTTCAGATCATGGTGGCTATGGGAGATAACAGGTAATAAAGGTGTAAAAACTCTTACGTCAAAGTATAAAGTCATCTAATTTTTATATTTTCTTCGGAATAGTTTTAAAAATCACGTCATACATTGCCATCATAGTGTCATCATAGTGTCGTGGCAACCCCCTGCCAGACACAATCAACTTAAGTTTAAAAGTTCAAAGAGGTCTGGCAGAGGGTTGCCCTGATAATAAGTGAAACAAACAAAAAAAGTTATATTCGAACATGAACTTCTTGCTTACACCCCGACACTTCATACAAGCGAACTACTTCTGACAAGGATAATGCTATACGCTAATCGAGAGGGACTAGGACAACGTAATACTTTTGAGCGTACTTCTGCGTTGTGGACGCGCGACGGCGGGCAACGATTGGTTAGGGGAGTGAGTATCGAATCGTTACGCAATAATAGTAAGTATTATAAGTCACTAGGTATGTATATTGCGCTCAGAAATCAAGGAAAAAACGTGCCACTGAGCCGTACTTGCCGGTCTGATAGTGAGTACTGGCCTTATACGCTCTCTTTAACAAGTATAAATTAAAAATTTATTAAACCCCCGACATTCGCCATTTTGTGGCAGCGGCCATCTTGGATTTGCAATAGTGCTATTCTACTAGTCAAGCCTACTAGTCATTTGATACCCATATTAAGGGAGTTGTGAAAAAATATGTAATCCGCCATTTTGTAGCGGCGGCCATCTTGGACCGATTTTCAAATTCAAATTCAAATTTTTTTTATTTGCTCGAATATGGTAATTACAAATTTCTTCAAACATAGCTGACAACACTCTCGACTAATTCACCTTTCAAACAAAAAAACCGCATTCAAATCGGTCCACTCGTTTGAGCGCCACAGGGGAACAGACAGACACACACACACACACACACACACACACACATCGTACGCACTCCATAGTCAGAGACGGTGAACGGCAATATCAAATCGATACTGAAAATAGCTTTGACAATAGAAAAACATTGAAAATAAAGCCTCTGTTATCCCTCACAGCTTAGTAGGTTCCGTAAACGAAAAAGGTATTTTCTTTTTTTATATTATTACAATACGTAAGACAGAAGGCATTTCAATCACAATCGGTATAAAATCAGTATAGCCTTCAAGGCTCTTTTTATATTAGTCGACAAGCTGCGACATTATTTCCAAAAGTTGCCTTGATTATTTTGTGTGTGTGTGTGTGTGTCGCCGCCGCTACAAAATGGCGGATTACACATTATTTCACAATTCCCATAATATGGGTATCAAATGAAAGGAGTTGACTAGTAGAATAGCACTATGCAAATCCAAGATGGCCGCCGCCACAAAATGGCGAATGTCGGGGGTTTTTAAATTTTTAATTTATACTTGTCTGTATAGTCCTCTGCCTGCCTGTGTGTAAAAGTTTTGTCCAAATCACTGCAGTTGGAGCCCGGACAAACAGACGGATTAAAGACGAAAGAAATTAAGAACGTGTTTGGTTTATGCTATAAATAAATAAATTGGATTGGTAGTCTCTGGTTATGATATCGTTCAATTAATCATGAGTGTTGTATTCCCGCGTGAGGGAACTTAACTATAAGACGTATCAATGTGCCACTAGCTCACTTACTACACCAGCCTGAGGGTAAGGGACCGTTCAGATAGACCGGCGCGGAGAGCATCGGAGAGCATTTCTTTTTTCACACAGACCGGCCGTTTAAGTTTGCTCTGCTCTCCGCGCCGGTCTGTGTGAACGGATACGCGGATGCGTTCGGAGCCGAGCGTACGCTCTTGGGCCGGACGGCAAAGCAATTCGGCATGCTCGCACAGCCGAGTGCGAGCATGAAAGAGCACGCGAACGGAGCCGGTCGGATGCTCGAGCGCGGAAGAGCACGAGCATAGAGCAGCCGACCGGCTGCTCTTAATATTTCACACAGAGCGTATTGGGAGCATCCTCGAACATCCTCTTATCATAAAAGAGATAAAAAGTAAAAATAAAGCTTATTTCAATGTCTTAAGATTCTATTTTAAATGCGATTAAAATTTGCTCTGCTCTCCGCGCCGGTCTATCTGAAAGGTCCCTAAGACGATACCAATCATTAATCCGTGGGTAGAACATGCCATCCATCCGACGTACGGCACTAGAACGACAGAGTCGACTACCCTCTCTACTGGTATACATGAGACAGTGCTTTGTATCTGTCTTGTAGATACACGAACACTACATTCGATACACAGCGTATAAGAGCTCCTCTTTGCAGTTAAAATAACGACTATGGAAATTAAGTTAAAATATCGATTGCCTGATTAGCATCACCATAATGTGATCCCGGTTCAAAAACTGGATCATCAACATCACCAGCCAGTATGCGACCTCTGTTGGACATAGGCCTTTTTCAAGCAGCGCCAACCCGCTCTATCCTCGGCTGTTCGCATTCCGAAACCGGGTTGGTCCGTAAAAATTGGGGGTTTCCGCGGATCAATTTGAGTTTGTGAGGTGGCTAATGCATTGGTCCTTTGTCAAAGCGTTAGTTTTCAGTGAGAATGTCAATGTGAATAGATCAAACGATGTCGCAAAGTGCTTTTAAAAATTGGAAAAAATACAAACAAAAGTGTTCATAAAGTTTAAAGTGGTTCGAGGAAAAATCTATTTTCGCTTATTTCTCGCAGATAAAAACTTAAAACTTAGTTTTCACGGAAACTTTTTCAATTTTATTTCATCTGGAACTGCATATATCTTATGTCGACTCGAAGGATTTTTCTATCAGAGACTTCTCGGTAGCAACCCGGAGTTGAGAATTTGGCGGGCAACCACGTGCCCCGGAGAGCACGTAAACGCTTCTATTATCTCGATCGATCGTATCGGATCGCCGTAAACTATTATATAAGGAAAGTTTGGAAAAGAATAGTCTATCGGTTCTTTTATTGGTCTTCCCTGCGCAAACTTAATAATAGCAGGGAAAGTTTTCGAGTGAAGTTTCAATAGTTGTTAGTTCACTACTGTGAAGGCCCTAGAACCGAAGACAAGTTTCTTGATCAGTTTTAAAAGTTTATGCATTTCAAAGGAAGCTTTGTACGCATGCGAATTATGTTACATTTGTATAGGAAGAAACCCAGAGAGATGTTATTACAATATAACAAGAGCGTTCAATGTCGTAAAAAATTTCCTTCACCTAGCTGGTGTTTGTACCAAACAAAGACAGAAGTCGTTATTTTTATCTTTGAGTAAACTGGCACTGGACATTATAGCTACCTACCTTTATTGAATACTTCTTTAGATGCGTTATGAAACAAGTGTAAATTGAAAATTTAAAAAACCCCCGACATTCGCCATTTTGTGGCGGCGGCCATCTTCGATTTGCAATAGTGCTATTCTACTAGTCAAGCCCTTTGATACCCATATTAAGGGAGTTCTGAAAAAATATGTAATCCGCCATTTTGTAGCGGCGGCCATCTTGGACCGATTTTCATCAAACATAGCTAGCAACACTCTCGACTAAATCACCTTTCAAACAAAAAAAACCGCATTCAAATCGGTCCACCCGTTTGAGCGCCACAGAGGAACAGACAGACACACACACACACACACACACACACACACACACACACAGACACGTCAAACTTATAACACCCCGTCGTTTTTGCGTCGGGGGTTAAAAATGAAGAGAGTGAATTTTTATGATGCGCGCGCACAGGGTGACACGAAAAACGATATAGTATAGACATTTGCATTCGTTCTTTGGAGGGCATTAGTTTACATCAGTGGTGTCTTTTTCTAGGGTTCCGTACCCAAAAGGTAAAAACGGAGCCCTATAAATGTCACTCTGCTGTCTGTCCGTCTGTCTGTCTGTCCGCCGGTCACAGGTCTCTAGCTCGCAGACGAAATGAGTTACAAACCTGAAATTTTCGTATTTGGTGTAGAACGTTGACCCAAAATCAAATATTGAATAAAAAATTGAATTAAATTATATTTCAAGGGGAATACATAAAAATGGAGCCGGAAAACAAATTTTTTTTCTTAACGTATCTTGTGGGGTATCATTATTTAGAACTTATCAATTAGAGTACGAATATAAATATAATATTTAATTTTTTGCTTAAAATAAGGAAATGGGGGCCCATCAAAGTTGTCAGTTTTAGACCATTTATGTGACGGGGGCTATCTCAAAAACTAAACCAGTTATAAATATGAAATTTCGGTATTATGTACCATATATTATATTTAAACAACAAATACCTACTGAAAACAACGATTCATAAAGTAGTTTGTAATGTGACCAAAACTAACGCACATTTTTTTTTGGTTTTCTTTCACGGTTTGTTGCAATGTCTGGCTAGCGGAATTAAATATTTCTTATACCCAAAAATTTATGTTGTTCATAATTATGTACGGAACCCTAAAAGAGCGAGACCCGACTCGCACTTGGGCAATTTTCTCAGTCTGTCACAGGTATCCCGTGCTTATGGTGTCATCTCAGTTGATTATCGAAGTTAGGAGATTGACTGTTATTTGTTGAACACTTTTCGTACTGTACTACCTACTACTAAATTACATAGCTCCACAGATACTTATATGAAATATGCGCTAGGGTGCGCTAATAGGCAATTTCAGATACTTGATAGATCCGTTAGCGAACGATAGAAGATTTTTATAGACACCTAGATATACCTTAGATATTTGAACGCTCATTTCATTTTTCCATGATTGAGCTACTAAGTGGGCGATGGGAAGCATTATGCGCGAAAATCTATGTCATTAGATCAGATGTGAGAAAACCTGTAGAAGAACCATAGTAAGCAACATAGCTCAATGAGTAGAGAAGCTGAAGTGGCATTGGGCGGGGCGCATGGTAACAAGTCATAGGACAAATGTCATAGGGTCTCAAAGTGCTGGAATGACGACCTTACAAGAAACGTCCCTATTGGTCAACTTAGAACATGCATGTATCTTGCGGTCTCCAAGTCTGCGGTGCAGCTACCGTCACGCTTTGTGTTTATTTCAAGCCTTAATAGCGTAGTCATATTATTAGCTAGCTGGCAATGCTCTGTGCGAATGTGTACACTGTACAGTGCTATTTGGCGTATATTTGCTGCGTGTGGTCAGTGCTGGCTTGCCGAGTTTTGGTGATTTTCATCACAGAATTGTAAATAAATAAAAAGGTAATAGAAATGACATATGCTCTCTAATACCGGCACGTGTTTTTAGCGTGTAAGTAGTTTATAATAAAACATATTTGCAAGATTAAAATTACCTAGTCTTCACAAAATCCCAAAAACAAACTAAAAAAAAATTACACTAGCATACAATTTAACATAAATTGTACTGAAACGTGGAATATGGGTATATTCCACGTTTCAGTACAATTTGTGTTAAATAATTTATTAGTTTATTAGTTACATATACATATATAGTAAGTAGTAACTAATAATTAATTCAATTATCAAGTATATGTTCTCTATGCCTCGGCAAAAAAGGAGGTAGGCCGTAGGGAGGCAGGCTATTTTTGCCCTGTAAGCATTGCACTTTACCTTTTTTTAGAAAGGTCAAGTGCAATCAACTACTCTTTGACATGCACACTGTGAGGAAACAAATAGGTATCCACATCGGACCACGTGCAACATGTACTGAAAGCAAAATTATGTGTGTAAGTAATGTGTGTATGTTTGTTACTCTTTAACGCCGCAACTACTGAACCGTTTTTGGTTGATATTTTGAATGGAAATAGACATGTACTGACTTAACAAAGGCTACTTTTTATCTTGGAAAAATCCACAGTTCCCACGGATTTTGAAAAACCGATATCCATAGCTACAGCTATAGGTAGATCACTATAGTAAACTTCCTTGAAAGTAGGTATAAAGGTTGGAAAAAGTAGTGGGAACGGGAAACGGAAATCCGCGATTCCCTTGGGATTTGTAAAAAAACAGAAATTCACGCGGGCGAAGTTTCGGGCAGAAGCTAGTTCTCTATATTTCTTGTGGAGTACATCTTCATCGCAATAATTTCAATTGTCTCGCAGTCTCGATTCTTGATGAAGATGATTCAGCAGTTAAATAGCTACACATAACACAATACACTGATACTTGATACGGGCTGCAGTGTTCGATTATTTTGCACAGAAACAAATTCGCGCCTATTTTTCGTGTTCACCGCACCGGAGCCGCTGCCTCTTGCCGGATCCACCAGATCGGATTGTAATCAATGGGCATAATACGGATGGAGGCAATCTCGGGGGCCGCGCAAAGAAGTAATTAACGAGTCCAAAGAGCTCTTTCACGAACACCATTGATTTTTCTTTAACAGTAATTACTGCAACCTGAAAAGCAGCCATTTCAATCAAGCAATACGCACCTTTGGCATTTTTTATTAAGACTATATATTTTTAGTGATTAAAAATGCGACGGGTACGGCTCTTGCTGTTTTTATCCGATGGTATTCTTTATCACGTGTGCAGGTTGAGGTAAGTAAGTGATGATGCAATTTTATGAAAGCGGACTAACCTGGAAAGGCTATGGCAGCTTTATTAAGGCCTTACCCCTAATTCGATTTCTATACGGCATCGTAGGTACCTACTGGTGCGCTAAGTTTGTTGGCAGTATGCCTTTGCTATAGTTGGACGTTTACTAGCCACGATCAATGATCTCTGCCTCACCAGATCAGACATAATTATGAAATGAAAGCTGAACCCCTTCCGGGAATAGGACCTGGAATCTTCCACACTTATAAGAATACAGCACTCACCACTGCGCCGGGAAGGCCCTCAAGATACTTACTCCTAATTGCTTATTGCATATATGCATCTTTGTGCATATGAACCTAGAGAGAACCTAAGCTCCTCGTACGCACCTTAACATCGCGGCCGGCGGGCACAGGCTCCTTAGCATGACCAGTGCCGCGTCGCGTAAACATGGTATTTATTATTGGTACGTGGCTTGACACACGGCCGTGTGTCTTGAATGAATATGAGAGGAATGGGTTCGAAACCAGTCCAGCATACTCCGGAGTATATGCAAGTGAGTTCAGCCGTCATATTATGTTGTAACACTCCGTTTTTTAATATGTAGGGAAAGTTGAATATGGTCTCGATAGCGACATCTATTGCTATAGCGTTGTATCAAGTGGTCGCTTGATCCGGCTAACACTCGCGCCATCTGGGAGCGTGTAGTGGATACTTTATTAGAAAAATATTGACAAATCGCCGCCGCCCAGGATAGCACCAACAGCCCGGCAACAGAACGACCGACCAAGGTGGCAGTCCGGGGTCTCCCATTAGAGACCCCCACCGAGGAATTCGTGGCAGCGCTCCGGGATATCGGCTACCCGGCCGAGAGTACTTAAGACTTGACAAAAATACACCACCCCCTGACAAGGATGCTCCGTTACAATGTGCCTATTTAGTTACTTTCAAGTCAATTACGGAAGTAAGTTTAATTAAATTGATATTTCACTAATTCAACGCCGCGGATCCGCCATATTGAATAACTAGCTTTTGCCCGCGGCTTTGCCCGCGGGAATTTCGATTTTTCACAAATCCTGAGGGATAAGTAGATTTCTGGTCCACCCGCCCCCCGCCGCGCGGTGGCATACCGCGGTACCGCGTACGGCGGGCGCAGGGCGCAGGGGCGCGCGGCGCGGCGCGGGGAGCGCGAGCGTCCGCGTCGGCCGTCGCGATCGCGCGCAACGAAAATACCTATCAGGGCGTTTTTAACATCTGTATTTACCGATTTCAACACAACTCCTTTTTTTAAAGTCGGTTAAAAAAGTAGCCTATGTTACTCCTTGGTTAATCCTCTACTTGTCTGTGAAAGTCCCGTCAAAATCGGTTCAGCCGTTCCGAAGATTAGCCCGTTCAAACAGACAGACAGACAGACAAAAATTTTAAAAACGTGTGATTCGGTTATGGTATCGTTCAAATAACCATATGAGCTTAATATGTGGTAGTTATTTCGAAATTACAGACAGACACTTCAATTTTATTTATTAGAGAAGAAGAAGAAGATATTAGTATAGAAGTATAGATTTATACACGCACAAACGTACCTACTAATACAAATTACCCTATTATAAATCTCGGGGCAAAGCTCGATCTTTGTCCCTTTACTCCCGGGACAAAGGCCGGGCCTCGTCCTGAGAGTAGAGGTTTTCGATCAAAGAGTAACACGAGAAAAGAAAGTAACAGTGAGTAAGACTCATAAGAGATCTACGTATAGGGTTTTATTCAAAGAGCACATTCTTTGAATAACTTCTACTAACGAATAAGTAGGTATTGATTTAAACATGGCTGCCTCGTTGTTTTAGTGGCTAGCTTATTCAGCTGCGGATCTGAAGTCCCAGGTTCGAGTCTCGAGTTGTGCCAATAAAATGTTATTGCGTTTTACGGTTAAGAAATTCTCATTAGCTTTCCAGAGCTGGAAAATAATTGGCAGTGTTACATCTCTGTACCTCGGTGAGCACTCTATCGGTCCGGCACCTGACCTCTGGCAGGTTATGTCGTTTTGCCGCCCTGTCAGACCATGAGACTGAGAGAATAGTGCAAAGAGTGAATCGGAGTTTGCTAATCCATTTGTGCACTATAATATCGTCTGTGTATTTGGCTAGTCTCTGTTGAGATTGACCGTAGTAGTCAACATTTGGTAAGATCATTATACAACGTTAGTTTTACTTTGCGCAAAAACCGAAGCACGTATAAATTATTTTTACATTTGGAATAGTTATACTAAATTTCGAAAACATAATAGGTATAATGTAAACTTACGAAGTTATAAGCTTCTTGTGTTGCGTTAAATATTGTCCTCAAAAAAAAATGGTCACCCCAACTCGCAAGTCATCGTCACCTTGACTCGCGAGTTGAATGACCGCGCGCTGTATGCCGATCGTCAGCTGATGCGCGTTTCAACCACTGTGCCTACTGCCTAAGCTTGCAGGATTTTAAAATATTTTTGGACAAAATTATAACACAATAAAAAAATAGTTGGATTCGATTCTGTTAGTGATTCTGAGCAAACTTCTTTCAAGTTTTGCTTCAAGTAAAACTAACGTTGTATATTGCAGATTGTTGTTATTAAGGTTTTCATTTCTGTGCTGCATCATGCGATCAGTCTTCTGACTATGAGCAGATGTGTTTGATTATTTTCTAATTTTACGACTTTCCCAGTAGAGATAGTTGTTTTAGAAAGAACCTTAGTTAAGGTCCTTTCTAAAACAATTAAGCCATGGGACGTATTCTTTATGTTCAAGAGTTCCTAATTTGATGATGCTGTTAAAAAGAATAGTAAGGTACAAGATGTCCTTTTTGGGAAGCTGTTTAAGTATATTTTTATTTTTATCTTTCAGAGTCCATATTGTTCTTTAAATTCCTTTGTGATACATTGAAGAGGTGAAGTTAGCTGAAAGTCCTGATCAAATATTATTGATAGTTGTTATTAAGATAAAAACAACATAAAATTTACACGTAGCTTGCTGAAAGGATATGAAAGGCGAAGGATAGCTCCGGATGCTGTGAACCGCTTGACTTCCAGGAAGGTGTGATTTCGGCGGAAATCACTTGCTCTTTATTCGGATAATGAGGACATTTCCACGGGATACAGAAAACGCTTCACTCGCATTCATTTCCTAAATGCGTACATGCGGAGCAATGTAACGAAAACACACTAGTGGATCGCCCTAAATTAGACATAACCTCCTGTATGTTCGTACATATGAAATATCTAAACGCAGGAGCGATTAATAAAATAAACTTTTGTTCTCATTTAAAAGTCTGTGTTTTCAAGATACACACTATTCATAGAAAGAGCAGCGATATAACACACTTTCGTCCGATGATTTCGTCACAACACGCACTGAGAGCACAATGCACCGTTCAGATGACGAGGGCGGGCAATGGCAATGTAAAGTCTGTTCGTTTTCTTACGGTCATCTTTGTATCGCGCCGCCTCCACCCGCGCGGCGTCTTGCCAAAGGCACCGCCGGTGACTTCAAAACATGCCACGCGGGATGTACAGTCACAAGGGATTTTGGCGTTTTACATCGAAGCCTACCTACACATATTTTTTTTAATTCTCTTTCCTTTTTTATATTCGTATTTTATTACAATATAACCATAAACATAAAATATAATATTATCATGAACACGGGTTTTCTCTCAAAATGAGAAGGATTTTAACCATAGTCTACCACGCTGGCCAACAGTAAAAATATAATAAAAATAAAAGCAGAATACTATAAGAGCACCTGCGCCTGTACCGACACTATGTTACCGAACGGACTTTAATTGCTCTTGTCACGTTCGTCGATATTCTGTGGACACCCTAACTCATTACATGTCCCTGGCAATTTGGGCCGAATAAAGGTTTACACAACGCCCAGAACATGTGACTCTCTTGACTCTTCCACTTCACTACACACCAATTTGCACATTACGACGCGGCGATAAAGTTATTATATAAATTTACTTCGCGATTTTTTTAAGAATGTGCTTTTTAACGTATCTACTCCCGGCCGCGGGACCAATTATAACACTAAAGTGGGCAAAAGCTAGTGTTTAAGAACTCAAGTAGAGTTATTAAGAATCTCGCGGGAACCCTTTGTTTTCCCGGGCTAAAATGTAACCTATGTCCAGGTCCTCAGCAACACTCCTGCAAACATCGCATCGATCCATAGCTCTGTTATTTTGTGATTGAAAGATAAACAAACAAACAGACACACCTTCGCTTTTATAATATTAGTTGGGATTGGCAGAAGGGATGATGATAATGCTCGCCTTTCTCTTCCAACTCAGCTCGCGTGACTTAATTGCAACAACTCTTATCATTCACTTTCGGTGGGTGAGCAACGCTGACTCAGGGCAGTAATTGGATGGGTGCTCTCCGATTTTAAGCTATCGCTGTCGGGTATTATTAATATACTAGCTTATGAACGCGGCTTCGCCCGCGTGAATTTCGGCTTTTCACAAATCCCGAGGGAATCGTGGATTTCTGATTCACGTTCCCGCTCCTTTTTCCAACCTTTATACCTACTTTTAAGGAAGTTTGCTATAGTAGGTAATCTACCTATAGCTCTAGTTATAGATTTCGGTTTTTTTCAAAATCCCGTGGGAACTGTGGATTTTTCCAGGATAAAAAGTGTGCCTATGTGTTAAGTCAGGGCATAATATATCTCCATTTAAAATTTCAACCAAATCGGTTCAGTAGTTGCGGCGTTAAAGAGTAACAAACATACACACACAGACACAAACTTTCGCCTTTATAATATTAGTGTGATAGGTACCAAATGATAATATCTCTGAATTTAAATCGTACTTTTAGTCGAGTCGTATGCAGAAGGGAATGTGGGAATCCACAGCATAAATTACGTTAACCGCAGTCCGTCCTTTTCAAGAGGCTTGAATTTACTTCGATTAATATACGTATTAGCGGTTGATGATTGCTGTAGCAATCTACGTTTGTCTGTTCCTTCGTGTCTACTAAACTACTCAATTAAATTTTAACTTGTGACACTTTGACAAATATATAGTTACGTCAATCAGAACTCCTTCATATCTCTTCATTAAATAACTTGTGACTTTCTGGCAAAAACAAGTCGGAAATTACACCCAGGTACGAAAATATACAAGGAAAATATTAAAATGTGACAAACAAAAGCCATTGGTACCGAATATTAATAAAATGGGTCTCATTGTGAATTCCGAAGATCTGTATTTTTAATAAAAAGGAAGTTCTGCGCCTATTACCAAACTCTCACCTTGAGTTCCAAGGACTCTGGCTTTTCCGAGCACGTCTGTATAGTGAAAATAATAATGTCCTCCTGACCGAATTTCGGCCACGGCGGCCAATCTCAACCGAGGCAGAGACTAGCCATCTGCGCAGGAGATATTATAGTGCACAAGTGTGTGCGCATACACAGGTGCACTCTCTATTCCCTCACTCTCATAGTCCGATGGGACGCCAATGCGACACGACCGGAGAGAGATTAGGCGCAGGACCGACGGCTTTACGTGCTCTCCGAGGCACGGGGGTGTATCTAACACCGCCAACTTCCAACTCTTCTTTTTGAAACAATTTCTTTTTGAAAATAATAATAAGTACTTAACCGTGACCATAATAAGTAGGTACGTGTCAGCCCACTATTACGGTCGGGTTCCGTAAGTAATGTGTGTAAAAACGTTAAATTTTAAATGTAAGCGTAAACTGAAAGTAAGAATGAATTATGAGAAACAAAGTTGTAAAAAATTCTCAATCTTGTTTCTTTCGACATGATCTAAAAGTTTGAGACTTGCCATTTTGTTACAATTTATTTAGAAATAATGTCAAATTCATCACCCGAATCGAGACTTCTGGATACTAGTCGATAAAATAAGGATAAAACTTTATTGTGCTTTATATACAACCTTTAAATAAGAAAATAATGTTAGCATGGGGTGCGATGTAAGGGTACTTTCCACAGGAAACAAAATATGATAGTGATTGAGAGAGCCGTGATCAGAAAGCAAAGCACAGCATGAGAGAAAGTTACATTACAATACATAGCCAAAATGCAACCATAGGATTCTGCTCATGTACATACATTTACAAGCTGTGATAGCCTAGTGGTTAGGATGACCGACTTCTAATCGGAGGTCGTGGGTTCGATCCCGGGCACGCACCTCTAACTTTTCGGAGTTATGTGCGTTTTAAGTATTTTAACGGTGAAGGGAAACATCGTGAGGAAACCTGCATGCCTGAGAGTTCTCCATAACGTTCTCAAAGGTGTGTGAAGTCTGCCAATCCGCTTGGCCAGCGTGGTAGACTATGGCCAAAACCCTTCTCACTCTGAGAGAGGAGACCCGTGCTCTGTAGTGAGCCGGTAATGGGTTGATCATGATGATGATGATGATGACATACATTTTAATGCAAACAACAAAATTCAGGATCATTCATGCAGATACTACAGGCACCACAGATAGATACGCAACCAACTAGCAGGCAGACTGATACAATATGAACCTACGTTAGCAGTATTGGGTGTCTCAAAATTGCTCTTTACCCTGTGAACTCAGAATTAACAGTTTGGGATATCGTTGCCTTTGTTATGGCCTCTTATATAACATAGCCTATATTAGGCTATGCTATATCTATACATATAATAAAATCGTAGACTTGCCGTATCTGTACATTGAAGATTTTTGCAAAATAATAACTGGGGGATGTTAGGGATAAGTAATAGAACGTAAAAAAGCTATTTTTGAAATTTTTATCTGTTTATCTGTTTGTCTGTTTATCTGTTTGTCTGTATGTTTGTGCGCGCATCACGCAAAAACTACTGAATGGATTGAAATGAAACTTGGTGTGATTTAAGTTCATACTACGGAGTAACATACAGGAAACTTTTTATCCCGAAATTCAGCACGGTTCCCTTCTATTCATTCTTTTTTTGTTAGAAAGGAAATACTTTAAAGATTACTGGCTAATCTATCAAAGGCTGAATCGATTTTGATGGGACTTTCACTGGCGGATGTTTACATTTCGATCTACCTAAACATCCGCCAGTGAACTTTTGACAGTTTTTAGCAAGGTATGAGCTCAAAGGAGCTAAGGAAAGACAAAATGATTCACACGGGATGTTTAAAAACCAATATCCACGCGAACGAAGTCGCGGGTTTCCGCTTGTCAGAAATACGTAGGTACCTATATCGTTTATGGATTGTCAGCCATAGTATATTCAAATTGTGTTGGCGACGCAAACAATTTGCCTTCACAAGCTATAACTTGTTGGATAGAGATACCCGTGGAAGTTTTAATCAAGAAAATTGCGTCCTGCCACAATACTTTTAGCGAAACACCTGGCGCAGTGGGGAGCGCTGTGATAGTCGTCGTAGTATAGAATAGAAGTGTTTTTTATGCAAATTAACTTTTATTTAGCGCTTTCCAATCGTCAAGTGAATCTACCACAGATTTAAAATGATCTTTCTACCGAGAACAACATGCAAGAAACTCGATGGTTGCTCTTTTCCAGCCAGGTACCTACCCATATTCAATTTCGAGAAGGAGGTCGACCGCCGAATTCAACTCAGCTGGCAAGCGAAGATGGTGGGTTAAAAGGTTGGTAAAGTTTGTATGAAGAAACATTTCTTAAGCTAAATCCACGCGAATGAAGTCGTGGAAATCAGCTAGTTATTTATAAACTTTAAGAACTACTTAATTCAACAAATAGTTATATGAAGGTCAAGCAAAGTTACGAGTTATTCAAAGCTCTTATATGCTTTTTATTGAGAAATATAATATAGACGTATTTTCAATAGATTTCTTGAACGAACAGTAAGTAGTCGCGAGTAAACGTTTGCAAAACTCATAGGAGCCATTAGGTAGGGACTAAAAGCAAACGGCTTCTATTTACCTAAGTACAAAAATGCCGAGTAGATATGTACCTACACTCAGGAGACCTTTCATTTTACGCGCCATTGACGAGGCGAGCGTTCAAACCCACAGAATTGAATCGAAAGTTTAATCGTGTAATCACACACGTGCGGTTAGTTTGCAAGGCGTTCCGTGCGGTATTTGTGTGTGATTGTCATTAAGGGGAACATATCAACTTACACGACATGCGGCTGCTTTTTCAATGTAAACATACAATTATTAGCTGGCTAAACAATTAAATCATCGATGGTAGAGAAAACCTTTTAAAATCTTTATGTATTAAATTCCAAATCTTTTACTCACCGCTGATTATATTTACATAATAAATATTACATAATGCTTTTTGTTCTTATTGTTATGAATATAAGCAATATTTTTAATTAAATTAGGATGTAAACTCACGAATATTTTAACAATAATATTTAATTTAATTTGAATTCAAAAGTCGAAGATTTTATGTATTCAGAAAAAGATTAAATCGTCATAAACTACTAAAAGCATCATTTCGTCAATGCAAAGAGAAGACATCCTAAAAATATTTTTTGTTATTAAGTACCTATACTACTTAATTTAAACAATGTGGCTAATTCTGTTCTACACAATTCTCTAAACGGACAGGTCTAAAATTGTTATTCATTTCCGCAGGGAGTATTCTGAAAGAGATAGGAATAGATTTAGATTTTATACGTGTTATTTTCGTGTAGTTTAGATATTGTGTAGAAGAGAATTAGCCACGATGTATTAATTATGCACATACTGTGGAGTGTGGGATATATTGTGATTTGTGGTCGCTGACATACTGTGACAATGTGTAAAAGCAATCAGCTAGCCGTCCACTCAGCTGCCCACAATTTACTCGTAGTGTATTAATTTGTTACTTAAGATAAATATTGTGGACTACCTCTTTGATCTAGTGGTTAGCATATTCGACTGTTGATCACGAGGTCCCGGGTCGGGCAAATAATTGTTAGGTATTGGGTTTTTCTGTCAAGAAATTCTCAATGCCAGCCCGGAGTTGGTAGGTAGTTGGTGGTATTTCACACCCGTGTCTCAGAGAGCACGTTAAGCAGTCTGTCCCGGTTATTATCACTATCATGTGACAATAGTCGTTAAAGTTCGCCAACCCGCATTGGAGCGGCGTGGCGGGTCTAAGCTCTAAGTCCCTCTTTCCCATGACAGAGGAGGCCAGTGCCCAGCAGTGGGACGTAAAAAAAGGCTGTAGTGGTGGTCGATATTGTGGAGCCTACGCTTTGGTACATCAATTGATCTACTGCTGATTTCCTTGCCAGCAGCTCTTCTCAGCAGGTCTTGACTTTACACAAGTAGGTACCTATCTTTTCATACATGAAATACTTAGATCACTAGAATTTGAATTAATTTTTTGGAATTTTCTGGAAAAAATTCCCTACTTCTAATCATGTGTCTATTTCTCAACAAATTTTGGTAAAAGACTGCAAATTCATTTATTTAAAATCGTAACTATTCCCGCGAATTAGTTTGCGTGGTTTTACGTTTTTTTTTAAATCCCGTGAGAACACTTTGATATCTTGGGCTAATATTAAGTATAGGTATAATAAGCAAAATTCAAGATAGCTCTGGCACAAAGATATCTCTGTATTGATAATTAATTTAGATATATCTGTGTTGGCACAAGATTGATTCAAAAAAAGGTAACAAACGGACAGATAGACAAGCCGACTTTTATGGTATTAGTAGGTACATATGTATGAAAAAGAGCTCAACCCGCTACGTGTAAACTGGTAAAAACAACAGACGTGTCGGTATCAATAACTTCTCTTCCAAAAGGCCATAAAAATCTATACGTAAATAAATAAAATTGAAGTTTCTGCCTGTGATTTCGGAACAACTGCCGTGATTATTTTGTACGATAAAACAACGCAAACATACGGTCATAAAATTTCGTCAATCTGTCTGTTTTAAACAAAAAAACTGGACCAATTTGGACGGGACTTTGACACAAGCAAACGGAAGATTTTAAGGTATGATCTTGGCTTCTTATCTGGGAAATATATACCTAGTGTTCCTGCGTAAAGAAATAAAAATGATAATATTAGGGACAATAAAGCATACTATTACTATACTTTTAATTCGATGCAGTAAACTGACGTTTTAAAATGTCATTCCGTAAAAGAATGTTGTCAACCTAATTTCAATAGTAATTTTCATCCCATCTATTCGAAAAGGACGACTTGGTTCGCCTTTAAGTGCACCCAAAGGTGGTGTTTTCTATACCTAATAAACTTTTAGCGGACAGTAATGAGTTTTTATTTTTTAATCCTCTTTATAAGTGCGCCGCAATTATCTTTGCCGCGCATTTTATGAATTTGGTACATCTTAGAGCGGCAATACACGTCAGATTTTTTCCATCCGATCCGATCCGATCCGACTACCGGAAGGCGTATTTTGTATGAAAGTTATACCTCCCCAATACACGTCCGATCCTACTATCGGATCGGATCGGATCGGACGTGTATTGGGGAGGTATAACTTTCAGCGCCAAAGAAATCGTACGCAAATATTGTTTGAAAAAAGGATGGCTGATACGACGGCCCATAGTCGCGCCGCCAGCTGAATAATAAAAAAAATCAAATCAATGAATGGATTAAAATGAAACTTGGTATGATTTAAGTCCATACTACGGACTAACATATAGGATACTTTTTATCCCGAAATTCAGCATGGTTCCCTTGGCAGAGGGGATGAAAGTCAAAATGTGTAGGTACTTAGCTGTAATTCATTAACGCGTGGTCCGATTTCATTCATTCTTTTTTTATTACAAAGTAGATACTTTAAAGATTATCGGCTAATCTCTGAAAGGCTAGATTGATTTTGATGGGACTTTCACTAGCGGATGTTTTCATTTTGATCTACTCTACAATCCCTCACTTCGCTCTGGATTCATAAAATCGCCCTCGCCGTAAAAATATTATTTTGCTCCCTTATGATACAATCTACTATTGATCGGTTCATTTCAGTTGATTTCATTTATAATTATAATCATAAAATCGTATACCTAACTGTTATTTACTAAGATCATAAAATATTTGTGTATAGTAGGAACAATCTACGTCTAAGCCAGCATACACTATCGGGCGAAGCCGCGGGCAGAAGCTAGTAATTAATGTTGTGATGATGTGAATCACATTACTCACTAATTACCACATTATTATTTTACGCTATCCCTAATTTTTTTTCGTCAAAACGTAGCAACCTATAAGACTTCAGTTTACTGCAGCATCGAATTAAAACTCCGACTATAATACATTTTCACGGAATAACGGCTCAGCAAATCTAAACGAAATTTACCATAAAGATGCCCATCCTTGAATATGGACTTAAGATACTTTTTAATCCGCAAAATCAAGTTCCCACACAACTTTGTGAATCCTAAATCCATGCAGACGAAGTCACGAGCGTCAGTTAGTGTAAAATAACAATCTTCGTTAGTTATTTTAAGACAAATTTATGACAGAGTACCGAGATACGAACAAAAGTTTTGTTTATTCAAATTATCGCGGCCACGAGAGAAAACTTCAATATTGAACGCGGTGTAATGACTAATTTCAGACGAAAATTCTAAGAGGCCGTAACAAATTCGCCAACGATCTCCGAAGCGGCTGATTCAACGAACACACGAACAGCGGGAACACAAGACAAAGTGAAAGAGCATCTCTTCGATGACAAATACAGGGTAAAAGGACCACTATCGAAAACATACCACTATTATTATACTACCTAAACACAATCCAATACATATAACCATTTGTCTTATAATTATTATAAGTAGTATTAGCAGTTTAATATTCAGTAACGCGTCGACAATTTTAAGTATTTATCCAACGTTCAATGACCTCTGTCGTCAGCTGATTGTATTACATTGCGAACTACGCAATTTACTTATTTTTTTGCTTTTTTTATATTAATTTGTCATAAATCATTACTAGGTTACTATTAACTCTCTTCGTTTCCGAAAGCGCTCCCTTACACCCGTTATGTTGATCTACCTGCACTAATTGGCTGCTGTCCAAAGCGTTGCGCAATGGACAAGTTTCCAAAATTTTTTTTAATTAATTATAAAAATTTAAGTAAAATAAAACAAAAATTTGAAAAAATCATTAAATTATCTGAAAAACTGAAAGAGTTATTCAACTTTAAAGTTGGTAATTTCGTTTCACCCGGCGCTCCAGCGTGTAACGTCACAACCAGCTCAGACAAAGAGTTCCACAAAGAGCTCAGAGGTATTTTTTCCATGTAAATTTTCTTGTTTTACCAATTTCTCCTAGGTTTCTGAACCGATTTGCGTGATTCTTTTTTTAATCGACAGCTGAGAATTTTTGCTAAATGGTCTCATAGGTTTTTTCGAAAAAAATTTTTTAAATCTTTTTTTCGTAAAACTCTATGTTTCAGTAATCTAGGAGAAATTGGTAAAACAAGTAAACATGGAAAAACTACCTCCGAATAGACGCGGTGACGTCATACTCGAGTGAGAATTTTGCGTTAAAATACATGAAATTAAATAATTAATTTCTCCGTCATTTTTTGATGGATTTCAACATTTTTTTCACTGATTTATTAGTTTCGATCTATATTTTAATTCCATTGTATTAAATATGATATTTTCAACATCAGGAAACTTCCTCATTAGAATGACTTTTTTATTATTTAACTAAATAATAATTACAAACATGAAACATTTAGTGTATTTATCACCCAAGTGTGTACAATGTACATGAGTGATCGTACAATCTATACTAATAAATAAAATTGAAGTGTCTGTCTGTAATATCGAAATAACTACCTCATATTAAGCTCATATGGTTATTTGAACGCAACCATAACCGAATCACACGTTTTTAAAATTTTTGTCTGTCTGTCTGTCTGTCTGTCTGTTTGAACGGGCTAATCTTCGGAACGGCTGAACCGATTTTGACGGGACCTTCACATACAAGTAGAGAATTAACCAGGGAGTAACATAGGCTACTTTTTTTACCGACTTTCAAAAAAGGAGGAGTTGTGTTTTTCTACCTATGTACACCGATATCTCCGAGATTTCTGAACCGATTTGCGTAATTTTTTTTTTAATCGATAGAGAAACATTGCGACCCTGTTCTATAAAAAATTTGGATTCCAACTCCTCAATCCTGATGCTGTAGGGGACCTAATCCCCAAAACTAATGGGTTTTAGAAACTTTCAGTTATTTAAATTGATATTGGGGGTACCAATTAAAGACTTTATCGTTGAATGAACTCGAGTAGGTACATATCCAACTCCTCAACCCTGATGCTGTAAGGAATTGTATTCCGAAATCGTGGGGATCCCACGGGATTTTTAAAAACCTAAATCCACACGGGCGAAGCCGTGGGCATCATCTAGTTAATAAATAAATGTTAAACTTCTTCGCTAACTGTATTTCGCTCTAGAACTGTCGTTTTCAGTTCACGTCGACATTTATTTATTTTTATTTATTTATTTATTTGTTCGTTCCCCTCGTTCCTTTACGAGGTACGATTGTGTTTGTGTAAACTAGTTCATGGATGGTTATTACGAGTACGTACAATATTGGTCATATCTTCTTCACTACATAGTATAAAACAAAGTCTCTTTCTCTGTCCCTATGTATGCTTAAATCTTTAAAACTACGCAACGGATTTCGATGCGGTTTTTTTTAATAGATAGTGATTGAAGAGGAAGGTTTATATGTATAATAACGTCCATTAAATAATGGAGAAATTTTTAATCATTTTTTTCAGTGAATGACATAGGCTATATATTTTATACCCGTGCGAATCCGGAGCGGGCCGCTAGTTTAATATATAAAACAAAGTCGGGATTGTTTGAACACTTATAACTAGAGAACGGCTGGACCGATTGATAATTATTAAAATATTGGAAATATGACGAAAAAATAAAATAAAAGAAAAAAAACACTTTCACATATAAAATGTTCATGGGTTTCGTAACTGTCAAACGTCCGTCGATACGGTAAACTCTCATCCGTACCTATATAAGCAATTCTTTTGTACGTGTGTTTGTCACCTAACTCCTAAACGGCTGGAGATTTGGATGAAATTTTGTGTGTATATTTCTTTGGGTTCCGGGATCGTTTGAATACACAATTACCGGGTAGGTACACCGTACAGGTTACCTATCCGGTAATTGTGTCTCGGTAGGTGGCGCAGATATGACCGTGCAGGACGACGTCAGCCGGGTCCGCTAGTATAATATCGTTCAAGGTAAATTCGAGTTGTGTAAAACTGATTTGACATTAGCAATGAGCTCAAAAAACTTAATTCGAATTAACTATCATTCAATCGTCGTTTAAAATAACGATACGAATCGTAAAGCATCAATACAATAGGTACCACAATACGAAAGCCGTTCGACAAATGAAAACATATACGTTTCATGTCGTCAAATTAATACGATTTTCTTACACAATCACACGGTAGAACGCGCGCGGCCGCGCGGCCCTAGGCCTGGGACTTGTCACTCGAATAATTTTCTTTTGATGTCTCCCTCCATCCCTTTCGCTTTCAGTTGACATTGCCCTACTTGGTGGCCTACTGTGTCACGCCACAGCCTACAAAAATCAGATGCGCAGTTCCCGAGACGGGAATATTATACGCGCCCAAAGAATACTAAGGGCTTGTTTCACCACCTTCTGACACTATGTGATGTGTATACACGTATCCGACACTTATGTCGGGTAGCCTAAACGTATGTTTTGTCACTTTCTTATTTTATGACAATGACAAAACTTGTGAATAAGCTATCCAACAAATATCAAAAGGAGGTGACACAGACTCTATTATCATTCTTAATGCAGGAGATAATGCACAAATGTATGCTTAAACACAGGTACTACACCTGTGTTGTATCTGTATTACTTTACTCTCACATCTGATGGGATGCAATTGCGACATGAAAAAAAATGTTTGCCTTACCTGGGACTTGAACCCAGTCTCATAATCCTCAGTTAAACAAGCTACCACTACTCCATGTCTAAATAATGGAACCATTCAGTACTCAGTCAATTATTATTTTTGATAAAAAGTGCGAAAGCTTTTCGCTCTCTGGTTCTAACCATAGCACTGTTTTTGCTACACTGTGACCTGTGCAATGCCCCGTACTGTGAAAGAAAATAGGTCGATTAAGATATTACAACACTTCACTTCGGTTCCATCTCAGTTCATTACCGCCTATTTACGTTATATTATCCTAATACGTGTTTTTCTTTCAAACACTTCAATATCTATCTATCTATTCTATTCTTTCTTTCTATAATAATATAAAGTAGCTTGTCCTGACTGACAATTAACGCACAGCCAAAACCACTGAAGCTAGAAACTTGAAATTTTCACAGTAGCTTCCTTTTATAACGTAGGCGCACACTAAGAAAGGATTGTTGCGAATTCCGTCCCTAAGGGGGTTAAATAGGGGATAAAAGTTTGTATGAAAGTCCGACATTTTTCAAGTTATATTCATGAAAATTGGTATTTAGGTTTTCGGTTAAAAATAAAGAGTTACAAGTTTAAAGAATTTCGGAAAAACTACTCCCAATTGGGTTAAATGGGAGTTGAAAGTTTGTATGAAAGTCCGTCATTTTTAAAGTTATATCAATGAAAATCGGTATTTGTACTGTCGGTTAAAAATAAAGAATTACGTGTTTCAGGAATTTTAGAAATTCCACCTCCAAGTGACATTTATAAAATTCACGCGGGCGAAGTCGCGAGCATCAGCTAGTAATAATATAAAGTAGCTTGTCCTGACTGACAATCAACGCACAGCCAAAACCACTGAAGCTAGAAACTTGAAATTTTCACAGTAGCTTCCTTTTATAACGTAAGCGCACACTAAGAAAGGATTATTGCGAATTCCATCCCTAAGGGGGTTAAATAGGGGATAAAAGTTTGTATGAAAGTCCCTCATTTTTCAAGTTATATCCATGAAAATTAGTATTTAGATTTTCGGTTAAAAGTTAAGAGTAACGAGCTTAAGGAACTTTGGTAAAATTACCCCCAAGTGGGTTAAATGGGAGTTGAAAGTTTGTATGAAAGTCCGTCATTTTTAAAGTTATATCAATGAAAATCGGTATTTGTACTGTCGGTTAAAAATAAAGAATTACGTATTTCAGGAATTTTGGAAATTCCACCCCCAAGTGAGATTTATAAGAATCCAAGCGGACGAAGTCGCTGGCATCTGCTAGTAATAATATAAAGTAGCTTGTCCTGACTGACTGACAATCAACGCACAGCCAAAACCACTGAAGCTAGAAACTTGAAATTTTCACAGTAGCTTCCTTTTATGACGTAGGCGCACACTAAGAAAGGATTATTGCGAATTCCATCCCTAAGGGGGTTAAATAGGGGATAAAAGTTTGTATGAAAGTCCGTCATTTTTCAAGTTATATCCATGAAAATTGGTATTCAGATTTTCGGTTAAAAATAAAGAGTTAAAAGTTTAAGAAATTTTTGGAAAAACTACCCCCAAGTGGGTTAAATGGGAGTTGAAAGTTTGTATGAAAGTCCGTCATTTTTAAAGTTATATCAATGAAAATCGGTATTTGTACTGTCGGTTAAAAATAAAGAATAACGTGTTTCAGGAATTTTGGAAATTCCACCACCAAGTGGATAAAACAGGGGATGAGATTTGTATGAAACCACGCGGGCGAAGTCGCGAGCATCTGCTAGTACAAGTATAAATTAAAAATTTAAAAAACGCCGACATTCGCCATTTTGTGATGGCGGCCATCTTGGATTTACAATAATGCTATTCTACTAGTCAAGCCTTTTCATTTGATATCTATATTAAGGGAGTTGTGAAAAAATAAGTAATCCGCCATTTTGTAGCGGCGGCCATCTTGGATCGATTTTTATCAAACATAGCTAACAACACTCTCGACTAATTCACCTTTCAAACAAAAAAACCGCATTCAAATCGGTCCACCCGTTTGAGCGCTACAGGGGAACAGACAGACACACACACACACAGACACTTCAAACTTATAAAAAAATGAATACTCTAAAATATTTATTTTATAAGTTTTGGCTTTTTCAAGTCAAGACTTTACCAACGGTTCGAAAAGTAACTTTTTCTGTAAAAGTAAATACAACAATAACTAGGTACTTAATACGTTTTGATTTGATAAAAATCGGGAATCGTTTCCGATCTTACAACTTTCCAACGTTACCTAACTGGGATTCAAACCCACTGTCGATAGTGAAAAACCCTCGCGCTCCAAGGCCGCTGAAGCTTAACGTACGAGTATATTGGTTTACCGTCTGTCGATTCTTGTACTCGTGAGTGTCTGCAGCTAGAACACGTTCAACCTATCAATTTACGTTGAAATATTTGCAGTACGTTCCACGTTTCACAATAAAACTTGTAGTGCATAATATCTTTTTACCCGACTAGGGGACGATTATGTGTTTCGCTGTATTTATGTTAGTGTTCGTTAGTTTGTCGATTCCCTCATAAGTGCTAAAATACTCATTGGGTGTCGGTGGCATCTGTCAGAAGCTGTATGACGGGATGATAAATCCTACCCGGATATGATATACAATACTGTCAAAACCCATACATACCCCACAGTAATTTGTATACATCTAGCTTATCCACTTTCAAATCATGTCTAAACGTTGTTGACCGCAAGAGAGCACGGTGATCGTTTTTTAGTTTCGAGTTTTGGCCACAAGAGGGCGCTGCATCGCTTAGAGTTTCCAGCTCCGGCTGCAAGAGTATTGACTACAAGAGGGAGCTGCAATCGCTTTGAGTTTCCGGCTTAGGCCGCTAGAAGTCGCTGCGATCGTTTATTTAAGTTTCCAGTTTTGGCCGCAAGAGAGCACGGCGATCGTTTTTTAGTTTCCAGTTTTGGGCACAAGAGGGTGCTGCAATCGCTTCGAGTTTCTGGCTTAGGACGCTAGAGGGCACTGCGATCGTTTTTAGTTTCCAGTCTTGGCCACAATAGGGCGCTGCAATCGCTTCAAGTTTCCGGCCTAGGCCGCTAGAGGGCGTAGCCGCGTTTTTAGTTTCCAGTTTAGGCCGCTAGAGGGTGTTGTGATCGTTTTTAGTTCCAGCTTTGGCCGTTAGAGGGCGTTGTGGTTTCTTCTCGACAGACCGAAGTCCATCGGGGTACGGGCCTCGAGGCCGAGCCTCCTTGCCCGGGCGTATCCTCACTACTTTATTTCAACCCATTTCTTTTACGTTAGGTTTAGGCCACGCCTATTCGGCATCGGCCTTGAGGTATTTTCTGGTAGAGGAGGTGCTGTGTTCAGTGGTTGAGGTATCGTGCCCGCTGAGTCATCCTGTTCGTCATGTGTTCGTCCTGTTCGTCATTCGTGTGCTCATAAAAAAAGCTTATTATACAACTGAAGATTATATAAACGATAAAAAAGCTTGGATTTAACTCGTTCCAGCAATGCGCGAGACGGCATTTCAATCATGTACATTAATAATAATAATTGTTATAATGTTATTTTTAAAAAGAGCAACCGCCGAGTTTCTTACAGGTTCTTCTCGGCTGGAACTGCATTCCGAACCTGTGGTAGACTCAATCGACGATTCAAAAGCACTTGTAAAAGTTTATTTGAATAAAAAACTTTTCTATTCTATTCTATTCTATTCTATTCTATTCTATTCTATTCTATTCGTCGCCACTGATGCCTAAATTGGGAGGCGTCATTGGTACAGAACCTAGGAGCTCGCGGGGTAGGGGACATCCGTCCGGAGGTCTCGCTTGGAGTGGGGCTATTCCGTGGAGGTGTTGGCATGCACTTGTGCCCGCGCGAGCGAACATTGTGCGTGCGAGATGGCGGACGAACTCCTCCACGGTTGGTGTCCGGGTGTCCCTGTGGATGACGTCGTTACGGACGTATCTCTGAGTTCCTACAATAAGGCGCAGGCATCTGTTTTGCTGGACTTGGAGTCGCTTTTTCTGGTACGTAGGGCAGAGGGCGTACCGGGCTGGGGCCGCGCACGTCATGCGAGAACGGACGTAGGCTCCGTAGACTCTCAGTTTGGTCTTGGTGGTTAACTTTGAGCTGAATAGCGAGTGGAGCATTGACCGGGCCGCTGCTGCTTGCCAAACTACGTGATCGACCATGAGAGCCATGCACAGCTTCCGGTCAATGTGGCATCCCAGATATTGCACTGAGTTCTTTCACTCTATGTCCTGTCCACGAACTTTCAGCTGACGCAGCGGCCTGGCCCCGCCGGTCAGTAGAGCGGCCGTCTTCCCAACATTGACGGCCATTCCCAACATACAAAAAAACAGACAAACAGACAAAAATTTCAAAAATAACTTTTTCGTTGTAAACTTATCCCTAACATACCCCAGTTATTATTTTGCAAAAAATCTTTAATGTACAGATACGGCAAATCTACGATTTTATTATATGTATAGATAGCGTTGTAGATTTTATCGCACGCAGTGTTATAAAGAATGTAATTTGAAAACTGATAAATATTTTATACTTGAATCTGCTTATCCAGAAAAATTGTTGAATCATACTGCAATAAAACAACGCAAAGCTGTAGTAAATGTCTTTATACAACTTTTACGATAAGAATCAGCTTGAAGAAGCTTATGCATATCCCTTATTCCAGTGTTTATACAGTTAACAGTTGTATAATTGCACATAAACCTCTGTTTTAAAGTTAAAAGCGTCTTTTGACACTTATACCTATGTCTCTACAAGAATTTCTTGATGGCCTGATAATTCAATTGGACATCGACCTCCCGTAGTATGATATATTATTGATGTTGAAAATAATTGTAAGTGTATGTTGTAGTGTAATTGTAAGTTGTAGTGAAATAATGGCACTAACACGTACTACACACGGCAATGGAAATTCCTGGCGTGCATTCATTATCAAGGTAGACAGCTAACCTGAATAACCACTCTATTTGCTCTATGGATTTCTAAGAAGAATTAATTTCCCTAGCCATAGGATGCTTGAATCACAATTCACTAAAATTTTCCCGCGATGCGAAAATATGTTTATTACCTACCTACGTTTTTTATAAAAGTGGCATTTCTTTTAAGATGTTAATGTTGAAGATATAAGGAAGATAATGTGTTTACTCGGAAGCGAATCGTAACTTTATTTATGAAACAGGAAATCTTCGCGTCCGGAAAAAATTACCTACTCCGCGATTTTTTTGATCCTCGCCGTGCACAAATCACATAACTTTAACACCTGTGCGCTCTTGAGTTACAGGACATCGCTGGCGCCTGGCGCAGTGGTAAGCGCTGTGAAGTTTTAAATACGAGGTCTCAAGTTCGATTCCCAGCAGAGGCAATATCATCATCTACACCGATAGACGTCCTATGCTAGACCAAGGTCTCATGAAGGATCACAATCTCGTGCCGCTTGAATCCAGCAATTCCTTCTTCCGTCATCTTCCAATGCTCCGTTTGCAGATATGGGATCACCATTAAAACACCTTGGGATTCCAAAGTCTGTTAGTTGTTCTAAATGCCCCGCCCATTGCCACCTAAGTTGATGGTCAATTCGATGCGACTTCATTACATCTTTGATGTCATGTTTTCTATATTTGGTGGCTTACCAAAAATAGCATAAGTTCTGAATATCTCCCCTTAATATTCGAGTCGAATGTATGAAGCGCGCTACGGAGAAACAGCACTAAGAGAACTTAAGCTCTCGCCGACGTTTTCCTTTATCTCGTTTCACAAATGACGTACGTTTTTTATCCAGGCTTAGCAGGGTCACGTAGCCCTCATTATTTCAACATCAAATAGTGGCGGTGCGTGTTTTCATTCTCGCAGATGGATTTGTACCGTGACGTACTCCCTGGTGCAATGGTGAGCACTGTGGTCTTATAAATGGGAGGTCCCGGGTTCGATTCCCGGTAGGGGCAAATTGGGATTTTATGATTTCTAAATTGTCTCTGGTCTGGTCTGGTGGGAGGCTTTAGCTGTGGCTGGTTACCACCCTACCGGCAAAGCCGTGCCACCAAGCGATTTATCGTTCCGGTATGATGCCATGTAGAAACCGATCAGGGGTATGCATACCTCTTCCAAGTTAGCCCGCTTCCATCTTAGACTGAATCATCACTTACCATGAGAGGTGAGATTGCAGTCAAGGGTTAACTTGTAGTTGAATAAAAAAGTACGTTTAAGGCTTGTGCAAATTACAGCCGCTTCGAGCCGCATCACGTCGCATCGCAAAACCACTCCAAAGAAAATTAGGCTCCATCTATTAACATAATATAGATCCTGATTGATATGACAGCGCGATGCGCTGTGTCCCGCCTCTTATAATGATTATGTGATCGTTCATATAGGTAAAATGTAATGTCCTCATAACTTAATTTTAGCCGATCTCGAAATATCCGAACGGAGATAAGTCAACATCGCAGAATATATTATAGTGCAAACTCAGGGGCACTCTCCAGTCCCTCACTCTCATTGGCTGATGGAACTTAACTTTTTCTCAGAATATTCCAATACTCTTTTCGCTCCGATCTTGGATTTTAACCTATAATCTGCAGCCGAATAAGCTAACCACAAAACCATCGAGGCAATTGGGCATATAAAATGTACGAAGATATCTGCGAATCAATGTTTTCGGAGCGGCTCGCCCTTATTAAACCAGGCCCTTGCCCGGAACTCTCCAGCACCTTGGATTGCTGGAGTGATGACCCCGCAGAAACCCCTGTGTCAGCAGAACTCCACTAGATGGACCGATGACATCAGACGAATCGCCGCGGTAAGCGTATGGAAGTTTCTAAAGATACCTCTTTCCAGCAGTTGCATCCATTGATTGATAACGACGACCACATACCAACATTTCATCTGTGGTGGTATTTTTAACCCCCGACGCAAAAACGACGGGGTGTTATAAGTTTGACGTGTCTGTGTGTGTGTGTGTGTGTGTGTGTCTGTCTGTTCCCCTGTGGCGCTCAAACGGGTGGACCGATTTGAGTGCGGTTTTTTTGTTTGAAAGGTGAATTAGTCGAGAGTGTTGTTAGCTATGTTTGATGAAAATCGGTCCAAGATGGCCGCCGCTACAAAATGGCGGATGACATATTTTTTCACAACTCCCTTGATATGGGTATCAAATGAAAGGGCTTGACTAGTAGAATAGCACTATTGCAAATTCAAGATGGCCACCGCCACAAAATGGCGAATGTCGGGGGTTTTTTAAATTTTCAATTTATACTTGTTAAGAATAGTATGCTACATAGATTTTTATTTTTGAATTTTTCTCGTTAGTCAAAACTGCATAGTAGGTTACGTTACACAAAATATGAAATATCATTGAAGTTCTTGAAACTTGAAAACCAAGTGCTCTTGAAAAAATTTCGAAACGTGAGTATTTCACTATGAGACGAGCAAGGTCCAATTTATAGTGTTCAGATAGTGGGAAAGGTATTCAGAAATGTGTTCCGAACCACTGGTAAATTCACTCGACGATTCAATAGCACTTGTAATTTATTTCAATTAAAAAAAAACTATTTTATTGTTGTTCAGGAACTAACTTGATACTTTTAAGCAATTTTTTTTATTTTACCCGATTGCGCGACAGCATTGGCAGGGATAAGGATTAACAGGGATTTATCATACACATATCGAAATAATGAAATGCGCTGTCGAGCGTTTTAATGCACCAGTGTGGTGGAGCTTTAATCCGAAATTACACAAAAAGTTTCCACAGAGCACAAATAAGTATATTAAATGACTGAAAGTTTGATACTTACGCACAAATTGCTTTATCCTAAAAAAGAACTCTTTGAAAAGAAAAATATTGAGTTTTATAACAAACGTATAAAATATATTCGACTTTATTAACTTTTATTACACAAAATATGAAATATTTTCTTTAAAAACATGTATCAAATTATTCCAATGGACGTTCTTTGCTAAGTTCTTTTGAGTCATACAGAACTTCGAGACTGCTAAATCACACTTATCGGACGTTAAACTTTCTCTCGCAGACTAATGGAATATAGATGAAGCGCTCTTGAACGGACCGCTGATAAGAATGCCCCGTAAGCTCGATTTTCCTAAAAACGTAGTTTCAATTTAGTTTAGATACATACTACGTATCAGATGTCGAATTCTGCAAATGAAATATTGGGGTGACACATATCGAGATTTGGAATTGATTTTAGTGTGAAAAATAAAACAGAAAACAAGCGAGTTATCTGCTACACCGGGGACTCTTAACTCGCTCTATTTTTGTTGTCTGTTTTATTTTTTATGACGAAACAAATTTCATACCTCCTATATTTCACCTATGTACCACCCCGATATATTTTGCAAAGCTTGTTATTAATCCGACATGTGGTTTCTATATCAAAACAATATGGTTGATTTTAAGTACCCCACACAAAAACCGCGTGACGCAAAAGCGGTGCTACTAAAACTGTTTTTAGTCCAGCATTTGATATTATGAGACCGATCAGTTCAGCACATGTTTCCCACATGAGACACAATTGTCCAAATGTATTCCACATATAGAAATGAGGCTATAGATCCTATAGCCCCAAATATGATCTATCTAATCCCTTTTAGTTTAAGCATTTTCTTACAAATTATATATTATCTCCAAAATCTTTTGTAATTTAACTCCTTTCTGAGTTCTAAATCCATCTTTTCTATTATAGAAGGACCATGCTCCCAGTGGTGAAAGGTTAAAGAGCTATTTATAGTGGTGGTATTTTTGTAGTCAAGGGGGTTATAATTAATAATTAATAGTAGGTATGTACATACCTAGCCTACCAATCCGCATTGGAGCAGCGTGGCGGGTCTAAGCTCTAAATCCCTCTCTCCTGTGAGAGAGGAGGCCTGTGCCCAGCAGTGGGACGTTAAAAGGCTGTAGTGGTGCTGGTGATATGTATATACATAGTTCTTTATACTTACTACATAAGAGAGAGAGAAAAATAAAGGACAAATTCTTTAATTGAACAACTTCATACATGTAGTTGACAGAGTTACGCACTTAATCTATACTAATAAATAAAATTGAAGTGTCTGTCTGTAATTTCGAAATAACTACCACATATTAAGCTCATATGGTTATTTGAACGGTACCATAACCGAATCACACGTTTTTAAAATTTTTGTCTGTCTGTCTGTTTGAACGGGCTAATCTTCGGAACGGCTGAACCGATTTTGACGGGACTTTCACAGACAAGTAGAGGATTAACCAAGGAGTAACATAGGCTACTTTTTTAAGCTTGCATTTAAAAAACCGAAATTTACGCGGGCGAAGCCGCGGGCAAAAGCTAGTAATATAATAAAGCGGAAGGATTTGTTTGTTTGAACGCGCTAATCTCAGGAACTACTGCACCGATTTCAAGAATTCTTTCACCGTTGGATATGTACGTGATCCTTGAGTGCTATAGGCTATATATGTACCACGGGCGAAGCCGGGGCGGACCGCTAGTATTATATAACTTGAAAGTCACGGCTTGAGCGTACTAACTTTACAAGTTTGACGTTAACTAAGCATAAATCTGTCGTTAAGCATTGAAATTAACATTTGGGAAAACATTAAAAACGAATTTTAATTTTAAGCTTTTTGGTGTAAGCTTATACGAATTCACAATTAACAGAGGACTGAGGAGCTGAAACCTGGACTTCTACGATGTAGTCTATGCTTGCTACCTATGATATGAATTTACAATCCAGTTCATAAATTCCCGCGACATATGAGTGCAGTACCTTGCAGAGCAGGGTGCAGGGTGAGCAGGGACTTTGAGTTCTACGATGCAGTCTATGCTTGCTACCTATAATATGAATTAAAAATCGACAGTAAAGTAGCTGAATGGGCGGGACACATAGCTCGAACAACCGAACATTGTGGTACAAGGCGCTCACATGGCGATCTCGTACCGGCAAATGCAGCATGGGAATCGTGCGATCCCCACTGTTGGGCCGATGATCTTTCGACGAGTCCCTGGCAGTATGGATGCAAGCTACGCAAGATCATGTTCTGCCACGATCCTTGCTAGAGACCTAGGTCCAGCTGTGGAGATCCGTTGGCTCACACGACGATGACGAAGATTACAGAAAGGGGAATAAAAGGCGCACAAAATCGTGGCTCAGAACTTAGGAGATTCTTCTGAAGAAATGAACAGTCGCAGAGATGTTCCGCCGAGCCATAGACACAAGGAAAAGTGCAAAAAACTGACTATAGTATCTATAATTTGTACAAGTATGGTAGAATCAATTGACAAATCTGGAACCAGATATGAAACTACTAAGAAAACATGGAAATAAAACCTCTTTCGAACTTAAAAGTTCGTACACCACATACCTAATTGTTCACAACTCTTCCGATATCCAACAAAGTAACTTAAAATCTATTGCCATTAAAAAAAACTTTTAGAAACGTTATTATGTTCCCTTTGTGAAATAAAAGCCTAAAGTATCAAATTAAACCTTACTTTATAATAAGTATAAAAGTTATTTAAAACTAAGTAACTTCTGCCTGCCACTTCATCCACGTGGATTCAAGATTAATAAATTGTCCGTCGGAAAACCTACTTTTCCAATACAATATTTATTTATTTCTTTAATACTTAAATCTGTTCATCGGTTTTTGAAATAATCGCGAACATACATACATACATACTAACACATACATACATACGGGACGAATACAGAACCTCCTTTTTTGAAGTCGTTTAATAATATTGTAATTTGAAATATTTAATTAATAAAAATAACTACATCGATAACACTATAGATAGTATCATTCGCGCCTAAGTGCGGTGGGTGGGATCACGGGACCTTCAGTAGTTACATACGAGTAGGTAGTAATAGCGTTGTCCCACCAGTGGGACAAATCGGTGGGACAACGGGACCTTCATCATTAAAAACTATTCCTAACAAATTAAAAACATTGCAAATTATTATTAATAGAGAAAGTATGCCTTCACAGTATTAGCTAATTGCAATTGTGTATTTTCTTGATGAGTTCATTTATTTGCTTCAAAATTTTCCCTTAAATGGAAAGGTCGCAAGGCTCATTATTTTCAAAATAAATATAATAATATTGCTTGTGGTAAGAAATACATAGGTAAATACATATACTTTATTCTAAATCTATATCTACTTAATATTTAGAATAATAATAAAAACTTTATTACAAAAAAGTTAAACCGCCGAAAGAATGAAAAGCAAAAAATAATATACCTTTTTTATTTAATTTAATAACTAACTTATTAATGTAAGTATACCTAATATAAGTAATTTTGTGTCGGCACCAAACAATCAATAAACAAAGATCACTAAATTACCTTAAATTTAAAGAAAAAACCATTAACCAATGAACCAACTTTCGAACAACCCTATCCAATAAAACAAAGAATTATCAAAATCGAACTACTCTGTAAAAAGTTTTGCGTGGTCAATGGTCATACATTACAATCAGTGAGTGAACAATCAATCATCCCCTGTTTTCCTACCCTTAGGGTTAGAATTTTTTTTTCCAAATTTATATTATCAAAATCGGACTACTCTGTTTAAAAGTTACGCGTGGTAATAAATAAATAAAAAAATGTACGCGTTGACTTCGTACTTGTCGTCGGTGTCGTTTTTCGTCGGTTGAAAATAGCATAGTCAGCGTCTAAGCAATTTTTATTAATATTTATTTTAAGACCAGGATTTGCTCGCAACTTTCATCGCTTGGATTTTTTTCAATTTCAAGATAAACGTATTATTTATTTTGGCTTTAGGTTACTTACTACGTATAATTAAACTTTGCACTCTAAAAAATACGCACCAAATTGAGACCCTCCTCCTTTTTGGAAGTCGGTTACTTAGAAACTCATTAAAATCTATAATATAATAAAACTGTAACAGACCCAATTCTGTACATTGAAGATATTTTGAAAATTTTTATTGGAGGGCACTCTATAATCGATACTGAAGCCAAAACTGCAATTTTTTTCATTTTTGTCTGTCTGTCTGTCTGTCTGTCTGTCTCCTCTGTCTGTCTGTCTGTCTGTCTGTATCTTGGCCGCGCATCACGCCGAAACTACTGAATGGATTCAAATGAAACTTGGTACGATTTGAGTTTATACTCCAAGGTAGGTTATAGGATACTTTTAATCCCGAAATTCAGCACGGTTCCCTTGGGAGAGGGGATGAAAGTTGAAACGTGTATTTAGCTGTAATTCATTAACGCGTTGTTCGATTTTACTCATTCTTTTTTTGTTAGAAAGATAGTACTTTATATATTGTTCCATAAATATTTCAAGGTCATAGGTTTTTTAGTTCAGAATTGACAGGCATTTATTGGGTTCAAATAACTTGGGACCCGGATCTTTGAACGTACGGCTTATTTTAAACTGGTGTGCGTTTAAATTTATGTTTGTCGATCTGTCTATTTGTTCCAGCTAATTTCCGAAATGGCTGGATCGATTTTGATGGAACTTTCTGGTGATGTTATAAGGAATAACTTAGGCTACATTTAGTTTAGGTACAAAAAAGGATTATGGGATCCAATCCGATCATAGATAAAATGATGAATCCGATCCTATATAAAACCTATATCCAGGCGGACGAAGTCGCGGGGGTCGGCTAGTAAATGATAAAGTAGAAAATATGAAAATTATTGTTATAAAAAACAGCAATAGGTACGCAACAATACAACACGGTCAGATAATTAGAATACATTCGCCAAAACACGCACAGCAATATAAATTCGCTGTGCGCACAATATAATATAGGTAAACATATAAATAACATACCTTTTCTTAATCAAAAGCGATACGTTCGTAGCAGAGTGATTCACATGGCGTTCATGTTCGCAAACTTCCGTACAAAGTCCGGATTAATAACACAAAGGTACACAAACTGGCATTACCCGGCGTATTCTTGTTTTAGCGAACGTTTACGGCTCGACCTTTCTGTAATGAAAGACGCTCCGAAGGTTCCGAGGACCGTTCGTATATCGACGCGAAGTTTCCGCTCAGAGAAGGCGCACAACACCCGCTGGCTACGGCGACCGACTTGCGAATGGCGGTACGTGCTACGAGCTACGAGCTTTTAGCTACGGTTTAGACCGCGATGGATTTGCCTTTATGCGATGCTCCCTTTATATAATGCACACCTTGCCCTCGCGGCCCTTTCAGCGACTTAAGGCCCTTGCACACCACAACGCCGACTCTACTAACCCGTTGCCTGGGTGAACGACAAACCCGAAAACGACGCGACGTGAAAATATCAGGCAGTAGCTGAGCTTTCACTTGGCCTACGTTGTCGCGTAGACAAGTTTGTCATTTTCTATGGAGTCGAATTGCAGTGAAAGTGTCGTATCGCGTCTATCGTTCACCTAGGACAAGGGGTCAGAAGGCATTGGAATGTAAACTTCGCGCGTCACATACGGCAGTGTGTAAAATGTGGACACCGCTTTGCCCACATTAAGAGCGATCGGATTGTATGCAAGACTGATGATGCGGCTTTGCAAGTGAATTGTATCATTAGTTACATTTGGCATCACACCCTGTGGCATATTTTTCTGTGATTTCTATGTAGGATGCCGCAACGATGCAGTGTGGCATCGCTCTTACATTCATTTAAAATTTTACTGTACGGTATAAGATATAAAACTTAAATTTCATTGCTTTAGTTTGAGTCGCGTTACACTGTGCGGTGGCCCGTAGCCTGCGGACAATAGGTGTGTACCAAGCCTATTGTTACACGTGATAAACTTTTCCGTTCTGCGTCAAGCCCTTCATCAGAGATTGTAGCGAACACCCGTGTAAATGGTTATGCGGTTGCGCGTCGACACAGGTTATTTGCGCTGCTATCACAGAACTGCGCTAGCTGTAAGTACATGTCCCGGTGTCTCGTGCGCTGCGCTTACTCAATGATTTGGTTCACGAAAATCCGGAACTGGCTCCACTGGATCAGCTCACCACAAAGATAAAAATGTTATTAGACAAAAGGCCGTATTGTTTTTTAATTTGGTATTATTGTTTTGTCTTGTCTTGTTTGTTTTTATTTTGGGTTATTGTTTAGTATATTTAGTTGATTTTTTTATACCTACTTAAGTTTGTAATATTCGTAGTGTAATGGCCGAAGGAGATGAATTGGTTATCTTTGATGTCTCCCTGGTAGTATTTCTTACAATATATAAATACACTAGAGAATGCCCGCGCCTTCGCCCGCGTGAATTTCGGTTTTTCACAAATCCCGAGGGAATCGTGGATTTCCGGTTCCCGTTCCCGCTCCCTTTTCTAACTTTTATACCTACTTTCAAGTAAGTTTGCTATAGTAATCTACCTATAGCTGTAGCTATAGATTTCGGGTTTTTCAAAATCCCGTGGGAACTGTGCATTTTTACAGAATAAAAGTAGCCTATGCTTTAAGTCAGGGCATAATCTAACTCCATTCAAAATTTCAGCCAAATCGGTTCAGTAGTTGCGGCGTGATTGAGTAACAAACATCCAAACATCTAAACATCTAAACATCCAAACATCCAAACATCCACACTTTCACATTTATAATATTAAGTAGGATAAATACATAAAAAATAAATCTATACTTATATATAAAACAAAGTCGTGTTAGTTCGAACACTTATAACTCGAGAACGGCTAGACCAATTTTCATGGTTTTTGATTTGTTATATTTGTCTCCATTCAGAATAGCATAATGAATATTAAAAACATTAGAAAATTGACGAAAAATTAAAATACGAGAAAAATCATTTTCCTATACAAAATGTTCACGGGTTTCGTAACTGTCAAACATCCCGTCGCGTGGATACGGTAAACTCTCTCACCCGTACTTACCTATATAATTCTTCCGTACGTGCGTTTGTCACCTAACTTCTCCTAAGCGGCTGGACCGATTTGGATGAAATTTTGTTTGTATATTTCAATCCTGGGTGGGTATTACCGGGTAGGCACAGGTAACCTACCGGGACTCAGTAGGTGGCACTGATGTCGGTATGTCACCGGGCAGGACGAAGTCTGCCGGGTCCACTAGTAAAAAATAAATAAAACATGATAATGCTCTGCGGCCATCCAGGCTGCAGATCAGCGTGTTGAGTTTTGAGTACGCGGTATCTCACCCCCGTGCCTTGGAGAGCATGGTTATTTTTTTTAAGAGGACATGAATAATTTAATTTTCCTCTCCAAATAATCGAAGTCTCGTGTTAGGAGTGGGTACGACAACAGTTTAACGGGTGGAATTTGAACCGTCAACCTTTTGGTTTTTTGGATCCGCGCCCAGCTACCATTGCGCTATTAAGGCTCTATCACGTGACAATAGTGGTTAAAGCCCGCCGACCCGCAATGGAGCAGTGTGGCGGGTCTAAGCTGTAAATCCCTCTCTCCTATAAAATAGAAGGCCCAGCAGTAAGATGCTAAAGAATTGGTGGTGGTGCATCAAATTTCCAGAGAGGCAGAAATTAACCAACTATTCAAGAGATATTATAGTGCACAAGTATGTGCGTAAACAAGGGTACACTCTCTATTCCCTCACTCTCATAGTCCGAAGGGATGGCAACGGCAAACACGACCCGAGGCACGGGGGTGCACAACCGCCAACTTTACAATTACGAATTGTTACTGAGATTCTGATACGAACCGCTAGCGTACGGAACGCCCTTTTAGCGTCCGTGTTTCCCGCCACTTATGACTTAAGTACCTTCAAGGCAAGAGTGAACAGGCATTTTCTAAGCCTCATCTTTGCTTTCCATCAGGCATGATTGTCGTCAAGCGTAGGCCTATCGTACATTTAAAAAAATTCTTGCCCAATAACTTTTTCGACCCGAAATCATGACCCGTAGCCGATCAAGCTAACCACTAGACCTAATGAGGCTGTCGAAACATAAACAGAGGGCGGTAATGGATTAAGCAAAGTCCTGAAACAAATACAACCATCGACAGTAGACCAGCTGTGGTGTCACGATTTGTATCAGAATGGAGCGTGGGTGTGTTCCGGGCATTTTAATTCAAACAAACAATCCGACGTCGTGATTTAATGACCCCATACTAAGTTTCCTTTGTGGTGATTGTTATCCATGTGGTCAACATATCGTGCGAAGTTCACCCATACTAAGTTTCCTTTGTGGTGATTGTTATCCATGTGGTCAACATATCGAGCGAAGTTCACCCATACTAAGTTTCCTTTGTGGTGATTGTTATCCATGTGGTCAACATATCGAGTGAAGTTCACCCATACTAAGTTTCCTTTGTGGTGATTGTTATCCATGTGGTCAACATATCGAGCGAAGTTCACCCATACTAAGTTTCCTTTGTGGTGATTATTATCCATGTGGTCAACATAACTAGCGAAGTTCACCCATACTAAGTTTCCTTTGTGGTGATTGTTATCCATGTGGTCAACATATCGAGCGAAGTTCACCCATACTAAGTTTTCTTTGTGGTGATTGTTATCTATGTGGTCAACATATCGAGCGAAGTTAACCCATACTAAGTTTCCTTTGTGGTGATTGTTATCCATGTGGTCAATATATCGAGCGAAGTTCACCCATACTAAGTTTCCTTTGTGGTGATTGTTATCCATGTGGTCAACATATCGAGCGAAGTTCAGCTCAGTGACCGCTTGGAAGGGAAAGCCAAATTTACTTCAAAACAAGCCACATTTTAGAAAAAATTAAACTTTTAACTAAAAATTAAATTCTATCTTCTATAATATAATAAAACTGTAACAGATCCAATTCTGTACATTGAAGATATTTTGAAAATTTCTTTTGGAGGGCATTCTATAATCGATACTGAAGCCAAAACTGTAATTTTTTTCATTTTTGTCTGTCTGTCTGTCTGTCTGTCTGTCTGTCTGTCTGTCTGTCTGTCTGTCTGTATCTTGGCCGCGCATCACGCTGAAACTACTGAATGGATTCGAATGAAACTTGGTACGATTTGAGTTTATACTCCGAGGTAGGTTATAGGATACTTTTTATCCCGAAATTCAGCACGGTTCCCTTGGGAGAGGGGAAGAAAGTTAAAACGTGTATTTAGCTGTAATTCATTAACGGGTAGTTCGATTTAACTGATTCTTTTTTTGTTAGAAAGGTAGTACTTTAAGTATTGCCCCGTAAATATTTCAAGGTCATAGGTTTTTTAGTTTAGAAATGCCAGACATTTATTGGGTTCCAATAACTTGGGACCCGGATCTTTGTATGTACGGCTTATTTTAAACTGGCGTGCGTTTCAATTTATGTTTGTCGTTCTGTCTATTTGTTCCAGCTAATCTCCGAAACGGCTGGATCGATTTTAATGGAACTTTCAATGTTATAAGGAGTAACAGGCTTCATTTAGTTTAGGTACATAAAAGAATTATGGGATCCGATCCGACCTATATAAAACCTATAAACACGCGAACGAAGTCGCGGGGGTCAGCTAGTACATTTAATAAAATCGTAGACTTGCCGTATCTGTACATTAAAGATTTTTGCAAAATAATAACTGGCAGAAGTTAGGGATAAGTAATAGAAAGTAAAAAAGTTATTTTTGAAAATTTTGTCTGTTTATCTGTTTGTCTGTATGTTTGTGCGCGCATCACGCAAAAACTACTGAATGGATTGAAATAAAACTTGGCATGATTTAAGTTCATACTAAAGAGTAACATATAGGATACTTTTTATCCCGAAATTCAGCACGGTTCCCTTGGGAGGAGGAATGAAAGTCAAAATGTGTACTTAGCTGTAATTCATTAACACGTAGTCCGATTTCATTCATTCTTTTTTTGTTAGAAAGGAGATACTTTAAAGATTACCCGGGTAATCTCTGAAAGGCTGGATCGATTTTGATGGGACTTTCACTGGCGGATGTTTACATTTTGATCTACCTAAGCATCCGCCAGTGAAGTTTTTTAGCAAATTTTTAGCGATTTTTAGCAAGGTATGAGCTTAAAGGAGCTCAGGGAAAATAAAATGATTATCACAGGATTTTTAAAAACCAATACCCACGCGAACAAAGTCGCGGGTGTCCGCTTGTCGTACAAAAGAATGATAACTAGGTGTGTTAAATATTCTAAAACCTTCTTGAAAGTATATAATACGATAGTGAAAAATCATTGGTTTTTGAAATATCGCGCACATACTGATACATACATACGGGTCAAATACAGAACCTCCTTTTTAGAAGTCGGTTAAAAACTCGTGGTGCGAGCGAAAACATACTCTGCGTCAGATCACAGGCTCCTGTTATATAAAGCATAGGATCCATATGGAACACAACTCACTTGTAGCCCGAAGCACCCCAATACCAAATCCTTCCGTTTGACCGAATACAAAACCGAGCAGTTTGGCTTCAGCACTACTAAAGGTAAACGGGCACAATCCAACCCGCTTTGAGAAAAGTTGCGGACATGAAACAAAATAGTTTTAAATTAAAGACAATAATAACCTTTCAATATACTTAGTTACTTAATATAAATGTTTGATTCGAAATATATCAAAAAAAAGTTATTAAATATTAAAAAAAATAGTTTCCATAAAGCAGACAGCACATGGTTGAGCTACGTGATCATAGGTCGCATACGCTGTCGATTTTACTAAGCATTTCATATACCGAAACTTTTAAATTTTTTCGAGATTGACAAGGCCCACAACTGTCATTGCAAATCATTGTCGTATTTGAATACATACTGCAGTTAAGGTTCGTCTGTGTTCGCCGTGGCCCGTGGGTATGGTTTCCATACAAAAGTGCCCGTTTACCTTTACTCGCTTGTTGGAGTGCCTAGAGCACCGAAGAGACGTCAGAGTGCTTAGTCTCAGTTTGGAGCGCTCCAAAACTTTATAGTATACTATTGATCGAATCACAATTAATGACTTCAGAGCAAAATGAACCTAAAGTCTCATATTTCATATTTATTTCACAACATTCCTGCTTGGGGCGCTGGCTGTTTTCGAATGCTGAATGTATTGGCGAACTCAAACCTTAATATACGCCATTTTAGGTCAATTTTACTCTGAAATCATTGTGATTCGATCAATAGTATATATACTATAGTTTTGGAGCGCTCCAAACTGAGACTTTTTTTATTTTATTTATAACTACATAATACTGTTGTTGTTTATTTTACAACATCCTTTTATCCTTTTATTCTTACACCTAGTCTTACATTACTATATTAGTTGCGCGTCGTTGTTATACTTTTAACATTTATATTAATTTACATTTTTTGACTGACTGAGACTAAGCACTTAGCTCACTTTGTGTGTTCTATCGACTCTACACTTAGGAGTGTTTCAACGAACAAATATCATCCACACCGCATGGATGCTGGGTATTCGTTCACTTCCGGTTATCTCAGGTCATAGGTATCTACCGCTAATTATTATAAAACGTTTATAAAATTGCGTCGTTAATTTAGTGGTTAGCATGTTCCACTGCAGATCACGAGGTCCCGGATCCGATTCCCGGGTCGGGAAAATAATTATTAGGTAGGTTAAGTTTTTCTGTTAAGAAATTCTCAGTGCTAGCCCGGAGTTGGGAGCTAGTGGTGTTCCATCCCCGTGCCTCGGAGAGCACGTTAACTTAGCCGTATTGACAATTGTACGAGTAGGTATACCTACGATATGCTCCATAAATTCATATCTCGCTGTCAAACCTTTGTTCGGGATGATGACAAACAGCGCTGAAGGTCTCGGAGTCGGGACTCTGATAAATCGAATTCCTTGGCCAAACCTTTTTTTGTTTAAACACGTTCATTCATTCGTAAATATATTATGGAAATCGTTCGAGTTGTATTGATTATAAGCAGAGAGATGTCATATCAATGGAGTGAAGTAATGTACTTATATTGTATGTATTGTATAAAACATACCGTGTAGTAATAATATTTTTCAAAAATATCGATACGATATATACTTATATCGATACTTTTTGGCCCTTTCTGCATCCCTAACAGGTGGACACGACAGAAGGGCAGACGATCTCCAGCGAGTCACTGGCAGCCGCTGGATATAAGCGACACATGATATAGATATAATATAACAAAACAATATATGGTGGGATAGTAGCGGGTAATCACTACCCGTGCGAAGCCGGCGCGGGTTAGGTACTTGTAGAATATAAAATGGTTCGTTGACTGACCACATCACCTCCAACCGCAAAATTTCAGCATCGAATACGACAAACATCCCGCATGGCTCATTTTCGCCAAAACGCCGTGTTTTATTAAAGTCTATTTTATAATCGTGTAATGTGGCGATCCTCGCAAGAGCCCTTTGTCCACCTGTGGGCATGCGTCCATCATACGTTGACGACTCCCAACGCCTCCTCAAACGCGTGTGGACTTTTACACTTTCTTAAAATGAGTTTCATTTTTTAATCATAAGTAGGTACCTATCTTTAAAAAAACTGACGTTTTTTCGACTGCACGACAGCAAAGGGTATATTTTTCACGCGGATCTGGGTATGTATATATGTATTTGTGATTCTTTATACTCTCGAAGCGTCCCAACTCCCAACGGTTAGATGGATCTTAATGAATGAGGTGTCTATCGATCCGTGAAACCCGTACGATGGTAAAGACCTACTTGTTAATGGCATGAACGAATACGACGTGTGTATGGTTAGGAATGATGGTTAAGTTTAAAAAGATCTACTTTTTAATTCGCTTTTTAAGCCGTCAGTTATTTTTATTTTTCTTTCAATAATATGCTTGTAGTTATAAGTATATAGGGATATTCTCATACGTACGTGGACTACATACATATTTTGGGTTAGTAACGAAAGTAAATGAGAAGCTGACGAATAAAAAATGCAAGTTTACATTAATTTTGCAAGTTACTTAATACAGAGGCCAAAAAAAAGTTTAAAACGTTAGGTTCTTGACCGCCATTGGTGTTGTGATTTTCAAATTGATACCTTAGTCTGAAATGTAAATCTAATATACTTAACTAAGTAAACATTTAAAATCTAAATACCTATGTTTTGGCGCAAAGCTAAGAAAACTTAACATGTGTAGAATTGTAAGCACCATTTCGAACCAGTGGTAGATTCATTTATTTCATTTATTTAAAATACATTAAGGCGGTCGAAATATCGAATATCTATAATGCCCTTATATCCCTTTCCTATTCTAGGGCAGCGGCCCCTCGGATCGGTCGTCCTAAAGCATCTATACACACACCAATTGACAACCAAAACCAACCCCGGCGACTGCAGACTTGCCGCCGTGTCTATAGAACGGTTCAACTAATATTAAAATAAGCCCTTAACTTAATTAGATTACGAGGATACTACAAAACGACATTTGAAAAATAGCTTCAGCTAAGCTTAGTTTTAGTGTCACGTTTGACTGATGACGATGACGTGACTGATGGAGCAGAAATGGTCAGGTAAACATCAATCATCGTAATGAATTGCTCCGCGTCAAGTCGTTACACAGCTAGTCGTCTTGAATTTATTGATTATACTTATTTTTTTACTGTCAACCGATTTGTTGCTAAATACATTCATGTACCATATTGTTGTGTCAGCCAGTGGGCCCTACACAGCTCCGGACTTAAATATAATCTATTAGTTACTAAGTTGGCACGTGTTCAGGCGATTGATTTTATTGGAGCGTCTGTAAATGCTGTTTTCGTTTGTAAAGTCCTGTAAGTAGGGTCGCCAAATTTACGTACCTTTGGGTGGATGTCCACAATCCACATCAGGGGACAAAACAGTGCCTCAGAATTACTTTTACTGCATAAAGATCCTTAGAAAATCCCACTGGATGTATACAAATCCTACGGCGAACATTTTTTATAATTTTCAAATTAAATTGATAAATGGGCATTTTTTGTAGGTAGGTAGATATAGTACAACCACTTTTATAAGTTAGGTTGAAATTTATAATCTAAACTATTTTTATGCCGGAAAATTATAGAGTTCCCAAGGGATTTTTAAAAAATCTAAATCCACGCAGACGAAGTCGCGGGCATCAGCTAGTTACCCATAGGTAGCTAGTTAGGTAAAAACAATCTATCATCAAGTAACAGGTGTAAAAATACTACTATCTATTTCACAATGTTCCCTGCGGGAAAGAATACTAAAGCATTTCGTTTGGACCTATCAATTTAGATTAGAATATTTCGCACAAATGTAGCTATTTGCACCAATGTTTAATGAACACATTCACAGCAATAGCATTTTTATACTGATTCCTTTTTATAGTTCACAAAATCTATGGTTGCCCTATTCATGGATAGGTACATGTATTTATGCGCATGGATAAACATTGCTTCGATCGCACCAAACCGAACCCCCGAAAACACGAGGTGATTGCTTTAAACTGAGATAACGCCAAAAGGCCGCCAGCAGCTGACAAAGTTTAAATGAGCTCCTGAAAAAGTGTCTTTGATGCTCTAATCAGAGTCGAGCAATTTACTTTCATTTGCCATTTAACGTAGTGAATCGATGAAATCAGTGTGAGTTCGTACAAGAAGGCTTCGACTAGGCAGCGAATAGTCACCACCGTACCATAGATAGGACACCACTGGCAAAGGACCCTAAGCGTAACAGAATTTAATGCCAAAACTCACTTGCGTGGCAAGTCAAAAGGCAATTTAACTTTCTAGGTAAACTGTATGTAAGGTACATGCGCGAAAGCCACTAGAATCACATGCCGTGCTGGGGTTTGCGCCAAGAGTTTACATAAAAAATAAAATCGCGCAACATGTCGCGTTAGTGGGTTTTGGCACTTAGGACGCATTCCCACTATGTCGTAACGGTTAATTTATCGTTGTGGACAACTACCGTCCGGACCGTCTCTAGCTGTTCCCATATACCTACCTACCTATGTCGTCGAAATTTTTTATCGTTGAACGACTATCGTCTCTAGCTGTTCCCGTTGGATCATGAAGACATTTTACCAATTCACGGCAGTTGTGTTGTCGTTTGCACATCAGTCGACTACGACAAGACGATATTTTTATCGTGGCTATGATAGATTGACGCAACAACGACACACGATTTGTCATGCTAGCCGTTCCCATTGACAATCTACAATCCCAATAATCTGTCGTCACAGCAAAAAAGTCGTTGACGACAATTAATTGTGCTTTTCTATATATCTAAACATTCTATAATGTGTATATATACAAACCACGACGCTTTAAACTGCACGACTATTTGTCGTCACGACAAAGTGGGAACCGCGCCCTTAAGATTCAACTTCTTAACTAGGTGTGATAGTGAATGCAGTTTGAAGATACTTACTCGCAATTTGCATCCTGGACAACGAATCATCAAAAACGAAGATATTCCACGGATTTTTTAAAATCTTTCACGAGTGAGCACTCGTAGATGCAAATGGAAGGGCTGTGATGACGTCCGGCTTTGCCAACGTTGAGTTTCAATTTTCTGGTTTTTATCCTCTTTTCGTCTTTTGTATTTCCTAGTGCCTACAAAGTACAAGCTTTGCTACATCTATTCTGTGCCCCGTAAAAATTGTGATGTCTGTAATTTCGGAACTACCTAACCAATGCAATGACTTGAAATATTTATGGGACAATGTTTAATGTATTTCTTTTCTAACAAAAAACAATGAATGAAATCGGAGTACGCATTAAAGAATTATAAGTAAGTACACATTGTGATTTTCATCCCCTCTCAACACCTTCACTGCGGGCCCAAATTTAGAGAACTTTCAGCTGGTGCGGTTGAGGTCGATTTAGGAAACCTGGAACTCTATTTCAGTACGGTTGAGGCTTTTTCGGCCTCGTTATGAATGGTTTGATAAATATGTCATAATTTGATCAGGAACGTGACAAGATGTTTAGATTTGTGCTAAAATCATTTATGTATTAATGTTTTAACTAAAACTAGTTTCGCCTGGGGTTCTCACCCTTGGTTTAAGAGAAAATACCGAAAATATTGTCGAAGTCACTTTAGATCCCAAATCGCAGTTAGGTTATAATAGCTCAGGTGGGAAATCGGGTGGTTCTGAAACCAAAACACCCCGGTTTGAGTCCAGATGATTATTTTTTCCCTATTTTTCATAATTAAATAATACAAGTATATTTAAAAGCATAAGACAAGTATAAATTAAAAAAACCCCGACATTCACCATTTTGTATCGGCAGCCATCTTGAATTTGCATAGTGCTATTTTACTAGTTAAGCCCTTTCATTTGTAATCCGCCATTTTGAGGCGGCGGCCATCTCGGATTGATTTTCGTCAAACATAGCTAACCACACTCTCGACTAATTTCCCTTTCAAAAAAAACCGCATTCAAGTCGGTGCACCCGTTTGAGCGCTATAGGGGAACAGACAGATACATACACATTCACATACACACACACACACACACAGACACGTCAAACTTATAACACCCCGTCGTTGCGTATTTACAGAATATACATAGCCAGAATGCACCCATAGGATTCTGGCTATGTAGGTATATATTGTAATGCAATTTTTCAATTTTTTACTACAAAGTATACACGAATTTTGCGTACTACTAGTATATATTTTGTAACGTGGATGCGCGCGTTCATCGTTCCAATTTATACAAGGCCAAAACACCACCATAGGAATTTTATTAAACCCCGATACAAAAACGACGGAGTGTTAAAGTTTAACCTGTGTGTGTGTGTGTATGTATGTGTGTGTGTGTGTGTGTGCGGTTTTTTTTTTGTTTGAAAGATGAATTAGTCGAGAGTGTTGTTTGATGAAAATCGATCCAAGATGGCCGCCGCTACAAAATAGCGGATTACATATTATTTTATCACAACTCCCTCAATATGGGTATCAAATGAAAGGGATTGACTAATAGAATAGCACTATGTAAATCCGAGATGGCCGCCACCACAAAATGGCGAATATCGGGGTTTTTTCAAATTTTTAATTTATACTTGTTTCAAAATTACTTAGGTAACTGTTCGAACTTAACCGACTTATTGCTTGGAGTTGGGGTGCTCAGATTTCGTTTTGGACCACATTCTACCTAGGACCCGATAGAACCTAAGTGCCCGGCCTGCGGCCGGGCACATGAATATTTATGTTCTAACCTAACCTAACCTAGCTTTTGAAAACAAAAACTAATTAAAAGAAAAAATATATGATTTCCGCGCTCTGATTTATAATATAAAACCACAAAACCAATGTTGCACCCAATAGGCGGCTAACTTTGGGAATTATGTTTAACAAAGTTTTACAAAATTTAATTTAACAAAATCGCCATTTTGGTCACAGTCCTGAAACTCTAGTTAAAATTTCAGAGCGCGGAAATCATATTTTTTTTTCAAAATTATTCCTATTTTTCAAAAGCTAGGTTAGGTTAGGTTAGAACATAAATATTCATGTGCCCGGCCGCAGGCCGGGCACTTAGGTTCTATTGGATTTTCTTCTTTCTCTTTCTCTTTCTCGAATTGCACACGCAACAGCCATCTATATTGTAAAATTGTAATAATTAATAAAAAGCATCTATTAGAGTTGTAAAGAGTTTTATAATAATTCAACGAAATACAAATATCATACAACAAGATTAGTTTGTATGCATACTAGCAATGTATACAAAGTAGTCACTTAGGCTATTACAAAGTATACACGCGTATTTGCGTACTACCCTTGTATACATTGTAATCACAAATTGAAAAATCGCACTACAATATATACATAGCCAGAATCCTATGGGTGCATTCTGGCTATGTATATTATGTAAATACGCCCCGTCGTTTTTGCGTCGGGGGTTAAAAAGATTGAAAGTCAAACCGACTTCATCTTGAAATCTATTAATCCATCTATTATAGTATATATAATAATATGTTTGTACATGGAACTTATTAAATGTATTTCGAAGTCATGATGCGGACTCAGGATATCGACTCCTGCGTAAAACGCGTGCTCCGGTGTCGACTATGGTCGCGGCACTAAAATTGACTGAATCACTCCCGCGCCGCCTGCGCCCCGCACCGCGCGATGACTAAATCAGCGTCGTCCCGCACTGAATTAAATAATTTTATACTCAGTACGTACGAGGCTTATTTTGATCTCGTCCTTTTTATATACCAACGAGTCGAGGCTTTGAAGACATAAAGAAAACTATATTTGTCTTTGTCATACGTCTTACGGTTGATCGTAGACAGCTCCCGCACAGGAGAGAAAACACGAGTTCGTCCCGCCGCACCAGACTAAAATCTACTGCGAGGCTGTTATTGACCTCGCCCGCAGTGAACGTGTCTGATTTGAATGCGACTTTTTTTTTGTTTTATAGTAAGACTAGCTGACCCCCGCGACTTCGTCCGCATGGATATAGACTTTTATATAGGATCGGATTGGATCCCATAATCCTTTTTTGTACCTAAACTAAATGTAGCCTAAGTTACTCCTGATGGTTTATCCTCTCCTCGGTGATGTTATACATCACCTATCTGCCATTGAAAGTTCCGTCAAAATCGATCCAGCCATTTCAGAGATTAGTTGGAACAAATAGACACACCAACATACATAAATTTAAACGCACACCAGTTTAAAATAAGCCGTACGTTCAAAGTTCCGGGTCCCAAGTTATTTGAGCCCAATAAATGTCTGTCATTTCTGAACTAAAAAACTTATGGCCTTGAAATATTTACGGGATAATACTTAAAGTACTACCTTTCTAACAAAAAAAGAATGAGTTAAATCGAACTACGCGTTAATGAATTACAGCTAAATACACATTTTAACTTTATTCCCCTCTCTCAAGGGAACCGTGCTGAATTTCGGGATAAAAAGTATCCTATGTCCTACCTCGGAGTATAAACTCAAATCGTACCAAGTTTCATTCGAATCCGTTCAGTAATTTCGGCGTGATGCGCGGCCAAGATACAGACAGACAGACAGACAGACAGACAGACAGACAGAAAGACAGACAGCCAGACAGACAAAAATAAAAAAAAAATTGCAGTTTTGGCTTCAGTATCGATTATAGAGTGCCCTCCAATAAAATTTTTCAAAATATATTCAATGTACAGAATTGGATCTGTTACAGTTTTATTATATTACTAGCTGACCCCCGCGACTTCGTTCGCGTGTTTATAGGTTTTATATAGGATCGGATCGGATCCCATAATTATTTTATGTACCTAAACTAAATGTAGCCTGTTACTCCTTATAACATTGAAAGTTCCATTAAAATCGATCCAGCAGTTTTGGAGATTAGCTGGAACAAATAGACAGAACGACAAACATAAATTTAAACGCACGCCAGTTTAAAATAAGCCGTACGTACAAAGATCCGGGTCCCAAGTTATTGGAACCCAATAAATGTATGTCATTTCTAAACTAAAAAACTTATGACCTTGAAATATTTACGGGATAATACTTAAAGTACTACCTTTCTAACAAAAAAAGAATGAGTGAAATCGAACAACGCTTTAATGAATTACAGCTAAATACACGTTTTAACTTTCATCCTCTCTCCCAAGGGAACCGTGATGAATTTCGGGATAAAAAGTATCCTATGTCCTACCTCAGAGTATAAACTCAAATCGTACCAAGTTTCATTCGAATCCATTCAGTAGTTTCGGCGTGATGCGCGGCCAAGATACAGACAGACAGACAGACAGACAGACAAAAATGAAAAAAATTACAGTTTTGGCTTCAGTATCGATTAAAGAGTGCCCTCCAAAAGAAATTTTCAAAATATCTTCAATGTACAGAATTGGATCTGTTACAGTTTTATTATATTACGAGCGGATACCCGCGACTTCGTTCGCGTGGATATTGTTTTTAATAATCTCGTGGGAATCATTTTGTTTTTCCTAAGCTCCTTTGAGCTTATTACCTTGCTAAAAACTGTAAAAAGTTCACTGGTGGATGTTTAGGTACATCAAAATGTAAACATCCGCCAGTGAAAATCCCATCAAAATCGGTCCAGCCTTTCAGAGATTAGCCAGTAGTCTTTAAAGTATCTACTTTCTAACAAAAAAGGAATGAATGAAATCGGACCACTCGTTAACGAATTACAGCTAAGTACACATTTTGCCTTTCATCCCCTCTCCCAAGGGAACCGTGCTGAATTTCGGGATAAAAGGTATCCTATATGTTACTCCATAGTATGAACTTAAATCATACCGAGTTTCATTTCAATCCATTCAGTAGTTTTTACGTGATGCGCGCACAAACATACAGACAAACAGACAAACAGATAAACAGACAAACAGATAAACAGACAAACAGATAAACAGACAAACAGACAAACAGACAAAAATTTCAAAAATAGCTTTTTTACGTTCTATTACTTATCCCTAACATCCCCCAGTTATTATTTTGCAAAAATCTTCAATGTACAGACACGGCAATTCTACGATTTTATTATATGTATAGATAGATAGAAGATAGATAGAAGAAGATAGATTTGTCTCAATAAGTAGGTACTTGGTAGACACATCATAGTGATCAAGGTTCTGATGTTTGGGGAAGGAGGGATGGTGGGACGTCAGGTTTTCCCACACGTCAGGGGTTATTTAAATTTTTAATTGATAGTTTATTAGATAAATAATTATTAATGTATTAAAAAAATTCACAAATATGTAGGTAGGTACTAATCGTTGATTTTTCTCATGCTAAGCTGCATCAACTACAGGTTAGGTTTTCGCCTCGCATACAGACTGGCGTAGTAGGGGGGCATGTTCCTCCTATCTTGAGCTTGGTACTGCGCCGGGACGCGCGGCCAACTGCCGTCCTGGTTGTTGGGATCAGCATCCATTCCTTGCCGGATCTTGGCCGCTTTGGCGACGACCTCCGCGTTCAGCATGTTCTCCAAGTAGCGCAGTTTGTGAGGCAGAACTATTTTACTCACCTTAATAACAAAATAAACACCGATTAGAAGCCTCGTAGTTTTAGTTTTGAGTTTTCATAAGTAATTAGGTATCACCATTACCTCGCATTTATATTATTTCTTTGACGTTTAATAAGTGTACCTACCAATCTATACTAATAAATAAAATTGAAATATCTGTCTCTAAATTCGAAATAACTAAGTACCTACCTCATATTAAGCTCATATTATAGTTATTTGAACTGTACCAGTCAAACGTTTTTAAAATTTGTCTGTCTGTCTGTCTGTCTGTTTGAACGGGCTAATCTTCGGAACGGCTGAACCGATTTTGACGGGACTTTTTTCACATACAGGTAGAGGATTAACCAAGGAGTAACATAGGCTACTTTTTTAACCGACTTTCAAAAAGGAGGAGTTGTGTCCATAGAGAAACTTTGCGTCATTGTTCCATAAAAAATTTGGATTCCAACTCCTCAATCCTGATGCTGTAGGGGACCTGACCCGCAAAACTAATGGGATTTAGAAACTGTCGGTTATTTAAATTGATATTGGAGGTACGGTACCAATTAAAGACTTTATCGTTGAATAAACTCGAGTACAATATATCCAACTCCTCAACCCTGATGTTGTGATTGCATTCCTAAATCGTGGGGATCCTATGGGATTTTTCCGTTTTGGGGACGGGTTACTACAGATAAGCTACTTTTTGTCCTGGAAAATCAAAAGTTCCCACGGGATTTTTAAAAACCTAAATCCACACGGGCGAAGCCGTGGGCATCATCTAGTTTAAAATATTATCTGTGGTACGGATCAACGTGATTTATAGAATAGAATAGAAATAGAATAGAAAAGTTTTTTATTCAAATAAACTTTTACAAGTACTTTTGAATCGTCAATTGAATCTACCACAGGTTCGGAATGCAGTTCCAGCCGAGAAGAACCTGCAAGAAACTTGGCGGTTGCTCTTTTTAAAAAAAAAAACATTATAACAATTATAATTATTAATGTACATGATTGAAATGCCGTCTCGCGCATTGCTGGAACGAGTTAAATCCAAGCTTTTTTATCGTTTATATAATCTTCAATCTATACTAATAAATAAAATTGAAGTGTCTGTCTGTAATATCGAAATAACTACCTCATATTAAGCTCATATGGTTATTTGAACGCTACCATAACCGAATCACACGTTTTTAAAATTTTTGTCTGTCTGTCTGTCTGTCTGTCTGTTTGAACGGGCTAATCTTCGGAACGGCTGAACCGATTTTGACGGGACCTTCACATACAAGTAGAGAATTAACCAGGGAGTAACATAGGCTACTTTTTTAACCGACTTTCAAAAAAGGAGGAGTTGTGTTTTTCTACCTATGTACACCGATATCTCCGAGATTTCTGAACCGATTTGCGTAATTTTTTTTTAATCGATAGAGAAACAATGCGACCCTGTTCTGTAAAAAATTTGGATTCCAACTCCTCAATCCTGATGCTGTAGGGGACCTAATCCCCAAAACTAATGGGTTTTAGAAACTTTCGGTTATTTAAATTGATATTGGGGGTACCAATTAAAGACTATCGTTGAATGAACTCGAGTAGGTACATATCCAACTCCTCAACCCTGATGCTGTAAGGAATTGTATTCCGAAATCGTGGGGATCCCACAGGATTTTTCCGTTTTGGGGACGGGTTTCTACAGATAAGCTACTTTTTGTTCTGGAAAATCAAAAGTTCCCACGGGATTTTTAAAAACCTAAATCCACACGGGCGAAGCCGTGGGCATCATCTAGTTGTATAATAAGCTTTTAGGGTTCCGTACCCAAAGGGTAAAAACGGAGCCCTATTAATGTCACTCGGCTGTCTGTCTGTCTGTCTGTCTGTCTGTCTGTCTGTCTGTCTGTCTGTCCGTCTGTCCGCCGGTCACAGGTCTCTAGCTCGCAGACGAAATGAGTTACAAACCTGAAATTTTGGTATTTGGTGTAAAACGTTGACCCAAAATCAAATATTGAATTAAAAATTGAATTAAATTATTTTTCAGGGGGGCTCCCATACATGAGAAAGGAGCCGGAAAAAAATTTTTTTTTCTTACCCTAGCTTGTGGGGTATCATTGTTTAGAGCTCATTGAGTAGAGTACGAATATATATTTTTTTAATTTTTTGCTTAAAAAGTAAGGAAATGGGGGGTCATCAAAATTGTCAATTTTAGACCATTTTTGTGACGGGGGCTATCTAAAAAACTAAACTAGTTAGGAATATGATATTTCGGTATATTATGTACTATATGCTCTATTTGTACAACAAATACTGAAAACAACGATTCATAAAATAGTTTATAAGCTGTGGCCAAAACAAACGAACTTATTTTGCGTTTTTCTTTCACGGTTTCTTGCGATGTCTAACTCGGAAATTAAATATTTCTTAGACCCAAAATATTATATTGTTCATAATTATGTACGGAACCCTGAAAGAGCGAGGCCCGACTCGCACTTGGCTGATTTTTTTTTTTTGAGCATACCTACTTTTAATAGAGTTCTTAAACTTGTGTAAAGGCAAGTCTAAGACATATTTTTTATACAGATAAACTTTTACAAGTGCTTTTGAATCGACAAATGAATCTACCACTGGTTCAGAATGGTGCTTACAATTCTACACGTTAAGAAGGGCAGACAAAAGTAGCCCCATTTCCGACGGCGGCACCCGTTCACGAGCATGACGCATGATCCAGCCATTGCTTCGCTCAACCATATTTGAGGGAACGTATTATTGCAAGACTAACCCCGGGTAGCGGCTTCGCACGGGTAACACAGCACGCGGCGGCGATTTAATTGTGTACAGGCGCCATCTGACCATCTTGTGATGGAAGTTGTAACGAAGTATAAAAATATATTTTTTTAAAACCCATGACGACAAAGTACTTTTTAACAGTAAGTAGGTACCTATCCACTATATAAACTAGTGTTGCGCTCGGTGCGCGAGCTGCAAGCAGCTCGCGTGCCTTGTAGTCTTTTCAATATTCGTAAAATAAAGAAATGGGAGGCCATACCAAATACCAGAATATACTGGAGAGTCTCTTGAAAGATATAAAGAAATATTGGTATCACGTTTCGTATCTTTTCTGAAAGGACACTAATCAGTTGTATGCATGCGTTTAGTGGAAAAAAAGGATCTATACAAAAATGTTCTGGAGATCCACTTGAAAATTAAAAAGAAATTTTGTATGGACACGAATTTTTTTGTTCTGTAGCTATCTTTTTTTTACTGGCTCACCAAAGGGCCTAAGGTCTTGAACATTTTTAGTTTCAGGACCATGCCTCTATGATTGATAGTTTTTGAGGGCCGTTAGGGTTCTCTGGTAATTTTTCCGCATTCACTATGTTTTGTGATTTTTGTGAAAAAAAATCTTTAAGTTCTATTTATAAGTGTAGTAGGGGGAAAATTTTTCATACAAAAATGTCTAAGAGAGCCTCTTGAAAAGAACCCAAAAAATTTGTATGGAGAGAATTTTTTTTGTTCGGCGGCCATGTTTTTTTTACCGGTTCACCCAATGGCCCAAGGTTTTTAATAACATTTGTTTGGGACCATGTCTGTATGACTGGTAGTTTTGGAGGACCCATGAGCTACTCTGGTAAAATTTCCACATTCATGACGTTTCATAATTTTCCTGAAGGAAGACCCATAAGTTCTACGCACATAAATAGTGAAGGGAAAAAGTTCCATACAAAATTGTTCTGGAGAGCCTCTTGAAAAGAACCCAAAAAATTTGTATGGAGAAAATTTTTTTTGTTCGGCGGCCATCTTTTTTTTACCGGTTCACCCAATGGCCCAAGGTTTTTAATAACATTTGTTTGGGACCATGTCTGTATGACTGGTAGTTTTGGAGGACCCATGAGCTACTCTGGTAAAATTTCCACATTCATGACGTTTCATAATTTTCCTGAAGGAAGACCCATAAGTTCTACGCACATAAATAGTGAAGGGAAAAAGTTCCATACAAAATTGTTCTGGAGAGCCTCTTGAAAAGAACCCAAAAAATTTGTATGGAGAAAATTTTTTTTGTTCGGCGGCCATCTTTTTTTTACCGCTTCACCCAATGGCCCAAGGTCTTTAATAACATTTGTTTGGGACCATGTCTGTATGATTGGTAGTTTTGGAGGACCCATGGGGTACTCTGGTAAATTTTCCACAATCATGACGTTTCAGAATTTTTCTGAAGGAAGACCCATAAGTTCGACGTATATAAATAGTGAAGGGAAAAGGTTCCATACAAAATTGTTCTGGAGAGCCTCTTGAAAAGAACTCACTAAATTTGTATGGAGAGATTTTTTTTTTGTTCGGTGGCCATCTTTTTTTCACCGGTTCACCTAATGGCCCAAGGTCTTTAATAACATTTGTTTGGGACCATGTCTGTATGACTGGTAGTTTTGGAGGACCCATGAGGTACTCTGGTAAATTTTCCACATTCATGTCGTTTCATAATTTTCTGAAGGAAGACCTATAAGTTCTACGCACATAAATAGTGAAGGGAAAAAAGTTCCATACAAAATTGTTCTGGAGAGCCTCTTGAAAATTACCCAAAAAATTTATATGGAGAAAATTTTTTTTTGTTCGGCGGCCATCTTTTTTTTACCGGTTCACCTAATGGCCCAAGGTCTTTAATAACATTTGTTTGGGACCATGTCTGTATGACTGGTAGTTTTGGAGGACCCATGAGGTACTCTGGTAAATTTTCCACATTCATGACGTTTCATATTTTTCCTGAAGGAAGACCCATATGTTCTACGCATATAAATAGTGAGGCGAAAAAAGTTCCATACAAAATTGTTCTGGAGAGCCTCTTGAAAATTTGCAAAATTTTTGTATGGAGACGAAATTTTTTTTTGTTTGGTGGCCATATTTTTTTCACCGGTTCACCCAATGGCCCAAGGTTTTGAACATTTTTTGTTTCGGGACGGTACCTTTCCGACTGATAGTTTTCGAGATCCCTTAGGGCACCCTAGTCAGTTTTCCACGTTCAGCTCTCTCTATAATTTTGTAGACCTTATATTTTTGAATTTTACACACATGAAAATTATGGTGAAAAAGTCCCATACAAAATTGTTCAGGAGAGGTGATCAGTACCTGACTTCAAGTAGCTTTATATATATAACTAGTATGGCGCGTGGGTGCGCGGCCCGCTAAAGCGGACCGCGAGGTTTCATTATCGGGTATTTTTTGCTTGAGCAGCCTTCACCTATCTTCCAAACCCCCGATCATTATCACTTTCCATATTTTTTCTCCGATTCTTTTGTCATAATGAGAGTTCTTCCATAAAAACAAATTTTGAAAAGAAACTGTATTAAAGTCTTGCATAGTTTCCAACTTGCATTATCTTCATATTCTTATAAAAAAAAGAAGCTGTGATAGCCTAGTGGTTAGGACGACCGACTTCTAATCGGAGGTCGTTTCGATCCCGGGCACGCACCTCTAACTTTTCGGAGTTATGTGCGTTTTAAGTATTTAAATATCACTTGCTTTAACGGTGAAGGAAAACATCGTGAGGAAACCTGCATGCCTGAGAGTTCTCCATAACGTTCTCAAAGGTGTGTGAAGTCTGCCAATCCGCTTGGCCAGCGTGGTAGACTATGACCAAAACCCTTCTCACTCTGAGAGGAGACCCGTGCTCTGTAGTGAGCCGGTAATGGGTTGATCATGATGATGATGATGATTATCTTCAATATTCGTCGTACATGTTGTATAGATAAATAAATTTCGTCATCTTGTTTTTTTTTCTATCTAACTATCAAGTAAATCACGTTTTGATGATCTTTTGCCAAAAAACACTCTTCCATCTTTTATAATCCGTGATATAGACACCGACGAAATTTTTATCACCGCCATCTTGAATCCGCCATTTAGGACTTTTTTTTCAGCTCACTGCCGATTGGATGAGGTTTCGAGTAACTTTTGTTTGAGCACCTCCTACCTATCGTCAACACCCTAGCCGTGCTTTTCACCCGTCTCCAAAATCCTCAATCATGAGCTCTCTCCATATTTTTCCTCCGCATAAATTTTTGTCTTCTATATTTGAAACCATCAATAAAAAAAACTTTGTTTGAAAACGTAAATTCCGCCATCTTGATTTTTTTTTTCTATTCATCAAGTAGATCTTTAGTTCTTGATCATATTTTTCAAAGAAACTACTCTTCCATCTTTTATACTTGGTTAGATAGGCACTGACGAAATTTTATAGCCGCCATCTTGAATCCGCTATTTTAGTATTTTTTTTAGATCACTGCCAATTGGATGAGGTTTCGAGTAATTTTTGATTGAGCGCCTCTCACCTATCTTCAATACCCTGACCGTGCTCCTCACCCATCTCCAAAATCTTCAATCATCAGCTCTTTCCATATTTTCCCTCCGCATGAATTTTTTCTTCTATACGAACATCAATGAAAACAACTTTTTGTGTGAAAGAAATAAATTCCGCCATCTTGATTTTTTTCTGTTCATCAAACTGTAGATCTTTAGGTATTAATAATCTTTTGGCAAGAAACCACTCTTCCATCTTTTATACTTGGTGAGACCCGTGCTCTGTAGTGAGCCGGTAATGGGTTGATCATGATGATGATGATGATTATCTTCAATATTCGTCGTACATGTTGTATAGATAAATAAATTTCGTCATCTTGTTTTTTTTTCTATCTAACTATCAAGTAAATCACGTTTTGATGATCTTTTGCCAAAAAACACTCTTCCATCTTTTATAATCCGTGATATAGACACCGACGAAATTTGTATAGCCGCCATCTTGACTTCCCCATTTTGTTTTTTTTTCCGCTCAGTGTCAATTGGATGAGGTTTTGAGTAATTTTTGTTTGAGCACCTCCCATCTATCTACAATACCCTTCCCGGGCTCCTCATCCATCTTCCAAACCCTCAATCATCATGTCTTCCCATATTTTTCTTTGAGAGTTCTTCAAAGAACTGCGGCCTTGCATAGTTTACAACTTGTAGTCTCTACAATATTCGCCGTACATTTCCTATGGAAAAATAAATTCCGCCATTTTGAATTTTTTTTCAATTCGTCAAGTAGACCTTTGGATCCTCATCATCTTTTGCGAAGAAACCACTCTTCCATCTTTTATACCCTCCGAGATGGAGACCGACGAAATTTGTATGGCGGCCATCTTTTTTTCGCCATTTTGAATTTTTTTTTCAGCTCACTGCCAATTGGATGACGTTTCGAGTGACATTTGCTCGAGCACCCCCCACCTATCTTCAATACCTTAAGCGTGCCATTCGCTCGTCTCTGAAATCCTCAATCATCAGCTTTCTCCATATTTTTGTTCCGAATGAATTTTTGTCCTCCATACGAAACCATTTGTGAAAAAAAAAGTTTTCATACAAAATTTTACAGGAGGGGTGATCAATCAGTGAGTCAGTCAATGAATCAGCACGAGCAGCTATATATATATTAACTAGTAGGGCGCGTGGGTGCGCGGCCCGCAAGCGGACCGCGAGGTTTCGCTTTCGGGTATTTTGGTTTGAGCAGCCTCCACCTATCTCTCCCATATTCCTAATCCTCGATCATTATCACTCTCCATATTTTTTCTTCGAATCATTCTGCTCATCAAGTAGATCTTTAGGTATTGATCATCTTTATCCAAGAAACCACTCCTCCATCTTGTATACTTGGTGAGATAAACACCGACGAAATTTGTATAGTCGCCATCTTAAATCCACCATTTTGAGGTTTTTTTCACCTCAGTGCCAATTGGATGAGGTTTCGAGTAATTTTTGTTTGAGCACCTCCCACTTATCTACAATACCCTGCCCGGGCTCCTCAACCATCTTCCAAACCCTCAATCATCATGTCTTTGAATATTTTTCTTTGAGACATCCCCAAAGAACCGCATCAAAGCCTTGCATAGTTTACAACTTGTAGTCTCTTCAATATTCGCCATACATTTTCTATGGAAAAATAAATTCCGCCATTTTGAATTTTTTTTCAATTCATCAAGTAGACCTTTAGATCCTCATCATCTTTTGTGAAGAAACCACTCTTCCATCTTGTATACCCTTCGAGATGGAGACCGACGAAATTTGTATGGCGGCCATCTTTTTTTCGCCATTTTGAATTTTTTTTCAGCTGACTGCCAATTGGATGACGTTTTGAGTGACATTTGCTCGAGCACCCCCCACCTATCTTCAATACCTTAAGCGTGCCCGTCGCTCGTCTCTGAAATCCTCAATCATCAGCTCTCTCCATATTTTTCCTCTTAATGAATTTTTGTCCTCTATACGACACCATTATTGAAAAAAAAATTTTTCATACAAAATTGTTCAGGAGAGGTGATCAATGAGTGAGTCACCCAATCAGCACGAGCAGCTATATATATATTAACTAGTATGGCGCGTGGGTGCGCGGCCCGCAAGCGGACCGCGAGGATTCGAGTAGTTTTTGTTTGAGCACGTCCCACCTATCTTCAATACCCTCGTCGTGCTCTTCATCCGTCTCCAAAATCTTCGATCATCAGCTCTTTCCGTATTTTTCCATCAATAATTTTTTTTTTGTGTAGAAAAATAAATTCCGCCATCTTGTTTTTTTCTGTTCATCAAGTAGACTTTTAGGTCTTGATCATCTTTTGCCAAGAAACCACTATTCCATCTTTTATACTTGGTGAGATAGACACCGACGATTCAAGATAGCCGCCATCTTGAATCCGCCATTTTGGACTTTTTTTCAGCTCACTGCCAATTGGATGATGTTTCGAGTAATTTTTGTTTGAGCACCTCCTACCTATCTTCAATACCCTGCCCGGGCTCCTCAACCAACTTCCAAACCCTCAATCATCATGTCTTCCCATATTTTTCTTTGAGAGTTCTCCAAAAAACCGCATTAAAGCCTTGCATAGTTACCAACTTGTAGTCTCTTCAATATTCGCCATACATTTTCTATGGAAAAATAAATTCCGCCATTTTGAATTTTTTTTCAATTCATCAAGTAGACCTTTGGATCCTCATCATCTTTTGCGAAGAAACCACTCTTCCATCTTTTATACCCTCCGAGATGGAGACCGACGAAATTTGTATGGCGGCCATCTTTTTTTCGCCATTTTGAATTTTTTTTCAGCGGACTGCCAATCGGATGACGTTTCGAGTGACATTTGCTCGAGCACCCCCCACCTATCTTCAATACCTTAAGCGTGCCCGTCGCTCGTCTCTGAAATCCTCAATCATCAGCTCTCTCCATATTTTTGTTCCGAATGAATTTTTGTCCTTTATACGAAACCATTAGTAAAAAAAAATTTTTTCATACAAAATTTTACAGGAGGGGTGATCAATCAGTGAGTCAGTCAATGAATCAGCACGAGCAGCTATATATATATTAACTAGTTGCTCGGTGCGCGAGCTGCTAAAGCAGCTCGCGGGGGGGCTTTCGACATTTGATATTCATCTTCCAAACCCTCAATCATCATGTCTGCCCATATTTTACTTGAGAGTTCTCCAAAGAACCGCATCAAAGCCTTGCATAGTCAATATTCGCCATACATTTTCTATGGAAAAATAAACTCTGCCATTTTGATTTTTTTTCCATTCATCAAGTAGACTTTCGGATTTTGATCATCTTTTGCTAAGAAACCACTCTTCCATCTTTTATACCCTCCGAGATGGATACCGATGAAATTGGTATGGCCGCCTTCTTTTTTTCGCCATTTTGAATTTTTTTTCAGTTCACTCCCAATTGGACGACGTTTCGAATGACATTTGCTCGAGCACCCCCCACCTATCTTCAATACCTTAAGCGTGCCCTTCACCCGTCTCCGAAACCCTCAATCATCAGCTCTCTCCATATTTCTTTCTGAATAAATTTTTGTCTTTGTGAAACCATTAGTGAAAAAAAAAACTTTCATACAAAATTTTACAGGAGGAAATTTTTGGGGAAATCTCAAAAAGTCCCCGGTCGGTCCTTAGTTGGTCCCTAGTCGGTCGCTAGTCGGTCCCTAGTCGGTCCATAGTCGGTCCGTAGTCGGTCCCTGGTCGGTCCGTAGTCGGTCCGTAGTCGGTCCCTAGTCGGTCCGTAGTCGGTCCCTAGTCGGTCCTTTGTCGGTCCCTAGTCGGTCCATTGTCAGTCCCTAGTCGGTCTCTAGTCGGTCCGTAGTCGGTCCGTAGTCGATCCGTAGTCGGTCCTTTGTCGGTCCCTAGTCGGTCCATTGTCAGTCCCTAGTCGGTCTCTAGTCGGTCCGTAGTCGGTCCGTAGTCGGTCCGTAGTCAGTCCGTAGTCGGTCCCTAGTCGGACCGTAGTCCGTCCCTAGTCGGTCCGTAGTCGGTCCCTAGTCGGTCTACCTAAGTCGGTCCGTAGTCGGTCCGTAGTCGGTCCGTAGTCGGTCCGCAGTCGGTCTCTAGTCAGTCCGTAGTCGGTCCCTAGTCGGTCCCTAGTCGCTCCGTAGTTGGTCCCTAGTCAGTCCCTAGTCGATCCGTAGTCGCTCCCTAGTCGGTCTCTAGTCGGTCCGTAGTCGGTCCCTAATCGGTCCCTAGTCGGTCTCTAGTTGGTCAGTAGTCGGTCCCTAGTCGGTCTCTAGTCGGTCCGTAGAAGATCCGTAGTCGGTCCCTAGTCGGTCCCTAGTTGGTCTCTAGTCGGTCCGTAGTCGGTCCGTAGTCAGTCCGTAGTCGGTCCCTAGTCGGACCGTAGTCGGTCCGAAGTCGGTCCGTAGTTGGTCCGTAGCTGGTCCCTAGTCGGTCTACCTAACTCGGTCCGTAGTAGGTCCGTAGTCGGTCTCTAGTCGGTCCGTAGTCGGTCCGTAGTCGGTCCCTAGTCGGTCCGTAGTCGGTCCCTAGTCGGTCTCTAGTCGGTCCGTAGTCGGTCCGTAGTCGGTCCCTTGTCAGCCTCTAGTCGGTCCGTAGTCGGTCCCTAGTCGGTCTCTAGTTGGTCCGTAGTCGGTCCCTTGTCGGTCTCTAGTCGGTCCGTAGTCGGTCCGTAGTCGGTCCCTAGTTGGTCCCTAGTCGGTCTCTAGTCGGTCCGTAGTCGGTCCCTAGTCTGTCCCTAGTCGGTCCGTAGTCGGTCCCTAGTCGGTCTCTAGTCGGTCCGTAGTCGATCCCTAGTCGGTCTCTAGTCGGTCCGTAGTCGGTCCGTAGTCGTTCCGTAGTCGGTCCCTAGTCGGTCCGTAGTCGGTCCGTAGTCGGTCCCTAGTTGGTCTCTAGTCGGTGCGTAGTCAGTAAGTAGTCGGTCCGTAGTCGGTCCCTAGTCGGTCTCTAGTCGGTCCGTAATCGGTCCGTAGTCGGTCCGTAGTCGGTCCCTAGTCGGTCTCTAGTCGGTCCGTAGTCGGTCCGTAGTCGGTCCCTAGTCGGTCTCTAGTCGGTCCGTAGTCGGTCCGTAGTCGGTCCCTAGTCGGTCTCTAGTCGGTTCGTAGTCGGTCCGTAGTCGGTCCGTAGTCGGTCCCAAGTCGATCCGTAGTTGGTCCCTAGTCGGTCCCTAGTCGATCCGAAATAAATTCCTCCATTTTGAATTTTTTTTTTCTAGTGATCAGGATCCGAAGGTCCTGATCATCTTTTGATAAGAAACCAATCTTCCATCTTTTATACCCTTTGATGGACACTGATGAAATTTGTATGGCGGCCATCTTTTTTCCGCCATTTTGAATATTTTTCCAGCTCACTGCCAATTGGAAGCCGTTTTGAGTGACATTTGCTCGAGAACCTCCCACCTATCTTCAATACCTTAAGCGTGCCCTTCACCCGTCTCCAAGTTCCTCAATCATCAGCTCTATCCATATTTTTTTTCTGAATAAATTTTTGTCTTTTTGTGAAACCATTTTGTGAAAAAAAAAATTCATACAAAATTTTACAGGAGAAAATTTTTGGGGAAAATCTCGTAAACTACCCCGAAGGTGGCAACACTGTCTACATTTATCGATACTGCCGGTTAAGTTACACAGTCGATTCATACATTTCAACTTTCCAAAATGTTGCCAACTGCCTCAAAAACATGTTCAAAATCAATTCCAAAACAAACATCTCATTTTACAGATTTATTTTAGAAAGTTGAATAATTTTACCATTAACTACAGGATATACCGCTCCTGATGACGTTTAAATGTTCCATCTCGCTCGCACCCAGGCGAAATAATTGCCCCTGAAAAGGGACCATGTCGCGAAAATCACTTTTTCTTTGATAAATTCCAGTGTTGCGAGTGCCCGACGACAAAAATACCCAAATGTCATTTGTACAAGTAAAACACGTGGTCGCTCATATTCGGATTTTGCAAAAAGTCCGTACTTCTATTTTTTAATTTTTGGGGTAAATCTTGAAATTTCCCCAAAAATGGGGTATTTTTTTCACCAATCTATACTTCAAGTCTGTACATATAATAGCTTCATAGAAGTAGAAACGCTCCGATGTTGTCAACTGTGAGTAATTTAAATTTTAAAATTGCGTTTTTTCGTACCTCAAACTGAATGACCGCCACGACAGCCGCCATCTTGAATATTTAAAAACCACTCCCGATCTGTCAAAATACAGGATAATTGTAGACGGAAACAGGAAAAAAATATTATCCTCAACTAACCCGTTTCGGTGCTGTGGCGCCGCGGTTCGGGGTCGAAAAATCGAAAATTTGAAAGACTACAGCTAAGCCGCCATCTTGTTTTTTAAATTTTTTCTACTTTTTCTATTAATCGTTTCCTAATTTCTTCTAGAATTGCGAGTTTTAACGAAATCGGTAGGAAAACAAAAATGTTACAAAAATCACGTTGGCCGCCATCTTGTTTTTGTTTGAGCAGCCCTTTTCTATTTACAATACCCTTCCCGGGCTCCCCAACTATCTTACTAACCCTTAATCATCATGTCTTCCCATATTTTTCTGTGAGAATTCTCTGAAGAACCGCATCAAAGGCAATTCAATATTCACCATACATTTTCTATGAAAAAATGAATTCCGCCATTTTGAATTTTTTTTCCATTCATCAAGTAGACCTTCGGATTTTGATCATCTTTTGCTAAGAAACCACTCTTCCATCTTTTATACCCTCCGAGATGGATACCGATGAAATTTGTATGGCGGCCATCTTTTTTTCGCCATTTTGAATTTTTTTTCAGCTTACTCCCAATTGGACGACGTTTCGAATGACATTTGCTCGAGCACCCCCCACCTATCTTCAATACTTTCAGCGTGCCCTTCACCCGTCTCCGAAACCCTCAATCATCAGCTCTCTCCATATTTTTTTCGGAATAAATTTTTGTCTTCTTTGTGAAACCATTAGTGAAAAAAAAATTTTTCATACAAAATTGTACAGGAGGAAATTTTTGGGGAAATCTCAAAAACTACCCTATATGTGGCAACACTGTGTACATACTTCGATACTGCCAGTTGAGTTACACAATCGATTCATACATGTCAACTTTCTAAAATGTTGCCAACTGACTCAAAAACATGATCAAAATTTTCAAAAACACCCAACAACAATACAAAATGGCCGCCAACTTGTTTTATATAAATAATTCACATAGTTTTATAATTTTTTCAATAAGTACAGTATATACCGCTTCTGATGACGTTTTAATTTTGTATCTCGCTCGCACCCAGGCGAAATGATTGCCCCTGACAAAAGACCATGTCGCGAAAATCACTTTTTCTTTGATAAATTCCAGTGTTGCCAGTCCCCGAGGGCAAAAATACTCAAATGTCATTGGTACAAGTAAAACACATGGTTGCTCATACTCGGATTTTGCAAAAAGTCCGTATTTCGATTTTTTAATTTTTGGGGTAAATCTTGAAATTTCCCCAAAAGTGGGGTATTTTTTTTATCGCCAATTTATACCTCGAGTCAATGCAAACAATCGCTTCATAGAAGTCGAAACGTTCTGATGTTGCCAACTGTGAGAAATTTGATTTTTAAAATTGGGTTTTTTCGTACCTCAAACCCAATGGCCGCCACGACAGCCGCCATTTTGAATTTTTAAAAACCACTCTCGTTCTGTCAAAATTAAGGGTAATTGTGGGCGAATACAGGAAAAAAATATTATCGTCAATTACCCCGTTTCGGAGCTGTGGTGCCGCGGTTTGGGGTCCAAAAATCAAAAATTTTAAAAATCTAAATCTCGGCCGCCATCTTGTTTTTCCAGTTTTTTCCACTTTTTCTAATAATTATTTACTAATTTCTTAAAAACCTGCGAGTTTTAACGAAATCGGTTGAAAAACAAAAAAGTTACATAAATCACGTCAGCCGCCATCTTGTTTTTCTGAAATGTCATAATTTTTCCCTACTCGAATCCCCCATCCGAACCATGAACCTATAGAAGTGGACTTGGCATAATGTCCTATAGAAAATAGTGGATCGGAAAATAGCTTAAGCTTATCAAAATTTTCATAAGTGTGTAAGAGACAACACTACATTTTTAAACATAACAATAAAACAGATCGTGGCAGAAATTTTATTGCACTTCCCTTAAGATGGCCTCCCTAAAATGTATACATGAACACTCACACACGCACAACTTGAGACATCACAATGAACACGCGCCATTTTAGTTGTAGGATTGTGCGTGTGTGAGTGTATTTTTGGCACGTTTTTAAGGTAGGTATGCCTACTCTACTTATTATTATTATCTCTATGATCCGAACACATCTCCCATACATGATTATATCGTTTTCTGTCTCTTTCTAGGAGAACAATTATGTCAATGAGTGAGTGAGTGAGTGAGTGAGTGGTAATTGAGCTATATATAGTATAATAACACCGGAATAGTTATATGGTTAAATTATTCTAACGCCTAAAAAACAATAATTAATAATATATAATAGGTAGGTATGTGAACTACGCCATATCGCGGGATTGTCATGAACTATTTGACCCCGATTTTGTAGCAGAGATTTCAGGTACTTTTCAGGTAGGTACACTGCGTTCATTGCTGAAGGCTTTACTAAATAATTTAAAAGCATCACCATAGGTGGCGATGTAAATAAGTTCGAGGATTGCGCCATAAAGTTGTTATGCGAACTGCTTTCTTTTCCTATTTATTTCTGTGTGTGCAATAAAGTAGGTAGGTATTCTAAATAAATAAATAGCTGGATATTGTAACGCGTGTTTTGAAAAGATAAACTGCTTAGTTTCTGGATAGCTCTTCCCAGAAGAATCTGCTTTCCGCGGTATTACATATAAGTAGGTAAATTGCATTTCAGCGGTAGAGTCTTGACTTGTCATAAGAGCCGCAACATCACTACATAGTATAAAACAAAGTCGCTTTCTCTGTCCCTATATCCCTATGTATGCTTAAATCTTTAAAACTACGCAACGGATTTTGATGCGGTTTTTTTTAATAGATAGAGTGATTCAAGAGGAAGGTTTATAAGTAGAAAAATTGGACCCGGTAGGTGGCGCTAATAGCGGGCAGGACGACGTCTGCCGGGTCCGCTAGTAGTGTAATAAAATAAAAAAATTTGAAATTTTCCCACAATATTTCCTGTACCTACCTTAGAGCGGAGGCCTGTACCTACCCAGCTGTGGGACGTTAAAAGGCTGTAGCAGTGGGCTATATGTGCCAACATTGGTGTGTTTTCTATATAATGATCTCTCACTTAATATTAAGTATATTATTTTTGTTTAAGTTTTAGTTCTACTCGTGAAATGGGCTTCTTCTTCTTGTTGTTGCGGCTATGCAGCTTCTTGAGCCCCTGTAGCACTTTGACCGTCGCAGATCTATTGTGCTCGATGAAATGGGCTTATTATATTAGTAGTTTTTTTGAATATGTACATACGTTTTTACATTCTGTAATATTTTTTGGAAGTTGAGCACTTTCAAATGTGATATTTCGTTGTCCGTTGTTGTGATATATAAGCAAGTCTTTGGGTCTAGCAACGTTATCTATTACGATAAAATATCTAACAGGCTTATATTTTCTGCCGGCAGATTGTTAGCCTAGGGTTTCTACACTTAAATCTGCGCGTCAAAATACCCAACCCGGACCAGTAAATCACATCGGTTCCATGGTATAATGGTTAGCACTTTGGACTTTGAATCCAGCGATCCGAGTTCGAGTCTCGGTGGGACCGGTAATATATTATTTTTTTTCCATTTTCTTTTTAAACACTACTAGAGGGCCCGGTGAACTTTTTACCTATATTGTGTATAAAAATTAATTACTATTTTTTCAGTCTATGGTTGGTACCAACAGTATGAATTCGTGATGGACAGTTCCCAAATCCCCATAGTTGAGATGTTCAGCAAATTAAATCGACAGCAGCGCCACCTAATGGGTCCAACTTTATTTTCAGGCCATCCAGGGACCCAATTGGAATATACACACAAAATTTCATCCAAATCGTTAGAGCCGTTTAGGAGGAATTTTCACTGTAGCTTCCTTTTATGACGTAAGTGCACACTAAGAAAGGATTATTGCAAATTTCATCCCAAAGGTGGTAAAATAGGGGATAAAAATTTGTATGAAAGTCCGTCATTTCTCAAGTTATATCCATGAAAATGGATATTTGTATTATATGTCGGTTAAAAAAAGAAATACATGTTTTAGAATTTTTGTTAATTCTACCTTCAAGTGGGTTAAATGTGGGATGAGATTTATAAGAATCACACGCGGACGAAGTCGCTAGCATCAGCTAGTTTTGAATAAAGTTTATTTGCTTTGCTTTAGAAAAATTAAATCGACTTCAATATACCGAAATAAAGAATAACTGAAAAGGAAAATTGTCCATATCCTGAAAAACTACAGAACCGATTATGATGAAACTTGCACTGCTTATTAAACCATGAGGACTATATTATATGATAACTATATTTTATAGTTAACCAAGATAGGTATTATGTCGTGGGGTTTTTTAAATAATTTTGTCTTGTCTATAATATAATAAAACTGTAACAGATCCAATTCTGTACATTGAAGATATTTTGAAAATTTTTATTGGAGGGCACTCTATAATCGACACTGAAGCCAAATCTGCAATTTGTTTCATTTTTGTCTGTCTGTCTGTCTGTCTTTCTGTCTGTCTGTCTGTCTGTCTGTCTGTCTGTCTGTATCTTGGCCGCGCATCACGCCGAAACTACTAGATGCATTCAAATGAAACTTGGTATGATTTGAGTTTATACTCCGAGGTAGGACATAGGATACTTTTTATCCCGAAATTCAGCACGGTTCCCTTGGGAGAGGGGAAGAAAGTTAAAACGTGTATTTAGCTCTAATTCAATAACGGGTACTTCGATTTAACTCATTCTTTTTTTGTTAGAAAGCTAATACTTTAAGTATTGTCCCGTAAATATTTCAAGGTCATAGGTTTTTTAGTTCAGAAATGACAGACATTTATTTGGTTCAAATAACTTGGGACCCGGGTCTTTGAACGTACGGTTTATTTTAAACTGGTATGCATTTAGAGTTATGTTTGTCGATCTGTCTATTTGTTCCAGCTATTTTCCGAAACGGCTGGATCGATTTTGACGGAACTTTCAATGGCAGATAGGTGATGTTATAAGGAGTAACTTAGGCTACATTTAGTTTAGGTACATAAAAGAATTATGGGATCCGATCCGAACCTATATAAAAACCTATATCCACGTGAACGAAGTCGCGGGGATCAGCTAGTTCTAAATAAATGTGGAGTTGTAGTTTCGTGTTGAGGGTTTGAGTAATTGAGATTCATAGGTATTCACAAGTCACAATTTAGTCTATGATATTTGGCGCTCCTGGTACTATAGCCTCAGTCGAGGTGAAACCTGATCGGGGAATCGAACCCAGGAGCTCGTGATCCGCAGTTAAGCGCTAGGCCAACGTGGCAGTGAAAGGTGAGAGGGTAAATAATACTCACTATAACATCAGCGAAGCACATCAGGAACAAAACAACAGTGAACACCTTTACATAAGCCATTTTCAACCAACTCAGAAGCCAAATGTGAAATGTTTCCCTCCTGTAAAAAGGACATGGTTGCCAAACAATTTGCCAAACACCTACTCAATCTCCATTGTTTTACTAATTTTCAAAACAATGGAAAATTAAACGTGATGTTTTCAACTTGCGGAATGTTTATCACGTTTTGTTGATTGAGGAAAAACCAGTTATATAATTGCAACTCAGAATACCTACTTACCTCCTAATCACGCAACGCAGAGGATTCGGTGCAGGGATAAGGGTATGTTATATGAATAATTTTATTTTAATGTCACATAAAATTATCAAATTCAAATTCAAATTTATTTATTTTATTATTTATTTTATTTATTTTTATTATCTTCTTATACCTAAGTAGAGCATATAAAAGAAAGCGGTGATTTTCACAATCAACGGTCCCTAAATCTCAACTTAGGAGTACAGTACCCTGTAGCAATAGAATTGAGGTGCTGGGACCCTGAGTTTAATGATGTAGATTGTAGTCTATTGGTACATGAGATGTAGGTTGGATACCTACAATATCAAAAATCAACAGTTCCTAAATAGCGCTAAGTTTTCGATAGCGGTCCCCATATACCTACCCTGTATGTACCTATATAACATACGAGTATGTAGACAGAAAGCCTATCAGGCTTCTAGGTTTATCCACAGCGAAGTTGCAGGGGGTCGAAAATGACCTGAAATGCTTCGAGACAAGCTATAATTTAAAAATTAAAAAAACCCGACTGCCATGCTATAAAACGAACTAAAAAATTGATAAACTACCACCGTACCACTTACAGTGTAGTTGTTATTTATTTTGTTTTTCATGATTTGTCACTCCAAACTGATTTAAAACATATAAGTAGATTGTATACATTTTCGTACTGGCCTTTTAAAGTCCTTTATTTTGATACCCCACTCGAGGGTCTTGAAGAAAAAAAATTTTTTCAGCCCGCACATTAAAGTGCATAAAATCCGCCATTTTGATTTTTTATGATTTTTATGTACCCAGTAACATTTGCGCCATCAAAACAAATCTAATGACTTATAATTTATCAAAATTGGTATAGCCGTTAAGTAGTTACGAACTGACATAGGAACATAGATAATACACTACTAGCATAGGAAACGGTCATTTTATACGATTTATCACTCCAAATTGTTTCCAAATAAGTATATAAATTGTATACATTTTCGTATTCGCCTTTTGAATTCCTTTATTTTGATACCCACTCGAGGGTCTTGAAGAAAATTTTTTTTTCAGCTCGCACAATAAAGCGCATTAAGTCCGCCATTTTGATTTTTTTTAATTCAGGTACCCATTGACACTCGCGTCATCGAGACAAATCTAATGACGTATCTTTTATCAAAATCCGTTGAGCCGTTGATTAGTTACAAGCGGACATAGGAATGGACATACATACACACACACTACACACAGGTGAAACACATATATACAGGGTGACTGGTAACAGGATACATTCCTTGCAGGGGCTTAAAGTAGAGCTCATTTGCAGTAAATTTTTTCATATAATGTCCTATCCGAAACTTAGTCGTTTCCGAGTTATTGAAGATTTAAGGTTTTTAGCAAAAAATTCCAGTTTTAAAGTTAAAATTAGTTGCTGAAGAAAATCATACCCGGTTTTGTTAGTTTTTTTGTTGTTTTCTGATAGAAAAACGTTCAGAAACTCAATCAAAATCAAAATAAGCTAGAAAATACCGTTAACTTTTCAGTTAAGGCCTAAAAACCACGTATTATTTTTAAGAAAAAAATCGAATTTGATGAAAAGCAATAGTATTTCTAAAAAAAATGTATGGAACGTTACGTACAAATTACTGAAATAACTTCCTTGATTCATTAGCTATCTAAAAAGGTACAGATGTCTACAACTTTTTTCAAAACCTCGATTTTATTAACAAAATTCTGAGAACTGACGAGTCTCAATTTGACCGGGATGGAATCACAAAGTATCATAATTTACATTATTGGGCGGCAAAATGAGAAAACCTAAAAAAGAAAAAGAAAGGGCACATCAACGGAGGTATTCTGTAAAAGTATGGATAGGATTAATCAATTAAACATCTAATTGGCCCGCATTTTTCCCTCAGAATTAAAAAAAAACGAATTAGGTGAAAAGAATATTAATTAAAAAAAAAAATGTATGGAACGTTACGTAAAAATTACTGAATTACCTTCTTTGATTCATTATCTATCTAAAGAGGTAAAGATGTCTACAAAAAACTGCAATAACGATAGGTGAACCTATTCCTTGTCCAGATTTAAGGCCTTGAAACTTTTATCTTTGGGGCCACATGAATGATTTGATGTACGCTTACCCCATTATCACAGATGAGCTTCGCGAGTACTCTTCGTGCAGCTCATGAAATACGTAAGAATTAGCCAACAAGAGTCACTAAAACGGAAATACGAAAAAGGTTTTGGGCTTGTATCAGACAAAGAGGTTCACAGTTAGAGCAAGTTTAAAATTAGATTTAGATTAAGATTAAGATTAACACTAAGATTTAGAATAAAATAAAGATTAAAATTTAGATTAAAATCATAACTAGTTTTTCTTTTGCGAACCTAAAATATGTAATTACTAATAATTATTAGTTAGTTTATTGTTATTCCTAAAATTAATCAATTAGTCATTAAACTACTACAAGTTTCAAATTGAATTAAAAATCGTTCTTGCAGTTTTTTGTAAATATCTTCACCTCGTTGGATAGCTAATGAATCAAAGAAGTTAATTTAGTAATTTTTACGTAACATTCCATACATTTTTTTTAGAAATAATATTATTTTCACCTAATTCGTATTTTTTAAATTCTGAGGGAAAAATGCGGGCCAATTAGATGTCTAATTGATTAATCCTATCCATACTTTTACAGAATACCTCCGTTGATGTGCCCTTTCTTTTTCTTTTTTAGGTTCTCATTTTGCCGCCCAATAATGTAAATTATGATACTTTGTGATTCCATCCCGGTCAAATTGAGACTCGTCAGTCCTCAGAATTTTGTTAATAAAATCGAGGTTTTGAAAAAAGTTGTAGACATCTGTACCTTTTTGGATAGCTAATGAATCAAGGAAGTTATTTCAGTAATTTGTACGTAACGTTCCATACATTTTTTTTTAGAAATACTATTGCTTTTCATCAAATTCGATTTTTTTCTTAAAAATAATACGTGGTTTTTAGGCCTTAACTGAAAAGTTAACGGTATTTTCTAGCTTATTTTGATTTTGATTGAGTTTCTGAACGTTTTTCTATCAGAAAACAATAAAAAAAACAACAAAACCGGGTATGATTTTCTTTAGCAACTAATTTTAACTTTAAAACTGGAATTTTTTGCTAAAAACCTTAAATCTTCAATAACTCGGAAACGACTAAGTTTCGGATAGGACATTATATGAAAAAATTTGTTGCAAATGAGCTCTACTTTAAGCCCCTGCAAGGAATGTATCCTGTTACCAGTCACCCTGTATACCGTTGGGTAAAAAAGATAGTACCTACTATAGGTAGGCATTTGTTTTTTTTTTGTTTTTGCTTGACTTGGCGGGAGCACTGCCGTGCTCCCAGATATTTACTTTAATACAGTCGTCGTATATTATATTTTATCTACACCCATGGGCCATGCTTTAAATCCTCTATTAAATATTCTGAAACAGTTAGCTTATTGCCAACTTTAGAACACCCAATGTTGTAACAACCATTACGTCATCATCCAAACGAGTGATGTAATGAAATTCGGTACAATATTACATCATCCGTTTTTAACCCCGACGCAAATAGGTACGACGGGGTGTTAAATTTGACGTGTCTGTATGTGTGTGTGTGTGTCTATTCCCCCGTAGCGCTTAAACAGGTGAACCGGTTTGAATGCGGAGGTGGGAATGGTGGTGTGGGCGTGGGCGTGGGCGTAGGCGTGGGCGTGGGCGTGGGTTCGGCGTGGATTGGGCGTGAGTTGGGTGTGGATGTGGTTGTGGGTGTGTGTGTGCGTGTGTGTGTGTGTTGTGTGTGTGTGTGTGTTGTGTGTGTGTGTTGTGTGTGTGTGTCTGTCTGTTCCCCCGTAGCGCTCAAACGGGTGAACCGGTTTGAATGCGGGGGTGAGGATGGAGTGTGGGTGTGAGGGGTGGGTGTGTGTGTGTGTGTGTCTGTTCCCCCGTAGCGCTCAAACCGGTTTGAATGCGGGGGTGGGGATTTGTATGCGTTTTTATTTTGTTTGAAAGGTGAATTAGTCGGGAGTGTTCTTAGCTATGTTTCATGAAAATTGGACCGCCACAAAATGGCGGATTACATATTTTTTCACAACTCCCTCAATATGGGTATTAAATGAAAGGGCTTGACTAGTAGAATAGCACAATGCAAATTCAAGATGGCTTCAACACAAAATGGCGAATGTCGGGGGTTTAGCAGTAAGCTAACTGTTTTAGAATCTTATAGAGATAAACCCACATTCGTGTTTTAATACCCCTTATTACACAACAGTTGCATAAATAACTATTAGTCCTGCGTTATACGATACCTATTGTTGAGTAAAGTACCTATCTATCATACCTGATCAGGTAGGTACTGGACCAAGCGACGGCTTTACGTGCTTTGCGAGGCACAGTTGAGTCTTACCGTCCACTTCAACTGAGAACTTATTACAGAAAACTGAGAACTACTTACAGAAAACCTAAATCTCACAACTTTTTGCGGCAGAACAACTGCGCTGCGAGACTTGCAGTTTTTACATCATGTTAATAATAGTACCTAGTTTATGAAACGGTTGCATAATAGAGGTTATTAAAACACGAATGTTAGTTTAAAAAACGAGCAGCAGGTGATTTTTTTAATAGTATTACACGAGTGTTTTAATACCTAATTATGTAGAGTTTCATTATCTAAACTCATTTCTCTTTATCTAAACTCATATCTTAAAATCCAAACCATAAAATCTTGGTAATATTTGTCGTGAGTTTTCCTTGATTTTGCTGGCAAAAGATTGTTGGTCGGTGGTCAGGTGGAGTTAAATTCTCTTCAGTATCACTGCTAGACATTTTTCCGCGCAACAAAAATCACTTGCAAAGGTTTGGATTACAAAAACAATTATAAATAATAAATTAAAAATTTAAATAATAGGCGCCAAAATTCAATTGTCAATTTCGCATGTGCGGTGCGGTCTATGGTCAATTATGGTAGCACTACACTCTGTCCTCTGGCCGCATCTTGCCACCGCCACACTTTCGCCTCACAGGCCGCCGCGCCATTGCGTCGGCCAAGATCCAAAAAGCCAGGAAGAAATGGTACCTATTTTAATAGTTTGAATAATATCTAAAAATATTACAAGCTCACAGATTAAACCAGCTTTATATACCAGTTCATTCTCTGTGGTTTTGATTATTTATTTAACGTTAAAATAACAATAAAAAAGTACAAGTTTGTAACGACTAAAAATATTTAAAAAATTCATATTTAATTAATCATACAATAATTATTCTCAATGGCTGTTATTTATTTTATACAACAATATAATATTTTACAATAATAAATCAAAAGAACACATATATTTAGCAGTAAAACACGATATTCCAAAGTTTAATCCACAATGAATGTCACACAGCATGGCCGTCGACCAAACCCGTCCGTCAAATAGGGTAACTTTGATAGCGGGATAATAATTGTAAGTAACAAAACTATTATAAACACCTGCCATGGCTCAAAAATACCAAAACCCAGTGCCTGTACTATATTGTAGAAAAATTATTTTATAATATTAGGCCGGAACCACACTTACGTGTCGTGGCGTGTCGTGACGCGCCAGAATCGGCTTCATATATTTAGTATGGTTAGAGACACACTTGTAGGGCGTGTCGTTTTTACTAAATGTATGAAACCCGCGCATCACGACACGCCACAACACATAAGTGTGCTGGCAGCCTTATTTTGCAATAATTCACAAAGTAGTGCTATAATGAACTTTTTAATTTTTTTTTAATATTAGATGTATGTGAATAAAGTAGTCCAATATATGACACATTTTGATTTCTTAATCGGGATTTTAAGATATGAGAGTAGATAAATGTTTTTATTGGATTAAATATAATAGTAGTAATCACACTAATATTTTAAAGGCGAAAGTTTGTGTGTGTGTGTGCGTGCGTGTGTGTGTGTGTGTGTGTTTGTGTGTTTGTGTATGTTTGTTACTCTTTAACGCCAGAACTACTGAACCGATTTGGCTGAAATTTAGAATTGAGATAGACTATGCCCTGACTTAATACACAGGCTACTTTTTATCCTTCCGTGAAAGTAGATATTTAAAGGTTGGAAAAGGGAGCGGGAACGGCAACCGGAAATCCACGATTCCCTCGGCATTTGTGAAAAATTGAAATTCACGCGGACGAAGCCGCGAGCAGAAGCTAGTGAAGTGATGAGACTGATAATGATTTATGTCATAAAGCATAAGTGAAGTTGTCCAGCCCCCTGATTGTGTAACTTTAGACCAGGGACTGAAAGCGGTAGAGCATACCGGTACATACCACCGTTATCATACCGGTACAAAATAGGTACCGAAATCTCAACCTTTATAAAAGATACCTTTATTTAACCGCTTTGCGATTTCGGTACCGAAAAAATACGAAAAGGTGCGCGCGCGGGGGTGAAGAATTTGACCACGTGCCGCGCGCCGCGCGTCTCCCGCTTCCCGTCGGTTCCTGTGTTTGTTAAAACGTAAGGATTTTAAGAAATTCCAAATGCTAATTTTAATCTAAAAATAAGAATATTAAAGAATATAGAATGCCGAAGTGGTGGGATTCATTCAACGGCACATCAAAGTAAAGCCTTATTAGATAAAAATATCGATATAAATAGCGGTACCGAAATTTTATTTCGGTACCGAAATTTTATTTCGGTACCGGTAAACTGAAATATAAAGGTACAGAAATAAAGAGGTACCGAAATGAAGCGGTACCGAAATTATAGGTATTTAAACAATTCGGTACTTTTATTAAAAGGGTAGGCCCATTACCGCTAAATAAAACTACCATTAAATTCCGGTTATTCAGTCCCTGCTTTAGACGATGAAATGGTATTCATTTGATGGCCTAAGGCCATTAAAGTAAAATATACCTTGAATGTATTGATTTAAAGTCACAAATTCAGTACAACTGAGTTTAACATGGAGCGTTATGGATCGTATCGTACATACCTAAACGTATAAGAATGGATACACGAAACTGAGCTCTATTTCAATGACATTATGGTTTATTTTACTTTGATGCCTTAGGCCATCAAATGAATACCATTTCATCGTCTAAAGTTACACAATCAGGGGGCTGATTTTAGACGTTTGAATTGATAATATTGTGTCCAAAAAGTTTTATCTATATTTTTTACGTCTACGGAGAGCTAAGGCCTAAGACAAAGTAGGTATCTAAGGTCGACCAGAATCTCATGAAAAATACGGAAATGAAATTCCAAAGTTAGCAACACTGCGGCAGCCCTAGGCGATAAACAAAGTAACTGACATTTTTTGTGAAATTGACTTTTTTGCATTAACAAAAGTTATAAGTCGAGTTTTGTATCACAGTTTAATATTTCAAATAACTTGAACCGTTTACTGAAATTTGAATTGCCCAAACAAAGTACCTGCACACACTAACCCGGAATATAAATGCAAAAACCAAGTAAACAACAAGCACAACACAAAAACAAAGTAATTGGATATAGATTACTTTGTTTTTGTATTTAAAATGCAGTTGCTTGATTTTTCGTTTCGTCAAACGATCCCGTAAGGTGTTCTGAATATAATTACTTTGTTTATCACTAGGGCAGCCGAGTTAACCTAGTGTTGCTTACTACAAAATTTAATTTTCCTATTTTCCATGAGATTCTGGTCGATCTATATATATATCTCTTCCTGTGATCTCTTCTTCTTCCTAATAGGGTATTTGACAAAATTGAAAATATACTATTGATTGTGGTCATCTTATCAGATAATAGCCCAAAAAAGACATATTTCACTCAATCAAACTAAACTATGTAATTTTACGCGATATTTTGCACGAAATAAATAATAATAATTTTTGAAATTTTATCAGGAACGTGAACGCTCTGGGATTGTTTGTGACGTCACTCGATTGCACGTAACTTGGTTGTTATAATTGAAGTTTATCAAGTCAACCGAAACTAAACTTTATACGCGAAAGAATAAGATTGATATTAAAATGAGTAGGTATAACAATTTACAACATTACGATACAGCAGTCGCCTTGCGTAGCGTCTCTGTCGCACGCACCGAGTTCCGAAAAGGAGCAAGCGAGAGAAGTGACTTGCATAGCGATTTGTGACGTCACGTGTATCATGTGATCAAAAATGTCGTTTTTGGCGTGGTTTTCAAAACTTAAACTTTATCATTGATTTAATTCTTAATACTGTAGATATTGCGAAAAATATCAATATAGTGTGTTTTAATAAGTAATAAAGAATAATTTAAAACAATTTCCAAAAATTAGTCAAATACCCTATTAAACTACTTGTTCTTGTTCCTAGCGTCTATGCTTTACGTGGTCTTTACTTTTGGTCTTTACTCTATGTTGCGAGTGCGGCGGTCTGTCAATGTCAGTGTCAGTGATCCATAAGTTATGGTAATGGATATGTTGTGAAATGACCGCAGGTGAGGCCGGGATCTTGTGATTTGCATAAAATTGTAGGACATTTTCAAAATAAGTGATAATGGATGAAGAAGGAGAAACTATTTTATTAGAAGATAATTACTATCAGTTGCTTAATGTATCTAAAACGGTAATTTTTTTTTAAATTATTTTTCTTTCGTCAAATTATCTTTTATTGCACTATATTATATAACCTTGCGAATAAAAGAGAAATGTTATTAAAAAGATCGCAGAGTTAGTCCAATATATAAAGCATTACTATAGATTTCATGTGACATGTTCAATCATTTTTAACTGTTACACAATTTTAAGGTTAAGCCGTAGTGGACACCAACATACCGATTTTTAGGCCTCCGTAGTAAAGCACAGAACACATAGACTCCGCGGCTCACTACGGAACTTTCGCCTAGTTCGTCTGCCTGTTTGTCCGTCCGTTCATCCGTTTTTATTTCACAACCTCTCTATTCAGACACTGCAAGAATAAAGGGCACATTTTTTTGGTTAAAAAATACTTATTTCCATAAAAAGAACACAAAAGTTCAATTACAATGAGTACTATGTAGTTATGTACCTCCATAATTTTTATAGATAACACATTCCATATTTTTATTTGGTACAAGAGGATACCCGCGACTTCGTTCGCGTGAATATTGGTTTATAAAAATCCCATGGGAATCATTTTGTTTTTCCTAAACTCCTTTGAGCTCTCACCTTGCTAAAAACTTAAAAGTTCACTTGCGGATGTTAAGGTAGATCAAAATGTAAACATCCGCCATTGAAAGTCCCATCAAAATCGATCCAGCCTTTCAGAGATTAGCCGATAGTCTTTAAACTTTAATCTTTGTTTCCTATCTAACAATAAAAGAATGAATGACGGAAAAGGACCGTGCGTTAATGAATTACACATTTTGACTTTCATTCCCTCTCCCAAGGGAACCATGCTGAATTTCGGGTAAAAAGTATCCTGTATGTTACTCCATAGTATGAACTTAAATAATGCCAAGTTTAATTTTAATCCATTCAGTAGTTTTTGCGTGATAACATACAGACAAATAGACATAAATTTCAAAAATAGCTTTTTCTATTACTCATCCCTAACATACCCCAGTTATTATTTTGCAAAAATATTTAATGTACAGATATGACAAGTCTACGATTTTATTATATGTATAGATTTTTGTAGCCATTTTTGTAATATTCTAGTAATTTAACTGTTTTATTGCTGTCTGTTTTCATTATTCATTTTGGGATTGGATTTAATAATGTTAATTTTAAAATATATGATCAAGGGTGTCCCAACCCTTGATCATATATTTTATAATTAGGTATCTAGCTAGGTTTTCTCTTTCTGTGCTCAAGAAAGGAAAACCAATCGAATTATAAAAATACATAAAGGGTCTAGCGGGATAAGCTTATGAAAACTGCACTCGCGTCTGATGAAAGATTCTTACCTTGTTTTTATTGTTTTTCATCTAAAATAGCCATACACTTAATCTCACACCCCTAACCCTTATAGTAAGGGAATAATGGGGGTGACAACCCTTAACGAAAAAAATTTTTTTCTCAGTACCTATTCAAGATATCTTTATGAAATTGAAACCATACATGACTATTGATGAACTAATCATAATATATTTTTTTTATAATTTTTGCAATATTATAAACTGTAAAAAACGAGAAGTATATTTTTTGGGAGTGGTTTTTTATACCCACCCCTAAAGTGACCCCTTACAAAAAAATATATCTCATTTGTTACTTAGTTAGTTATTACATGTTAAAGTTACAAAAGGATCAAATTGGTGGAACATAGCTTAAAAAAATAAAAATCTGTTACGGATACGTACATGCATATATCAATTTTTATCAAAAACTTTAAAAACACCTGTGCACTATCTTTATATCTATCATGAATCATCATAAATATGTTCTTATAACTTTTTAATGTCAACAAATATGTATACTTACAAATAAACTATGAACAATCGACGATAAACAATATTCGCATTGATGCCATTCGACTGCACGAATTTCGAACACCGTGTTGTAGACTCGGTGTTCGAAAGTTATTTATATTGCATAACAAAGAACATATTGTAGTGACCTGTTCATTTTCATTTAAGTTTTGTCAAGATAAAAATAGTTAACTAGCAAGTCAAAACATAATTAGCAGGTGACGTATACTTTTGCGAGAGTTTCGAATATTAATTGTGTATTAAATGTGGTTTACAATTCTCTCACAAAAGTGGTACAGTGGTTTGAAGCAAATAACTTATTACTTAATGGGAAAAAAACTAAGTGTGTTAAATTCACTTTACCTAATGTTAAACAAGTTGAAACCACTGTACAGCTTAATAATGAGGAATTAGATCTAGTGGATACGGCTGTTTTCCTGGGGATAACGTTAGATGCTAAACTCCAATGGGGCCCTCATGTAAATAACTTATCGAACAGACTTAGTTCTGCTGCATATGCGGTTAAAAAGATTCGCCAACTAACTGATATTGAAACTGCGAGGTTAGTTTATTTTAGTTACTTTCACAGCATTATGTCATATGGCATACTTTTATGGGGTAATGCTGCTGATATTAATTCCATTTTCGTGCTGCAGAAGAGGGCTGTTCGTGCCATATATAATATGGAACCCAGAGAGTCACTGAGAAATAAGTTTAAGGAAGTTAAAATTATGACAGTTTATAACCAATATATTCTTGAAAATTTAATATATGTACACAAAAATATCGATAAATTTAAGAAAAAAAGTGACTGTCATCTTTAATCTGTCATCATTAATCTTAGAAATAAAGATAAACTTGTGTTGCCCACTACTAGGCTGCGAAAAGTTGGAAAATCATTTGTTGGTAATTCTGTACTTTTTTATAATATGTTGCCAGAGAACATTTTGGATATGTCTCTCAATAAGTTCAAAGGTTTTATTAAACGCAAATTAATTGAAAAGTCTTACTATAGCTTAAAAGATTTTTTTAATGACAAAAATCCATGGACATAGATTGCTCTAAAAGCCAACAGTTCAAATCATTTTTATGGCTATTATACCATATTGTAAGATGGTGATAATAAAAAAAAAAATAAACCCGGCTGAGTTTGTTGTGGGCTCTTCTCAGACCAGGGCGCGTTTGGAACCCTCGTAGTTTTAGTTTTAAGTTTCCGTAAATAATTATCACCATTGCCTGTACCTAAATTGACGTTCAAAAAGTGTACAGTGTACCAATTTTGAATAAAGTTTATTTGATTTGATTTGATTTTGATTTTAGTTTTTCACTGTAACATTTGCTATCAGAAATAATGGATAAAACAAATAAACGTCATAAAGATGATAAATGTGTTAATTGTAAAATAAGTCTCAGAAAAACCAGTGGAAACTTCTTTTAAGGCCCGGTGCACACTGAACGCAGCGCAGCGCAGAGCATTTTCTGAGAACACTGAATAATTAACTTTACGACTATTGACATACGGTCGCGCGGTACGGTAGGCACGAGCACGCGCGCGCGTGCGCGCGTATTTATTCTTGGAATGCAATATTGACCGTATGTCAATAAAGCTAATTATTCAGTAATCTCAAAAAATGCTCTGCGCTCGGTGTGCACCGGGTTTACCTTGACAAAACTTAAATGAAAATGAACAGGTCACTACAATATGTTCTTTGTTACGCAATATAAAAACTTTCGAACACCGAGTCTACAACACGGTGTTCGAAATTCGTGCAGTCGAATGCCATCAAATCGAATATTGTTTATCATTGATTGTTCATAGTTTATTTGTAAGTATACATATTTGTTGACATTAAAAAGTTATAAGAACGTATTTATGATGATTCATGATAGATATAAAGATAGTGCACAGGTGTTTATATAGTTTTTAATAAAAATTGATATATGCATGTACATATCCGTAACAGATTTTTATTTTTTTAAGCTATGTTCCACCAATTTGATCCTTTTGTAACTTTAACATGTAATAACTAACTAAGTAACAAATGAGTTATATTTTTTCACTTTAGGGGTGGGTATAAAAAACCACTTCCAAAAAATATACTTCTCGTTTTTTACAGTTTATAATATTGCAAAAATTATAAAAAAAATATATTATGATTAGTTCATCAATAGTCATGTATGGTTTCAATTTCATAAAGATATCTTGAATAGGTACTGAGAAAAAAAAATTTTTCGTTAAGGGTTGTCACCCCCATTATTCCCTTACTATAAGGGTTAGGGGTGTGAGATTAAGTGTATGGCTATTTTAGATGAAAAACAATAAAAACAAGGTAAGAATCCTTCATCAGACGCGAGTGCAGTTTTCATAAGCTTAACCCGCTAGAACTTTATGTTTACCCTGGCTGAGTTTGTTGTGGGCTGTTCTCAGACCAGGGCGCGTTTGGAACTCTCGTAGGTTTAGTTTTAAGTTTTCGTTAATATTTATCACTCAATGTTCTTAAATTGACATTCAAAAAATGTACAGTGTACCAATTTTGAATAAAGTTTATTTGATTTGATTTGGTCTAGCGGTTAGCAAGCATACCTATTGTTTTCAGGCTACTCCGGAAGAAATAAACAGTGCCTACCGTCGTTTCTCGCGCATCTTTCACCCGGACAAGCACAGCACAGATCCCAATAAACTAAAATGGGCCGAGCAAATATTCAACAAAGTGAAGGAGGCGTACGAAGTGCTCTCAGATTCACACAAAAGGGCTATATATGATACCCTTGGTTAGCATGGTTTGAATAATAAGTATTATTTGCAATATCCACATACCAACTAATTTACATAGATAATAATATGTAATACAATAATCACACATTAGATGGTATGTGGTGAAATTAATCACATTGTGACCGATTCTGTTGTACACAATCTCTAAATCTAAACTAAAATGACAGGTCTAAATATATTCCTGTCTCTTTCACAATCCTCCCTGCTGAAGGGGATAGCACTATTTTTAAACCTGTCAATTTAGTTTAGGTTTAGAGATTGTGTACAACAGAATTAGCCACATTATCTAGCTATTTTATATTTTATATGTCTAGTAGTAGCTGTATTGTATTACTTCGTAGCAAATCTCTGCTAGGCAACCTTAGGATTAGGAAAATGCCACTTGTTTCACCAACTTAAATTTAGGAAAATGCCATTTGTTTCACCGATTTTAATTTATTATTTGAAAAAAATTACAGGCAAAAGGGGACTAGAAGTAGATGGATGGGAGGTGATATTTAGAACCCGTACACCTCGGGAGATTAGGGAGGAATATGAAAGGTATGAAATAAAAGTAGATATGATAATATGATATGATATGATATGAATGATTTATATGTCTTTGTGATATGAACCAACTATATGAAATAGATCTGGATCAGCATGGCAAAATCTTGAACCAAAAGATATACTGGTAATCGCCTGACCTTACTCTTTTTTATGACATTGCTTTTGATTGCATGCATTGCATATGACCTTACTCTTTTTAGGGTTTTTTTACGATTGCAAGTTTTAGTCAAATGTGAATTTTATTGTAGATCACTCTAGTTTTAGTACAGATGTAAAAACTGAATCATTGTGATTACAACTAATACAATCTGAACCTGGGAAGTTTCTGAACTTTAATATTTTTATTTTATCTGTAAAAGAATTGTTTTTTTTTTTTTTTCACAGACTGAAGAGAGAGCGAGAAGAGCGGAGGTTACAGCAGAGTGCGAACCCCAGAGGCACTATAACACTTTCTATCAATGCAACAGATATGTTTATGAAGTACTATGATGAATATGATATTGTGTGAGTATTTGTGCGGATACGAGACTTGGAAGACAACCACACCGCTAACCAAGTCATATCCTGGTAGTGTTTAAGTAGTTATTTGTTACATTTATTTAAGTCATTGTAAACTTCAGTAAATAAAAGCTTTTATTCTATCAACCGATAGAGGATTTCTGCGACTCCTCTGATGTGACATCCCAGCATTTTGGCTCCAACATCAATCAGTTCTTAATTCTTATTTATTTTGTTACTTACAGGGAAGAATCTGCAATCATCCCTAGTATCGAAGTGTCTGGTATGAGAATTCAACAGTCTATCGACGCCCCTATCACTCTTAGAAATACTGTCACTTTATCAGGGAACATTTCTACACAGAATGGCACAGGTATGTCCTATGATACATTCTGCGGTGGAGCACGAGGTTACCGGGCTTGAGTCCCAGGATTATTAGATGTTTAAGTATCTAGATTGTTATTTTAATGAAAAGTGACTATAGTAATAGATCCTAAATCAAATAAATATCTGAAACTAATGACGGACTACTGAAAGACCGTCCCAAACTGCCAATTGATTGGTTTTTAACATTTGTTACATGAATTTACAAATATCATGAATATTAAATTACGAATCATACATTTCAATATTGAATCGTAAATCTCACTCCACTGTTCTCTGTTAGATAACATATGAAATGTACTTTGCGGTGATGTAAAACTGTATGTTATGTTATAGACATTATTAGTTATTTATGCAACTGTTGTATAATATGAGGTATTAAAACATGAATGGGGTGTGGTTTTAATACCTAATTATCAACAGTTGCATACAAGATTTTATCTACAATCTACACCCATAATATGAATCCTCTATAAAAGATTCTGAAACAGATTACTGCTAACATTAAAACAGCCAGTTCTAGTAACCATAATATAATCCAAAGGAGTGTTATTATGAAAACGGATGATATTATGTTGTACTGAATTTCATTATAACATTCCTTTGGATGATATAATGGTTATTAGGACATTGGGTATTTTAATGTTGGCAATAAGATAACTGTTTCAGAATCTTTAATAGAGGATTTAAAGCATGTGTAAATATTTTACAAATAAAATATAATACAATACAAAATCATAAATATTTTACAGGTTCAGGTTCATTAACGATGTCCAATAGACATCTAAGCTCGGAAAGAGGCTGGACTGAACTGGAGTGCGGTATAGGGAACGGACCAGTGTTTGGGTTCAAGATATTTAGGACCATATCCAGACTTATGTTCGTGAACTGCGGAACTGGGTTGCAGTTTACATCTAGAGGGATTGTGCCTACCTTTGTATCGAGTAAGTTTCTGTTCTGTAATACTTTATAGAGTAGCGAAGCTGAACGGGTAATCAGTACAGCACATAGCTCATAGAACTGATAAATGTTGTGGCATCCCAGTACTCAATTTTTTTTTAAATTTAAGAATATTAGCAACTAGCGGACCCGGCAGACGTCGTCCTGCCCGCTATTAGCGCCACCTACCGGGTCCAATTTTTCTACTTACAAACCTTCCTCTTGAATCACTCTATCTATTACAAAAACCGCATCAAAATCCGTTGCGTAGTTTTAAAAGTTTAAGCATACATACAGACAGACATACATACAACGGACAGAGAAAGCGACTTTGTTTTATACTATGTAGTGATGGTGATCATGACTAATATTCCCTTTTCCCCTCCGAATAAGTCAATTTTGTGTTAGGAGTGGGTACGACAAAAGTGTGATGCACAACAACCGTTGCATAGGGTAATGGTCGGACTAAATGGTGGGTCCTATTTAGCCTCATTTAGTCGCATTGGGAAATGCAGTGTTGGTAAAACTCCTATAAGATGGATGGACAATATCAAGTCGCGGTTCACAAGATTATGTTCTAGTGGTAAAACCCTTACAGCCATTTAGGTGCGAATGTGCGAGGAAGATAGCAAAATGTTCCCGCTATGCTCCTACTTACCCTCGTGCTTCCATTGATTACTGCGTATGTCGTTTTACAGTAAATTTTCATTTTGTTTTCACAGTTAGGCTTCTTTTTATTATACTCTGATTTTTAATTCCGTGGAATTCAGATGTTTATTAATGTTACCAGAAATAAAACAGTTCCCACAAAAAAGATAATAAATTCAAAACTTATGTAAAAAATTCAATTGCCGTATATAGATGTGACAAATGCCTGACAGACACTTCCTTGATCATGTCATTCAGCTTCCATTTTGAATGTTCAATGTGCTTCTTTTGTTTTCTATTGCTGTTAGTTTACACTTTCCACTCTTAGCGATTTCTATTTTAGGTCGAAACAATTAATATTATTATGCGGCTAGGGCTTTTTATGTTGATTTAAAGTTGGGATAAAATCGAACTGGTGGTGGTGGTAATCCGGTTTTTCATACAAATGACAACTGTCAGAATTCCACCGAATTAATAATCAGACTATAATGGCATTTGTTGTTCCATATGATCGAAATCGAACAAGCATCTGCCCTATTATAAAGCTAATCTTCCTGTATGTAATTAATGTTTTCATTCTCAGCGATGGCTCTACAATTGGACGCTCATTCGGTGGGCTACCTCACGTACAGGGCGGGCGGTCCGGCCGGCTCCTCTATGACCTCTACGTACGTGAGGGATTCGGAAAAGTACCATTTGAACGCCGCAGTGCAAATAGGCAACCCTCACTCGTTCCTGTCCTTCAACATCATGAGGAAGTTGCCGCAGCACGACCTGAAGCTGCGACTGGCTCTCAAGTGAGTTCAACTTATACTTCTGTAGGCGTCATAAAAAATGATGAGAGGGGATTTTTATGATTTTTTGAAAGACATACAAAAAGGACATGATGAAGTTGGCAATAGTCGAGATCTTCAAGTTGCTCTCTTCAAGTTGCTCTCTTCAAGTTGCTCTCTTCAAGTTGACCTCTTCAAGTTGACCTCTTGACTATCGGACGCTTCGCAACCAACCATGGCCGTCTGACGCGACATCTCGTATCTGATTGTAGTTAATTATTTGCATGCAAAGAAGTATAACTTATATTTCCGTATATGTTTTTCTTAAATTCATCTACAAGTTAGCCCTCGCCTGATATTAGTGACGACGCAGCTTAAGGTGGAAGCAGACTGACTTGGTAGAGGTATGGCAGTACCCATACTGATCGGTTTCTACGCGACATCGTACCGGAACGATAATTTTCTTGGCGGCACGGCTTTGCGAGTAGGATTGTAGTTTGACACAGCTGCAGTCTCCCCGGTCATTGTCACTGTCATGTGACAATAGTCGTCAAAAGCCTGCCAACCCGCATTGGAGCAGCATGGCGGGTCTAAGCTCTGAATCCCTCTCTCCTACAAGAGAGGAGGTGTCCCAGCAGTGGGACGATAATAGGGTGTAGTGGTGGTATATTATATAATACGTGCACTTTTCAATAATTATTTATATATATTTATTAATGTTTAAATATAATTTAAATAAACATACAGCCAGACTCGGGGGGGGAATCGAACCCGCAACCTCGGAGCGGGAGGCAGGGTCACCGCTAGCCGCGCCAACGGGCCATTCACAAATGTTTCAGATTGGGCAGCTTCGGTGCGATCGCGGAATATGGCGCCGAGAAAAAAGTGTCACAGAACAGCAGCGTGTCCGCGGCGGTCGTGCTCGGCGTGCCCAGCGGAGTGATGCTCAAACTCAAGTAACTTCCTGACTTATAAAACAGATAAAGTTCGTAAACTAAAGCCCGAAGTCTTAATAATTGTATTAATTTAGTGTGCAGAAAAACGTGTATTCAACGGCGTACTAATGTAGAATTCGAAGGAAGCGCGGGGCAAGCAGCTAGTGGCGCCATCTGTTATGTCTATCTGAAACTTACTAATTTTTCCAGTTTTGCCTCGCGAAGGTCACTTCTCGATTTTCTCGTACATAAACTATAACAACGAATCAATTGATACCTCATTCATCAAAAGCGCCCCGTTGTTTAGGCGCTACGGTGGAACACACAGAATCTGATACAAAAATCGAATATAAACATACATACATACAGAGACTGCTAAAATCATAACCCCTCCTTTTGGCTTTTAGACGACCTCCCTGGCACAGCGGTGAGCGCTGTGGTCTTATAAGTGGGAGGGTCCCGGGTTCGATTCCTGGCAGGGGCAATTTGGGAATTAGATTTTTTGCCACATGCCAGATCTGTTCTGTAGGAGTGTCGCGTTCGCTCCAGGTGGTCGTGCTCGTCGCAGAGCATAGTGGTGCCGATCCAGCTGTGCGAGGAGCTGGCGGGCGCGCCCGTGTTCTACGCGACGGTGCTGCCGCTGCTGTCGTGGCTGCTGCTGAAGAAGGCGGTGCTGGACCCCATCGCGAGGGAGCGCCGCGACCGCGAGCGCCAGCGGTCCATGGAGGCCAACTTTGAGCGGTAAACACTCTCGCCTTTAACGTTGTATTAAGGGGTAGTAGCAGTAAGGGGTCGTAGCAGTTAGGGGTAGTAGCAGTTAGGGGTAGTAGCAGTAAGTGGTAGTAGCAGTAAGGGTTAGTAGCAGAAAGTGGTGGTAGCAGTAAGGGGTAGTAGCAGTTAGGGGTAGTAGCAGTTAGGGGTAGTAGCAATAAGGGGTAGTAGTTGTAAGGGGTAGTAGCAGTAAGAGGTAGTAACAGTAAGGGTTAGTAACAGTAAGGGATATAGTAGCAGTAAGGTGTAGTAACAGTAAGTGGTAGTAATAGTAAGTCTCTCCTATAAGAGAGGAGGCCTATGCCCAGCACTGGGATGTTAAAAGGCTGTAGTAGTGGTGGTAATGATGGAATTATCGTTATACAAGTATAAGAGTATACAATCTGCCGCAGGCTGCAAGAGATGCAGAGACAGGCGCGGGCGACCGTCGAGCTGATGAGGGAGACGTACTCTAGGATCAGGAGTGACGAAGAAAAGAAGAAGGGGCTGGTCATCATCAGGGCGCTCTACGGAAAGTTGCCTGCGGGTAAAGTTAACACATATTTTTTGCTAACTGCGCCCCACGGTATTACCCGCGGAAAAAATATATTGGAAAAGCTCATAAGACACAAATAAGAACAACACTCCTAGCAGCCAAAGTTTTAATTATTTGCCGGTTAATGGCGTTATTTTAAGTCCTGCAGGAACACTTTTTCCGGGATAAAAGTAAGCAATGTGTTAATCCAGGGTATAATCTATCTCCGTTCAAAATTTCAGTCAAATCCGTTCAGTAGTTTTTGCATGTAAGTGTAACACACATCCATACATCTATTTTACAAACTTTCGCGTTTATATTAGTAAGGAGTCGCACAGAGTTGCTTAAAAACACAACCACTGTCGTATATTTAAATACAGCGTATAAGGAGACTGCTTCCGGAAACTTACCGATACTATTATAGTATCTAAATACAATCCAATACCAATAACCATTTGCCTTATAGGGTAGGTATCGCGAGATGAGGCGCGTAATGGTAGGTATCTATTCGTAGGTAACCCAACGTACGTTAACCTCTAGCGTCAGCTGATTGCATTACATTGCGAACTTTTTTAAATACAGGAAATGTTTTAATATTTTTATGGTATCTTCAGTACCTTGAACCCAAATCATAGATCCAAATATTTCAGAATACAAGTTTCATTTCTGCGGTGTGTGAATTGCACACATACATTTTTTTAGGGTTCCGTACTCAAAGGGTAAAACTGTATACTACTAAACCAACCCTATACTACTAAGACTCCGCTGTCCGTCTATCCGTCCGTCCGTCCGTCACCAGGCTGTATCTCATGAACCGTGATAGTTAGACAGTTGAAATTTTCACAGATGATGTATTTCTGTTGTCGCTATAACAACAATATACTAAAAAACAGAATAAAATAATTATTTAAAGGTGCTCCCATACAGCAAACGTGATTTTTTTGCTGTTTTTATAGATAATGGTACGGAACCCTTCGTGCGCGAGTCCGACTCGCACTTGGCCGGTTTTTTTATTTAATTAGAACAGATAAATATCCAGTACCACAAATCAAATGGGCAAATACAAGTTGAAAGTAATTAAATGGGTTAAATAAAATAAATACAAAGTTAAATAAACAAATGGCGTGCGAGACAAGAAACAAGAAAAATAACAAACTTTAATTCATAAAATTATTACTTAGAAAATATTAACATTAAAATATGTATTACCGTCGGCAGGCGCGACCGAGCACGAGATAAGCGCAGAGCAGATCGGCGACGCCGCGTCTCCGGACAGCCCCCTGCCCTACGCCGACGTCATCGACGTCACCGTCCCCGTGCAGTGCCTCACCAAGGACTCCCGCCTCGAACTCTTGGAGGCCAGCAAGGTAACCCCCTCTTTCCCCTCTCTGCCCCCTCCCCGCTACGCCCTTTCCCCCCTCTTCCCCCAATAGTCTCCCTCTTCCCCCAATAGTTCCCCTTTTCCCCCGATAGTCCCCCTCTTCCCCCAATAGTCCCCTCCCATCTCCCCACGTTCCGTATGTTCTTAAATATTCATGTAAAAGGAAAAGGTGACTGATTGACTGACTCCGGACCGGAGACGGGGCGGGTGGGTGTTGTAGCGCCGGTACCGCCGTTGGCCGCGCCTACCGGCAGCTCCGCTGCTCGACCACCACTTACCTGAGCTGCCCGTGAGCTTTGTTAAACTACCCACCGTTTCCGGTACCCACCGGTACCCGCATTTCGCGACTTCCACGTTGGTTTAATGCGCGACGGTCTTATAATGCCGTTGAAGCCTGACACGCCGCCGCAGAAGAGTTGTGCGGACGAAGCCCGGCCTGCTGGATGATATCATCACTCCCCGCTCGCGTCGCCTGCGCTGACGGTGAGGGTCCATCTGTGACCGCCGGCGAAAAAATCTGCGCTGCGAGCCCGCTGACATTCACGCCGGTGTCGGTGGAACAGTCCGGCCGTCCACGCCGCGCGCCGGCCACAGGGCCGCCGCCGTGCACCCGTCACCCCAATTCCGCAACGCACACCGCGCCTCACCGCCCCGCAGCCGACTATCGCCGTGGAACGAATCCCTTCTCCTCCGAAGGAGGGACCGAAAGTCCCGGCGGCATTTACGCCGCCGAATATGCCGCTTCCCCATGGAGACGGCGACCAGTCCGTCGTACGCGGCCGCCGCCGCCGCCGTGACCGCATCGAAATCGACCCTGCCGGCGGGCACCGTTGCCACACACCCAACGGACGCCCGTTTGGCAAGGGCGTCCGCTTCATTCCAAAGTTGGACCAGGAGTTTCGGACCATTTAGCGCTACCTCACGCAGTTGGAGAGCGCTACTGCAATCCTAGTTCTGCTACCCGCTGCCCACCGAGCGAAGCGTGTAGCGCGCGAGCTGGCACAGTGGAAGCGGAGCTGCGCTAGCTCGAGTACGTCCCGGCGTACGTGCGTATGATCCCAGCACGTCCGAGAAGACCGGAATGCAGCAGGCAGTTCACGCAGCTGCAGCAGACAGCCTACCTGACCCCATGTGTATGTTACCCTCGTATATGTCCATATGCGAGGTCCACGAGCTTCTGTGCATGCCCGGGATCACTATCGAGCCGTGGCGCGGGCGGCAGGGCCCCGCGCATTGCCGCTGTTGCCAACAGTTCCCGCACTCTTCCCACAATTGCCATTGACATATTGCCTGTGTGCGGTATGGGGAGAACCATGCGGCGAGGAATTACTGTTGCAGTTTGGGTGCTATAGCTGCTGCTTCTGCTTAGCGGGGCTTAGCAGTCTTAGTCCGTCTGAGTGTCATCAAATTCAAAACTCATTTATTCAAAGTAGGGTACACTGTACACTTTTTGAACCATCCACCAACTACTGCCTGCCTACATTCTAGCGATGCTGGAGAAGAGGAAACTGCGTAGAACATGGCAAATCCTGCGGTGCCCGACTATGAAGCCCTGCATCACCTTTCCCCGCGAGCAATCGCGACGTTGACGCGGCTCTTCAACGGAATCCTCCGTACCGGGCACTTCCCGTCCCTGTGGCTCGGCCGAGTCACCTCATCTCCAAGCAGGGGAAGAACGTCCTGCTGCCTGGGAGTTACCGTCCCATCACGCTTCAGGATTCTGCACCACCTCGCCTCGCCTACAACAAGCGAGAGCACTCCATCGCAGTATTCCTCGAAATGGAGAAAGTGTTCGATCGCTGAATGGAAGCAGGCGTTACTTTGCGGAATTCCATGATATACAATGAATATAAAATTATTTTGCTATAATCCGCTAACAGTGACAAATTTGTAGGCACAACACCACACAATCTTGTAGGCACAACACCACACAATCTTGTAGGCACAACACCACACAAATTCACCACAAAACAAACTCGACGATCGTTTCGCTCCGACACCGGAGCATCTTCAGGAGATGTCGACTTCACAACGGACGATTGCAAAGTGAGTTCGTGTCGAATGAGCGGTCTTATATATACTATATAGATATATATATAGATATATATATAGATATAGATGACTAAGCGGGGATAGTATATATAAGACCGCTCATTCGACACGAACTCACTTTGCAATCGTCCGTTGTGAAGTCGACATCTCCTGAAGATGCTCCGGTGTCGGAGCGAAACGATCGTCGAGTTTGTTTTGTGGTGAATTTGTGTGGTGTTGTGCCTACAAGATTGTGTGGTGTTGTGCCTACAAATTTGTCACTGTTAGCGGATTATAGCAAAATAATTTTATATTCATTGTGTTCGATCGCGTCTAGCACGCCGGCCTCATCTACAAGCTGTCCACGTCTACTACTCCCTGTCGAGTAGTCGAGACTGGCCACCTTCCTGTAAGACAGACATTTTCAAGTGGCGGTTGAAAACGCCCGGTCCACGGAGCGCCTCATCCGAGACGGTGGGCCCCAGGGAAGCTGCCTGTCGCCCGCCTGCTCCAGCCACCAGCCAGCCAGATACACGGACGACATTCCAGTTGCCAGCGGTGCCATGAGGGCGCTGTACGTCTACGACGCTGCCTTCATCACTACGTCGATGAACGGTCCGCACGCTGTGAAAAAAATGCAGCAAGTACTGGATGCACATCCCTGCACATTGAAGACTGAAGGTCAACGTGGTGAAAACTCAGGCGTAGGGCGGGCAAGAGCCCTGCTGCCCCCGGTGTCGCTCTCGGGAGAGACCGACGAGTGGTCCCCGAAGTCTAAATATCTGGGGGTGATCATCGACAGGAGCCTCTCGATGCGAAACCACGTCAAGAACGCAGACGCGCGCCATTCGAAGCCTCCTACGCCCCGTGCTGGCGTGCCACCTGCCTCTCCATGCAAAGTTGTGCGTCTACAAGGCGTCAGATGCACGCGACTCACCGACACTGCCCCAGCGTGGTATGCGTTGGTGAGCGAGTCGGGCCGCAAGTCGCTGCGGAGCCAGTAGTCGCTCACACTGCGCAGTATCACCCGAGCGCCACGCTTCGTACGGAACCGGATCATCTCCAGGGACCTGCGCATGGAGAGCCTAGACTTCGTTCGCCGCCTGAGCACCTCGATGTTCGCTCGCGCCGACGCGACGGAGCGCGAGCCCAGCATCTGCGGGGCATCTCGCCATACCATCGGGGACCGCCGGACGTCAGAGGCCTGCCACGCGACCTCGTCTCCCAGGACACAACTGGTTCCTCGCCGCTGGCTGATGGGCGCTCGCCAGGACCCTGCGGTGTGCTCGACCTCGCTGAGCGGCCCCACACAGACATACTCACTCAGCCGCAGCTCGCTGTTCGCTCGCGAACTCACGTGGGATCGATCGCTCTGCGGCGGTTTTAACCGGACTAGATATCACGGACATACATCCAACCCAATGCCCCGCCTGTACTGCACCACCTCGCTGCCACCTGCAACAAGCGCGAGAAAGCATTCGACTGCGTCTGGCACGTCGGCCACATCTGCAAGCTGTCTGGACTGATCGAGCTGAAACCCATACAGATAGCTATTGTGGCGCAGGCATCCACTAAGAAAGAATTTTTGAAAGCTAAATAGGGGTTGAAAGTTTGAGATTTATGTGAATCCACGCGGACAAAGTCGCGGGCGTCAGCTAGTTTGTTATAAGTGTCCTTTTTTCCAATGCCTATTCGTGCTTGCGTGCGTCAAAAATTAATTAATCTTGATTGTGATATATATAATTATTTATAGGTGCCAATCCTGTTATGTCTGTCTGTCTATGTTTAGACACACTCCTGTGCTTCGTATAACATGTATTGTAAAGCCGTCGGCCCGGCGTCTGATGCCTTTCAGGTCATCTCGGATAATCGTCCCGTCGGACTACGAGAGTGAGCGAATAGAATCAGCACGTGTGTTTGCGCACATTAATGGCATAATGTACGGTGGTTCCGCAGGCGGAGCTGCCCGGCTTCTATGACCCATGCGTGGGCGAGGACAAGCACCTCACCGTCAAGTACTTGTTCCACGGCGCGCCGCACTGCTGCACCGAGCCCGACACGCACGCCGTGCTGCTGCCGCGCAACAGTGAGTCTTCTTATAGCCCTTCTGCCCTACTCGCGTGCGTGGGTGAAGACAAGCACCTCACCATCAAGTACTTGTTCCACGGCGCGCCGCACTGCTGCACCGAGCCCGACACGCACGCCGTGCTGCTGCCGCGCAACAGTGAGTCTTCTTATAGCCCTTCTGCCCTACTCGCGTGCGTGGGTGAAGACAAGCACCTCACCGTCAAGTACTTGTTCCACGGCGCGCCGCACTGCTGCACCGAGCCCGACACGCACGCCGTGCTGCTGCCGCGCAACAGTGAGTCTTCTTATAGCCCTTCTGCCCTACTCGCGTGCGTGGGTGAAGACAAGCACCTCACCATCAAGTACTTGTTCCACGGCGCGCCGCACTGCTGCACCGAGCCCGACACGCACGCCGTGCTGCTGCCGCGCAACAGTGAGTCTTCTTATAGCCCTTCTGCCCTACTCGCGTGCGTGGGCGTGTCTGTGTGTGGGTGTGTGTGTGTCTGTGTCTGTCTGTGTGTGTCTGTGTCTGTGTATGTGTGTGTCTGTGTGTGTCTGTGTCTGTGTGTGTCTGTCTGTCTGTCTGTGAGCCCATTCTTGATAACTACTGAACCGATTTTGATGAAACTTGCACTGATCCTTAAGTTGAAATAAGCTGTATATTTGTTTGTAAGCCTTATAAATATACTATTACACTATGTGAATACACGCACACGTATGTGTGTGTGTGTGTCTGTCCGTTCCCCTGTGGAGCTCAAACGGTTGGACCGATTTGAATGCGGTTTTTTTGTTTGAAAGATGTCGAGAGTGTTGTTAGCTATGTTTGATGAAAATCGGGCCAAAATGGCCGCCGCTACAAAATGGCGGATTACATATTTTATCACAACACCCTCAATATGGGTATCAAATGAAAGGGCTTGACTAGTAGAATAGCACTATGCAAATCCAAGATGGCTGCCACCACAAAATGGCGAATGTCGGGGGTTTTTTTAAATTTTTAATTTATACTTGTACAATATGGTTTAGTCTAAATTATTTAAACTGTAGCAATACTAATACACTATAATCTGTCTTCGCAGATCATCGAATAAAGAATAGATCCTGAAGGTTAAAGCCGAGGCGCACGAAGTCGGCGGCGCCGTCCAACACGTTCAACGCGAGTGTAACAAATGCATAAACATACAGCTTTCGACTAGTGAATCTGCAGTGCCCTACAATTTGGCTTAGCTCCAAAGTTTTGATAGTCACATAGCGATTATCGCTATGATCGATGTTGATCACAAGTTCAATGTTTTGGAGTTGCCACTATGCCATGCCTTTAATATTGAAAATGATTGTGATTACAATTTTGTAACACAAACAATAAAATCAATGTTCAAGTATTAATAAAATCAATTATGAGAGAAATCAATGTTTCAAAGATGGACGATTGTTGACGCGATATGACCGAATAGAAATTATAACAAATTAAATGGCTATTTTAATAATGATACAATGATTTATTGTTGTATAATAATTGAATTGATGTGATGATTTCCCTTGTTTTTACAGTGACGATTATAACAAATCAATGATATATATTAATTTTATTATGACTTTGTCATAACAATTATTATGATTTCCTTGAATTCAATTAGTCTTAAAATTTAAATGGTTCGTTGTTGTTAGAAAAAATTAAATGTTATATTTAGTTGTAGTTAGTCTCTTTTTTTTGGGCCAATTAACGCCAATTTAATAAAGAATGTTGTATCTTTTATGTTTGTATTATTTCAACACCCTTCGCAAAAATAATTTTATTTTTCGTCGTTTATTCCCACTAGTTCTGTTGATCAGTTCATTGACAGAATTGGTACTTAACTACTGGGATTTTTTTTTTCACTAGTTCTGGAAATAAAAAAGCACAAAAAAGTTCCCAATAGTTCTAGACCGTAGTGTAGAAGTTATAGTTCTAGAAGTAGTGCTAGAGCTAATGGGAAATTTTTGTCTCACTATGTCTGTGGTTTTTTCTGACCGAATTTCTGGGAATAATTTTTTTAACAGATATGTGACACGGATAAACACAACCAATCATTAATAAAACCGGTCAAGTGCGTGGCGGGCCACGCGCAGTGTAGGGTTCCGTAGTCACAATCCTCGAAAAACAGATATAACTCCTTAACCTGTGAACCCTACTTAGCCGTGATAGTTTTCCTTTAAAATTGATTATATACCCTACTGCTGTGAATTTTTTCAAGTTCCTATATACTGCCATTTGGCTGATAGAGGGGGGGGACACTTGACTCTAATAAAAATTTGCACTTTAAAACATCATATTTTACAAACGGATCTAGAAATCGAAAAATGATGTTCCCACACCCACAGTATTTTTAAAAGACCTATTCAACGATACCCCACACTATGGGGTAGACGAGAAAAAAAATATTCATCCCCACTTTACATGTAGGGGAGCTACCCTAAAAAAAAATATTTATCAAAATTTTATTTCACCACTTTGTCGGCGTGATTAATATTTATACTCATGCCAAATTACGGATTTCTAGCACTAATAGTCTCTGAGATTAACCGAGGACGGACGGACAGACGGACAGACGGACAGACGGACAGACGGACAGACGGACAGACGGACGGACATGGCGAAACTATAAGGGTTCCTTGTTTACTACGGAACCCTAAAAACAATAGAAAATAATATATTAATTTCAATATAATAAAGTTTTCAAATCTAATTGCATAGCTGATTTTCTTGTCTGGCAGATTGTGACTCGTACGAACTGAACATTACAACGTGCTTTTGGAAACATAGGTAGGTAGGTTGGGTCAAAATAACCAAAAACTTCTCAAATCATACTCTGAATACCTTATGCGGATTCTGAAACTCACTTCACCAGTAATGTTCAACTGAGTAAAAAATTATGAGGTACCTTCAATGCGCAGAAGTCGAAAATGAGGTATCTCGGGGTGTGAGGGGGTCGCGGGGAGGGCGTGGGGATCGTTCGTAAGCACTGATTAGCTCTCGCGGATCCCTCGTAAGCGCTGATTGGCTCTCCAATCGTATTGTGTCCCGCTCACTCGTACGAGGCTGCGCGCACTTGAAGGTCACCGGTCGACTTACGTGCCGGGAGTTATAACAGCCCATTCTTGATGACTACTGAACCGATTTTGATGAAACTTGCACTGATCCTTAAGTTGAAATAAGCTGTATATTTGTTTGTAAGCCTTAATATACTATCACATTATGTGAATACACACACACGTGTCTGTGTGTGTGTGTCTGTCTGTTCCCCCGTGGCGCTCAAACGGGTGAACGAACCGATTTGAATGCGGTTTTTTTTTTTGTTTGAAAGGTGAATTAGTCGAGTGTTAGCTGTTTGATGAAAATCGATTCAAGATGGCCGCCGCTACAAAATGGCGGATTACATATTTTTTCACAACTCCCTTAATATGGGTATCAAATGAAAGGGCTTGACTAGTAGAATAGCACTATGCAAATCCAAGATGGCCGCCGCCACAAAATGGCGAGTGTCGGGGGTTTTTTAAATTTTTAATTTATACTTGTTATTGCTATTGATAATACTTAGGTGCTAAAAATTAGAAACTGTTTGAAATCGACTATTTTTTTTTTAATGCAATACTCCCTTTAATAATCGGCGGCTTTTGATGGCAAAATACCATAGCGTTCGCCACCAGGTACTGCGCCAGGGAAGTCGAAAGTTCCTCACTCTATCACAGAAAAATATTACATCTTTATCTTTCTAGAGTTGGTCCCGGGTGGCTGTTTTAGTCTTTTTTGGTTACCCACTAAGGAACTGAGGTGATAGGTGTATAATTATGCGTTTAACGTTTAAGGGTTGGTTTAAATAGTTTTTTTTTGCATGAAATAGGTAAGTACGTATAATTTCTGATCACTTTTTCCTCTAGGCTCTTTTAACATCAGATTTTTTTGACGTCTTATAAATCGATGAACGCCAGCCGCACGCACGACAAATCATGACTCATTGTCACATACCGTGTACAAGCGAGAGCGCGGAACAAGCGATGGAGGTAATGTTTTCAGACGTTATCACGTAATTGTCCGTAAACAGACTACAGACAGCAATTTTTTTTTATTTTTAATTTCGATGTGCCGTCAAGGATTGATCAGGTTTTCAGCGGCGCGGCGGCACGGCGGCGCCTGCGCAGGTTTCCGCGGGGTGCAGCGCCGCCGCGCCGCCGCCGCCGGAGCAGGCAGCGGCGCAACATAAGTCGCCCCCGCGCCGCGCGGCCTTCAGTCGCACCAGCGAACCGCGCACGCCGACACGTTCCCGAGACGCCCACTCGCGCACCGCAACGCCGACTTGCACCACGCGACCACTCGACGGCGACACTGTACTCAGCTCGTTACCACTCACCAGTTACCAGTTGCCAGTTGCCAGTAAAGTGACACGGACAGTCGCGCGCCGCCCTTTCTCTCACGCGCCGCGACCGTGCCCCGAGACGTGAATGCTAAGCCGCTAGCCGGACTGCTAGACCGGTTTGCTCTCCTCTGCTCTAGGAGCTCTATCCGCTCTCGAACACAAAGGGTGAGTGACTATTTGTTTCACCACTGCGTTAGCGAATTCGCACCGCGAGTTTTTTGAATTCTTAGGTGACTTTCCGAAGCATATTACTCGCACTAACTAACATAATATTTACTACAAAGGTATCTACTTGGAGAAATCCAAGGAGTCATGGATTTCTCACGTTGTCGTTTCGCTCGGCCCTTCCCTTGCCGTTAAGGTGAACGGCTCGGAGATCGGACATTATTTGTAAATATGGTATCTACGCGAATTTGTCGACGGACTATATTTTTTTGTACTTTTTTTCCACTCAAGTTTTAACTCCGTACCGATGTCACAGTGAAAAGCGGCCGTCGATTCGACGCGAATGTTTAATTCTTTTGTTCGCGCGCTATTCACTCACGACAGGTAGGTAAGTACCTAGATATGAAAATGTACAAAACCATTACGAGAACAGCCCGCTAACGTTGGCTAAGATAATAATGAAAAACGTTAATGCTCGAACGAAGCGCTGAATGCTGATTTGTTGATAAATCTACCTAGAAAATTTTAACTTTGCAATTGTGAGTAGGTAAGTACTTAGGTAGGTATCTACTTAACTAGCTAGCTAAGTAGCTAACTTTTCACATAGGTACCTAATTAATTATTATTATCAGGTGCTTGCTTAATTTCTTCATAATTTGTTCATAATATTACGTGACGATATCAGCTCGTGCAGTGTGCTGTTGGCACTTAAAAATTGTATAAAAATTTCTTATTAGATAAATATTCTTATAAGATGGCTGGCGGCTGCCATACAAATAGAAACGGAACTAGATTTGCAAACTCTACTTGCCTTACTCTATTTCGCTCTAAGATACTGTTTACTGTTCAATAGAAATAAAGGATACAAAAAAACTGTTTTCATTAATCACTGGTATATAAAGGCGAAAATAAAACCTGTTTAAAAACGAACGTTCGTGGTGCGAAGGTGTCCTGTAGTGGTTTTATCCTCTCGGATCTTGGAGATCTGCATCGAAACTCGTGAGGGGCGCGTCGCGCGGAAAACAGCGAAACTGACATTTCCTTTGCGAAAACATAGAACACTGTTTAATTTCCTTTTCTAACAGTTGTTGGCAGACCTAGCCATGATATTATGATTAATTAATTATTCTGTTTGATTACGATGATATGAAATGTTAATTATGACTCTTTATACTCTCTGACTACCGACCCTCAAGTGTTAGGTGTTGGTTGACGCAAGAAAACGTATTTGCTGTAAGTAGCAAAAATGGCGTAAGTAGACTGAAAACATAGTTAGAATCAGTTTTTTTTCTGCGTCGAATGATCTAGGTCTTTATATTGGTCTAGGTCTAGATATTGCTGCAGTAAAAAAAAAATTATAAAGTTGTAACATTTAAAAAAAATTTATGAGTTAAAATTGTTGTAAGTCTCCAAAAAACCGTGTTTTTGATAGTTCTTTAGTCTTTTTCTACTTACAGCAAAAGTGCAATCTGAGTCATTTTTTACGTCCGTAAAACATGGAACTGAGCAATTTCCATACAAATAATACATACTTACGCCATTATTTATGTCTGTAAATGAAAAGTCAATTGCTGTAAGTAACCAAAAACTATTTCTTATAACTTTAGGAAAGGCAAAGTATAATAAAAATAAAATATGAATTAAAACATACTTAATGCTGCCTACAAACCACCGTTATAATTCGTACGATTCGGCAATACCTACCATCGCATAAATAAATAAAATTGCTTGTCAGTGATTCGAAATATCTCATATTAAACTTTTATTATGATCATATTATGCTCATAATTATTATGATTATGTGAACGATAGCGTAACCGAAATCCACGTTTAAAAAATTTTGTTTGTCTGTCTGTTCGTCGTTGACTTTTATCCTGCGAATATTTATGGTCCAGCCTGCCCGTATATAAATGAACTGAAGTTTGGCACAAAGAAATGAAACGAAATGAAGTTTATTTGTTCTATATTCAGTAAGTACATATTTATTTACACATAATAGATTATTATAATTGAGTTCCAAACATGTTTTGCGTCAAACAAACAAACAACATTAGCCTGCAAAATATTTAAATACTTATATAAAACATAGTTAACTCTTACACATTATTAAACTTTATTAGTCTAATTACTAGACTTAAATAATGAGCATTTCATTAATAATTATTATGTTTGTTTGAACATAGAAAATAAATTCAAAATTTGTAAAGCATTTGTAAAGCTACGGGATGGGTATATCCGGGAGACGAATACTATAGGTTACTTTTATGGTTAGCATAAACCTTTAGTGGTGTTCGTAATGGAATATTCTAGATTTCACAGAGTAGGTAAGTTATTTGAAATATTTTTACGATACAAAATAATAATTATTGATGACAGTTCATATCTACAGTACGTGCTTCTGATAGGCGTTACTGCTAGTTTTATTCCAATAGTGTCGTTTGGTAATTACAACTAATTTTATTTTAACTGATTCTATTCAATCATGAAAAAAAAACTCAGTTTTTTTCAATTTTTAGTGGGGTAGCTTAAAAAAAATTAACTGATACCAAAGCCATAATATTATCCTCGAAATAATTACGTTTTCCTGAAAAGTGTAATAAATAGGTATAACCCCCGGCACGTAAGTCAAGCGGTGACCTTCAAGTGCGCGCAGCGTCGTACGAGTGAGCGGGACACAATACGATTGGAGAGCCAATCAGCGCTTACGAGGGATCCGCGAGAGCTAATCAGTGCTTACGAACGATCCCCACGCCCTCCCCGCGACCCTCTCACACACCGAGATACCTCATTTTCGACTTCTGCGCAATCAGATCTGCGTCAAAGGTCAACTCTAGACTTATATGCCGTGACTTGTACCTACTTAATAATTGTAATATAAAGTATAAAAGCGGTAAAATAGGTTTTTTCAAACGAGTTAAAGTAGATATGTAAGCCCGAGCCGAAGGCGAGGATCTACCATCGGTACGAGTTTGTAATAAAGCTCAACGCCCTTGTGTTACTTGTATCACACGACGTTTTCAATACATTTGTGAGGAAACAGACAGTAAATTAGAATGAAAACCCTCGTAGGTCAACTACATAGCTCGAAATTTTGTCGGAGAGTTTTATCCGTCGGACTTATTTCTATTATTATTTTCTTCTTCATCACTTAAGTAAACCAATTATAAATCTAAAACCAAAAATAATACACAAAAAGTCGATACAAATGTTTTTGTTTTGCTATACCTATAATTAAATTCAATAATTCGGCTTTAGGTCAACAGTCTCCACCAAATATCCAAATTTAAGGTTTATTTTTTCAACATTTTTCCTCTTTCCCCTCCAAATAAACGTAGCTTGTGTTAGGAGTAGGTACGATAATAGCGCAAGTAGGATTTGAACTGTCAACCTTTCGGTTCTCCCTCCACGCCCGGTGACCGTTGCGCTATTGAGGCTTCGATTCCGTGACGTACAGACGGACGGTCCACTCCGCTTTCCTTGGTGAGCGTTGCGTGCAAGTATCACAACGCACGAGAAAAGAAAAACAATCTAAATTTCACTGTTAATAAATAGTCCACCTCCTGCATCCGTATGTTTAAAAATTAATAAAAACAATCTTAATGGGCAAACAATTAATTGAATTATCAACGGACCGACTAATTGTTGTTTTTATCAACTCAACCACAGGAACTTATCGAAACGTAGACCTGTTGCTTAGAAAGTTAAACAAAACTTGTATTACGTACCTACTTGCTTGTACTTTGTAACTTGTAGGTACCTATTGCATACATGGGTACGATTTTTTTAGTTCATATTATGAAAACTTGATAACTTTCGAGTTTATGGATTTTACGAAATTCGCAAAGTCCATATTTTATTTGTAGTACCTACTTAGCAGTTATTAAAAATGTGAGTTAAATACGTAACAAGAAATTATTACGTACCTACGGTAGGTATATAGTACCTATTAGTACCTAGTAGGTTTCAGAACGTATGAAAAACAAAACTTGGGATTTTCACCAACAGTAACTAGTTAAATTAATTACAATAAAATAAAAGACGTACCTAGTGCAGATTTGGAAGCTAGTCCAGAGATATTAGTATTTCAATCTTAAAGCTAAACATCGCTCATTAGCAAACAAACGAATTGATTACAAACAACATTTAAGTAGAGCCTAAAATGATAGCAGCGTGAATATACGCGCGCGCGTTTGTGTGCCAACACTAAATTAGTTAGATACTTACATTACTTTAGGAGCTTAGTTTAGTTACATAATAAGATTAAAACGGTTTTATTATTGAGATTTCATTTTATTTTTAACCCCCGACGCAAAAACGACGGGGTGTTATAAGTTTGACGTGTCTCTGTGTGTGTGTGTGTCTGTCTGTTCCCCTGTAGCGCCCAAACGGGTGGACCGATCTGAATGCGGTTTTATTTATTTTGAAAGGTGAATTAGTCGAGAGTGTTGTTAGCTATGTTTGATGAAAATCCATCCAAGATGGCCGCTGCTACAAAATGGCAGATTACATATTTTTTCACAACTCCCTTAATATGGGTATCAAATTAAAGGGCTTGACTAGTGAAATAGCACTATTGCAAATCCAAGATAGCCCCCGCCAAAAAATAGCGAATGTTGGGGGTTTTTAAAATTTTTAATTTACACTTGTTGGCTTTTAATTCTAATTTACACTACTGTCATAAAGGCGAAAGTTTGTGTGTGTGTGTGTGTGTGTGTTACTCTTTAATGCAACTACCGAACGGATTTGGCTGTTTTGAATGGAGATAGATTATGCCCTGACTTAATATCACATAGGCTAGGTACTTTTTATCCTGGAAAAATCCACAGTTCCCACGAGATTTTGAAAAAACCGAAATCTATAGCTACAGCTATAGGTAGATTACTATAGCAAACTTCCTTGAAAGTAGGTATAAAGGTTGGAAAAGGGAGCGGGAACGGGAACTGGAAATCCACGATTCCCTCGGGATTTGTGGAAAACCGAAATTCACGCGGGCGAAGCCGCGGGCAGAAGCTATATATAGGTATATATGACTGTAGAATTTTTAATTCTGTATAATATGATGTCTCATTACGTACTGAGTGTGATTTTAGAAACTTGTGCTCGAGTGCGCATCAATTTGACACGCGGGCTCCTCCCGCTTCGCCGTTCTATCCTTGATAATATATTTCTGTGTTGGTTGTTACATTTCGTAATATTTGGAATGGCTGAATTATTTTGTATGTAGATTATAATTGGTTGGTATTCAAAACCTTGAATAGTCTGGTTATATCAAGTGCATTCACGTTGCCAAATCTAAACTACCTACTAGTTGTGAAGCTAGTGGCAATAGTTTAAGTTTAAATGCATCGACTTTCTAAGCACTATGTAATATTTTATTTATTCATAACAATACGTGTAAATATACAATTTTTTGTATATTATAGACAAGAGTTACTACGAAAAATATCTAACTTTTCTTAATTTTTATTAGATACTAAAATATTTGCGTATAGTCTGGGATGAAATCATTTAACGATTATTACCACCGGCTCCCATACTAGTGCGTCTAACCAGTGAACCGGTTTTGCTTATCGCTGAATCCGTTTCAAATACCAGTCCAGCCAACTTAGCCTAGGACTTACATCGATTTGAAAAACTTTTGATTAATATGTATCTATCATCCGTAGATTTACACTCATCCTAGTGCTGGAATCAACCTGAGATTTACAATCGTCCTATTATTTTCATAATAATATTTATTTAATACTAGATGATATCCACGGCTTCGCCTGTGTGGATTTAGGTTTTTAAAAATCCTGTGTGTACTTTTGATTTTCTAGAACAAAAAGTAGCCTATCCGTCCCCAAAACGGAAAAATCTCGTGGGGTCCCCACGATTTCGGAATGCAATTCCTTACAGCATCAGGGTTGAGGAGTTGGATATGTACCTATTCAACGATAAAGTCTTTAATTGGTACCCCCAATACCAATTTAAATAATCGACAGTTCCTAAATCCCATTAGTTTTGGGGATCAGGGTCCCCTACAGCATCAGGATTGAGGAGTTGGAACCCAAATTTTTTACAGGACAATGTCGCAATGTTTCTCTATGGATTAAAAAAAGAATTACGCAAATCGGTTCAGAAATCTTGGAGATATCGGTGTACATAGGTAGAAAAACATAACTCCTCCTTTTTTTAAAGTCGGTTAAAAAAGTAGCCTATGTTACTCCCAGGTTAATTCTCTACTTGTATGTGAAAGTCCCGTCAAAATTGGTTCAGCCGTTCCGAAGATTAGCCCGTTCAAATAGACAGACAGACAGACAGACAAAAATTTTAAAAACGTTTGATTCGGTTATGGTACAGTTCAAATAACCATATGAGCTTGATATGAGGTAGTTATTTCGAAATTACAGACAGACACTTCAATTTTATTTATTAGTAGGTATAGATATTAGTATAGATTAGTATAGATTCTTAACCACCACCACGACCACCACCATTAAAGCCTTTTTTAATGTCCCACTGCTGGGCACAGACATCCTCTCTCATAGGAGAGAGGGATTTAGAGCTTAGACCCGCCACGCTGCTCCAATTGGCGGGCTAAATTATAATTAATTAATTAATTAAAAATAGGTTCCACTTTTTGGAAATTTGAGTGTTTTCTCTGTACATACAGCTCGAAAAGTAGGTAGGTACTTACTTTCGTAATCTAGCTGCCAGTTTGTCAAATGAACACATTTAATAATTACTTTTTTAATGCATACCAAGCTACGGCAATCATTATTACTAATACTAATAATAGCCGAGTACAAACTACACTCGGTCGTTCTAGATACGAGATTTTAGATAGATATGGATATTTATATGAGTATAACGAGTAATGATTATTAAATCGGATTCGATTATGCATACTGATATGAAATTAATTCGGAAATCCAATAACGTCGGATAGGTACCTACAGCGGTTATTGAGGCCTGGCAACACAACCGCGTACGTCGCGTCGATGCACTCTCACCGTCACTCTCCAACCTGTAAATTTTGTCAATTCCTTAGGGGCTGTCCATTAATCACGTGAGGTTCGAAAGTGGGGGGGAGGGGTTCGGCAAAAATCACGAAATATCACAAGAGGAGAGGGGGTATAGTACAATATCACGTGTACTTATTTTTTCGTCAAACGCGTGATTTCTAAACCGTATTAATTTTCTAGAATTAAGGATCAGGATAGGTTCGCAGGCTACTTTGGAGGTACAACAGCTACTATAAAGATTCACCATATTTTATTCTTAAGAAGCTGACCTACCTTAAAGTAAATCATGTGCCACTGAAATACCAAACGTACCTCTAAGTAACTGATGTACCTCTAAAGAAAACAGCAGCAGTGTTTCTGTAGAAGCTGGCGCACCTCTCAAGTAAATCAAATGCCACTGAAATACCAAACGTACGTCTAAGTAACTGATGTACCTCTAAAGAAAACAGCAGCAGTGTTTCTGTAGAAGCTGGCGCACCTCTCAAGTAAATCAAATGCCACTGAAATACCAAACGTACGTCTAAGTAGCTGATGTACCTCTAAAGAAAGCAGCAGCAGTGCTTCTGTAGAAGCGAAGAGTAGAGGACCGACACTCTCAAGTAACCAGCATACCCACACAGTAGTGATCGTAGGTACCACTTATTCAGCCGTTGCACTTTGAAGTTTCAACTAAAAAAAGTGGTCCATTAGCACCCCATTTAGCCCTTAACTTCAGGGAAAATATTTCAATGTAAACTGAAACACAGCTGAGGACAAAATTAACCAAACTAAAAGGTAGCTGAAAAGCTGTCGCAACTTGTCTCACAGTTGTTTACCTACGAGTACCTGCCTAACCCGACTTTCGCTCGATTCTCGCAATTTTGTCATTACATAGTTACGGAACGATGAACTCTGATGAAAACAGTTATATACGTGTTTATATTTAATATTCTGAACTCAGGCATGAGTATTGAATAGAATAGAATAGAATAGAATAGAAAAGATTTTTAATCAAATAAACATTTACAAGTACTTTTGAATCGTCAATTGAATCTACCACTGGTTTGGAATGTTGTTCCAACCGAGAAGAACCAGCAAGAAACTCGGCGGTTGCTCTTTTTAAAAACAACAATATAACGATTTATATAAGTACATGATTGAAATGCCGTCTCGCGGATTGCTGGAACGAGTTAAATGTGATAAATAATAAGTACTTATAATATTATTTAATACATCGATGCCGCATACGTTACGCTTTTAAAATTCCGCAGGAATCCTTCAATTTTCTGGTATAAAAAGTACCTATACTCTATTTCGGTATTCAGCTCACGAGCTCTATCTCTATCTGAATCAGATTTCATGAAGAACGGTTGAGCGGCTGAGCCGTGTAAAGGGAACAGACCGACTGACACATTTTTACCACAGCAACCGACCTAGCTCAACGGGTCGCGAAGCTGCGGTACAACCGGCGCGGGCGGGGCACATAGTTCAATGAACGGATAGGCATAGTGGTAACATAGGGCGAAGCAAAATAGCGGCGTGTGGGCTATAGACCTATTCTATATGTCCAACAGTGGTCGTGTATGACGACTACGAAGCAAAGAGACCTGAGGGTTTTACACGATAGGTTCTGTACCAGTCAATTCCCTTAATCACGACTACGTGAATGATGAACGACGCGTCAGAGAATTATCCTGATATTTGTCACGCAAAACATCAGTCACTGCAGCGACTTGGCAAAACTGACAGAAAGATCTACCGTGTAATGAACGCGTTGATGTCGGAGGGAGCGGATAATAATTACTTGTGTAAGTAAGTAGGTATAACAAACCGTAAATGTATCGTCATTTAATAAAAATGCCACATAAAGCGACCAAGGCTCGAGTTAAAATACAATATAGTTAATAGTTATGTAGCCATCCATAATAATAAAACTTCCCATAATAATAAAACATCTACAGACTTGCCAACTATAGTTGGCTGCTGACATTCCAACCTTTTTAATAATATTTAACGATTTGTGATTGCGGTTATCGACCAGCTGGGGATTCAGATTTTTCCCGCGGTTCATAAACATTCATTCATAGACACAATTGCTTTACAAGTAGAAACAAATCGTAAGTTATAATTGTATAACCGAAGCAGAATATTGTTAAGAAATAGTAAGTACGAGTAAACAGTTTTGCTATTGTAGATTTTAACATAATCAATTACAAGAATATTACACTATCAATTTATTTGGGAAAAGTGCGGGTTTGATTCCTGATAATCTTCGAATGCTGTTTTTTTTAATATAGATATTTGTCTCTAATGGCGGTTAGAGAGTGGTCAGAGAGTGGTCAGCGAGCAGTCAGAAAGTGGTTAGCGAGGGGTTAGAGAGCGGTCCGCTCTTAAACAAACACACTGTACAGTCCGGTTGCGAGTCGTGACTGTGACTGTGGGCTGCCGACCTAAACTGCAGTTGTTAATTGGGTTGTCTGTAGCTATGCTTTTAAATCGGTGGGTATTGTGATCGGATCTAACTAGTTCTATCCGGATTAGCTTCTTTTAAATTGCGCGCTGTATCTTCAATTTGTATGCGTTAAAATATTAAATTTTCCTATAATTACGCGAACATTAAAAACAGCGATTAACAATAGACTCGTGTTTATTAACAAACCCATATAATTGCTTTTCCGAGGTACCTAAAAACGTACCTGTGTGGGCATCATAGGCTCTTTGTTTACAATAATGAAAATCTTTAGAATCAAAATTATCTTGAGTGGTTTTTTCTCATTATTATTACGAATTTTTAAAAGAATTATTAGCTTCGATGGAGTTACGGAATAACACTGTAATAAATTCGCGTTGAATTGAAAACCCCTTCCTTTTTTGCAGTCAAAAAGAAAGCATAAGCACTCTAAATTAAAAAGTAAACATTCCTCAGTAAGTAATAACAAAAATACATACCAGGACGGCATAAAAGTAAACAAGTTCGCATAATTTCCGCGATCCAGTGTTGCAGGGGACGTGCGGAACTAACAGGATACTTTTAACATCGGTGAATAAGGTTCTGTCGCCTCAAAATTTTCTCGTGAATTCTCTCGGAACTAAATAATGACGTAAATCGATATCTGTTGGTTAAATAATGACGTAAATCGATATCGATATAATTCTAGATGCAAATAAATAAAATTGAAGAGTCTGTTTTATTTACCGGGCTAATCTTTGGAGCGACTGAAACGATTTGATGAGCAGGATTATACAAGAAGTGACCTAGGCTTCTTTTTTATCCCGGAAATGTATAGGGGTTCTTGCGTAAAAAAATATTTTATAGGTACAATCTAAACGCTGAATTTATACAAAATTCGGCACAGTAGGTGCATACCGGAGACGGACATCTCGGGAAATCAAAGATTTTCCACAGAATTAAAAAAAAACTAAATCCAGAATTCATTAACTGGGATCAGAACTATAACTACCCGGCGATTGTAAACGTCGGGCGTTAGAAGCGCACATCTAGCTATTTACTTAGAGTCAGTCAGACTAGTTCAGTCGTAAGTTCGAGCGATAAAAGCGACCGAATCGCCGATCGCCGATACTAAAAGTATCGCGGTGGCCACTGTCCCCGGCTATGCAATCGGCGGAATGTATAAGGACGGAATATCTCACAGCGGCCAATTAGATCTATTGCGTTGACGCTGAGATGTTGCGTGTGGGGATTTTGAACGTATTCTCTTGCCAATTTCCGCCCTCTACTTCGCCTTTTTAACCCCCGACCCAAAAACGACGGGGTGTTATTAGTTTGACGTGTATGTGTGTGTGTGTGTGTGTGTGTATGTGTATGTGTGTGTATTTGTCCGTTCAACAGTAGCGCGTAAACGGGTGAATCGATTTGAATGCGGTTTTTTTTTGTTTGAAAGGTGAATTAGTCGGGAGTGTTCTTAGCTATGTTTGATGAAAATCGGTCCCAGAAGGCCGCCGCCACAAAAAGGCAGATTACATATTTTCACTACTCCCTCAAAATGGGTATCAAATGAAAGGACTCGACTAGTAGAATAGCGCTATGCAAATCCAAGACGACCGCCACTACAAAATGGCGAATGTATTTTGAGGGTATTTAAATTTATAATTTATATTTGGTTATAGGCACGCTGTTAAATTAAAATAAGTAAACATAAAATAACTTTTTCGAAAACATGATCGAGATTTTCGAGACGTGTACGAGTGTTTTGTGTTTCGATCGCGGTTTTGGGATTTAGCCGTGAGATCGTGACAAACAGACACACTAACTATATGATAATATTGACATAATATTAGGCGTAGAATATGAATATTGGTTGCGAAAGCGGACATTTCAGCACACTGCATCGGTGACACACGAGTAGAGTAAGCGATTTTCTGACAATAACAAATTACGAAATAAATCTATATATAATATATAGGTAGTAGGTATTATATTGAATAATTTGTGTTAAGCAACTGAAAATAGTCCTGCACTGTCTACACGCGGCCCAACGGAGCTGCAATGATTATCCATTTTACCTACTGTAAAAAATGAGAAACATTATAGAGATTCATACACTCCCGTGTACCGAGACAGGGATGTCACTAAAGCAAATTGCAAGTTCACCGCGAAATGGATAAAATCCCAAAATGGTCGGGCTGTGTTTGAAAAAACCTTTTTGTCGAATAAATTATTTCTAGTTTTAGATTCCAATATTGGAACGAAGTTCCTTATTGCGCGTTGCAAACGGGGGCTAGACGGAAAAAATTAAGAGAAAAAGTTGTAACGACACTTTTCGCTATAGTTGTAAGCCGTGCGGCGTGCGCGTGTTTCTCTGTCTGTCTTTCTCTCTCTTATAGAAAGCAAGCCAGTTATTTTCGTTTAGGCAGGTAGGTAGGTAGAGGTAAGTAGAGGTAGAGGTAGGTAGGTAGAGGTTGAGTGTATACGGGTTTTTTGTACATAATAAATAATAAAAAATAATAACTTTATACAATATAACCCGGTATCCCTTGACACCTCTCAAGTTTTTTTTTCTAGTCTCTAAGTAGGTATAAAAGTTGGAAAAGGGAGCGGGAACGTGAACCTGAAATCCACGATTCCCTCGGGATTTGTGAAAAACCGAAATTCACGCGCGGGAAGACGCGGGCAGTAGCTAGTTTTATATATATATAGATAAGTCATTTTCCTTCTAGTTTTCAATTTATGGCTTACCTACCAAAAATCTTATAAATTCTCAATAAGTCCCGTTAACTTCTCCGGCTCGTTTTGTTTTGTCCGCGGCAAATGTCACTTTGACTAATTATTCTTTTCCGCATAATCAATTATTATAATGGTTAAAAAATAATAAGTAGATATGTGAAATGCTAATAGATGCCTATTTGTTAACTTTCTTTTATTATTATTCCAAGTCTGTATTTAAATGTTTTTTAACGATTATAACTCTCATTCCACGACGACATATTATTATTATCTTTATATATATAAAACAAAGTCGTGTTAGTTCGAACACTTATAACTCGAGAACGGCTGGAGCGATTATCATGGTTATTGATTTGTTGTATTTGTCTCCGTCCCGAATAGCATAATAACTATTAAAAACATTGGAAAATTGTCGAAAAAGTAAAATAAAAGATAAAACATTTTCCCATACAAAATGTTCACGGGTTTCGTAACTGTCAAACATACCGTCGCGTGGATACGGTAAACTCTCTCACCCGTACCTATATGATTTTTCCGTACGTACGTTTGTCACCTAACTCCTCCTAAACGGCTGGATCGATTTGGATGAAATTTTGTTTGTATATTTCAATCCTAGTTGGGTATTACCAGGTACAGGTAACCTACCGGGTCTCAGTAGGTGGCGCCGATGTCGGTATGTCACCGGGCAGGACGAAGTCTGCCGGGTTCACTAGTTATTCATAAATCTAAATGGGCTTTAAGCCCAACTCCACAATGGCGGGACGAGTCATAAATTTTTGTATCAAGATAAACTTGAAACGATAGTCCATGTAAAGTAATGTATTCTAGCAAGAGATAAGTGCTGTGATTAAATATTAACGAGACTGGATGACTGCGGTCACCGCTCGTTAGTGTTATCGGTTCATTACCTAAATACCACATACGCATCGGCCTCGGGCCGGCCAGTGGCCACGCAATCTACCGGCTAGCTGTGTATCATGAGCTCCTGGATTCGTGCGCGGAATATGGCCAAAATATAAAAGTTTTTGAGATTCCTGCCAAGAAGTTTGCAATTGGCAATTTTTAACCCCCGACACAAAAACGACGGGGTGTTATAAGTTTGACGTGTCTCTGTGTGTGTGTGTATGTGTGTGTGTCTGTCTGTTCTCCCGTAGCGCTCAAACGGGTGAACCGATTTGAATGCGGTTTTTTTGTTTTTTCAGCCAGGAGTTTCGTGCCTTGTAGAGCACTTTTCGTGCGTCTTGCGCTTGATCTTTCGCTCCGTTCCATCGGGTATGAATCGGGAAATGGGAAAACTACTGTGATCAGGTAGGGAGTAGGTAGAGAGAGCAATGGGCATCTGTTTTTGCGCAAAATCTTGTATTCTATAAAAATAAACCTTGCGTAGTTAGTTGGCTAGTAGCCTCCGGAGTCCGGACCATGAGGTCGGCCGACGTGGCCGAAATTCGGTCAGGCGAACATTAAAATAAACATTTATTTGTAATGCGACTTATCTTCTATGTAACCAGTGGTAGATTCACTTGTTTATTACCTGACTTCAAAAAAAGGAGGTTATCAATTCGACACTATGTATTTTTAACACAAACACAAGGACGGTTGTTTATCCAGCAAGCTGTACTATTCGCTTTAGCTGCTTTTTACTGCTGAAGCTTCCAACCAACGCTAACTAATTTTTATTTGGAGCAACTTAAACTTAACTTAATTTTTATTTAAGTGGCTTTATCAAACGACGAGTCAACAATTATACACGCGTCTTTAATGACACTAAGGGCCTGTTTCACCGCCTTCTGATCAGTGTCGGATAGTCTAAACGTAAGTTTTATCACTTTCTTACTTTATGTCAAGTGACAAAGACAATATTTGACTAAGCAATCCGACACTTATCAGAAGGTGGTGAAACAGGCCCTAAATCTTTTTAAAATTTTCCGACCAAATAAAAGATATTGCTGGCGAGAATATTTGATTAATTAGAGTTTACATACGAGTTCAGGCCACCTATGCAAAGCCGGGACAAGTAAGTTAGGCGATATAATTATGATTAAGTAGAAGATCGATTTATTATTATTGATCCCAGAAATCGCTTTGAAGCAAAACAATATAACGCATTCTGTGGCAATACCTAAATTATTGTACCTTAATAAATAAGTTATTCGAACCGAGTTTGATCGAGCGATTCAGATTTATCCTGAACACTTTCTAATTGGCGATACACACTCATGCGAAACGAGGCGCAAGGCCCAAGTGTCGGGTCGAACATTTTACATAGTTCGATGTTTGACTCAAACATTTTCGCCTCGCTTGATTCCCGGTTTTGCCAAAACATTTAGCTGACTTGTAGGCAAGGCACTCATTTAATTTACATCAAAAAAATTTAACGCAGTGTTGGAAGATCTCTCACTAGTCGCTCGCAAGCGCTGAGCACGAGCGGGGTAAGATCGTGTTTGGTGGGAACCGCGAGAGACCTACGTCCAGCAGTGGACGTCATTGGTCAAGACAATGATGATGTGGGATTCTCTATTTTTTTTAATAGGAATAGCGGGCAACCGAGCAAGCGGGTCACCTGATATTAAGTGATTACCGCCGCCCATGAACCTTAGCAGCACCTGAGGAACCACTAGAGCGTTGCCGGCTTTTCAGGAAGGGGACTGGCTCTTCAGCTCGCTGCCGGAACACATCGGATGCTTTGCGACAGTTTACGGCTGATCGCTGAAGTGTGGTCGCTAGCCAGGCGGATTCAGGGTAGCATCCTACCACAAAGCGGTGATACCATCCAGATTAAGTTGTGTGGTATCAGGCACAATGACTATCTATATCTATTGATACCACGTTTATGTTTCTTTAAAGTTATTGTTTACCTTATTTTCTGCATCTGTCAGTCCTGGTTGGAGTGGCAAGCGGAAGTCACGTAACCGTAACATGTTTAAAATTGTTTAAAAAAAGTGTAAAGTTCGTTTACGGACGATCATTTTATAATGATAATGGCATAAGAAAACAAAGAGAGATAGATGCGTCACAAGCCGAACGCTTAGGCTGATCGTGCCTTCTCTATCACATGTTCCGCGCTCTCCCTTGCAGACGGTACGTGACTGAGTCATACTTTTTCGTGCGTGTAACCGGCGTTCATCGATTTATAAGACATTATCTCGTCAAAAGTAACAATGACATCTTCAAGTGATCCTCGGCGAGAGTGTAACTGTAGAGTATGTCTCAGAGTTAAGACACTGTACAAATAATGAGGTTACCGCTCACCTGAGATGGCGCCAATAAATAATTGTATGGATACTTAAGGTTGAAACAAACGCGCGACACTGCACGGCGCGGCAGGACTACGTTTAACACGCGCATACACGTATATTTGCAATGTTAATATTCTTATGTGTATATATATAGTCAAACTTTTAATTATCTGCAGTAATCTGACGTTTCCTAATGTCATTTCGTAAAATAATGTTGCCAACCCCATTTCTATAGTGATGTGATACGTTCAATTCATTCAATTTCATTCACAAAAGTTTCGTTCAAAGTTACTCTTTCATTATCATCATAATTTTATTTATCTATTAAGTAAATCGATGGCTCCTACGTATAAAAGCCAAATTAACAATTTTGTCATCTTGACTTTTTGTGGCAAACGCATCCTATTGGTACAATTAATTATATGAGCTTTAATTGAAAAAAAAAGTAAGAAGTACTATTTCTATTGCAATAACAGCCTATGTGTGTTGACGATATCTGTCATAGTTAACATGCTAAGTTGCTACTGCCCTTTTATTACAAAAAAAAAATATTTTTAAAAGAATACCTACTAGTTATTCAGAAAAAAATATATTTAACATTATAATAACATATTTACATATTTTTGGAATCTACTTATAATTTTCTAGATGATTTTGACCTCCCTGGCGCAGTGGTTTTGGTCTTTTTTTTATTTATTTTTTTAATTTATTTTATTTACAATACATAATATTAATATTTTTACATTGATTACTTCGTGCTCGTAAGCGCTTATAAGTGGGAGGTCCCGGGTTCGATTCCCGGCAGGGGCAAGTTGGGATTTTATAATTTCTAAATTGTCTTTGGTCCTGTCTGGTGGCAGGCTTTAACCGTGGGCCGTGGCTGGTTAGCACCCGACCGGCAAAGCTGTGCCGGCCGGCCGCCAAACGATTTAGCGTTCCGGTACGATGCCGTGTAAAAACCGATCAGGGGTATGCATACCTCTCTCAAGTTTGCCCGCTTCCGTCTTCGACAGCATCATCACTTACCATCAGGTGAGATTGCAGTCAAGGGCTAACTTGTAGTTGAATAAAAAAAATAGATAATGATTATGAACTTAATCTGATTTTTAATTATTTTTTTTCAACTTTAGTCTTTAATGCGGGACCATGGTCATCACATCATTTTTTCTTAAATTTTACTAGCCTATGTCACCTAGAATAAGCTAAAGATTCTAACGATACCTACCTTATTCATCAAAATCGGTTCCGGCATATATAGAAGTTATGGTACAACATACAAACATACATGAACCCTGAAAACAATATACTCCTTTTTTTCAGGCAGTCGTTTAAAAAGGTTCTTTATGTCGATTCTTTTAAACACCGATGACCGAGGTTACGCTTTTTCAGGCTGCTGTTGACGCTGTTGACACTGACGCTCGGCGAATATTTGCCGCCGAACAAAAAAAAATCTCTCCATACAAATTTTTTGGGTTCTTTTTAAGAGGCTCTCTTAGACATTTTTGTTTGAAACTTTTTCCTCCCACTACACGTATAAGTAAATAGAACTCAAAGATTTTTCACAAAAAATACAAAACGTAGTGAATGTGGAAAAATTACCAGAGTACCCTAACGGCCCTCAAAAACTATCAATCATAGAGGCATGGTCCTGAAACTAAAAATGTTCAAGACCTTAGGCCCTTTGGTGAGCCAGTAAAAAAAAGATAGCAACGGAACAAAAAAAAATCGTGTCCATACAAAATTTATTTTTAATTTTCAAGTGGCTCTCCAGAACATTTTTGTATAGATATCCTTTTTTTCCACTAAATGCATGCATAGAACTGATTAGTGTCCTTTCAGAAAAGATACGAAACGTGACACCAATATTTATTTCTATCTTTCAAGAGACTCTCCAGAATATTCTGGTATTTGGTATGGCCTCCCATTTCTTTATTTTACGAATATTGAAGAGACTACTAGGCCCGCGAGCTGCTTGCAGCTCGCGCACCGAGCGCAACACTAGTATATAATACTAGCTGTTGCCCGCGACTTCGTCCGCGTTATAAAATTTTAAACGGGAACCCTTTGTTTCCTCGGGACAAAATAGTAGCCTGTCACTTTCCAGGTCCTCAACTAAAAAAATGTAACTGCAAAAAATCACGTCAATCTATAGTTAAATGTCCGATGATAATAATATGTCGAAAAGAAACCATTTTAACCCCCTTGGGGTGGATTTTCGTCAAATTTTTCTTAGCTTATGCCTACCCCCTAGAAAGAACCTAACTTCCAAATTTCAAGTTAATAATAACAATAACTAAAACTTCACATAAAAAGTTTCATCCCCTTTTTTACCACCCTTAAGGGGAGATTTTCCAGAACAACTTATACAGGTTTTTATTATTTAAAATTTATAATCTAAGTGCCTATTTTCATATCTGTAACTTCAAAAACATAGAACTTTCATATAACCTTTCTACCCCGATTTTACCCCCTTAGGGGAGGATTTTCGTGAAATCTTTTCTAGGCTGATATCTAAGCCCTAGAATGAACCTACTTTCCAAATTTCAAGTTGATAATAACAATAATTAAAACTTAACATAAAAACTTTCAACCCCTATTTTACCACCCTTAAGGGAAGATTTTTCAGAATAAAATACACAGGTTTATATTATTTAAAACTAATAATCTAAATGCCGATTCTCAGGTCTGTAACTTTAAAAACATAGGACTTTCATACAAACTTTCTACCCCCATTTTACCCCCTTAGGGGAGGATTTTAGGGATGCTAAATAGCCTATAACCTTCCCGGAAAATTGTACTACCATATGCAAAAAGAATTTTTCAAATCCGACTGGTACTTCCAGAGATTAGCGCGTTCAAACAAACAAACTCTTCCGCTTTATTATATTAGTATAGATATATACATATACTAGCTTTTGCCCGCGGCTTCGCCCGCGTGAATTTCGATTTTTCACAAATCCTGAGGGATAAGTAGATTTCTGGTCCACCCGCCCCCCGCCGCGCGGCGGCGTACCGCGGTACCGCGTACGGCGCGGCGGGCGCAGGGCGCAGGGGCGCGTGGCGCGGCGCGGGGAGCGCGAGCGTCCGCGTCGGCCGTCGCGATCGCGCGCAGCGAAAATACCTATCAGGGCGTTTTTAACATCTGTATTTACCGATTTCAACACAACTCCTTTTTTGAAAGTCGGTTAAAAAAGTAGCCTATGTTACTCCTTGGTTAATCCTCTACTTGTCTGTGAAAGTCCCGTCAAAATCGGTTCAGCTGTTCCGAAGATTAGCCCGTTCAAACAGACAGACAGACAGACAAAAATTTTAAAAACGTGTGATTCGGTTATGGTATCGTTCAAATAACCATATGAGCTTAATATGTGGTAGTTATTTCGAAATTACAGACAGACACTTCAATTTTATTTATTAGTATAGATATAGCTAATATACTAGCGGTCTCGGCAGACGTCGTCCTGCCTGGTGACATACCAATATCAGCGCCACCTACCAAGACCCAATAGGTTAGCTGTACTTAGCGGGTAATAGTGTTTTCAAACTATCCAGGAACCCATTGAAATATACACACAAAATTTCATCCAAATCAGTCCAGCCCTTTAGGAAAAAGTACAGAAGAATTATATCGGTACGGGTGAGAGAGTTCCGTATCGACAGGATGAACATTCAATGTTTGACAGTTACGAAACCCATGAACATTTTGTATGGGAAAATGTTTTTTCTTTTATTTTTTCGTCAATTTTCCAATATTTTTAACAGTTATTCTGCTATTCGGGACGAAGACAAATACAACAAATCAAAAACCATGAAAATCGGTCCAGCCGTTCTCGAGTTATAAGTGTTCGAACAAACGAGACTTTGTTTTATATATTAAAGATATACGTATTTATATATATACTATATATATAAATATATATATGTAACTTTTGTACATAAAATATAATAATTACTTAAAATAAAAACTTTAATTTGAATAAAATAATTGAATGATTCAAATCAATCACCTGTACCCCATCCCTATTTTATTTTCGTTAAAAAGTGACAACCCACGAAACTTCACATTACTGCATACAATTAAAAGTCGAAGTATAGGTATTTTGTTACAATGCATCTAACGACGGAGAGCGCACACAATAGAATAATGTCAAAAAAATTTTTTTTCCAAACACGTTCTATAATTTTATCCGGTCCATTAAAACTACAAACTCGAAATTTGTTCCAGTTAAAGAAACTTATTACAGCCAAAGAGACGTAAAGCTAACAACATTTTGAGTGATATTTTTTTCTCAATGTACTGAACATAAAAAGTCAAAGTTAAAAAAAATTACCCATACATCTAAGGAGGCATCGTTCAACAGGAATTATCACTATAAAATCATTATTTTTCTAAAATCAATCTTTTGGTTTCTCAAGCAGTTTTCCGAAAAAATAAACTACCGTATACGAAGTAATGTGTACCACAGTGGCAGTTTTACAAGAGTTGTGTGAATTTAAGTGAGTTGATGTCTCCCACTGTAACCCCCAATTACTGTGATATCGAGAAACAAATTCTTTCTACTATCTTGACTATAGCATCTTTTGAATGGTTGCCTCGTTTCCTTTTCTTTCCGGCCACCAATGGCATACATTAATTGTATGTCATTGGTGGCCATTGGTGGATGTGTCATGTGACTTGTGTAAACACCGTTCCAGAAGCAGGAATCTGTAGCTTTTGGATATTGATATTAAGGCCTGCCGTTTCAACGGCTATTTCAATTCGAGTTGCCGTCGTGTCGGGTCGTCTGTGACAGCTGACATTTCTCAGACGTGTGTCGCATCGCCCGCTGTGTGTATCAGGCTTTAGGTACGAAGTAATTAATAAGGCGACACCTACAACGGGATCACTATCTGGGTCGGTCCGTAATGATTTATCGTTGCGATAATTTTTACGGAACCGGTTCTTCGTGATGCATATTCAGTGTGTCCTTTACCTTACGACCTCACTTTTCCTTCCATACGAATATGTAAATAACATTGTCTGTCAGTAGTCTCGAACTGACTGCCTGCCGTATTGTGATTATTTGAACGATAGGGATAGCATAACCCGAGGCTTTTACAATGTTTGCCTGTCTGTCCGTCCGTCTGTTTGATTGAACTAATCGAACGAACGATTGAATCGACTTTGACCGAATTTTTACTATATTAAAACATTTTCACTGACTAAGCCGCATTCAAGTGCCACTTTGGTAATCAGTAGAAAAAAAAAATTTAATTTGTGAAAGTCGAGTGTAGAGTAATTTTTGTACCTTCTAACTTTGTCAATATTATCTCAAAAGACTTATTAAAAAGATAGATATTTCGGCTATAATTAGAAAAAGACACCGAGTATTACTATAACCAGAACTAATGTAGGATGTCTAAGTACTAACTTTCGTTTTCCTTTTAAATGCAAGTGTAACGATACATCATTAAACGAATATCGTCATTAATTCTTGAGAAATAAGGATGAAAATCGTTTACAATACTTTGTTGTAATAACGCGAACGGGTGAAGCAATAAATGTTTTACGTGAAACGACAGCATGAATCTGTCTCGTTAGCGGTTGGTTTTTAACAAACCTTAGGTACTGCGGTGGTGACTGTCACCTAATACAAGTATATAAATTAAAAATTTAAAAAACCCCCGACATTCGCCATTTTGTGGTGGTGGCCATCTTGGATTTACAAAGTGCTATTCTACTAGTCAAGCCCTTTCATTTGCTACCCATATTGAGGGAGTTGTGAAAAAATATGTAATCTGCCTTTTTGTGGCGGCGGCCATCTGGGACCGATGTTCATCAAACATAGCTAACAACACTCCCAACTAATTCACCTTTCAAACAAAAAAAAACCGCATTTAAATCGGTTCACCCGTTTGAGCGCTACGGGGGAACAGACAGACACACACACTCAGTAAGGGTTTTTTTAATTTTTAATTTATGCTTGTATAGTAGGTAAGTAAACTTAAAAATGTTTTCCTGTGCTGTAATTTAAAGCAAATGCAGAAAATAAGGAAACTGTAGGTAGGTATAATATTTCCGTATTTTCTGCATTTATTGTACAACTGTCGACATCTTATTATCTTTGGTTTTTAATCGGTTATTCACCCTATTTTAGACAGTTTAGACTTTAGACTGTGTGACCGATTTTTAGAATAAAGTACTCATTATTCAAATAAAGCTTTTGTTGCAATTAGTAAATTTAAAATTGAAAATTATTCGTTTAGGGTACTGTATTGAAAACTACCCTGTGGCCGTTAAGGTTATTACAAACTCGTGTCGATGGTAAACCCTCGCCTTGTAAAAACCTACTTACCCCCCTTGTGTCGCAATGTACTGTTGTAACATTGATATGGTTCATTCTTATAACATTTTACATTTTGAAAAGCGTAGGTTAAGATTATACAAGCGAACTCTTCTCAGAACAATCTGCTTTCCGAACTAGCTGTAGAGTCTTGTTATTTTGTAAGAGCCACAAGTTGTCTTATATGAAATGAGAACTTTAGTATTCAGATTTTGTTTTAAATTTTTATTTCAGAAAAACGGTAATAGAAAAACGCACAACCAAACAAACAAACAAACAAACACGTAATCTCACGTCTGTATACGTCTTGGCTGCCAGAATCTCACTAAAGATCGACCCTCCACCTTATGGGGGTCTCCCCATGCTGCGTTTCCCGGTACGAGGTCGCTATTCTAGGGCCTCGAAACCCCGACGTCTATCGGTTCTTCGAGCCAATGTACTCCATCCATTGCCCCTTCAGCTTCGCGACTTAATATTCTCCTACGCATCTTCTTACTTCTGATTTGTTTTGTTGTCGACGCGCGATTGCTTGTACACTGCATACGTGGTTCGTATCTAATGACGGCCACAGTGTGATTTAAAACATTGAATGGCCGATAATGGTTGCATATTAAAAGATTTCATAGCCATGAAACGGAGGATTTCTTCTTTTTAACAAACAAAGTAGTATGAGAAAACGTAAATAAACACGCCGCTCGCCATAGCCCTCGCGAGGTGAACCGCATGCTTGCGCCCTGCTCGGCGCTGAGGCGACACCTCGCCTATTGACAACAGATGTTGTGAGGCTCCAACTTATCGATGAATATTCACCATCAACTGGAATTTGATGTATGATTTCCTTGAAAGGGACTATGTCAGAGTTTATGATCCATGATTCCATGTATTCCTTGAAATGGATTATTTGTTTCAAAAGAGTAATTCGATTCACTCCTTATAAGGCTACAGGCTTTGAAAACTGCAGTATAAGATATTTATTTATGCTAAAAAGTTCCCATCATTTTTAAAAAATTACTCATTATGCAATGAATTATAATCAAACTCTCAAACAGAAGCGAATTTGTATCAAAAATACCATTGGCGCTACCCATTGCCACTTTTGCTTCGCGACTCTACTGCTACGTCAGTAACTCTGATTCTCCTACAGATGTCTTTTTTAGGGTTTCGTACCTTAAAGGTAAAAAGGAACCTTATAAGATCACTCTCTTGTCCGTCCGTCCGTGTGTCACCACCGATTCTCTCAGGAACGGGTGGATCTAGCAAGCTGAAATTTATACCAGATACTGAGGTCTATAGTCCCTGTTAGGTGTATAAAAATCAGGGTCCTAAGTCAACACGATAAAAAGATACGGGCAAATTTAGATTTTCGTGAAAACTTGTATTGTACCAAAATGTTTCTGATTGACCTCGCACCAATACCACGCATCTTTCCATTGCTGAGTGACCCTCGCCCTGAGCCATCTTATGAGATTCATCAGCGACCATAACTTACCATTACTGGCAATACGCACTATCTAGTATCTAGCTAGCTATAGTACGTAGCTTCGTTAGCTAGTAGATATTAAAAAATACTTTAGACACAATGTCAGTATAACAAAATATCTAAGCGGGTATCTGGTATGTAGGTAAATACCGCTAGTTTAGTTTTACTAGTGTTTACATTTTAGGGTACAATGGTGCGATATCGGTTCGGCCTTGACCCACATGCCACACGTTTTCCTCACCTACTGTTATCAACTTATCACTTATTTTAGCAATGACATTTTTTTTACAAAGATGACAGCTTTTAAGTTCTTGACCGCGTTCAAAGGACAACTTAAGTTGTGGTCCTACTTTGTTTACTTACTTGATTACTGCCACATAATTAAATACTTCATTATCAATTTTAGGCTTTTAAGTCAATCACATTTTTATTAACGTCCGGTATCTATTCCGGTTCGGTATCAAAGTATGAAAAATTGGCCAAGTGTGAATCGGGCCTCTCTATTAGGGTTCAGTAGATAGAATAGAATAGAATAGAAAAGTTTTTTATTCAAATAAACTTTTACAAGTACTTTTGAATCGTCAATTGAATCTACCACAGGTTCGGAATGCAGTTCCAGCCGAGAAGAACCTAAAATAAACTCGGCGGTTGCTCTTTTAAAAAAAAAACATTATAACAATTATAATTATTAATGTACATGATTGAAATGCCGTCTCGCGCATTGCTGGAACGAGTTAAATCCAAGCTTTTTTATCGTTTATATAATCTTCAATTGTATAATAAGCTTTTTTTTTATGAGCATACTTTTAATAGAGTTCTTAAACTTGTGTAAAGGCAAGTCTAAGACATATTTTTTATTCAGATAAACTTTTACAAGTGCTTTTGAATCGACAAATGAATCTACCACTGGTTCGGAATGGTGCTTACAATTCTACACGTTAAGAAGGGCAGACAAAAGTAGCCCCATTTCCGACGGCGGCACCCGTTCACGAGCATGACGCATGATCCAGCCATTGCTTCGCTCAACCATATTTGAGGGAACGTAACAACCCGCATAATTAGTTAGATAATTAGATATACATATTATATGAGCAACTGAAAAACGTTTGTTTTGTACGAATCTAACAAACTATATACATATTATGTGGTGTTTTCAGTATTTGTTATTTAAATACAATATATCGTGCATAATAATATTATACAGAAATTCCAAATTCATAACCTGTTTAGTTTTTTAGACTCTGTAACATAAATTAAAACTTCGAATGCTCCGAAAACCATTTATTCGTTTTTGAAGATAAAAAAGAACGAAAATCAAATTGGTGATCACAATGAATCTACAGATATCTAATAACAAAACCCAGATATTGTTTAGTTCATTAATTGCTGATAATAATTGCAAAGGTTATATTATACAAAAAAAACATCATGGAAATCGGTCTAGCCGAAGGTTTTTCCACGGAAAAGAACCTAATCGTTAGTCCAAAATGAGCATGCACTGTTTGTGACATTAGCCCAAGGCGAGCGCATACAATGTTATCGGAAACTTTTTGTGTTAAATAATTCCTACCTACTTTTTAATAGTGAAGAAGTTTTATGTACCTAACAATTTGGTGGCCTTAATTAGATCCATTTGAACTTGTTAGTACTTATTCAATGTAGTTTCAACGTACTTAGGTACTTCCAGATTCTATCTTCTAGATCGCATCTTTAGAAATTATTTAAGGACAATTTAAGTTAAAATTTAAGTTTAGGTTAAGTCAAATTGATATTTGACTCACACGGTGATCTTGAATTATCTGTAAGTATCTACAGTGGTTTTAACTGAGGTGGTATGACGTAGACTTTAAGATTAGTATATAGGTAAGATGTATCACTAGGTTAAGAAGAGAGTGCAAGGTATCCCACTACGAACGGTCGTTTTGTATCATAGTAACTTCCCCTCATACCTAACTGATTGCACTAACTTGAGGATTTAGGATGGAAATCGCACCCTAATCAAATCAATATTGACATTTTTGGCAACTACTTATACTTAAGTATATTTTTTTAAATATGAAATTGGTACCTATAATTAAGTCCCTTCCACTTAATATGAGCATAGCTATGTAACAATAATATACTATGTTACTTATTACTTTAGTAACCACTAGCTTCTGCCCGCGACTTCGCCAGCGTGAATTTCGGTTTTTCACAAATCCTGGATTTGTGAAAAATCTTATCTCGTGAAAAGAATCGTGGATTTCCGGTTCCCGTTCCCGCTCCTTTTCCAATCTTTATACCTACTTTCAAGGAAATTTGCTATAGTAATCTACCTATAGCTGCAGGTATAGATTTCGGTTTTTTCAAAATCCTGTGGGCACTGTGGATTTTTCCAGGACAGAAAGGTCTATGTTTTAAGTTAGGGCATCATCTGTCTCCATTCAAAATTTCAGCCAAATCAGTTCAGTAGTTACGGCGTTAAAGAGTAACAAACACACACACACAAACTCAAAGTTATAATATGTTGAATGAATCGCCCGCCCAAACTAACGCAGAGAATCTTTTCCTATATGTACTTACATCGGAAACTGAATAAATTAATATTGAAGAACGCATTGAAAGGCCATCCATTTGGCCCGAGCGTGATTTACAACCTAATTAGGTTTTCCCCTTTTTAAAATATTTATGTTAAAACTATAATGACCTATGGCATAGCAGGAAGTGGATGGACTAAAATGAAGATGATATTGAATTAGAATATTCATTAGTCGTAGCAGTTGACCTCCCGGGTATAGCGAGTGGACAGCATCAAATCTTCAATGTAAACAATAAAATATCGACTTCCCGGGCGCAGTGGTGACGAGCGCTGTGTCTAGTAGGAGATTGAGGTCCCGGGTTCGACACCCAGTAGCGTCAGTTTGGAATCTTATACAATTTATTTACCGACTTCAAAAAAGGGAAATTATCAGTTCGTCACGAAAAAAATTTATTCGCAAAATTTCCAGTGTCGCTTTACCAGCCTTCCTATCTTCTGTCCATAGTTCAGGAAATCTCATAAGTAAAATTTTAAGGGCATCCCCTTCAAACTTTGAGATTGCTGGCTTGGAAGAAGCTAGAAACGCTTTCTTAATTGCATGCCCAGGTCAAAATTTTCCAGTTTCTCCAAATTTACAGAGGTGCTGGGACGACATAAACTGCAAATTGACTTTTGACAATCTTTTGAGCTGTAGTACAGGTTCGGCGCGTGCTAGGCTTTTGGCTGTGGGTGCGCATGAGGCCGGCTACTGGCTTCACGCGTACCCATCGTCAAATACAGGAACTTTTCTTGAGCCTGACACGCTCCGAATTGCAACCTGTCTACGGCTTGGGGTCCCGGTCTGCGCTCCTCATATATGTCCCTGTGGCAGTGATGTCGACAAGCTAGGACATCACGGACTGTCATGCCAAAAAAGTGCAGGCCGCTTCTCGAGACATGCCGCACTTAACGATATCATACGCCGGTCCCTTGCCACCGTCAACGTGCCAAGTCTACTTGAGCCGACTGGTATTGCTAGAGACGATGGCAAGAGACCGGACGGTATGAGTTTGATTCCATGGAAGATGGGTCGGGTGCTGGTATGGGATGCAACCTGTTCAGACACGCTGGCCCCTTCCCATCTACATGGAACCATCAACAGAGCTGGTGCGGCTAGTGAAGCGGCTGAAAAAGCTAAAGCATGCAAATACAGGGGTCTAGGCTCCGAATATGATTTTGTCCCATTCGGTGTCGAGACCCTTGGTCCGTGGGGTCCTAGCGCTATAAGACTATTTAAGGAAATATCAAAAAGGTTAGTCGACATCACAGGAGACCGAAGAGCTGGCAGCTACCTCGGACAACGAATTAGTCTAGCAATTCAAAGGGGGAACGCTGCCAGTATCTTCGGAACCTTGCCTACAGGGACTCCTTTTAATAATATATTTTAGTAATTATAAATTATATTTTTTTTAAGGTTTTTAGTTTTAGGATTATTTTTAGGATATTGTTCTTCTCTGTTATTGTTCGTCACGTATATATTATACTAGTAGGGCGCGTGGCTGCGCGGCCCGCTAAAGCGGACCGCGGGGTTTCGAGTAGGTTGTTTTTGTTTGAGCAGCCTCCACCTATCTTTAATACCCTGGATGTGCCGTGCCTCACCCATCTTCAAAATCTTCAATCATCAGCTCTTTCCATATTTTTCCTCCGCATACATTTTTTTCTTCTATATATTTTTTTTTGTGTGAAAATATAATTCCGCACTCTTGATTTTTTTTCTGTTCATCAAGTATATCTTTATTTCTTGATCATATTTTTCAAAGAAACTACTCTTCCATCTTTTATACTTGGTGAGATAGACACCGACGAAATTTTTATAGCCGCCATCTTGAATCCGCCATTTTGGTATTTTTTTTTGATCACTGCCAGTTGGATGAGGTTTCGAGTACTTTTAGATTGAGCACCTCTCACCTATCTTCATAAATTCCAAAACATAAATTCCGCCATCTTTTCTTTTTCTGTTCATCTAGTTGATTTTTGGTTTTTGGTCATATTTTTCAAATAAACCACTCTTCCATCTTTTATGCTTGGTGAGATAGACACCAACGAAATTTGTATAGCCGCCATCTTGAATCCGCCATTTTGGATTTTTTTCACCTTAGTGCCAATTGGATGAGGTTCTGAGTATTTTTTGTTTGAGCAGCCCCCATCTATCTACAATACTCTACCCGGGCTCATTAACCATATAACAAAAAAAATATACAGGGCTTATCTGGCAAAGAACATGAGGTTGAACTTTTCATTAAAGAATTCGATATTGACATCTTATGCCTCACTGAGCATTGGCTCAATAATTATCAATTAATTGTACATCTACAAAATTACTCTCTGTCAAGTGCGTTCTCAAGAAAAACGGCTATACGCGGGGGATCTTTAATAATGATGCGAAACAATATCAATTACAAAGAACGAAAAGACATTGTTAGCCTTTCTCTTGAACGCATTACTGAGCTGTCTTGTGTTGAGCTGGAGCGATATATTATAGTTTGCGTGTACCGTCCTCCCACAGGTGACTTTGTGCTCTTTGAGGATATCATGGAGGAGGTTCTAAGGAGGTTAAGTAGGTCATCAAAAAAAATAATAATTTGTGGAGATTTTAATATTGATATTTTGCTCCACACTCCTTTTACGGGTAGACTGCTAAATCTTTTTAGAAGCTTTAATTTAGAGAATATTTTTGTTGAACCTACAAGAATAACTGCGAACACAGCTACTTGTATTGACAACATTTTCTGTGATTGTAAAATCATCGAAAAATCAATTATCAGTAATCTAAGATCTGATCACTGCGGACAAATGATATCTGTTCCTAGTAGTGAACAGAATAAAGCAAAAGTAATAAAATATAGGCCAGTTACCACTAAAAAAGTAAGGCAATTCAAACATACTATCTCAACTATATTACCGACACTTGACCTTACGCAGGATGATCCGGATGAACTTTATAGCACGTTTTTTGATGTAATAAACACTCAATTTACCTCCATCTTTAAAATCATAGAAAAACGATTGTTTAAAAATCTTAAATTTAGTGACTGGGCAACTGTTGGCATTTATAAAAGTCGAAACAAGTTGTTTGACCTGTATGCAGAAAAACAATATAATTATACCCCCGCGTTTATTGAATACGTAAGAAATTATTCCAAATTGTTTCGAAATGTTTGCATACAGGCAAAATCTCTTTATATAAAACAGAAAATCATGAATTCTGATAATAAAATAAAAGCAACTTGGGATATCATCAGTGATGAAATGGGGAAACATAAAGTACATACTAATAAACTGGAGTTAAAAATTAATAATCATATTATTGACTCTGATATAGAGATAGCAAATACTTTTGAGAACTTCTTCCAAAATATTCCAGTTACCACGACTAATTCCCTGAATTCCTCGCCAACAGAAGCCTATAATATCCTGAGGGGCAATGTTTCTGAGTGCAATGTATTATTTCGATTTAAATACGTAACCCCATATGATATTATCAAAACATTTAAATCTTTGCAACACAAAAAAACAGGAGATTTATGGGGAATATCAGTAAAAATAATTCACAATATTATTGATGTTATTGCGCCATATCTTGCTGTAATTTTTAACAAGTCCATAGATTCGGGATCATTTCCCGACCTCATGAAATGTAGTAAATTGATACCTCTGTTTAAGTCGGGAAGTAAAACTGATCCAAATAACTACAGGCCGATTTCAATTCTACCAACTCTCAGCAAGATATTTGAAAAAATAATGCTCAACCAACTGCTCCTGCACTTTAATTTAAATAAATTACTTCACTCTGAGCAGTATGGTTTTACTAAGGGTCGTTCAACAACCGATGCGGCCGCAAGGCTGTTACGGCACATTTTCGATGCTTGGGAAAAGTCACAGAATGCCATTGGTATCTTCTGTGATTTGTCAAAAGCATTTGATTGCGTTGAGCACGAGACTCTTTTACGAAAATTAGGCCACTATGGTATTAAAGAATCTGCACTCAGTCTCATTGCGTCTTATCTCGGTGATCGTATACAAAGGGTATGCATCAATGATGTTAAGTCATCCGGATCAGCCTCAGTAATGGGTGTCCCCCAAGGCTCTATTCTAGGTCCATTCATGTTTCTGGTTTATATTAATGACTTACCACATTTCGTCAAAAATGCTTGCGATATTGTACTATTTGCTGATGATACGTCTTTAATTTTTAAAGTCGATAGAACTAAAGACAATTTTGACGATGTAAATAATACTTTATCTCAAGTTTCACACTGGTTTACTATAAATAATCTACTTTTAAATGCTAAAAAAACCAAGTGTGTCGAGTTTTTATTGCCCAATACAAGGATTACTAGCAACAATTTAAAGATAAGTGGTCAGCCATTGAAAACTGAGAACACAACTGTGTTCTTGGGAATAACCCTAGATGCAAAGCTTCAATGGGGCACCCATATAGCAACACTTGCTGGCAAGCTTAGCTCTGCTGCTTACGCTGTTAGGAAGATTCGACAGTTAACAGACGTAGAAACTGCAAAAGTAGTTTATTTTGCATATTTCCATAGTATTATGTCGTATGGAATCTTACTATGGGGTAAAGCAGCTGATATTGGAAAAATTTTCGTTTTACAAAAAAGGGCAATTCGCGCAATTTATAATTTAAAACCGCGGGATTCCCTTCGAGAGAAATTTAAAGAAATAGGTATTCTTACAGTAGCTTCTCAATATATTTATAACAACATAATTTTTGTTAAGCAAAACATTCACAGTTACAATAAAAAGTGTGAATTACACGATAGGCGGTTAAGAAATAGAGATGGACTAGTGATTCCTCGATTACGCCTCAAAAAGGTCCAAAGGTCGTTTGTGGGAATGGGCGTAATGTTCTATAACAAAATTCCACAACAAATCTTAGATTTGCCTTTACACAAGTTTAAGAATTCTATTAAAAGTGTGCTCATGAAAAAAGCATATTATACAATTGAAGATTATATAAATGATAAAAAAGCATGGATTTAATTTATTCGCTTTATACGCTATTATAACTTGAGGAGTATTCGATTATTGGTGTTCAATTCGATGCTTTAATCATGGGTAGCCTAAGTATGTCACGCTCTCTTTAAACATTTCTGTGGTGGTGTCGTGTGGTGCGGGTTGTTACGTTCCCTCAAATATGGTTGAGCGAAGCAATGGCTGGATCATGCGTCATGCTCGTGAACGGGTGCCGCCGTCGGAAATGGGGCTACTTTTGTCTGCCCTTCTTAACGTGTAGAATTGTAAGCACCATTCCGAACCAGTGGTAGATTCATTTGTCGATTCAAAAGCACTTGTAAAAGTTTATCCGAATAAAAAATATGTCTTAGACTTGCCTTTACACAAGTTTAAGAACTTTCTTAAAAGTATGCTCATAAAAAAAGCTTATTATACAACTGAAGATTATATAAACGATAAAAAAGCTTGGATTTAACTCGTTCCAGCAATGCGCGAGACGGCATTTCAATCATGTACATTAATAATAATAATTGTTATAATGTTATTTTTAAAAAGAGCAACCGCCGAGTTTCTTACAGGTTCTTCTCGGCTGGAACTGCATTCCGAACCTGTGGTAGACTCAATCGACGATTCAAAAGCACTTGTAAAAGTTTATTTGAATAAAAAACTTTTCTATTCTATTCTATTCTATTCTATTCTATTCTATTCTATTCTATTCTAACCATCTTCCAAACCCTCAATCATCATGTCTTCCCATATTTTTCTTTGAGATTTCTCCAAAGAACCGCATCAACCGCCTTGCATAGTTCACAACTTCTCTCTCTCAATATTCGCCATACATTTTCTATGGAAAAATAAATTCCGCCATTTTGAATTTTTTTTCTATTCATCGAGTAGACCTTCGGATCTTGATCATCTTTTGCTAAGAAACTATTCTTCCATCTTTTATACCCTCCGAGATGGAGACCGACGAAATTTGTATGGCGGCCATCTTTTTTTCGCCATTTTGAATTTTTTTTCAGCTCACTGCCAATTGGATGACGTTTTGAGTGACATTTGCTCGAGCACCCCCCACCTATCTTCATTACCTTAAGCGTGCCCCTCACCTATCTCCGAAATCCTCAATCATCAGCTCTCTCCATATTTTTGTTCCTAATGAATTTTTGTTTTCTATACGAAACCATTGTTGAAAAAAAAATTTTTCATACAAAATTTTACAGGAGAGGTGATCAATCAGTCAGTGAATCAGCACGAGCAGCTATATATATATTAATTATGTAATAATTATAATATTATTGGAACCGCAATATATTATAATCTATTCCAAATCAATATATAACATTTTAGGTGTATAATATGTGTACCTATGTAATTTGTCCACACATTTCTCCGAAACTATCAATCGGATTGTAACGATTTTTTTGGCTTCAACTTAGGGAACAGTGCTAGTTTCATCAAAATCGGTTCAGTAGTTTGCAAGATATGAACACTTTTCCTTTTACAGTTATTCGCTTTTTAGATATATTGAAGTCAGTTTAATTTTTCTTAAATTAATTAACTATAACTTGTTTTCGTACACACTCGCTCGAAAGAAATAAAAATAAAGGGGTAATAAATACTTTTTTATTGCTAGTCGAGTACGTTTTACGAGGAAATCGTGTTTCGTGATAAGGATTTAAAGATTTGCGAAGCTGGCATTGCTGTTATAACTTATGGAACATTATTGTAGATACCACTACAATATTTTTCATTGACATCTTTTTTTTTAATCTTTATTTTTAAGCATGCTAACAGTGCATGCTAGTGACAAATCTCTCACTTGCATAAAACTATTTGACGCTCGCGACTTTTAAGGTAGTACCTATAAAAGTAGCCAATGTATGTATGTTCGCAACTCGGTCAGTAGGGTTGGCTTTAGTATTTTCTAATCCCGCGAGAACTCTCGAATCCCTTAATCCTATACTTGCCTTTGAAAATCTGAATACCATTCGGCCGTTCGCTTCACTGTTTGCTCATCTTTATGGATCTCATACGAATCTACTCTTTCCGGATCTCTATTCCCAAAAGAGTTTCCACAGCGACTTTTATTGAGGACGAGAAATACTCGTATAAGAGAGATATATCCATCTCGAAGATTGACAAAGCAAACATTCAAGGTACGACCGTTAAGTTGGCACAGATAAAATCGTCTGACATCGTTTCAGCACCGATGCACGATGGAACTAGGTCTCAACTCGGAGACTGAGCGTATCCAGTTAGCTTCCTGACAACCATCGAATCCTATTGTACTTTTTGCACACTCATCAACGTTCCAATTGGAGTCAATCATACCGATGACCTTTAAGAATTTCGTTCTAGAATCCTGTTTTGTTTGCACGTTTGTTACGTTTCGTTCCGTTGTTATTCATATTTGTATTTGTAATACAAATGTTTATCGTCGAGTTTATTGACACGCACGCCCCCGACACTTCGTGCGAGCGAACCTAGAAGTAGGTTCGCTCGAGGACATTGCTATACGTGATACTTCTACGTTGCGGATGATGATTTGCAGGGGGAGTGGGTGTCGTCAAATAATAGTTGGTATTCTTTCGTAGGTGCTATCATCATCATCATGATCAACCCATTACCGGCTCACTAGAGAGCACGGGTCTCCTCTCAGAGTGAGAAGGGTTTTGGCCATAGTTTACCACGCTGGCCAAGCGGATTGGCAGACTTCACACACCTTTGAGAACGTTATGGAGAACTCTCAGGCATGCAGGTTTCCTCACGATGTTTTCCTTCACCGTTAAAGCAAGTGATATTTAAATATTTAAAACGCACATAACTCCGAAAAGTTAGAGGTCCGTCCTAACCACTAGGCTATCACAGCTTTTTTAGGTGCGTAGGTGCTATAGGGTTAATGTATTTATTTTGTTCAACTGTCAGACTCTGCATCATCTTCACGGCTGAGGGTAGCGACTCCTGATAATCATGTGATCAGAGGGTTTTCTTGGTAAAATAATTGTAACATCTTGAACGCATAATGCGTATATAGGCAAACGAAGGCCTGAAGAATACTTTGGCTTAAAGATCGGTGCTTTAAGTTGAAAAGCACGGGCTTCAATGTATGCCAACTTTCGCACCATTTAATTCCTTTCCTAAATGCCACTAGAATAGAATAGAATAGAATAGAAAAGTTTTTTATTCAAATAAACTTTTACAAGTGCTTTTGAATAGTCAGATGAATCTACCACTGGTTCGGAATGCCGTTCCAACCGAGAAGAACCAGCAAGAAACTCGGCGGTTGCTCTTTTCCAAATTTACAATATCAATATAACAATTTTATGGTAAGTACATGATTGAATTGCCGTCTCGCGCATTGCTGGAACGAGTCAAATCCACGCCTTTTTATCATTTATATAAGTAATCATAATTTTATTCAGATAAACTTTCGGAAGCGTTTACGAATCGACAAATGAATCTACCACAGGTTCGGAATGGTGCTTACAATTCTACACATGTGAAGAAGGGCAGACAAAAGTAGCCCCATTTCCGACGGTGGCACCCGTTCACGAGCATGACGCATGATCCAGCCATTGCTTCGCTCAACCATATTCGAGGGAACGTAACAACCCGCACCACACGACACCACCACAGAAATGTTTAAAGAGAGCGTGACATACTTAGGCTACCCATGATCAAAGCATCGAATTGAACACCAATAATCAAATACTCGGTTTAAGACATTGAGAAATTGCTCCATGCTTTTTTATCATTTATATAATCTTCAATTGTATAATATGCTTTTTTTATGAGCATATTTTTAATAGAGTTCTTAAACTTGTGTAAAGGCAAGTCTAAGATTGCTTGTGGAATTTTATTATAGAACATTACGCCCATTCCCACAAATGACCTTTGGACCCTTTTGAGGCGTAACTGAGGAATCACGAGCCTATTTCTATTTCTTAATTGCCTGTCGTGTAATTCGCACTTTTTAATGTAACTGTGAATGTTTTGCCTAACAAAAATTATATTGTTATAGATATATTGAGAAGCTACCGTAAGAATACCTATTTCTTTAAATTTCTCTCGAAGGGAATCCCGCGGTTTTAAATTATAAATTGCGCGAATTGCCCTTTTTTGTAAAACGAAAATTTTTTCAATATCAGCCGCTTTACCCCATAGTATGAGTCCATACGACATAATACTATGGAAATATGCAAAATAAACAATTTTTGCAGTTTCTATATCTGTTATCTGTCGAATCTTCCTAACAGCGTAAGCAGCAGAGCTGAGCTTGCCAGCAAGTGTTGCTATATGGGTGCCCCATTGAAGCTTTGCATCTAGGGTTATTCCCAAGAACACAGTTGTGTCCTCAGTTTTCAATGGCTCACCACTTATCTTTAAATTTTTGCTAGTAACCCTTGTATTGGGCAATAGAAACTCGACACACTTGGTTTTTTTTGCATTCAAAAGTAGATTGTTTGTAGTAAACCAGTGTGAAACTTGAGATAATGTATTATTTACATCGTCAAAATTGTCCTTAGTCCTATCGACTTTAAAAATCAAAGACGTGTCGTCAGCAAATAGTACAATATCGCAAGCATTTTTGACAAAATGTGGTAAATCATTAATATAAACCAGAAACATGAATGGACCCAGAATAGAGCCTTGGGGAACACCCATTACTGAGGCTGATCCGGACGACTTAACATCATTGATACATACTCTCTGTATGCGATCACTAGAAGAAGAAGTAATGTGGGCTTTCGGATCCTTCCGCGTACGGCTTGATCGAAAAGTAAAGAAGTAATGTCGTGAAAGTTCGCACCGGCTCGCAATTCTAACGTAGCCAGTCCACATCGCGTTGTACACAATGTCTTTATGCTTATTCGAGCAGAATTAACGTCTGCGATAGACTAGACGTGTGTTTGATTCTCAAACGGGTTTCCATCTAATGTATTGAAGCTTTTAACGCTTCCCCATCGCATCTCCGTATCACCAACTGTCGCTCGTAGGCGTGTGTTTTTGAAGTGAAACTTCTTTACCAATGTGGTGACTCCACTGAAAAAGTGACTCCAAAAAGAGACAAACGTATTCATAAACATAAATTAGATTTAGCCTGCGTATAGTATCAAGTTTTTGCAGTTTTCCTTTTCGTTAACGTTAGATGCATATCAGCACATTTTTGAATTTTTTGAGTTTTCATATTTTCGAAGGCATCCATATGCAATTTTTAAAGCGATTTTTAAAACTTAACACTGAACGATGGATCTTTTAGAAATGATAGCTCGCTTGCATTGCGCGCATATTATATTGTTTGTAGACTCACCTGGAGACTTATCCGAGCTTCTTTTTATTCCCATGAGATTTTTAAAACTTAAATCTGGGCAGACGAAGCCGCAGTCGCCAGCAAGAGTATCAAAAAAAAATCATAAATCGGCAATTACTCAATTCGTGTATCAATAAAGTTTGTAAAAGACAGTCGTGATGCCTCGATTAAATTTATAAAAACTTATGAATTAGAAATTTAAAAAACCCCCGACATTCGCCATTTTGTGATGGTGGCCATCTTGGATTTGCATAGTGCTATTCTACTAGTCAAGCCCTTTCATTTGATACCCATATTAAGGGAGTTGTGAAAAAATATGTAATCCGCCATTTTGTAGCGGCGGCCATCTTGGACCGATTTTCATCAAACATAGCTAACAACACTCTCGACTAAATCACCTTTCGAACAAAAAAACCGCATTCAAATCGGTCCACCCGTTTGAGCGCCACAGGGGAACAGACAGACACACACACACACACACACACACACACACACACACAGACACGTCAAACTTATAACACCCCGTCGTTTTTGCGTCGGGGGTTAATGACAAAATATGTCTGCTTATAAATTAAGTAATTATGTTATACCCAACAATACAGATTACGACAGTAAACGTACTGAATAGATAATATGACTGCATTATTTCATTACTAATCATAACATAACGATGCCCGTGACTTTGTCCATGTGGATTTAGATCGGAATGAAAACTTTTCCAGTACCATAACGAGCAAAACAAAAAAAAGAATTACGCAATGTACATCGTTCAAATGTATACATTAGAATTTTTTAATAATTACGCCTGTAATACCAAATTAGTCAATACAAAGTCATTGTCAATAAACAGAATACTTGTCACATATTTAAAATATAATAAGCATAATATTATAGTAAAATTGTTTTGAAATTTCTCATTGCATTCTCATCATTAGCATAACGGCTACGATCAGTCTTCCACGTGTCCATTGATATAATGCTCTCAGAGGGCGCGGAAAACTTTGAAGAGGTGCTTGACAAGTGTGGCGTGTCATAGTTGCAACAGTATAATATATAATATATTCTACATGAATGGTGGTATTAAAGCAGAATGTTTGACTATGGCCTTTACCTTTGATCCGTGCCCCAAAGAATACGTTAAGCTGTCAGTAACTGACATAAATGGTACCGAGGAGTATCATATTGCAGCCTTGGTTACATGTTGAAATTAGTAGGTATAATTCGTTTTGATTCGCCACTGTTATATTGTAGAACTTTAAATGTATCTGTGCAAAAGATCACGTATATTAGAAACTCTGTTGAGACGTAATTGAAGAAAAACGAACTTGTGAAAAATAGCATTCCATCCCGTTTGATTTCACGGGTTAAAATATAGCTTATGTCACTTTCCAATTCCTCAACCCATACCCATGCAAAAAATCGAGTCAATTCCATAAACTAACGAGCACACTATCGCATTTATAATATTAGCAGGGATTATTAACAAGCACCTTCCCAAAATTTACCATGGCCTCTCGTACTAAGGTAGGGAACATTATTGACGTTGCGCACCGGCTGTGCCCGGCACCATTCGAAACAGCGCCGACATGCAAGCTATCAACTATATCCACTCGTACCGTATTGAATTAAAAACCTATTTTACTTTGATAATAATATTACATCAATATTTGTAATGTGCTGTCAAGATTTATAGCTCTGTCAATACTCGACATTCGAGCGAAGAATGAGTATGTCCTTGAGTACAACACGTCTCTTTATGCGGGTACTAAAAAAATATAAGCTGCTGATTTCATCGTCTATCTGATATAAATTGAATTGTGTGTTGCAGCTTTTTTTTAGGTATGATTTTTATCTCAGTTTGTGTGTGTGTGTGTGTTTAATCACCACTAACATTTTGGGCGATGAATGCAGACTGTCGTAGACGATTCGCAAGAACACGATCGGTTCAAGTAACTAGCTTATTTTTACGAACGAAATAATTACGGATAGTAGTTCAATAAGCAGTCGAAAATTATTATGAACATGTTCTCTATACCTATAAAAAGCCTCAATAGCTCAAGGAGCTAGTAAGTAACTGTGTGAATACGTTACATCCATCCGTTGTCGTCTCTTAAAACAAACTTCACGCTTAACTTAATAAGAACAAATCAAATGAAACTTAATTTGAAATTCGTACATTGAATGTCAATTTTACAAGTACACAGATTACTAGTCGATGCCCGCGACTTCATCCGCGCGGATTCATATAAAACTCATATAAAATTTTCAACCCCTGTTTAACCCCCTTAGGGGTTGGATTTTCAAATATTCTTTCGTAGCGGATGCCTACGTCATAATATCTATCTGCATTCTTTTCAGCCCGATCCGTCCATTGGTTTGAGCTGTGCATTGACAGATCAGTCAGTCAGTCACCTTTTCGTTTTATTTAATTACATACTACGTAATAGTAATGGTTATAATTACTTAATTAAAACTAAAACTACGAGGGCTACAAACGCGCCCTGGTCTGAGAAGACCCCACAAAACTCAGCCGGGTAATTCTTTTACTATGATACTATAATTACCACTATTTAGACAAAGTATTAAAACTAAGTTTCTTAAAGACGAATATTATTTATGTTTGTTCTCATTCGTTGGATAGATACTGCGCTGCAACCCTTTGTGGGTGTCGGCTTCTTCTGCGATTTTCCTCTGTTTTGTCTTTGACTTTCTTTTTTCACGATGCTAACTTTCCAGTTTTCTTTCCACGCAATCCATCAATCTTTTTCTGGGTGTTCCTTTTATTGTTTTGTTATTGTGGTACATCTCCATTTCGGAATTACTCTAACACCTCTGCTTTTCGGTATTGGATACGTTTCTTTAATTCGGTATAAGTTATGTTTTAACATGGCTATGTTCTTTGAGATTGATTGAAATTCAAAACAAGAGTGAAATCGCTACACTATTTTTTACTTGTTTTCCTCATGTTGAAAGTTTTCCTGAGAACAGTCGGGTTACGAGCTAGCGTTCGGAGCAGCTTCTGAGAAGTATGAACGAACGTATTCACTTCCTATAATTATTACCTTGCATTAATATAAGAATTCGAACAATCACTTTATATAATGTAAAATACATTTGAATTTTAAATGCTCGTGTTTATTGTGGAGACTATTTTTTTCGCGGAATAAGAAGTAACATAGACCACTCCTTGTATGCTCTACCTTTATGGGAAAGTTCTGCCAAAATCAGTCAACCGTTTTGAAGACTTGCCCTGAGAAACTACTCACAGGCCAACTTGTGGTTCTAAAGAGAAGTCAAGACTACCGCCGTTTCGAAAAATATTCGACAGCCATATTGTCAATATAGTATGTATAATATACCTAGACTAGCAGATTCCCGCGACTTCGTCTGCGTTTTTAAGGATCCCTCGGGAACTCTATTAATAATTTTAATAATTCTAATAATTTTCTGAGATAAAAAGCAGCCTAGGTCCAAGGGCAAGTCTACCTCTATACCAAATTTCGTCAAAATCGATCCAGCCGTTCACGCGTGATGCCGTAACCAAGGAAAATAGGGATTAATTTTTATATATATACAGATGTTTAAGAATTACCTCACTTTCATGTACTTCTCAAATTGTCGTTCAAAAAGTGTACACTGTACAAGGTATCAATTTTGAATAAATTATTGTGAATTTTGAAATTTTTTAAAGGGGTTGTTTCATTCTGGACCAGGTACAGTATTCCAAAAAATAGTATAATATTATAGAAGTCAAATTAAATAATGCATTTAAGCAGTTTTATACATTTGTAGAATAGCAACTCTCGAAGTGCATCCATCTGCTTTTTGTCTATGTTTGTTACATTACATCATCTTAATGTCCTTTCAATTCACAGACCACGAAAAATGAAAAATAAGATTTATATAAATGTCAAATGTCATCATGATTTGTGTTTAGTATGTCATTGTCAAAAAGGACGCCATGTTGTTGCACTTATAATTTGCAAATTAATTTCGCATTCTAGGTACTTACCTCGTAAAAAGGACCTTTTCATGACAAATAAAGAAAATATAATTACTATTTCTTGACCCCGAACATTTTAAATTTCTGTATACTTAAATACCTACCTGGCCCAGATCCCATATAAATTTGAAACAACCCCTTTTATATCTTCGTCCAGTCGAGACACGGTTGAGAATGAATACATTCGCACATTGTCGTCATTCTTAAATTTGAAAAATGTGCCCCGAAACCGGGAACGATACTATATGGTATAACCCCCGGCACGTAAGTCGAACGGTGACCTTCAAGTGCGCGCAGCGTCGTAGGAGTGAGCGGGACACAATACGATTGGAGAGCCAATCAGGGCATCCGAGGGATCCGCGATAGCTAATCAGTGCTTACGAACGATCCCCACGCCCTCCCCGCGTCCCCCTCACACCCCGAGATACCTCATTTTCGACTTCTGCGCATTGAAGGTCAACGCTAGACTTATTTTCCGTGACTTGTATAATATTATGGTAACGCCTTGACCTCTTTCAATACGATACAAGTAGGTGGCTCCGCAATCGCTATTCACTGAAGCAATTCGATGATTGCTGAGAATGTGACGAGAGAAGTACCGAGAAGTGATGTGCTTTGCTGGGAAATATCAAATTAAGTTCCCAGTGCCTTCAGTGCGGCGCAAGAACTCATTTTGTATGGCTACAGCCTTTCCAATGCCTGAATAGAGACATGATAATATAGACTATAGGTGGATTATTTAAGTACATTCAAGTTAAGAAACACTCGATTAGACTCAACGAATAAATGAATATTCGATAGTAAAAGTTGGTTGTCGGGTTTCAATAGAAACATTCAATGCTCAAACAGTCAACACCTCCAAGAGTTACATAGTAAGTGAACGCGTTACGTATGTTACCTAAGAAAAAAAAACTCAGCATACTAATTAGCACGCAACGTCCATTGATATCTATCCAAAGAGATTTAGATTTAGTCTGAAAAGGTAGAGCGGCTATAGATGCTCAGCGATCTAATACGGAAGTTCTCTTTTTGACGTGAATACGTCTTTAAACCTTCCATAGTGGGAGGCAATTAGAGAACTGATGATATTAAAATCGGAAGATAGAGTATGGTGTTGCAGCTACATACCGCCATTTTAACGATGTTTAGTTGCGTCACATAATTTCCGTTTAGTTGACATATTATACATATTACGCTCAATAGAAATATAACCCATTACGTACACGTGTTCACGTGAAATCACGATCACGACACAGCCACACGCCAATTTTTTATTGTTTTTACTGCACATTTAAAACAGATATGAATTTGTAAATCGGCTTTAAAATATATAAGCTCAAAGTGTTTTAAATGTTGTGATAGGGAATATGTCACTTGCCAGAACCGCCACGTAGGTCTGGGCTTGCAAGGGAGATAGCAAGATGTCCCCACTACGCCCTCGCTCTTCCGCCCTCACGCAAAATATTAATTGCTGCCCCAATTTATAACTAATCTTGATTTAATTCTTACACGAGCATGCAATAGTTTTTACAGGAGCATGTATTTTAATTGTTTGCTGTTGTGTATAAAATCATTATCAAAATTAAACAAAGGCAAATGTCCTATTGATCATGAAGTAAGTAATTTGTTAATTATTCTAAGCCTATGGTTAATTCACCGAGTTGCTCTGTGCCCTCTCCGGGAAACGTATTAGCGGCGTAGAGTTGATCACGCCTCATAGTCGTATTGTCCCATCTGTGTAACATTTAAACGATTAAAACTCATTATTATTTTCACAAAGCGTTATTTTGCGTGCGTATTTACAGTTCTGCATGTAACCAAACATCCATTTCCGTTCGATAACTTTTTTACACAAAACGATACGACGACATCGTGTTAACGATTTAACATAAAATACACACAAATAAGATATCTATCTATTAGATCAAAGCTGTAGGCGTAGAGCAATGCAGCAAGGGTAGAGTGCGGAGGCCCCGTTGTCCATGGGGAGGCCTGGGGCTCCAAACTATCCGGCACGCTCCGGTATCTGTGTGTCAAGCCGTTGAGTCAAAGTCAAATTTTTATTCAAAACTAGCAGATGCCAGCGACTTCGTCCGCTTGGATTCTTATAAATCTCACTTGGGGGTGGAATTTCCAAAATTCCTGAAACACTTAATTCTTTATTTTTAACCGACAATACAAATACCGATTTTCATTGATATAACTTTAAAAATGACGGACTTTCATACAAACTTTCATCCCATATTTCACCCACTTGGGGCTATTTTTTCCAAAATTTCTTAAACGTGTAACTCTTTATTTTTAACCGAAAACCTAAATACCTACCAATTTCCTTGGATATAACTTGAAAAATGACGGACTTTCATACAAACTTTTATCCTATATTTAACCCCTTTAGGGACGGAATTCGCAATAATCCTTTCTTAGTGTGCGCCTACGTTATAAAAGGAAGCTACTGTGAAAATTTCAAGTTTCTAGCTTCAGTGGTTTTGGCTGTGCGTTGATTGTCAGTCAGGACAAGCTACTTTATATTATTAAAGATTGGTACACCACACTGTACACTTTTTGAACGTCAATTTAAGAAACACATGAAAGTGAGGTAATGCTGATAATTACTTACGAAAACCTAAAACTAAAACTACCTTGGTTCCAAACGCGCCGTATAAATATTATGTTACATAATATTTATACTTGTATAATTAATATCACTCGCGACGATATTTGCGTTAATGTAGTTTGAATCACAATTTTAAAGTTATTGTTGTCGTCGGATATAAATTATATCAATCGGCGGTCAACCGATTGTGTTTGAGGCTTCGTAGCAAATACTCTAGTGTCATACAAATTTTTATAACAAGCTGAATTTTCATGAGTACCTACTTAGGTTCATTTCGACGAGACGACCAAGTTTTTTATCTATGAAAATTCTCGATGGAGGTAGCTACTCGAGTGCACAGTTATTAAACACTTGGATTCGCTCGGGTGGGAAATCGTTCCACGAAATTTGTAGAACTATGTAGACATTTCATTATACGAGTCTTTACTAAGCTGCATACAAAAAATCAGCTAGTTATTAAAATTTTTTATAATTTTTATAACCTCATTATTTGGAAATATTCGTAGTGAAGGACGCTGTAGAATATTATTAATAACCAGAGCTGATTTTTAAACCAGCGAAACGAACCTACTCACGAAAATTCAGCCTGTTATTAATCACTAAAAAAAATTGTTCGTCGGCTGCCGGACCAATAGTGTAGGAAGAATGCCCGATTGTCTCGCGTTTATCTGTGCATTCGCGTATAACTTCTAAACATTGCATAATTATTTAAATTATTTACGTACAGTATTTTTATAATATTATATATTATACAATTATGTACAAAATATAAAAATAAATATACATTTTATTGGCTCAATAAATTGATTTAAGTTAACGAAAATAAACCTCATTATAAGATTATATTATACTGAACAAAATTTTGCACTTTATTTAAAAGACTAATATTGTTGGTACCAAGCATAGACTGGAAGAACGCCAATTCATTTTTATACATAATATGTACATAATACATAATAGGTGATACGAAGATCACCGGGGTCTCTAATGCCTAGTGGATGCCTAGTCTGGATCCAGGAAGTGTTTCATGTCACGATATTTATACAATATACAAATATGCATTAACAGCTTTTTTATTTATAAAACAGTTTTTTTACCTTTATTTTATTAAATTTGTATAACGCGAACTCGCCATCCTCACATAAACTTCAACAGTTTCTAGAGGATGGCGAACTGTGTTTTTTAAATGTATATTGAAAATTAACGTGATCAATAAATTAAAAAAAATAAATAGTGTATAAAAAGAAAAAAGAACATATAATTACCGGTTCCACCGAGATTTGAACTCGAATCTCTGGATTTAAAGTCCAATGTGCTAACCATTACATCATGGAAAAAGGTGAAAGGTGAAAGGTCTTTACTGGTCCTGTTGGGCATTTCGACGCGTAGGGTGGGTGGGTTAGAAACGCTAGGCTAACAATCTGCCGGCAGAAATTATAAGCCTATTAGATATTTAATCGTAATACATATCGTTGCTAGACCCGTTTTTCTAAATATCGGGAATTCGGGACGTAAATGAACTAAAAAGTGGGATGGGGATATAAAATCAGGACGTATAGAAATGCATTTAAATATGGTTACAATAATTATTGTGATAAGTATAGGACGTATAGAAATTAATTTAAATATGGTTACAATATTTTGTATGCAGTCTAGATTTTAACAAGCTATAAGAAAAATTAAATTGACCTCAATGTACCGAAATAAGCCAGGTCGTCACACGTATTACTTAGTCCATATTATCTTGAAAACTACTGAACCAATTTTGATGAAACTTACACTGTTCCCTAAGTTGAAGTTAATGCAAAGCAATAAAAAAGAATGGTCACAATCCGATCAACAGATTCGAAGAAATACGTGGATAAACATACATACTTACAAACATACATAGTACATACATCTTAATATATAATTCTTCTGTTCGTGTGTTTACCTAAGTCCTATTAACACGTTCACTGCGGGCCAAAATTTAGAGAACTTTCAGCTGGTGCGGTTGGGGTCGATTTAGGAAACCTGGAACTCTATTTCAGTGCGGTTGGCACTTTTTTGGCCTCGTGCTGAATGGTTTGATAAATATGTCATAATTTGACCAGGAACGTGACAAGCTGTTTAGATTTGCGCTAAAATCATTTATGTGTTAATGTTTTAACTAAAACTAGCTTCGCCTGCGGTTCTGACCCTTGGTTTCAGAGAAAATACCGAAAATAGATCCGGGGTCGCTTTAGATCCCGCGCCGCACCTAATTTGGGTTACACTAGTGACGGGAATAAATTTCTCTGGTATAATATCGATGAATATCGAAGTCAATGTTATGAATGATTTTCATGAAATTTAGTGTGCAGGGGCTTTCGGAGGCTAATATCATTAGAATACAAAGGTAAATTTTACCACCATCATCAATAAGGTTATAATAGCTCAGGTGGGAATCGGGCGGTTCTGAAATCAAAACACCCCGGTTCGAGTCCAGATGATTATTTTTTTCCCTTAGTTTCATAATAATTAAAACTGTAATGATAAAAATATACGTACTTGTTTATTTACGTACTTGGTTATAAGTACTTGTCTTCTATAATATAATAAAACTGTAACAAATCCAATTCTGTACATTGAAGATATTTTGAAAATTTTTATCGGAGGGCACTCTATAATCGATACTGAATCCAAAACTGCAATTTTTTTCATTTTTGTCTGTCTGTCTGTCTGTCTGTCTGTCTGTCTGTCTGTCTGTCTGTCTGTCTGTCTGTCTGTCTGTATCTTGGCCGCGCATCACGCCGAAACTACTGAATGGATTCGAATGAAACTTGGTACGATTTGAGTTTATACTCCGAGGTAGGTTATAGGATACTTTTTATCCCGAAATTTAGCACGGTTCCCTTGGGAGAGGGGATGAAAGTTAAAACGTGTATATAGCTGTAATTCATTAACGCGTTATTCGATTTCACTCATTTTTTTTTGTTAGAAAGGTAGTACTTTAAGTATTGTCCCGTAAATATTTCAAGGTCATACGTTTTTTAGTTTAGAAATGACAGGCATTTATTGGGTTCCAATAACTTGGGTCCCGGATCTCTGTACGCACGGCTTATTTTAAACTGGCGTGCGTTTAAATTTATGTTTGTCGTTCTGTCTATTTGTTCCAGCTAATTTCCGAAACGGCTGGATCGATTTTAATGGAACTTTCAATGTTATAAGGAGTAACAGGCTACATTTAGTTTAGGTACATAAAAGAATTATGGGATCCGATCCGATCCTATATAAAACCTAAAAACACGCGAACGAAGTCGCGGGGGTCAGCTAGTTTCTAATAAAATGCTAAACTTATTGCACTCGTGATTTTTTATTTAAATATAATAACCAGTGCACATTTTCTTATTATTATGTCCGTAAGATCGAAAAATATTATTCATTCATCAGTAAGTAATTCGTATCTATATCTTTTATTCTTCTATACATGCAATAAAATCGTAGACTCACCGTGTCTGTACCAAGTCTGTATCAAACAAAAAAAAAACGAATTCAAATCGGTCCACCCGCATCCACACACACACACACACACACACACAGACACGTCAAACTTATAACACGCCGTCGTTTTTGCGTCGGGCTTTAAAACAAAGAGAGATAGATGCATCACAATCCGAACTCTTAGACCAATCGTTCCTCTCTATCGCTTGTTCCGCGTTCTCGTTTGCACGTTCCACTCAGGCGGAACGTGACAATAGTCACGGTTTTTCGTGCTTGCAGCCGGCGTTCATCTATCTATAATAATAATAATAATATTATAAAGTAGCTTGCCCTGACTGACTGACTGATCATCAACACACAGACTAAACCACTGAAGCTAGAAACTTGAAATTTTCACAGTAGCTTCCTTTTATGACGTAGGTGCACACTAAGAAAGGATTATTGCGAATTCCACCCTTAAGAGGGTTAAATAGGGGATGAAAGTTTGTATGAAAGTCCGTCATTTTTCAAGTTATATCCATGAAAAGTGGTATTTAGATTTTCGGTTAAAAATAAAGAGTTACATGTTTGAGGAATTTAGGAAAAACTACCCCCAAGTGGGTTAAATGGGGGATGAAAGTTTGTATGAAAGTCCGTCATTTTTCAAGTTATATCCATGAAAATTGGTATTTAGGTTTTCGGTTAAAAATAAAGAATTACGTGTTTCAGGAATTTTAGAAATTCCACCCCAAGTGAGATTTATAAGAATCCAAGCGGACGAAGTCGCTGGCATCGGTTAGTCGATTTATAAGACGTTATCACGTTAAAAATGTTTTTTTTATTATGTCTCCTATTTCATATACGTGCACTTTAATAATATTCACCTGTATAAGTAGCATAATAACATGCTATTCAAAACTTAACTCAACAACACTCCAATATTAATGTTACACGATAAAATAAGTTGAGTTAAAATGATTACCGTTTTTATTGAAACACAACTGATAATCTAAAAGATTGAAAGTCAAACCGACTTCATCATACACTTAACAGTCCATATCTTGAAAACTACAATTATTATAAATTATCATATCCATCTATTATAGTATACCTATATAATAATATGGAACTTATTAACAACTTATACCCGAGGAAGCACTGAAGACATAATTAACATAATATGTATTTCGAAGTCATGATGCGGACTCAGAATATCGACTGCTGCGCAAAACGCGTGCTCCGGTATCGACTATGGTCGCGGCACTAACGTTGACTGAATCGTTTCCCCGCCGCCTGCGCCGCGCACCGCGCGGGGACTAAATCAGCGTCGTCCCGCACTGAATTAAATAATTTTGAACTCAGTGCGCACGACGCTTATTTTGATCCCGTGCTATTTTTTTATACCAACGAGTCGAGGCTTTGAAGACATAAAGAAAACTATATTTGTCTTTGTCATACGTCTTACGGTTGATCGTAGACAGCTCCCGCACAGGCGAGAAAACACGAGTTTTGCGCGCCGCACCAGACGAAAGTCTACCACGGGGCTGTTATCGACCCCGCCCGCAGTGAACGTGTTAAACGGCTGGACTGATTTGGATGAAATTTTGTGTTGTATATTTCAATGAGTTCTTGGATGATTTGAACGCAATTGGGCAGGATGACGTCTGCCGGGTTCGCTAGTGTTTATAATAATTTTACGAGGCTGCGCAGATCGTACAACCATCTGACGTTTGACATTTCTTAGCCAGATAAATGCCAGATATTTGTGTAATACCAATATCTGGCATTTATCTGGCTTCGATTCTCACGAGGGTCGCTGTTATATTGGATTCATGATTGATACATTGTAATAATACCACAGAATCTATACTTAATATAATAAAGCGGAAGAGTTTGTTTGTTTGGACGCGCTAATCTCAGGAACTACTGGACCGATTTCAAAAATTCTTTCACCGTTGGATATGTACGTGATCCCTGAGTGCTATAGGCTATAATATTATGTACCACGGGCGAAGCCGGGGCGGACCGCTAGTAATAACTATTACCAGTTATACTAAGCGTTGATTCATATAGGAGGAAAAAAGTAAAAAAAATCGTTTTCTATTTTTCAAAGTATTTACATGTTTACTTATAAATATTAATTTCTTTTTTACAGGTAAGTCTCAAAGCAAGATACGAGGGATGCTACAAATAAAATGGTGAAGAGTTTATTTGCATTAATTTTACATTTTTCAGTTTATTTATTCGACGTAGGTACGTTGCGTTTTTCAATTAGGGTTTTTAACGGCGCACCATATTAATAATACTTTTTTGGCAAATCTGCTTAACTTTTACATATTATTACGTTATTCCGGTTTTAGAATAATTAATTTAAAAAAAATATGCTCGTTATGAGTAGGTACTTAATGACTTATGAATAAACAACAAATACTGTCTTATTCACTCAAACAGCTGCACCATATGTGGTTAAAGTTACGTTTACCGTCAGGCTTCCTGTACAATAAGCCAAAGACGACCTCCCTGGCGCAGTGGTGAGCGCTGTGGTCTTGTAAGGGTTTGATTCCTGGCAGTGGCAATTTGGAATTTTATAATTTCTAAATTGTCTCTGGTCTGGCTGATGGTAGGTTTCAGCCGAGGCTACAGTTTCTAGCTAATCTGGCGTTCCGGTACGATGCCGCGTAGAAGCCGAGCAAGGGTATGGGTTTAATAAAAAATAACTGCCATACCTCTTCCTTCTTCTTCAAGTTAGCCCGCTTCCACCTTAGACCTTACCATCTACCACCACCACCCTACCATCAGGTGAGATCGCAGACAAGGGCTAACTTGTAGATAAATAAAAATGAGGTACGGAACCCTAAAAAGACGCGCGCGGTGCCAAACCGCAAGTTAGTGTAAATGAACAAAATCGCATAGCTGTACGAGTATGAGCCGCACCGGCGCGCCGCGCGCCGGAACGCATGTAAGTGTTCGGTGCATACTATTTTCACGTAAACAAGAAGCCTTAGGGCCTGTTTCACCACCTTCTGATAAGTGTCGGATAGCTTATTCACAACTTTTATCTGTGACATTTGACATAAAGTAAGAAAGTGACAGAACTTACGACACTAATCAGGTGGTGAAACAAGCCCTTAAAGTTTGAAAAAAGCACAATGGGTCGCATATATGTTAACAATCGTACTTACGGTTAAGGTCAATGGTAAAATTTTTGTCTAAAATTAATAAAACCTGACTATAATGGGCATCCAATCATTAAGTATTTAGTAAGTGAGTAAGTACTAAATGGTTTGGTTGGGATTATGTTTATAATACCTATGTTGCATTAAGACAAAGTTTTAGCGGACAGTGTAAAATTATAGTATTACTAGATGATGCCCACGGCTTCGCCCGTGTGGATTTACGTTTTTAAAAATCCCGTGGGAAATTTTGATTTTCCAGAACAAAAAGTAGCTTATCATTATTAACCCGTTCCCAAAACGGAAAAGTCCTGTGGGATCCCTACGATTTCGGAATGCAATTCCTTACAGCATCAGGGTTGAGGAGTTGGATATGTACCTACTTGAATTTATTCAAAGAAAAAGTCTTTAATTGGTACCCCCAATATCAATTTAAATAACCGAAAGTTTCTAAATCCCATTAGTTTTGGGGATCAGGTCCCCTACAGCATCAGGATTGAGGAGTTGGAATCCAAATTTTTTATAAAACAGGGTCGTAACGTATTTCTATCGATTAAAAAAAAATACCCAAATCTGTTCAGAAATCTCAGAGATATCGGTGTACATAGGTAGAAAAACACAACTCCTCCTTTTTTGAAAGTCGGTTAAAAAAGTAACCTATGTTACTCCCTGGTTAATTTTCTACTTGTATGTGAAAGTCCCGTCAAAATCGGTTCAGCCGTTCCGAAGATTAGCCCGTTCAAACAGACAGACAGACAGACAAAAATTTTAAAAACGTGTGATTCGGTTATGGTACCGTTCAAATAACCATATGAGATTAATATGAGGTAGTTATTTCGAAATTACAGACAGACACTTCAATTTTATTTATTAGTATAGATTGTACAACACGTGAACTATCTAACTAACTAACTAACTAATTAATCGCGGAAACATCGCGCTATGTATAGCCGTTTTTAATTTGAAATGTCATTAACTCATTACCAAAAATCGGTCAAATCGTTCAAAACGGAAATAGCTGCAATACAATAATTATATTACAATCATATTTGACAGTATTTTTTGTGGAATGATCGAGAAGTTTTTTTTTTCGATTTCATTAGGACTATGAATTTTGGTTGTACGAGTAGATATGTCTGTATAGCAATCAATAGTATGTAGTCTGCCTCTGAATGGAGATTTATTTTGGTTGTTCCGGATATGATTCTTTGGTTTTTGTTAAAATGAAGGGAAAATCTCTGGGAAAAATGAGCATAAATTCTGCTACACTGAACTGAATAAATAATATTTATCTATCTATCTATAATAATATAAAGAGGCTTGTCTTGACTGACTGACTGACTGATCATCAGCCTTTTATGACGTAGACGCATACTAAGAAAGGGTTATTGCGAATTCCATTCCTAAGGGGGTTAAATAAGGGATGAAAGTTTATATAAAAGTCTGTCACTTTTCAAGTTATATTTAATACGTGTTTCAGGATTTTTGAAAATTCTACCCCTCAAGTGGTTTAAATAGGCGATGAAGGTCTGTACGAGAGTTTTGATGATAATGAAAATTGGTATTTAGGTTTTCGATTAAAAATAAAGAACAACGTTAAATGGGGGATGAATGTTTGTATGAGATTTGTATGAATCCACGCGACGAATGATCCATGAATTCGCGAGCATCGGCTAGCTTATTTATATTGTTGTTAAATATAATGCGGCGCAGACTGACAGTTATTAAGGTCTAACCTGTTTGGTTTTACTATCTAGATTTTTTTTTGTAAACTCTGTACTTTACAAAAAAGATTAGCTGATGCCCGCGACTTCGTGACCGGGGAACTCTTTTCCGTGATTCCATGAAGTATCCTACGTCTGTCTTAAGGAGCAAGCTGTCCATGTACCAGCTTAAACAGATGAACGATACACAAACAAAAAAGAACGACAATCCCGCGAAATTGTAATCTAGGACGAAAATTATTTAGGAAAAGTATTCAGTAGCATCGGGGTTGAAGAGTTGAAACCAGAAATTTTGAATAAAAATTATAGAAATCGGTCTGTAAATTTTGGAAAAATCAATGTACTCATACATACGTATACGTTGTCATAAACAACTTTAAAATCATCATTAATATTCAGCGCCAGTAAAGGCACTAATTCCAAAAATTTATTAACCGCATTACAATAAAGAGAATGCATACAAGCATTCATACAAGCGTAACATGTGAACTGTAAAGTATTGCAAAGCAAGCAGAGCTTCTTATTGTGACAGTGAACATTCTTCATCAGCGGGACATAGAATCGCATCAGTGCCATCTATTAGACGTTAGCTAAACTTAGCTAACGCCCAATAGATGGCGCTGATGTGGCTGTGACAACAAAACCTGTGATAACGTACATATTATATAATATACTAGATGATGCCCACGGCTTCGCCCGTGTGGATTTAGGTTTTTAAAAATCCCGTGGGAACTTTTGATTTTCCAGAACAAAAAGTAGCTTATCTGTAGAAACCCGTCCCCAAAACGGAAAAATCCCGTGGGATCCCCACGATTTCGGAAAACAATTCCTTACAGCATCAGGGTTGAGGAGTTGGATATGTACCTACTCGAGTTCATTCAACGATAAAGTCTTTAATTGGTACCCCCAATATCAATTTAAATAACCGAAAGTTTCTAAAACCCATTAGTTTTGGGGATCAGGTCCCCTACAGCATCAGGATTGAAGAGTTGAAATCCAAATTTTTTATAGAACAGGGTCGCAATGTTTCTCTATCGATTAAAAAAAAAATTACGCAAATCGGTTCAGAAATCTCGGAGATATCGGTGTACATAAGTAGAAAAACACAACTCCTCCTTTTTTGAAAGTCGGTTAAAAAAGTAGCCTATGTTACTCCCTGGTTAATTCTCTACTCGTATGTGAAGGTCCCGTCAAAATCGGTTCAGCCGTTCCGAAGATTAGCCCGTTCAAACAGACAGACAGACAGACAGACAGACAGACAGACAGACAGACAGACAGACAGACAAAAATTTTAAAAACGTGTGATTCGGTTATGGTAGCGTTCAAATAACCATATGAGCTTAATATGAGGTAGTTATTTCGATATTACAGACAGACACTTCAATTTTATTTATTAGTATAGATATTTTATTCCTGCATTCCTGTATTGATAAACCGACTTGAAACGCGAATATAAAATATTATAAAATTACGAGCTATTATGTTTTTTGACGTTGATGAATGTCGGCCGCACGCACGAAAACGCATGACTCATTGTCACGTACCGCCTAGCCGTGCGTGCAAGTGAGAGCGCGGAACTAGCGATCGATTCTCTCGCTCGATCTATTTCTTATGGAGGTTATCACGTAAAATTATCGTCCGTAAACCGACTTTACAGACAACCAATTTTTTTAATTCGAAGGACAAACCAACAAACACACGCGTTTGCGTCTATATATTGATGGTTATTATTATCTTTACTTTAACACAAGCGGATACCCGCGACTTCGTTCGCGTGGATATTGTTTTTAAAAAATCCCGTGGGAATCATTTTGTTTTTCCTAAGCTCCTTTGAGCTCATACTTTGCTAAAAACTGTTAAAAGTTCACTGGCGGATATTTAGGTAGATCAAAATGTAAACATCCGCCAGTGAAAGCCCCATCAAATTCGATCCAGCCTTTCAGAGATTAGCCGGTAATCTTTAGAGTATCTCCTTTCTAACAAAAAAAGAATGAATGAAATCGGACCACGCATCAATGAATTACAGCTAAGTACACATTTTAACTTTTATCCCCTCTCCCAAGGGAACCGTGCTGAATTTCGAGATAAAAGTACCTATCCTATATGTTACTCCGTAGTATGAACCTAAATCATACCAAGTTTCATTTCAATCCATGCAGTAGTTTTTGCGTGATGCGCGCACAAACATACATACAAACAGTAGACACAGATAAGTAGGTACCTAGTTCGCAATAAATTTTTTTATTCAATCCTAAGTTACGGTTTGACTGTGAGCTCATCAGCTGGTAAGGGTGCTCGTCCACTGAAGCCGTGTACAGCAGATCAGTCAGACCATTGACAGATGACGTGATAATTTGATCACATCGTCTCTCAACAACGTGATTGGTCCATCAAACACATCCCGTCAGAGCATACAACTATTTTTTTTTTCTATTTAGTCGAAAATTGACGATTTTGTAGACTATCGTTGAAGAAGAGCCCAATTTTTTTTCAGGTAAGCATTTCAAAAAGAGATTTATCTTAAACTTAGCGACTCGCCCCGGCTTTACAAGAGTTTAGGGTTTGCAACGGTTTTGATGAAAGCGGTTTGAATTTTTTCCGACTTGTTCAACAATTATCGTCATATTTCAAAACCTTAACCAGTGGTAGATTCAATTGACGATTCAAAAGTACTTGTAAAAGTTTCATCATGATCAACCCATTACCGGCTCACTACAAAGCACGTCTCCTCTCAGAGTGAGAAGGGTTTTGGCCATAGTCTACCACGCTGGCCAAGCGGATTGGCAAACTTCACATACCTTTGAGAACGTTATGGAGAACTCTCAGGCATGCAGGTTTCCTCACGATGTTTTCCTTCACCGTTAAAGCAAGTGATATTTAAATACTTAAAACGCACATAACTCGGAAAAGTTAGAGGTGCGTGCCCCGGGATCGAACCCACGACCTCCGATTAGAAGTCGGTCGTCCTAACCACTAGGCTATCACAGTGTAAAAGTTTACTTGAATAAAAAACTTTTTCTATTCTATTTTATTCTAACAAATTATAAATACCTAAACCTTCCTCATGAATTACTTTGTCTATTGGTGAAAGCCGCATGAATATCCGTTCAGTAGTTTTTGAGTTTATCGCGAACAGACAGACAGACGCGTCGGAGGACTTTGTATTATTTATCATAATCTATTATAATCTTTGTATAATTCAATGTAATTTTAGTAATCTGAGTTAGTAGCTCGCGTTTTAGTTTTGACTTTCTAATTACCTAGTAAGTAGGTACCAGTAGTAAGTTAATACTAAATTCAAACATATTTCTATTCTAAAATTTAATATATGTACGTAATATTACAAAGCAAATAATAAAGGGACAAAAGAAACGAAAGTTCGTATAACATATTGGGAACGCACGCGCAGGCACGGCGCGGCGTATTGCAAACATTATGCTCCAAGAGCTAGTGAAAAATTTGCGGAGGCGAAAAATTCACTTGCTATAATTTTATTATGTACATATAGTTGTAGTAAATACTTTTTTTAAATAGTAATTTATTACCGGGCATGTATGTCTCTGTCAAATATAATTGTTTTCCGAATTGATAGTTGAGTCCCACAGATTCGACGGTTAAAAAATTGGGAATATTGTATTCTGTCGTAATTCGTTTTAAAATTAGTGACACTTTTCTTTCAGCAAACATTATATTAATTATGCATGTGGGAGATTCTTGCAGTCTGACAGAAAATGTTTCTCGTCCGTACAGCCTTAACCCTTCTCATTCTGAGAGAAGACTGATCCACTAGTGGGCCAGTAATGAGTTGATATTAATGATACGTCCAGCGCCGAATGACGATTCTTATCACTCTGTGGTTATTGGTTATAATAAAATTGTTCTAAATAAACGCATTACCTATAATTTATCATAAGCACACAGATAGAGCTAATTACTACATGTAAAGTATAGCATACCTACTCTAAGCTTTTATGGAACACTTCGTCAAAAGTTTTCATCGGCTCTCCAGCTATAAGTTACTTATTTTATCTTTTACGCGAGGTATTTTCCTGTTGGGACCTTGCAAGTCTTTTGTCCTTTGCTTTTTTAAGCTTTAAACTTATGTGCGAGATGGGAATATTATGGAAGATGTACCTTTTTGATATTACGATGTATTCGCATGGAAAAGTTTTATTTATCGGCTTATTTGACTATTGTTATTCAATAGGTAGGATCGCGTGGAATGTTTTTATGTGTCGCATCAATACATTAAACGACGATTGATGTTAAAATATTGCCTATTTCCTCCAAATTTCCAAAAACTTATTTCCAACATACTCAATGAGTACAGAAGTCGTAAATCTAAAATCGCAAGCATTCCACTAATTTTTTGCGTAAAAAATAAGTCCACCCTACACTCCTACGGTCTTATTAATAAAAAAAAAGTGCTTAGTCCAAACTTAGTTCGAAGTTACACTTGGACTTGTTAATCCCAGAGTAACCTAGTATTAATTTCGTTTCATCAATGTTATTAATAAACATGGAGTAAGATTAACGCGCGCGTTATCGCAACCCATATAATTTAAAAGTAAAAAGAATGAGTCAGTGAACGAATTTAATGCTTGATTATGACATTAATGACAGTGACAGAAGAGATCTTAAAGGCTCCCCCACACAGGCGCGTTATTATAGGTCGATAGTATCGGACGACGATAGTATCGCAGGAGTTCCTACTTCCATTGCGGCGTTATTAACGCAGCAGTGTGTAACTACATGACCATCCTACTACAAAATGTACTGGAAACAGATATCGGCCTATAATAACGCGCCTGTGTGAGGGAGCTTTTAATCAGAGAAGTTTTAACTTATCACAGTCTTGTCACAGTCTCATCGCGGACAGTGAGACCGAAATCAGACAGGGAACGTTCATCCACACTACTGTTCCGCGTGTCTGGTCGCACTGAGCTGCACTCGGCGCGAGTGTAGAGGCGAGCTCGATACGTATCGAATGATCGTAATAATAATTATTGAACGGGTCATCTTTATTTCGTGGCGTGTATTCTGCAAGGCTGCTAGAGATGCGGCGCACGCGGCGGCGACGCGGCGACGCGACGCGGCGAGGCGGCGAGGCGCACGCTAACCTCGCGGCAAGGTTCTTCTGGTGCTTACGTTATGATCGACCCAGCGACCGGCCGTGTGCCAACATTTGACACCAACTCCGAGCGTACAATTTAAATACATTTTGATACGATTTGTAGAAGTAGGTATATGTTTGTAGTAGACAAGCGGATACCTGTGACTTCGTTCGCGTGGGTAATGGTTTGTGAAAATCCCGTTGGATTCATTTTGATTTTCCTAAGCTCCTTTGAGCTCATACCTTGCTAAAAACCGTTAAAAGTTCACTGGTGGATGTTTAGGTAGATCAAAATGTAAACATCCGCCAGTGAAAGTCCCAACAAAATCGATCCAGCCTTTCAGAGATTAGCCAGTAATCTTTAAAGTATCTCCTTTCTAACAAAAAAAGAATGAATGAAATCGGACCACACGTTAATGAATTACAGCTAAGTACATATTTTGACTTTTATCCACTCTCCCAAGCAAACCGTGCTGAATTTTGGGATAAAAATTATCCTATATGTTACTCCGTAGTTGAACTTAAATCATGCCAAGTTTCATTTCAATCCATTCAGTAGTTTTTACGTGATGCGCGCACAGACAAACAGACAAAATTTTCAAAAATAGTTTTTTACCTTCTATTACTTATCCCTAACATCCCCCAGTCATTATTTCGCAAAAATCTATAATGTACAGATACGGCAAGTCTACGAATTTATTATATGTATAAAAGATAGATATCCAATTACTGAAAAACTAATTTTTTGTTGATCTTTTTTTTATTCAACATTAGAAACGATAGCACTAATGGCTAGCTTAATCTAATTGCTGTATATATCTTATGTACCTTATTATCTTATTCCGTTCCGAGAATACTAACTGCATGTCCGCGCTGACAGCCAGGCTGATTCTTTGAGCAATAAACGAGCCAGTCCTTCTGTCGCCAGATGAGGAAAATAAGATAGATTTTTTTTGCATTACACGACACGAAGATAATAGGGTCTCCACGGCAAACAGGACAAATAATTACGTGATTCTCGATGAGAGAAGCGTATTGCGCTACTTGCCGGATTCAGCCATTTCAGCTGCAACTCCCAGTCATGATGCTACCTCCCTGATATGACACGAGGTCAATGTGTCAGCACTGCCAACTCCCTTGCGCTGTGTAAAAACTCGCAGCAAGACAATTAGGTACTGCAAGTTTCAGCTAATCTGATATCGACTTCTGCAACAAATTGCGGAAGTCACAGTGGACACTTCGCATTACATTTATAGAACAATGAAAATAGAGTCATCAGCGTGTATTGACATTGAAAACGCAACTATTATACGCGCGAAGTCCTCTTTGTGACGTCAAAGTTGACAGTTATCGCAAGAAGTCTAAATCTTTATGTGTAGAAGAGAAGAGAGAATAGGCCTACTTAATCTTAACCTTTATGTTATACAAACTGTATGAGAATGAAGGCACAAGTAGCTCGTATATATTATACAAGTAGCTCGTATATAGTTCAATAACATAATATAACGTATATGTTATTGAACTTATACATATAACATACGACTCGGGCCGAAGACACTACGCCAGTGTTGATTGTGTTACATCTCCAGGAACCAGTCTCGATCATCGCGTCCCACAAAACCACCTAGCGGCTTCTCTCCGATGCCTTTCGTGGCCGATTGTGGCGTTAGTTTAAGTTAGTTTGAAGCCAAAGTGGTTTTAATTTAACAATTTATCTCAATGTTGAATAATTCTTGTTTCGATCGACCCCCTAAGCTGCGGCCTTCTAATAAATGTTTAATGTGCTTGGTGCGATGTTCAGTCTATATCGCCGAGAGCCGAGGGTAGGGCGGCCATAAGATGATTTAAAATTTAGATAAATAGGGTTCGATATATACCCCGAAGTTGGTTCCGTTTAAATTTGATTTAAAAACCCACCCCTAAGCTTAGGATAGGCGTGTGATGAAAAAATTATGAGACAAAGATTATGACAAGGTGACACGAAAACGACATGTTGTAATTGCTCGCTAACCTCTCGACTGTTAGATATGGCCGTCTGTCGCATCTAGTGTCTGATTATAATTAATTATTCGCATAAAAAGTATAACTTCTTACGCGTATGTATAACTTTTTACACACACTTTTTTCTTTCTTCTTTCCATAAGACTTCTAGAAGACAGTCCTCCGTTCGACGGCTGCGCGGTCACCCGGCCCGCGAGGCGACCGGTCGCCCGCTACCACCGCACAATCTCTTCTCAGCATAATATATTTTGCAAATCCGTGAGACTCGAGCGCACTGACGCGTATTTATTCCGCGCGCCGATGCACCGTAATATATTTTAAAATTCTTGCACCGTGTTCCCTTTGATCATAATTACCACGTTATCGCCTGTTCACATTACTCCAGTTGACGGCACTGAATAAGTTTATTCGAGCACGTGACTGGAAGGTGTCGTCATTCGTCGATATTTACTAATAATATTTACTAGCGATGAATTTTCGTCCATTAAGAGCGTTGATGCGTTCTGCGCCATTTTAGCTCATTTTTAAGCTATTTCGACCCTTCATATGTTGTTAATCTATGCAAATCTTTACAAACGTAAATTGATTTATATGTATTTACAATGTTGATTTATATGTATGTAATTATTGATTTAAGTATATGTAATTATTTTGAAGCCTAAGCTTTATTATAATGGGAATTCATTGAAAAGTGAAGCAGCTCATGTCCAATGCCTGTCTCTGGGATGAAAGCTACCCCTGTGCCAAATTAGCCCTACCCGGGCAAACAGACAAACGACAATTTTAAAAACGTGTATTTGTGTTATGCATTAATCAATGAAGCAATCAATAAGAGGCAATGGGATTAATTCTGTTGTCCACAATCTCTAAACTAAACTAATTTGACAGGTCTAAAAATAGGGCTATCCTTTTCCGCAGCGAACATTGTGAAAGAGATAGCTGACCCACCATACGACGAAAGCGTGTCTCAAAATACATCTGACCATTCTGACTACCTTAGCTCTTATCTGTCTTGCTATGCAGTCTTGTCTGTCCTACCTCTAGAGCGGTCTTGTAAAAAGCAGTATGATTTTGAATCAAAGTCAAAATACTAGGTATATATCTATTCCAAATTGGTACACTGTGGGTACACTTTTGAACGTCAATTTAAGAACATGAAAGTAAGGCAATATGGAGCTGATTACTTACGAGAAATTAAGACTAAAACTACGAAACGCGCCCTGGTCTGAGAAGAGCCCACGACAAACTCAGCCGGGTATTTCAACCATTATAAATATGTCACGCATAGGTTGCATCAGCTAGCGTTCCGAACGCTTTATGGCTTTTCTAAATTACCCAAACCTGTGGTCTTATAACATGAAATCGTGGTTGCATCAGCTAATATCATAAGACCCACGAAAAGAATTTCATTTCGTGGTCGTTTAGAGTTTGCCACGTTATTTACGAGTCATAACACGAATTTCGCATTGTGGATATTTTACAGACGCCTCAACGCTTTGTGAGATGATTTTTGTCTCAGTGAGCGAATTCTCGCCTGCCTTGTAATTGGTCTAGTGGTTAGCATAAGATCGACTACGGATCACGAGGTCCCCGCTTCGATTCCCGAATTGAGCAAATAATGGGTATGGTTTTTCTGGTAACAAATTCTCAGTGCCAGCCATGAGTAGGTAGTTGGCAGTGTTTCACCCCCGTGTCTCGGAGAGCACGTTAAGCAGTCGGTCCCGGTTATTATCACTATCATGTGACAATAGTCGTTAAAGCCCGCCAACCCGCATTGGAGCAGCGTGGCGGGTCTAAGCTCAAAATCCCTCTCTCCTATAATACAAGAGGCCTGTGCCCAGCAGTGGGACGTTAAAAGGCTGTATACAACTGTAGAAAAAGAGATCGAAAATCTTTACACAATACACAATTAGGGTTAAAGGTGCATTGACTTTAAGCAGGGAACTATAATACGTTAAAAGGGCAAGTTGTGTGGACAGACAACTATCTTATTATTTGCAGAACAACTTTTATCTTGGGCCTCACGTTGCTCATTTAAACACAACGACATCTATACATCTATACATATAAACGTTGTGAGTGACAGATAGGAAAACGCCGCTCTAGAGTCGTCACTTATGGTATGAATTTTGGATCAGGCAAGATAAAGTTTAAATTAATATTCTAATTAATTCAGTGATACAAAACACTGAAGTCTTGTGGAAATCAAAGTTTTTCCATACATTTTTTCAAACTTTTCATTCAAGTGCGATTCAAGTAAAGTTGTCAGCCATGCTTCTACCGTTCCTCTACCTTTTAAGAAAATACACGCCCTCGCACACGGACAATAATTATAGTTAGTATGTTCAAACTTCAAAAAGTACACACGCATAATAAATCGGTTTCAGTCCAAAAAGGTTAAACTATATACATTATACATATATTCTATATCAGTCTGATAATGACAGCATTCTGTCTTATCTTCTTTATTGGTTTGAGTTCCTTACACGAGTGTACCAGGGTGTCGGACAGTATGGAGTAATGGCGAATTCTCATCGAGGCGAATAACATCTGCCCTTGAAGACGTTACTTTTGGATGCCCTCGATCGCTCCGCCGTGTGTTACGAAGAAGAAGAAGAAACAATGAGACCTGTCATTTGATATAAAACATCAAAACATTCGTCTCTGAAACACACGGAGTGCGAACGAGGGTTTCGTTTGTCAAGTCTTGACGCTTGAGAAAAAAATGCATGAGCACCAAGTATGAATTAGCTGCTCTGCTTTTAGGCAACTCTGTTTGCTCGAATGCAAACGTGGCGTAAACAAAACGCAGTAAACAAATTGTAAAGATACGGAATGGAAATCATTGACATATTGCTGTTTACATTTTAAACGTGATACAATTATTATTGAGGACGTCGTCGCCCGCGCCGTGTTGTGCATAGACGAGGAAATTCAATATGTCAGAGTGCGTTGCACTGAGCTCTTTCTTTGCTTCAAACAAATCTTTGAAGCAAAGAAATTTTCCAAAATTCCAAAAGCAAAGAAAACTTCCATAGCTACCTGACCTAAATTCCATGTCACGTTTGTAATGCTGCATTTACTTGAACAAATTGCAGAAACTTTTCCCAGAAACGCATAAGCGATAAGTTCTAACCTTTAGATTTTTTGTTGTCGGTCTGTTTTTGTCTGACGAAGCGTGCATCCTGGAGATGGATTATTTTTTTTAGATATTTGGACATTGGATACTTTTTATTCCAGAAAATCACAAAGTGCTCACGGAATTTTCGAAAATCTTAATCGACGCGGATTACGTCAGTAGGAGGATAAAGTAAAACGTTCTCAGAATTGCTGATATTTACCAGCTAAGTATAGGTACTATAGTTGGAAAGTGGGTTCGTGCCCGGGAGTGTATGTATGTACGTCCGTCGAGCAAACGAGTTTTATGTACCGTTTGTCCACGTGGCCGTAGCGTAGGATGGCTATGGTAACTAATTTTCCTTAAGAGAAACAAAGAAAAATATTTACTGAGGGTCCAAGCTGATCAGCTCTGCACGCTCTAGTGTTTGTGCAACACAAACAGCAATATTCTGAGTCGAGACCTTTTTGCAGACTGCGTGACAGCAAAGACAGAGTACATAATATATTTTTATGCGTATCTGGATATCTATGCATGTATAAACATCGGCACGTAGATCGAACACTGAAGGAAAATGGAGGGGGTAAGCTATTGTATTTACGTGCGTGACAGTTCCCATACGCAGCTATCCCCTCCACGTTTCGTTCAGTGTTCGATCTACGTGCCGATGTTTATATGTAGGATTCTTTATACCCTCAAATAAATACCCTTAATCTTAACCGTCTGATGGTTACAGTCCAAGTTTTGTTTTTCTTTTTAGTTCGCTGTTCGTGTTTTTATTTTATTTTATTGCAATGTTATGCTTATTTCGGGTTACGCCTTACGGGTTATTTGAATTGACATTTGAGAAGTTTTTCTGTATCGTATTGATTTAAGTGCCAATAATTGAGTAGTTTGTATTATGACATAGTAGATGCATAGTAGACTTACATTTATAGTAGCAAATACCCAATGATCAGCAGGGCTATTCTGTAAAGCCATTTTCGAATTATAGAGAGTGAATTCGAGATGAGTTTCCTAATTTGTACTCTGTTAAACTCGATAGTACAGGTCTTCTCACTCAAACTCATTTCACTTCGCAAGTGCGTAGCAGATGTTTACAGAATATCAAACCAAGGTGAAGTGAGTTTGCTTTCGAAGCGAGTTATCTCACTTGAGTGAGCTTCGATATCGAGATGGTATTTTAGAGAATAGCCCTACAGGTGAGATTTGTCAAGAGAATAAACTGTGAGACAAATAATTGAGAAAAGTTTGAAAGAGAAAAATAACCCCTATGTTTTCGTTTGTGTCCACGGAAGCTAGCGCTACGGTGGACACAAACTATATTAACAACGTCGTAGGTATGGTTCCCATACAAAAGCGCCCCTTTTCCCTTTAAAACTTAGTCAATACGTAGTTACATAGATGGCACTGATTGATTCTATGTCATTTCGATGTCGCGCTATGGAAAACATACTGAACTTAATGACCTGCTTCACTTCTGCAGCTGAAAAAGTACAAAAACAGGAATAAGGCTTTTCACTTGAGTGAAATATAAAATTTTTGGAACGGTGCCCTTTCTGGCACTGATATACATCCACTACTCCAATATTCAGTCTTTTTACGTCCCACAGTTGGCAGTCGGCTGACTGATCGGCAATTTGAAAACCGATTATTCGGCTAGTTGGCTAGTCGGCAAATGGCATAGTCGGCCAATCTCTGCTTTCTATAACCAGCATGTGCACTGTGCAGCAAGCACTCCAATCTTATAGCTTCGATATTCCGCTTGGTGGACTACATTTCTGGTAACCGGAAGAATTTATTGAATAGGAAAATGCATAGAATAATAGTTGTTGTAGAGTTATTCAATGGTATTATATCATCATTCATTATACATCAAGATAACTGTCTTGGAGGCGAATTTAAGACGTATTATTAATATTACGACAAAAACCACGAAATAAATCAAATTATTATGAAAAACCGCGCAAAATTGCCTCAAGTTATTTATCTAAGAAGTAGGTTCGCCTATCAATCTAAATTATAATGTGTGGAGTCGCATTATCGTGAACAATGAGCAGTTACGGCTGGGCCACGAACTTGTCAATTGAGCGACAGCTGATTACAGCGCGTGAAATGACAAAATATGACTGTAATTGTATTACATAATACGATATTATCTGATTTTTAATTCGGTGGAATTCTGACAGTTGTCATTTTATACATAGAATGAGTTATTTGTATGAAAAACAGGGTTAGCTCACCTCAAGTTCGATTTTACAAAAGTAGTTCACTACTTTAAATCCCTGTCAACATAAATAAAAATGACCAAGTGCGAATCGTGTCTCACTCTTTTAGGGTTCCGTACATAATTATGAACAACATAATGTATTTTTGGGTGTAAGAAATATTTAATTTCTGAGCTAGACATCGCAATAAACCGTGAACGAAAACCCCAAAAAATATGCGTTTGATTTGGTCACAGCTTACAAACTACTTTATAAATCGTTGTTTCAGTATTTGTTGTTTAAATACAGTATACATAATATACCGAAATTTCATATTCCTATTATATTAAATGGTTTACTTTTTGAGATAGTCCCCGTCACAAAAATGGTCTAAAACTGGCAACTTTATTGGCCCCCCGTTTCCTTATTTTTAAGCAAAAAATTAAAAAAAATATATATTCATACTCCACTTAATGAGCTCTAAACAAAGATACCCCACAAGCTAGGGTAAGAAAAAATTTTATTTTCCGTCTCCTTTTTTACGTATGGGAGCCCCACTGAAATATAATTTAATTCAATTTTCAATTCAGTATTTGATTTTGGGTCAACATTTTACACCAAATACCAAAATTTCAGTAACTTTGTAACTCATTTCGTCTGCGAACTAGAGACCTGTGACCGGCGGACGGACAGACAGACAGACAGATAGACAGCAGAGTGGCTCCGTTTTTACCCTTTGGGTATGGAACCCTAAAAAGGCCTAAGTCGCGTAATAATATTAGTCATTTCGCTTTAAAATAGAAATCAGTGGAAAAAGAGTGGAAAGTGCACACTAACAGCAATAGAAAACAAAAGAATTAAGTAGGTACATTGAACATATTTTAAAACGCCTGATTCAAAATGACATTAGTCAAATTAAGTAGTTCATCATAAGTAATAGGAAGAATGAATGAAGCATGCAACAGGATAGCCAAAAGCCGTGGCCCTACTGTTATGTCTCATTGTTCAAATAATGCGGAGCCACTCAATCGGCAAGTCATCGAATTATATAATTTACCTTTTGTCTTTGCAGTAAAGGTAGTGCTAAATTAACTAACGAAAATAATAAGGACCAAGGCCAACTGGGAATGAAAATGGGTGGCTATTATAGCTTATTGAAGTTATTGCAAATCTGTGCTATGAATTGTGATGCCTGAGTATGATACTAGATTAGAATAACATAATTATCGGTGCCTTGTTGTGTGGTACACGTGCGTGCGCCATGCATCGCCCGGCCTCCCATACATGTGCATGCATATGCAGGAAAAGCAAGCAATACAACACACATCATGCAACCGTGATGGAGGGGCTTTGTTTTGTATTGTAGTGATTAAGATTTTTCGTTATATTTATCTTCTTTACATACATAGTGCTGAACATACATTACATACATAGAAAGCTGTGATAGCCTAGTGGTTTGGACGACCGACTTCTAATCGGAGGTCGTGGGTTCCATCCCGGGCACGCACCTCTAACTTTTCGGAGTTATGTGCGGTTTAAGTATTTAAATATCACTTGCTTTAACGGTGAAGGAAAACATCGTGAGGAAACCTGCATGCCTGAGAGTTCTCCATAACGTTCTCAAAAGTGTGTGAAGTCTGCCAATCCGCTTGGCCAGCGTGGTAGACTATGGCCAAAACCCTTCTCACTCTGAGAGGAGACCCGTGCTCTGTAGTGGGCTGGAAATGGGTTGATCATGATGATGATCATGATGACATATACATAGTATAAAACAAAGTCGCTCCCGCTGTTTGTAATATCTTTTAAACTACGCAACGTATTTTAATGCAGTGTTCAGCAATAGATAGGGTGATTGAACAGAAAGGTTTATATATAGTATTCATACATTTTATAGTAGAGAAAAGCCGAGAAATTCAAAGATTTGTAATGTGATGTCTTAACAAACATATTTTTGTGCGCTTACATGGCAAACGCTGGCTTAACCTTACGAGATACATAGATCAAATTAATGTACTACGGAATTATAATTATACTAGTACGGCGCGTGGGTGCGCGGCCCGCAAGCGGACCGCGAGGATTCGAGTAGTTTTTGTTTGAGCACGTCCCACCTATCTTCAATACCCTCGCCGTGCTCTTCATCCGTCTCCAAAGTCTTCGATCATCAGCTCTTTCCGTATTTTTCCTCCGCATGAATTTTTGTTTTCTACACGAAACCATCAAAAATTTTTTTTGTGTAGAAAAATAAATTCCGCCATCTTGTTTTTTAGTTCTTGATCATATTTTTCAAAGAAACCACTCTTCCATCTTTTATACTTGGTGAGATAGACACCGACGAAATTTGTATAGCCGCCATCTTGAATCCGCCATTTTGGTTTTTTTTTTTCACCTCAGTGCCAATTGGATGAGGTTCTGAGTATTTTTTGTTTGAGCAGCCCCCATCTATCTACAAAACTCTGCCCGGGCTCATCAATCATCTTCCAAACCCTCAATCATCATGTCTTCCCATATTTTTCTTTGAGATTTCTCCAAAGAACCGCATCAATCGCCTTGCATACCTAGTTCACAACTTTATACTCTCTCTCAATATTCGCCATACATTTTCTATGGAAAAATAAAGTCCGCCATTTTGAATTTTTTTTGTATTCATCGAGTAGACCTTTGGATCCTGATCATGTTTTGCTAAGAAACAACTCTTTCATCTTTTATACCCTTCGAGATGGACACCGACGAAATTTGTATGGCGGCCATCTTTTTTTCGCCATTTTGAATTTTTTTTCGGCTCACTGCCAATTGGATGACGTTTCGAGTGACATTTGTTCGAGCACCCCCCACCTATCTTCAATACCTTAAGCGTGCTCTTCAACCGTCTCCGAAATCCTCAATCATCAGCTCTCTCCATATTTTTCCTCTTAATGAATTTTTGTCCTCTATACGAAACCATTTGTGAAAAAAAAAATTTTCATACAAAATTTTACAGGAGAGGCGATGAATGAGTCAGTGAATCAGAACGAACAGCTATATATATATTAACTAGTACGGCGCGTGGGTGCGCGGCCCGCAAGCGGACCGCGAGGATTCGAATAGTTTTTGTTTGAGCACGTCCCACCTATCTTCAATACCCTCGCCGTGCTCTTCATCCGTCTCCAAAGTCTTCGATCATCAGCTCTTTCCGTATTTTTCCTCCGCATGAATTTTTGTTTTCTACACGAAACCATCAAAAATTTTTTTTGTGTAGAAAAATAAATTCCGCCATCTTGTTTTTTAGTTCTTGATCATATTTTTCAAAGAAACCACTCTTCCATCTTTTATACTTGGTGAGATAGACACCGACGAAATTTGTATAGCCGCCATCTTGAATCCGCCATTTTGGTTTTTTTTTTCACCTCAGTGCCAATTGGATGAGGTTCTGAGTATTTTTTGTTTGAGCAGCCCCCATCTATCTACAAAACTCTGCCCGGGCTCATCAATCATCTTCCAAACCCTCAATCATCATGTCTTCCCATATTTTTCTTTGAGATTTCTCCAAAGAACCGCATCAATCGCCTTGCATACCTAGTTCACAACTTTATACTCTCTCTCAATATTCGCCATACATTTTCTATGGAAAAATAAAGTCCGCCATTTTGAATTTTTTTTGTATTCATCGAGTAGACCTTTGGATCCTGATCATGTTTTGCTAAGAAACAACTCTTTCATCTTTTATACCCTTCGAGATGGACACCGACGAAATTTGTATGGCGGCCATCTTTTTTTCGCCATTTTGAATTTTTTTTCGGCTCACTGCCAATTGGATGACGTTTCGAGTGACATTTGTTCGAGCACCCCCCACCTATCTTCAATACCTTAAGCGTGCTCTTCAACCGTCTCCGAAATCCTCAATCATCAGCTCTCTCCATATTTTTCCTCTTAATGAATTTTTGTCCTCTATACGAAACCATTTGTGAAAAAAAAATTTTTCATACAAAATTTTACAGGAGAGGCGATGAATGAGTCAGTGAATCAGAACGAACAGCTATATATATATTAATTATATCTTAAGATAAAAAGTTCGATAAAAAGTCCACGATGGTATATGTTTATCTCCTAAGGATAACCCACAGTAACAATTTAAACTATTAGGTACTTCATTCCGCTTAACTTATAACGATATGAAAGGAGTCGTTCCCACGCCGTTCGCCGTTCGCCTCGCGCCTCGCCGCGCCGCTCCTCCTGTCGCTCCGCATCAGCATCGACCGGAGGACGAGTATTAGGGACCGTTCAGATAGACCGGCGCGGAGAGCGTCGGAGAGCATTTTTTTTTTCACACAGACCGGCCGTTCAAAGCTCTGCTCTCCGCGCCGGTCTGTGTGAACGGACACGCGGATGCGTTCGGAGCCGAGCGTACGCTCTTGAGTCTTGGGCCGGATTGTACTCAGAAAAATTCGGCCTACGGTCGGCTGCGCGAGCATGAAAGAGCACGCGAACGGAGCCGGTCGGATGCTCCAGCGCGAAAGAGCACGAGCATGGAGCAGCCGACCGGCTGCTCTTAATATTTCATACCGAGCGTATTGGAAGCATCCTCGAGCATCCTCTTATCATAAAAGAGATAAAATGTAAAAATAAAGCTTAATTCAATGTCTTAAGATTCTATTTTAAATGAGATTAAAATTTGCTCTGCTCGCCGCGCCGGCCTATCTGAAAGGTCACTTAGTTCTTTTCCTGCGTAACAAGTGCACAATCATTTTTTTACCCGACTACGGTAAAGCCAAAAGGAAGTGTTATTTTACCAGTCTATGTATGTATGTACCTATGTACCTATGTTTGTATCCAATTTTTGTATGAGATTATGTGTATATCGCCGTAGCGCCTAAACTACTGGGCCGATTTTGATGAATGAGGTGTCAATTAATTTTTTTTTATTGTCCGGCTGACATAGGCTACATTTCATATTAGAAAAAAATTGAGAAGCGACGTCCGAGCGGCAAAACTATAAATATTATTTCGTTTCGGATAGACACAATAGAAGGTGTCACTAGCTGCTTGGCCCGCGCTTTCTGCACACTAAAATATTATTCTATATTAAATGTAATTACTAAGCGTAGTCGGGTTTTAGTTTAAGAATTTTATCTCTTGTTTTCATTTTTAGGGTTCCGTACCCGAAGGGTAAAAAACGGAGCCCTATTAATGTCACTCGGCTGTCTGTCTGTCCGTCTGTCCGCCGGTCACAGGTCTCTAGCTCGCAGACGAAATGAGTTACAAACCTGAAATTTTGGTATTTAGTGTAAAACGTTAACCCAAAATCAAATATTGAATTAGAAATTGAATTAAATTATTTTTCAGGGGGGCTCCCATACATGAAAAAGGAGCCGGAAAAAAAATTTTTTCTTTACCCTAGCTTGTGGGGTATCATTGTTTAGAGCTCATTAAGTAAAGTACAAATATATATTTTTTTAATTTTTATCTCAAAAAATAAGGGAATGGGAGGCCATCAAAGTTGTCAGTTTTAGACCATTTTTGTGACGGGGGCTATCTCAAAAACTAAACTAGTTGGGAATATGATATTTCAGTATATTATGTACTATATGCTCTATTTAAACAAAAAATACTGAAAACAACGATTTATTAAATAGTTTATAAGCTGTGACCAAAATAAACGAACATTTTTTTGGGTTTTTCTTTCACGGTTTGTTGCGATGTCTAGCTCGGAAATTAAATATTTCTTAGACCCAAAATATTATATTGTTCATAATTATGTACGGAACCCTGAAAGAGCGAGGCCCGACTCGCGCTTGGCTGATTTTTTAGCTTATGGCACAGAATATATAATATGCTTATGGTAAGAAATTTTTGTTATTACGGAACACCGATTGTCTAAGAACACCTGCCGCTTCTCCGTCCGGTTTTATGCGTAGGTATATAAATAAGAGCTTCCTCTATACCTTGAAAGCGACTGTATAAATTACATGTGCAAATAACGGCGATAATTGCTTTTTATTTAGATAATGTCGCATCGTTTATGCAAGTAAAAACATAATAAGTTAATAACGACTCAATTTACCTCAATTTATTTTCCTTAAACTGTGATATCTTATTTAACAATCAATTAACATAATAAAACATCGGGTTTATTCTTATTTGAAAAGTATATTTCTGCTTTTTCGTTTATGAAGATGTTGCAAAATCGAAAAAAAATGAAGTTTAGGTAGGTACACCGTAATAATATCCAATTCAATTTAATTCCCAAGAAAAGACTTTTACGCGTGCCATTTGGGCACAGGTTGTTTCGCCAGTATCACGTTGATGGAGAAGGCGTGATAATATCTCATAGCTAAACTTTATCCTTCGGATGACATAGGTCATACACTGATTTTTAATTCGGTGGAATTCTGACGTTTCTTAATGTTACCAGAGATAAAACACTTCCTACAAAAAAGATAATAAATTCAAAACTTACATAATAATATGAATAAAAATCAATTGCCTCATGTACCTAGACATGACAAATGGCTGACAGATACTTCAGGTACTTTGGTAGGTTTGGGGTAAAATCGAACTTCAGGTGGTATCCCAGTTTTTCATACAAATAACTCATTCTATTTTTAAATGATAACTGTCAGAATTCCACCGAGTCTTGATTAAAATCAGTCTATATTATAAATATATTCTTATGGCACGTGGGTATACCTATTAACGAGTAAAATATTAATAAATATGAAAAGACTTCACGGATCAAAGAGTAGCATTAGACGCAGACACGCTTCTCGTTACGTAATAAATACGTTTCGATTTCATTAGAATACCGTGGAGTTTTTACGAATCGGCATTAGTATTCTCAGAGTGGTCGCGTTACGGCAAATTTCGACCTTATTATACCTATTTAAACGGTTGAATTGAGCAACTGGGAAAGTTGTCCCCTTAATTGGTTATTAATTTACCTACCGATCGCGTAGTTTTGCAACGTTGTTGGTATAGGGTCGCCAAAATTGATACTAACTTTTGCATTTTGATACCACTTCGATCTTTGGAACTGTGTATCTAGAGTGCTAAAATCATCTAGGATATCTATCTATACGCGATAAAATAATTATATTTTCTTCTAAAATTCGCGGCCCACCTGTGTTAAATTAGTATGGTATTGGTATCTAAACTGACCGAAAAAATATGTGTCACTACAACGGAATACGTAAATAAATAACGCACAATTCGATAAATTCATGATCATGAGCAAAAATGAATGCATGAAATGAAAACCAGAAATTTCGGTTGCTCATCTTTTTTAAATAATTTTTTTTCGTTCTACAGCTGACAGTCCACTGGAAAAAACTGAATTATTTGAAGCCTTATACTTATATTTACTTGTTGTTACTTCTAAATATTAATAGTAGGAACATTTAGAAAACAGACGAATAGCAACGTCCTTTGTGAACTGCGAAGGCAAATATACATTTTTGCGTTCGAGTTTCATTTGCGAAGATTTCACATTTACTTTCTCCGATGGTCTGTTTTCTTTTATTGGCGCCTTGCGGAAGTTCTGGCGGTAAGTACATGTTTGCGATCATTGCGAAAAACGATCAATAACAACTTTTGTTCACCCGGTATGACACTAAAAAATATGTACCTAACCCAAAAGTTGTGATGATCTTACAAAACATGTAGGTACTTATTGAATTTCCTATATAATCTATATTTTCTTTTAGTTTATTAACGGCCTAGATTCTATAATTTGTATCTTTGTAGACCAAAGACTTTTTTAATACAATACGAGAATTGCCTAATTTGACAGGACAATTTGCGGCCCAGTAATCTCAAACCTAAGTCTCAAACAAATCGGTGTACCAATCAAAAATATTAGTGATATATGCGTAAATTTATGTGTGTAACTTCGTACATAAAAACGATAACTAACGAGTATTATTATCTATACTAAAACCTCCCTGAAAATATGTAGATTATGATAGTGATAAAATCATCAAAATCGGTTCACTGGTTTTTGAAATAATCGTGAATTTACATACATACATACATACGGGTCGAATACAGAACCTACTTTTTTGAAGTTGGTTAAAAATATGTAGCATGGATACAGCTATACGACTATATAAGCACTGACATGTAATCCGAAACCTAAACCTACTCGTACATAAACACGTTACAAGAAATGAAGCAGTTACAAAACAAAGTTGAAAATAGTAAAATATAATATTATGTGCAACACAGCGAATTAGCAAGCTATATGGAAAATTCTCAGAAAAACGAATCATTAACAAAGGTAATTTACGTAATTTTTATCACCATTTATCGATCAAAATGGAATCCTACGTGTTCCCATCCATACATCTTATTATGAGATGAAGCATCCGATTTTATTACACCATATTAGTCAACTTTTGCTGAACCAGGAATTCGACGCTAGACAAAGACGGGGACTTGTTAAAAATAAAGTGAAATTCTTGAAAAGGGGAAAAGCAATTGTAAATATCAAAATTGTAAATAAAAGTGCATTTAGTTTTCAATCAAAGGCTTAGACTTCAGAGACTTTAAATCCTAAAATCTATCTATATCTATACATATAATAAAATCGTAGACTTGCCGTATCTGTGCATTAAAGATTTTTGCAAAATAATAACTGGGGGATGTTAGGGATAAGTAATAGAACGTGAGAAGCTGTAATAGCCTAGTGGTTAGGACGACCGACTTCTAATCGGAGGTCGTGGGTTCGATCCCGGGGCACGCACCTCTAACTTTTCGGAGTTATGTGCGTTTTAAGTATTTAAATATCACTTGCTTTAACGGTGAAGGAAAACATCGTAAGGAAACCTGCATGCCTGAGAGTTCTCCATAACGTACTCAAAGGTGTGTGAAGTCTGCCAATCCGCTTGGCCAGCGTGGTAGACTATGGCCAAAACCCTTCTCACTCTGAATGGAGACCCGTGCTCTGTAGTGAGCCGGTAATGGGTTGATCATGATGATGATGATGAATAGAACGTAGAAAAGCTAATTTTGAAATTTTTGTCTGTTTGACTGTTTATCTGTTTGTCTGTATGTTTGTGCGCGCATCACGCAAAAACTACTGAATGGATTGAAATAAAACTTGGCATGATTTAAGTTCATACTACGGAGTTACATATTGGATAGTTTTTATCCCGAAATTCAGCACGGTTCCCTTGGAAGAGGTGATGAAAGTCAAAATGTGTACTTAGCTGTAATTCATTAACGCGTGGTCCTATTTAATTTATTCTTTTTTTGTTAGGAAGGAGGTACAGGATACTTTAAATATTACCAGATAATCTCTGAAAGGCTGTATAGATTTTGATGGGACTTTCACTAGCGGATGTTTACATTTTGATCCCGAAATTCAACTCGGTTCCCTTGGGAGACGGGATGAAAGTCAAAATGTGTACTTAGCTGTAATTTATTAACGCGTGATCCGATTTCTTTCATTCTTTTTTTGTTAGAGAGGAGATATTTCAATGATTACCGGCTAATCTCTGAAAAACTGGATCGATTTTGATGGGACTTTCACTGGTGGATGTTTACATTTTGATCTACCTAAACATCCGCCAGGGAACTTTTATCAGTTTTTAGCAAGATATGAGCTCAAAGGAGCTTAGAAAAACAAAATGATTCCTACGGGATTTTTAAAAACCAATATCCACGTGAAAAAGCTGTGATAGCCTAGTGGTTAGGACGACCGACTTCTAATCGGAGGTCGTGGGTTCGCTCCCGGGCACGCACCTCTAACTTTTCAGAGTTATGTGCGTTTTAAGTATTTAAATATCACTTGCTTTAACGGTGAAGGAAAACATCGTGAGGAAACCTGCATGCCTGAGAGTTCTCCATAACGTTCTCAAAGGTGTGTGAAGTCTGCCAATCCGCTTGGCCAGCGTGGTAGACTATGGCCAAAACCCTTCTCACTCTGAGAGGAGACCCGTGCTCTGTAGTGAGCCGGTAATGGGTTGATCATGATGATCCACGTGAACGAAGTCGCGGGTATCCGCTTGTATATTAATAATATGTAGATATCGTCAGTTCACGCTTTTTGTAGATTGCTTTATAATTTTCATTATCATTCCTATTGAACTGTTATCATTACAGCTCTCATTCGCGGTTGGGAGCACGTTCCGTAAACTGCACCGTCAGCTGCAGTCTACGCAACTGCGGAGCCCCGTACTCGCAGCGGCACGCGCTCGTCATCAATTAATATCAATATCATTTTTATATCAATATTATCAAAAGGAAATACTTATAATCTATCAGAGCGGATAGGCGATGTGTAGCCATAACTATCTACTACGTCATTATTTACCCCCGACGCAAAAACGACGGGGTGTTATTAAGTTTGACGTGTCTGTGTGTGTGTGTGTGTGTGTGTGTGTGTGTGTGTGTGTGTGTGTGTGTGTGTGTGTCTGTTCCCCTGTGGCGCTCAAACGGGTGGACCGATTTGAATGCTATTTTTTAGGGTTCCGTACCCAAAGGGTAAAAACGGAGCCCTATTAATGTCACTCGGCTGTCTGTCTGTTTGTCTGTCTGTCTGTCTGTCTGTCCGTCTGTCCGCCGGTCACAGGTCTCTAGCTCGCAGACGAAATGAGTTACAAACCTGAAATTTTGGTATTTAGTGTAAAACGTTAACCCAAAATCAAATATTGAATTAGAAATTGAATTAAATTATTTTTCAGGGGGGCTCCCATACATGAAAAAGGAGCCGGAAAAAAAAAATTTTTCTTTACCCTAGCTTGTGGGGTATCATTGTTTAGAGCTCATTAAGTAGAGTAAAAATATATATTTTTTAATTTTTATCTCAAAAAATAAGGGAATGGGAGGCCATCAAAGTTGTCAGTTTTAGACCATTTTTGTGACGGGGGCTATCTCAAAAACTAAACTAGTTGGGAATATGATATTTCAGTATATTATCTATACTAATAAATAAAATTGAAGTGTCTGTCTGTAATTTCGAAATAACTACCACATATTAAGCTCATATGGTTATTTGGACGATACCATAACCGAATCACACGTTTTTAAAATTTTTGTCTGTCTGTCTGTCTGTTTGAACGGGCTAATCTTCGAAACGCCTGAACCGATTTTGACGGGACTTTCACAGACAAGTAGAGGATTAACCAAGGAGTAACATAGGCTACTTTTTTAACCGACTTTCAAAAAAGGAGTTGTGTTGAAATCGGTAAAAAACGCCCTGATAGGTATTTTCGCTGCTCGCGGCGGCCGACGCACGCTCGCGCTGCATGGAACTCCCCGCGCCGCCCCGCACGCCCCTGCGCCCTGCGCCCGCCGTACGCGGTACCGCGGTACGCCGCCGCGCGGCGGGGGGCGGGCGGGTGGACCAGAAATCTACTTATCCCTCAGGATTTGTGAAAAACCGAAATTCACGCGGGCGAAGCCGCGGGCAAAAGCTAGTGTACTATATGCTCTATTTAAACAACAAATACTGAAAACAACGATTTATTAAATAGTTTATAAGCGGTGACCAAAATAAACGAACATTTTTTTGGGTTTTTCTTTCACGGTTTGTTGCGATGTCTAGCTCGGAAATTAAATATTTCTTAGACCCAAAATATTATATTGTTCATAATTATGTACGGAACCCTGAAAGAGCGAGGCCCGACTCGCACTTGGCTGATTTTTTTGTTTGAAAGGTGAATTAGTCGAGAGTGTTATTAGCTATGTTTGAAGAAAATCGGTCCAAGATGGCCGCCGCTACAAAATGGCGGATTACATACTCACTTAATATGGGCATCAAATGAAAGGGCTTGACTAGTAGAATAGCACTAATGCAAATCCAAGATGGCCGCCGGCAAAAAAATAGCGAACGTCGGGGGTTTTTTAAATTTTTAATTTACACTTGTGTTTTTGTTGTAAAATTAAGCATGTAAGTACTCTGCTGGCTGAATAAATGTTTTTATTTATTTATTTATTTATTTTCGGCGTCTGGCGTCCGGTTTATTATTGTTTTCTTTGTAACGTCACAGGACACAACCCAACGGCACCCGCACCCTCTCAATCGAGAGTCGAGACGAATCTAACAACACCTCTTTATTGAATCTATGAACCCTTTTATACACACCTACATATTTACACCATAGGAGCGGAAATTTTACCCTCCTTTTGGAGCAATCGGGTAATTATCTTATCTATGTATTATTCAATGGTTGTGCCCGAAACGGTTTTCAAGAGCGAAGGTTGGAATTCTCCGAGCCGGCCTTGTTAATGCTTAGGTAATAAAATAACAATTTTAAATTATTCCGTGATTTTAACCGATCGACACAGATGAAAACAAACTAATTAACATGTTATTTTTTGGCCCGCCATGTTGAAATCTAATAAATCAGGACACGGTTACAAAACAAATTCTTAAAGTATATGAGACATTAATGTTTTAAAAACGTATTAAGTTTTCATCTTATGTACAATATACCTTGAACAATTAATTTAAAACAGGTTTTTGCAATTGAAGTGTCATACGTTTGTGTGAGAGAGCAGAGAGAGTTTTAGAGCTTAAACCCGCCACGCTGTAATAATAATAACAATAATCTTTTATTAAATAAACTCATTACATAATTATTTATTAGAACCCCTAAACTAGGAAAACCTGTATCTTAGGGACCAAATCAAAGTGGGCTGTACCCGCATTGGTACTGCCCCTTTGGCAGACTATCATTTTATTTTAACCTTGTTTATCTAAGTATTATATTATTATTTGTGTAATTGGTTAAAGTAGTTATTCGGATTTATGATAATAGTAACTCTTATTTAATACGGATTTATAATAATAGAACTTTTCCTAATCCTAAGATTGCTCTCTGTCTTTGTTTCTTTTGTTTATGTCTGATTTCTTTACTTTGTGGTGTGTGGTAGTAGGTACAACAACTAATGAAGAGTTCGAAATAATTATATAATAAGAAGGTGGGGATAGCGCCTGTTTTAATATTAAAATCCCTTCTAAACTACACACAGATAGCGCGCGCACAGGATATTTTATCCCGTAAAATCAGGACATTTTCGAAAAACCTAATTCCACGGGAACAAATTCATCAGCTAGTGATTAATCCAATCAAAATCATCAAAATAACTCCCCGATTCCCCATTACATTACGTACGTACCTCGTAAGTACTTAAAATTCAGTTAAAAAATTCCGTAAATTTAATTAAAATCGTAATCTATTTAATTGCGCAATTGTACCTTTTTTCCCCAAATAAGTAAAGTACCATTATGTTTTTTGCCCTCGCATTGTATTTATTTCCCATATACGTATAATACATATATTATAGCTCACATTTTAGGGTTTCTTAGTTAAAAAGGAACCCATGTACTAACTAACTGTCAGTCTGTCAGTCTGTGTATCACAGCCACTTTGTTCATTCATCACGAGTATTAAAGCAGAAAAGTTGAATTTGATACAAGTATAGTAACTTGATACCGCTGCAAAGACTACTCTAATAAAAAAAATTGTTGTCTCTAAATATTATATAACTCTTACAATTTATATTCGACCAAAATTTTAATCTACGGTGATTACCCGGGACACTATAGTGATAGATGTTTCAATTACATAAATTGTTTGTTTCTAATATTCTTGCTTTGAGTTTATGATTATAAGTTTTTTTAATTTCATGTTTACGGCACCCTACGCTACGTGATCCGACACGCACTTGACTGGTTATTTACGGTGTAACATCCTCGGACTCTTCGTGTTTTTGTGCGCTATTTTTGTTGTTTTTTTTTTGCATCTATTATTCAGTTTGGAGCGTGTAACTTTACCTACTAATTTTTGCCGAACAATGCCTGTATCATTAGTACGTTTTCAAGTAACTAAACTTTATGCTACGTCGAGGATAATGTTAATTATAGGTCATTACTTTTGGTAATATTTTTTACAAAGCTTGGCCATTATAATTTTTTCTACCCGACTACCTACGGGGCTGTAATGTATGGCAGTGTGTTTATTTGTACGTCGGTTCATCGATTAACACTAATTAGGCATATAATTGCCAGAGTAGGTAGGTACTCAATCGATTTTATGTATAAACAACAAAATTGTTTTGCTAAAAAGCTAACAATACGCACCACCATCACGAATCACCACACAAGCCACAGCACAAGCCCTCCACAACACCCACAACACCCACAACACTCACAACACCCACAACACCCACAACACCCACAACACCCACAACACCCGCGCCGCACGTTCCCCTCCGACGTCGGAGGATCCTCAGCAGATGACTCTACAGCGCACGGTTGCAGAGTCATTTGAAATCGTAAAGTCTACATCTTATAGCAAGATATTGATTTTCGCAAATCAACGCCTTCTTCTTATATATACGATTTTGATACAGAAGGTATGTTGACTTTACCTTAGAAGATACGTTTATGTTATGGACTGACTAGCAACTAGCTACGTAAGTATATGCTTTTGTAATGATCCTGCACATGATTGCAATTTTTAAGATGCGTCTGCCACTTGCCTTCGTTTGCCGTTACAAGAGCAATGCAACTACATAGCTAGTGTCTACTACTACTACTACTGCTAGAGAACATCTGAAAATTCAAGACCTATGTTCAGTAGTGGAATGAGTTGAAGAAACGGCGATGTAATTAAGTAGCCAACGTTCAACCAACCTGAGTACGATTATTATAACTCCAAAAGTGTTTAGCGCGTCTTCGCTAAGTATTAAAAGGTTCCTCGAATTGTACAATGCAAATGAGCCCGCATAGGCACTTACCGTACAGAGATTATGCATTTATTTTCCGCATACAACCGCCGAGTACATAGACTAATAAGGTCAGACAGTGCACATTGAACAAAACTTCCATTAAGCTTTTATAAAAACGGAATATTTTTAGGGTTTCATAGTTCGTAGTCAAGGGGTTCGAAAGCTATAACCAAAACAAACGAACATTTTCTAGTACGGAAATATATTAAAGCAAGATTCAACTCGCACTTGGCTGATTTTTTATACAATTTAATGCAACATTAAAGTTGCAGGAGTTTTATTTTTACTAATACTTAATCTGTCAAAAATCGTCAAGTCGAATATAATGTGCGATTATTTTAATATAAAAAGTTGATTGTATTTTACAAGAACAGCGTTTTAATTTATTATTTATGATATCATTAGGCAGTTACCATGTCAATAATAACATTGTATTGCAACAAAGTATTGCATTTTATCGGTTGTTTATTCGCGACGTTTATGATAAATATTTGGAAATGTCGAAATTCCCAGTAGACGTTCGGCGTGACGTTTTGAATCGGTACGGAAAGTAGCCGTTATTCTGTACTGCACAGCTGGTCCAGAGTACTTGTTTAATATATCATGGAGGTCAGTGGCGAGGTCCCGTCGCCCGGGACTGTTGCACGGACGATTAATTCGACCATGCCCCTGCCACGGTCCTGACTTGCGTCGCATACGCGAATAGATGGGATCGCGCGAATCGTGTTGAACGAAGGCATTACACTGAAACATACAGCAGCCACTGATCGCACATCTCCTCTGTGACGCGGACTCATTCAGCGGAGCAATCACGTCGTCATCTAGATGTTATCGCGCTGTTATTCTGCAGTTTACCAACTTCGTGTAATATTTAATTTTAATTTGATGCTAGATGTGTTTCCGAGTTACGTGTTTTATTCAGTTTTAACTTTTATGGCTTTGCAAAATGAAACTGCAAAATGGCAAATGTAAACAATTGATTTATTGTCAAAAGTTATGAACATTCTAGAAATAGGATTCCAAGCAAACTAAACCGACTGTCATGTACCACAATCAAACTCTACTACTTATATGTAATTGCGAACAGAGCTATAAGTTCCTACAACTTGTAGCTCTGTTCGCAATAGTAGTTACTTATCGTATCGTTATATATATAAAGCTACTTGAAGTTACGGACTGATCACCTCTCCTGAACAATTTTGTATGGAACTTTTTCACCATACTTTCCATGTGTGTAAAATTCAAAAATTCTAGGTCACCAAAATTATAGAGAGAGCTGGACGTGGAAAACTGACTAGAGTGTCCTAGGGGATCTCAAAAACTATCAGTCGGAGAGGTATCGTCTTGAAACAAAAAATGTTCAAAACCTTGGGCAATTGGGTGAACCGGTAAAAAAAATATGGTCACCATACAAAAAAAATTTCGTCTCCATACAAAAAAATTCCTAATTTTCAAGAGGCTCTCCAGAACAATTTTGTATGGAACTTTTTTCCCTTCACTACTTATGTGCGTAGAAGTTATGGGTCTTCCTTCAGAAAATTATGAAACGTCATGAATGTAGAAAATTTACCAGAGTACCTCATGGGTCCTCCGAAAGTACCAGTCATACAGACATGGTCCCAAACAAATGTTATTAAAGACCTTGGGCCATTAGGTGAACCTGTAAAAAAAAGATGGCCGCCGAACAAAAAAAAATTCTCTCCATACAAATTTTTTGGGTTCTTTTCAAGAGGCTCTCCAGAACAATTATGTATGGAACTTTTTTCCTTTCACTATTTATGTGCGTAGAACTTATGGGTCTTCCTTTAGAAAATTATGAAACGTCATGAATGTGGAAAATTTACCAGAGTACCTCATGGGTCCTCCAAAACTACCAGTCATACAGACATGGTCCCAAACAAATGTTATTAAAGACCTTGGGCCATTAGGTGAACCGGTAAAAAAATGATGGCCGCCGAATAAAAAAAATTCTCTCCATACAAATTTTTTGGATTCTTTTCAAGAGGCTCTCCAGAACAATTTTGTATGGAACCTTTTCCCTTAACTATTTATATATATCGAACTTATGGGTTTTCTTTCAGGAAAATTCTGAAACGTCATGATTGTGGAAAATTTACCAGAGTACCTTATGGGTCCTCCAAAACTACCAGTCATACAGGCATGGTTCCAAACAAATGTTGTTAAAGACCTTGGGCCATTGGGTGAACCGGTAAAAAAAAGATGGCTGCCGAACAAAAAAAAATTCTCTCCATGCAAATTTTTTGGGTTCGTTTCAAGAGGTTCTACAGAACAATTTTGTATGAAACTTTTTTCCCCACTACACGTATAAATAGAAATTAAAGATTTTTTTTACAAAAAATACAAAACGTAGTGAATGTGGAAAAATTACCAGAGTACCCTAACGGCCCTCAAAAACTATCAATCGTAGAGGCATGGTCCTGAAACTAAAAATGTTCAAGACCTTAGGCCCTTTGGTGAGCCAGTAAAAAAAGACAGCTACGGAACAAAAAAATTCGTGTCCATACAAAATTTCTTTTTCATTTTCAAGTGGCTCTCCAGAACATTTTTGTATAGATCCTTTTTTTCCACTAAATGCATGCATAGAACTGATTAGTGTCCTTTCAGAAACGTGATACCAATATTTCTTTCTATCTTTCAAGAGATTTTCCAGAATATTCTGGTATTTGGTATGGCCTTCCATTTCTTTATTTTACTAATATTGAAGAGACTACAAGGCCCGCGAGCTGCTTGCAGCTCGCGCACCGAGCGCAACACTAGTTTAGGTATATAGTTACTTTCCGTCTTATAATTTCAAATTAAGGATTTGCACGTGATTAGTACTGCACTACTATACACAATTGAAAACAAGTATAAATTAAAAATTTACAAAACCCCCGACATTCGCCATTTTGTAGCGGCGGCCATCTTGGACCGATTTTCATCAAACATAGCTAACAACACTCTCGACTAATTCACCTTTCAAACAAAAAAAACACATTCAAATAGGTCCATCCGTTTGAGCGCCACAGGGGAACAGACAGACACACACACACACACACACACACACACACACACACACACACACACACACACGTCAAACTTATAACACCCCGTCGTTTATGCGTCGGGGATTAAAAAGGTCTAACTGCGATTCGAAACTTGGTCTAGTGTTCTGTACATATCACCTGCAATAAACTTTTTTTAAACCAGATAATAGGTATTTACTTTATCCAAAGAATTTTATGAAACATTTCAGTACTTTCAACTAAACATTCCCTGCACAACATATTTTGTTTCTTACAATTTGCTCCGTAATGTAATAACATTTTAAAATTATAAATGACTTTAAGAACTACTTGTTCTTAAAGACAGTAATTAAGTTATTAGGTACCTTATAATCTGTCCACTTTACGGCTTATAGTTTAAATACAATAAAGCCTCAACAGGATATCCTCTTGATTTTCATACGAGATAAAAATACCTACTCTATATTATTTTCCTTTACAGTGCCGCGACTCAGAATTTTCATAAAAAATTAGTTGGAACTATTCGTTGGCACCGTTATGAATGAAAACATAATTTGATGCAATCACAAATTCACTGTTTTATTTTAAATACACTGCTTACCCTTTCACTCATGACGGCCAATCTCAACGGTGGAGGAGGAGATATTATAGTGAACAAGTGCGGTTGCAAATATAGGTGTATTATCTATTCTTTCACTGTCATAGCCCGATGGGACTCCAATGCGGCACTAACTGGGAGAGATGAGACGCAGGAGCGACAGATTTACGTGCTCGGTTGGTGCGAGTATGTTACGTTATCGGGATAGGCCCGTCTGTAGGATACAGTGTATCTTTGCGCCTTTTCGTTCGACTGTGGATCACGAGGTCCTGGGTTCGATTCCCGGGTCGGGCCAATAAAAAAAAAATGAGGTTATTGGGTTTTTCTGTCAAGAAATTCTCAGTGCCAGCCCGGAGTTGGAAGTTGGCGGTGCTAGATACACCCCCGTGCCTCGGAGAGCACGTAAAGCCGTCGGTCCTGCGCCTAATCTCTCTCCGGTCGTGTCGCATTGGCGTCCCATCGGACTATGAGAGTGAGGGAATAGAGAGTGCACCTGTGTATGCGCACACACTTGTGCACTATAATATCTCCTGCGCAGATGGCTAGTCTCTGCCTCGGTTGAGATTGGCCGAATGGCCGAAATTCGGTCAGGAGGACATTATCTTTGCGCCAAACAATTGAATCATCGGTTGAATCGTGGAAAGGCAACAGACAGCTAGACAGACAAACGCAAAGGCTTATAACATTATCATGTACGTGGATTTACAACATTATCTAGTACACCGACGGACGAGCGGAAACAAAATATTAATGAATATAATGGCTGGCAATTGTGTGTGTGTCTGTGGTGGTCTATGGTTTTGTAGCAGCTAGTGTTGTAACAACATTAGCCCAATTATGTGATTACAGATAATGATCGCTGCTGTCCACAATTTGATTGTGCGGGCTCGTCCGTTGCAAATATGCCATTTCCTATCATCCGGGATCTCCACAGATTTCATTACCGACTACAAAGAGCTTAGAACAAATTACTTAAGTTTGTTTCTGGATACAATTCCACAATTTATACACAATAGATACAACATTTCATAGTTTTAAAACTTTGAAATGCAGTAAACACAAGTGTAAATTAAAAATTTAAAAAACCCCCGAAATTCGCCATTTTGTGGTAGCGGCCATCTGGGATTTGCATAGTGCTATTATACTAAACTCAAGCCCTTTAATTTGATACCCATATTAAGGGGGTTGTGAAAAAATATGTAATCCGCCATTTTGTGGCGGCGACCGATCTTCATCAAACATAGCTAAGAACACTCACGACTAATCCACCTGTTTGAGTGCTACGGGGAAACAGACACGTCAAACTTATAACACCCCGTCGTTTTAGCGTCGGGGGTTAAAAATACAGGCCTCTTTGTATTGTTCCAATTTAGTATGGTGATGGTCAATTGAGATATTATAGCGTTGGATTACTTAGGTATTGTGTAGGCTAGGAGATGGGGTTGAAGTAGCCTGGCTGGTGATGGATCGGCTATAACGGGAGGGTGGAGGCCGTGGTAGGCTCGAAATGTAGGACAGTTCGTCTAGAAGGTAGGAAGGGGGTTGTTAGGTTCGGTAGATCAGCGAGGGTTGCGTATAAAGTAGCTGAGGGATGTTCTATTTCAGAGGGTGTACCTATTGTTGTGTACACAAGAGTGTACCTACCTATTGTACGTGCGTTCACTTAGGGTCGCTTAGTTTGAGAGTAATTATTCCAGCGTATCCAATTAGTGGTGCTCTGAAATTACTGTGTAAATTACGTGATACTAAGTTAAGGAACGGCCTCCCGGTGTCCGTGTTTCCTGTCACGTGTAACTCGAGTAAGTTCAAGGCAAGAATAAATAGGTACTTTCTATGCAAGTGCGCTCCAACCTAGAATCTCATGATTGTTTTCCATCAGGCATTTTTTTTGCACCTTTTTTTTGTGCAAAAAAAGGTTAACTTTTGGGAAAAGGCCTTGATATCTTTATATTAAACGGCAGATCCTGTACAGAGTTACCGAAATACACTCAGAGCTCAGATTAGTATAACTATATAACTAGGTATAACTTTTCAAGTTGAGTTTAGTTAACTTGACGAGTATCTTATAGTGTATTATGTCATGTCTATAATAAAACATAGGTATCTCAGATGACAGGTTTTTTTGCCAATCTTACTTACAGAGTACTAGATTCGGACACCACTAAGTATTTAGTCAGCAGTTTAAAGTAGTTTTTTTATATTATGTAGTAGTAATTAGTCACGTACTTAGTTTATAAAAAAGTTACACAATCTAACTAAGTAATTTGTTAGTAATATTGTAAATGCGGAAGTGAGTCTGTTTGTTTGTTACGCTTTCATGCATAAACTGCTGATTCGATTTTGACGAAACTTGGTATAAAGATAGACTAGACCTTAAAAAAGGACAGGACTTTTATGTCGGAAAATCATAGAGTTCTAAAGGGATTTAAAAAAAAACTAAATCCACGCGGACAAATTCGTGGGCATCAGCTAGTGAAACATTTTTTCAAACCCAATTATTAAGTATACGATAGCAAACAAATCCAATTCAGCTAATCGATGGAACAATCAAATATGACTTCATCTCAGCTTGAAATAAATAACAAAATAGCGGAATCCATTAGGACATCCCAAGAAGTAATGATACGTGGTCGTCATACGAGCCGCTGAGATAAAAGATTCCACAATAAATCGTGTTATTTTTAGACCTCGTACGGAGTCGGGCGCGAGTCTAACCAACGGTAAATTATACTTAAGGGCCGATTTGTAATTCCCAAGTAACTATTTTGAATGTTTTAATGTATTTGGACAGTTTTTTATTGGGATTCTATAATAAGTGTAAAATTTTTACGTAAGTGATTTATATTAGGCGATTCAAAAGTCTATCCTAAATAGAATAAAATAAATAGACGTCTATTTAAAGCGACAAATGATTGCTACGTAAGAAATATTATCGAATACTAGCGCACCTGGCAGACGTCGTCCTACCAATTGCGTTTTCAAACCATCCAAGAACCCATTGAAAATTTCACAAAATTTCATCCAAATCAGTCCAGCCGTTTACGAGGAGTTAGGTATACACACATACAGAAGAATTATGTAAATTATATATAAGATGTAGGTATGTAAATATGTTTGTAAGTATGTATGTTTGTCCACGCATTTTTCCGAAACTGTTGATTGGATTGTGACCATTTTTTTTTTATTGTTTTGCATTAACTTCAACTTAGGGAACAGTGTAAGTTTCATCCAAATTGGTTCAGGAGTTTTCAAGATGATATCCAACTAATACGTGTGACGACCTGGCTTATTTCGGTATATTGAAGTCAGTTTAATTTTTCTTTTAGCTTGTTAAAATCTAGACTGCATACAAAATAACACAATAATTATTGTAATCATGCATGCATTTCTATACGTCCTGATTTTATCATCCCGATCCCGCTTTTTAATTCATTTACGTCCCGATATTTAGAAAAACGGCTCTAAAACGTTATCTATTACGATTAATTTTCCGCCGGCAGATTGTTAGTCTAGGGTTTCTACCCCACCCGGCACCCACCGTACGTGTCAAAACACCCAACTGTACATTCACCTCGGTTCCATGGTGTAATGGTTAGCACATTGGACTTTGAATCCAGAGATCCGAGTTCAAATCTCGGTGGAACCGGAAATTATATTTTCTATTTTTTTCTTTTTTTTTATGCACTACCAGAGGAACCGGTGATCTTTGTATCCCCTACAATTTATCTAGCTATATGTATAAAAATAATTTCTGTTATTCCACTCTGTGCTTGGTAACTACAATATTATGCCCATATCCCCATGTTTAGGTGGAACCATGTTTAGTGCCCTGCAGCACTAGCACTGAGGAGCTGGGACCCCGTCAAAGCTTGGTACCAACAATATGAATTCGTGATGGTCAGTTCCCAAATCCTCACAGTCTAGGTGTCCAGCAAATCAAATCAACAGTAGCACCACCTACCGGGTCCAATTGTATTTTCAAACCATCCAGACACCCATTGAAATATACATACAAAATTTCATCCAAATCGGTCTAGCCGTTTAGGAGTTAGGTGACAAACACACGTACGCAAGAAATTGTTCAAAATGCTTCCACGCAGACGAAGTCGCGGGCATCAGTTGGTCTAGTAACAAATATATAAAGTATAAGATTTTTCCGTGTCAGCGTCTTAATGGGTGTGCTTGATATGGATTAATTAATAAAAGAACTGGCCGCGTATTCTTATGAGCGGATGGCAATTGTCGTGCGATCGTATGCGTTATTCATACTCGTACAAGAAACCAGGGGCGTAGCTACCGCCGTATCTGCCGTATCAATTATACGGGGCCCCCAAGCCACGGGGGCCCCCGACGTGCGTAAGCAAAAATTAACAAAAACTTCCTAAATTTTTGTTTATTTCAGAAATGACAAAAGTCAAAAAATGTTGTCCAAAAAGTTGTCCATAAAGGCAGAATCTTTAGAAAAACTGAAGTCATCATCAGCTATAAATGATTTAATAAATCAGTTTGCCGAAATAAAAGCAAGAAGAATTGAATTGTTTGTAAAAATTTTAGAAATAGTGACATATTTAAAATAATTATGATGAATAAATATTGCTTTTAATTTTATGCAAACATTTTTTTTTTCTGAGAAATATTTACCCTTCATAAGGGCCCCCAAACAAATTTTTATGCGGGGCCCCGCCAAGGTACGCTACGCCCGCGCCACTGCAAGAAACACTTTGATGTTGGCGACACGCTCCTATAGGCATTCCTAGGCTTCGTTTTTAGGGTTCCGTACCTCAAAAGGTAAAAAAAGGAACCCTTATAAGATCACTTTCTTGTCCGTCTGTCCGTCTGTCTGTCTGTCCGTCTGTCTGTCTGTCCGTCTGTCCATGTGTCACCACCAATTTTCTCAGGAACGGATTAGCAAGTTGAAATTTATACCAAATACTAAGGTCTATGGTCCCTATTAGGTGTATAAAAATTAAGGTCCTGAGTCCACACAATAAAAATATATGGGTAAATTTAGATTTTCATGAAAACTTGTAAGTACCAAAATTTACCTTAATTTTTTTTTTTTTCGGAATTTTTCCTTTACTTGATCTGTAAGACCTTGCTTTTGACCAAAATTGATAAATCTATGTCAATCGGAAGTACCCTATAGGTTTTGGGTCTACTAAAAAAAGTTGGAAATTAAAGGGTGTCCCCATACATACATAGTTGAGCTAATTAAGATAGACCTCTGAGTTGTATGAGTTTCAAATTCAAATTCAAATTCAAATTCAAAATTCATTTATTCAAAGTAGGTACACTGTACACTTTTTGAACGTCAATTTGGGAACAGGCAATGGTGATAATTACTTACGGAAACTTAAAACTAAAGCTACGAGGGTTCCAAACGCGCCCTGGTCTGAGAAGAGCCCACAACAAACTCAGCCGGGTTTATTATTTTTTTTATTATCACCATCTTACAATATGGTATAGCCATAAAAATTATTTGAACTGTTGGCTTTTAGAGCAATCTATGTCCATGGATTTTTGTCATTAAAAAAATCTTTTAAGCTATAGTAAGATTTTTCAATTAATTTGCGTTTAATAAAACCCTTGAACTTATTGAGAGACATATCCAAAATGTTCTCTGGCAACGTATTGTAAAAACGTACAGAATTACCAACAAATGATTTTCCGACTTTCCGCAACCTAGTAGTGGGCAACACAAGTTTATTTTTATTTCTAAGATTAATGTTATGACATTCACTTTTTTTCTTAAATTTATCGATATTTTTGTGCACATATATTAAATTTTCAAAAATATATTGATTATAAACTGTCATAATTTTAACTTCCTTGAACTTATTTCTTAGTGACTCTCTGGGTCCCATATTATATATGGCACGAACAGCCCTCTTCTGCAGCACGAAAATGGAATTAATATCAGCAGCATTACCCCATAAAAGTATGCCATATGACATAATGCTGTGAAAGTAACTAAAATAAACTAACCTCGCAGTTTCAATATCAGTTAGTTGGCGAATCTTTTTAACCGCATATGCAGCAGAACTAAGTCTGTTCGATAAGTTATTTACATGAGGGCCCCATTGGAGTTTAGCATCTAACGTTATCCCCAGGAAAACAGCCGTATCCACTAGATCTAATTCCTCATTATTAAGCTGTACAGTGGTTTCAACTTGTTTAACATTGGGTAAAGTGAATTTAACACACTTTGTTTTTTTCCCATTAAGTAATAAGTTATTAGCTTCAAACCACTGTACCACTTTTGTGAGAGAATTGTTTACTTCGTCAGGAATTCTTTTGTATCGATTAGTTTTAAACAAAAGTGATGTATCATCAGCAAACAATACTATCCCGTGACTATCCTTAGCAAGATAAGGAAGGTCATTAATATAAATAAGGAATAGAAAGGGCCCGAGAATGGAACCCTGTGGAACTCCTATTTCTACAACTGACCCGGCAGACCGCTTTCCGTTCACATCTACTTTTTGTGTTCTATCATTTAGGTAAGAACTCATTAAATCCAGTGCTGCTCCCTTAATTCCATAATGGTGTAGTTTTCTGACCAATGTTTCATGATCAACACAATCAAATGCCTTGGACAAGTCACAAAAAACTCCAAGTGCATCACGTGACTCCTCCCAGGCTTCAAATATATTCTGTATTAACTCAACACCAGCATCAGTTGTTGAGCGACCCCTTGTAAAACCAAATTGTTTTGTATGTAATATATTATTCATATAAAAATGTTTAAGTAATTGATTAAGAATTAATTTTTCAAAAATTTTACTAAAAGTGGGTAGTACCGATATTGGTCTAAAGTTAGTAGGGTCACTAGTACTACCCGATTTAAATAACGGAATTATTTTACTACTAGCCGACCCCTGCGACTTCGTCCGCCTGGATATAGGTTTTATATAGGATCGGATTGGATCCCATAATCCTTTTTTGAACCTAAACTAAATGTAGCCTAAGTTACTCCTTATAACATCACCTATCTGCCATTGAAAGTTCCATCAAAATTGATCCAGCCGTTTCGGTAATTAGCTGGAACAAATAGACAGATCGACAAACATAAATTTAAACGCACACCAGTTTAAAATAAGCCGTACGTTCAAAGATCCGGGTCCCAAGTTATTTGAACCCAATAAATGTCTGTCATTTCTGAACTAATAAACCTATGACCTTGAAATATTTACGGGACAATACTTAAAGTACTACCTTTCTAACAAAAAAAGAATGAGTTAAATCGAACTACGCGTTAATGAATTACAGCTAAATACATGTTTTAACTTTCTTCCCCTCTCCCTAGGGAACCGTGCTGAATTTCGGGATAAAAAGTATCCTATAACCTACCTCGGAGTATAAACTCAAATCGTACCAAGTTTTATTCGAATCCATTCAGTAGTTTCGGCGTGATGCGCGGCCAAGATACAGACAGACAGACAGACAGACAGACAGACAGACAGACAGACAGACAGACAGACAAAAATGAAACAAATTGCAGTTTTGGCTTCAGTATCGATTATAGAATGCCCTCCAACAAAAATTTTCAAAATATCTTCAATGTACAGAATTGGATCTGTTACAGTTTTATTATATTATAGATGTTTCATTAAGTCAGGAAACACACCACAGTCAATACAATTGTTAAATATTAAAGCTAACTCGGGTGCAACAATATCAATCAATGATTTAATAACGTTAACGGAAATGCCCCACAAATCATTTGTTTTCTTATTGTTGATTAATTTGAAGGCCTTAATAACGTCAGAGCAACTAACGTGACTGAATTTAAAAGTTTGATTGCATTCAGGCACATTATCCTCCAATAAAGAGAGAGCGGCAGCTGGTGAAGAGCTCAATGATCTTGTAGTAGAAACAGGAATATCCGTAAAGAAGGCCTCAAAGGCTGAAGCGACCTCGGAGTCACTAGTTTTTTCTGTTGCTTTCCCTGTCTCTTCGTTAATTATCTTCCAAGTAGATTTTATCACATTGGAGCTGTTTTTTATTTTAGTCTGTATATATTTTAACTTGGCCACAATGCAATCCCTTTTAAAAGTTTTGGAAAACAATTGAACGTACTGTTTGAACTCATCACTAGTATTATATTGTCGCTCCGCATACAGTTCATATAATTTTTGCCTATTTTTATGTAATTCAGTTGTTGCCCACTCACTAAAGACTTTTGTATCAGTAATTAAGACCGATTTACTAGTAAAAATATCATTAAAAATTGTGTGAAAGGAATGGAAGAATAAATTGTACATTTCATTAGGGCTTAACATATTTGGTAAAAATGGAAGGTCTTTAACTAGCCCTATTCTCATTTTCTTTATACGGACCGACGTTACTGGTACATAAGTTATTCTACGTTTAGAAAACTTTTCCTTCAAACTTTTAAACTGAATTATTTGTCCGCAATGATCTGAATCTAATTTACTAATAATGCTTTTACTAATAGGATTTATATCAGTAAAAATATTATCTATACAAGTGGCGCTTATTGAAGTAATTCTTGTTGGTTCCATAAACATTTTGGATAAGTTGTACGACATAAACAGATTTAATAACTTTACACTTAAAGGGCTACTTTCCAAAATGTTTACATTAAAGTCTCCGCATACAAGTAACTTTTTTTTTGAATTTGCGATTTTAAATAATACTTCATCCATTACCTTCTCAAATAGTTCAAAATTGGACAACGGTGGTCTGTAAACAGACACAACAATAAATTGCTCTAGTTCGACTGCCGCTAGTTCAATTGTCCGTTCAACAGACAGGCTCACAATGTCATCTCGATTTTTGAATTTTAATTTTTTGTTCAATAATATTAATGAGCCCCCATGAATAGATTTTGTTCTGGTGAACGCACTGCCAACCTGATGTTCACCAAAATTGAACATGTATTCATTTTTTTTTAACCAGTGTTCAGTTATACATAAAATGTCAATATCAAAATTCTTTAAAAATAATTCTATCTCCAAATCCTTCTTTTTTATAGACTGAATATTCTGGTGAACAAGGTTGATAATATGACATTTTTTATTCTTTAAGTATGGTATGTTGCAACCCTTATTATAATTTGATTCATTTAAGCAAGAGGAAATCTCTGTTGTCTCCTTATCTAGTTTAAAGTTAAATTACTTGGATTGATATCCAAGATAAAGTCAAAATTAGAACACTGCTCAATAGAAGCAGTTTGTTTAGCCAAATTCTTGGCTGTTATTGAAAAAAAATATGATAGCGAAATAGCTACCTGTCTTTTAGAATAGCAAGATAGTGTATACTTATCTTGGTTCAAATTATAATAAATTTTACCACATTTGGCAATGTCAATAATTTTAAATTTATTATTGTATGTACATAGGTTGTACAATGTCACATTTAACCTATATCTATGAGTATTTTCTTGGTGTGGCAGATTTTGACAGTAGGGGAATGTATAAATAACAATATTATTTACATTTAATTTATTTAGAGTTTCATAAGAATATTCCAAATCTTTTTTGTTAACAGTACCTCTGTTTCCAAAAAAGATTATCAAATTTGTATTTTCATCAAAACTATTTCTATTTTTGTATATTGAATTTACAACAGACATAAATTGCGCATTAGGGGTACAGCAGTTCAATACAGTATGTCCCTGAAACTGTATTGAACTGAGTGCTCATACAATTTAGCTAACCAGGAATCGAAACCCAAGAACTCGAGATCGGCAGCCGAAAACGCCAACCGCTACTCCAATGACAGTTAAGCAGTAATATTCAGTATTCTTTGCGTATAATTATTACCCGACAAGGCGAGTTGTGCGAGGCGCAGTTGTGAGCGCTGGGTTTGATTCCCGGCAGTGGCAATTTGGGATTTTATAATTTGTAATTGTCTCTGGCCTGGGGGGTTATTCTGTAACTTAGTTAGCAACTGAAAATAGTTGCCAACGAATTTGTTCGATATACATTGCCGCTTTACTGTGTAAAATTATGAAAACTCTTTATATTTCCCACAGTAAAGCAGCAATGTATATCAAACTAATTCATTGGGAACTATTTTCAATTCTAACTAAGTTACAGATTAACCCAGCAGGTCCGGTAGGAGGCTTCAGCTGTGGCTAGTTACCATCTTAACGGCAAAGCCGTGTCGCCAAGTTATTTAGCGTTCCAGTACGGTGTCGTGTAGAAACCGATCTAGGGTATACTATAAACTCTTCCTAGTTAGCCCGTTTCCACCTTAGACTACTTATTATGCATCGTCGCTTACCCTGAGGTGAGATGGCACTTAAGGGCTAACTCGTAGATGAAAAAAAAAGTTGGTTGTCTGTAAAGTCGGTTTACGGGCGATAATTTTACGTGATAACGTCCTAAGAAATACAAAGATAGACGCATCACAAGCCGAGCGCTTAGAGCGATCGTGCCTTCTCTATTGCTTGTTCCGCGCTCTCGCTTGCACGCTGTATGTGACAGTGAGTCATGCCTATTCGTGCGTGTAGCCAGCGTTCATCGATTTATAAGACGTTATCACGTCAAACCCCTCGGCGTGACGGACCGCCGCGAGTCATGACCACGTCGTTAAGGCCAAATTAGACGGTTCATTTTTCGAGATTTTTGCTCTCACTATCGAGGCTTCATCGGTGAATCATAGAAAATGAACCGTCTAAACACCGACCATTCATCGTTCACAGGCACTTTGCCATAGTAAATATCGTATCGTGCATCGTTCATTTTTACGATGAACGGGGCACCGTCTAATTTGGCCTTTACGTCGCACGCGGGCTGTTTTATCCCGATGCCCTCGCCCTTACGTGTGAGGTCCGAGGCGCGTTATCTGATGAGAGGGGCTGTGATTTTCCTCAACTCCTCATACGGTACCCGCCGCGCGCCGCACGGGCAATGTCGTTCGCGGGTCGCTCCGTTGAATTCTTAACGAGCTGGACTATTGTTTTGCTATTTGTGTAAACTGTAAAGCCTATAAATTGTTTGTACCGTTTAATTCATACTTAAGGCGCGGACAAATGTACCTATGATCCGCGAGCGGAATACGCTTAAGGAATTCCTCTATGGTATTAAATTAATGGTATGGTAATTAAGAGTATGGCAATTAATGGTATGGTAATTACTGGTATGTTATGAAATTCCCCTATGGTATTAATTTTCTCTATGGTATTCATCATCATCATCATCATCATGATCAACCCATTACCGGCTCACTACAGAGCACGGGTCTCCTCTCAGAGTGAGAAGGGTTTCGGCCATAGTCTACCACGCTGGCCAAGCGGATTGGCAGACTTCACACACCTTTGAGAACGTTATGGAGAACTCTCAGGCATGCAGGTTTCCTCACGATGTTTTCCTTCACCGTTAAAGCAAGTGATATTTAAATACTTAAAACGCACATAACTCCGACAAGTTAGAGGTGCGTGCCCGGGATCGAACCCACGACCTCCGATTAGAAGTCGGTCGTCCTAACCACTAGGCTATCACAGCTTTTTTTCTCTATGGTATTGGTGATTTATATTTTGGGGAACAGTGAAGCCAGATAGTTATATGGTTTACGCTGCATTTTTACCGGTGTATTTTTTTCAAGCTATAACGGTTGGGAAAAACTAACATGTACTTTTATTTACTAATAAATTAATAATAAATACTTAAATAGGGAATTCATTTATTATTATTATTTTTGTAAATTAGAAAAAAACATTTTTATAAGTAGGTACTTAACTACTTAGGTAGGTACTTAAATTAAAAAGTGTAAAAAAAGTAGTGTTTTTTCTACTAGAAGCATAACATTTCAGTTATCTACTTTCAAAGGCCCATATCTAATATTATAATGGTGTTCTTTGAACGAAAGATGACACATAATTCAATTATTATTTTTTTTGCATATTTTTTTCAAATACTTTTATGGAGGTGTTTACACACACTTTAAGGAAGTTTCCGAATAAATATTCGGAAATTTCCTTAAGTATAGGTAAGCACTAATAAAAAATATATATGCGTAGGTACATAAATGATTTAATTTACTACAGATAATATTTTTATAGGTATGATGCACCCTTTGATTATCTACCTACTCCTTCGCTTCACTCTATCTAGAGAGTCATTAATCGAAGGATGCACCGTTTTCGAATTATATGCAAAATAGGTACTTAAAAAGCGACCTTTGGACCTTCCATATAGAGAGCTATTTTCTATCGATTGCCGGATCGGAGGGAGGAGGGGCTCTCCTCACCGATGTGCCCAAAAGATGTGGGCTTTATTTACAACAAGTAACAACCCAATAGTTAGGGATATGCTTAATAAATATATATTTTTTAAATCTTATAAAAGATAATATGGGAAACAGGAACGCCGGAAGATCATTCGAAGAAAAATATCAGATACATTTTCATTAGATACTGTAAAGGGAATCAAAGGCGGACCGCGACGGCCGCTGAGCGGGCAGATTGGCTCTAATTAAAATAAATACTCCGTTACATATAAACGAGTAGCGCGCGATCAGCGATGTCGCCCGTTACCTCGCCGGCCACTTGAGCGATGCGCAGGTTACGGACACTACGGAGTACGGTCACATCGAGAATGACTCTCAGGGCCTTCACACATACGTTCGTTTTTCTTACGGTGAGCACAGACAGAACAGCGGAGGCCAACAAACGAAAGCGAACCAATCGAAGCTTCTTTCACTCTGTTGCGCTAGCCATCGTTCGCTTTCGGTCGTTCAATCTATGTGGATGCAACAGCGAATGGGAGCGAACGTTCAGTGTCCATAGGTAAAAGCCCAAATTGGCCTTCGTTTGCCTTTGCTGCTCGATCTTTATACATATGGCCTGCCACCCGTTATTATTAGAAAAAATGAAAAAAGAAACAAAAATGTTTATTAAAGTGCTGTGCCACACATAACAATTCGCATTAGCTGTGTGGTTTTAGACACACTTACGCGCATTTTAAGCATGCTTTTTCTTACGTTGACGAGCATAAGCTACTTCAACATGAAAATCGAGAGCTAAAATTTACACATTTTAAATATAAAAATATGCTAAATCCTTTTTTTTTGGACCTCCAGATCAATAAATCAATGAGCTCAACTCGATAAAGAATTTACTAAAATTAACGAACAGTTTATCATTGTTTTTTATGATTGGTGCAAACAAGTTAAAACAGTGTGAATCGATATGTAACCAGTTAACGACTCCAGTATCCGGTAGATACAATTGCGAACACTATATCAATTGGTATTAGTTTGTTATGATCGGTGCATAAAAGTCCGGACAGAATAAAATGATTCGTAACCGGTTAACACCAAACCTGTCCGACTGAATGTAGATGGACCCTTAGTCATTGAAGAGTCATCCCATGAACTGGTTAGGAATAACTTTAGATTATCTCGTGGCCGCATATTCATAAGGCCTGTGATCTCGCGTAAGTACATATTTTCACTAGCTGATTGCAGTGACTTCGTAGGTGAAGGTTTTTAAAAATCCCTTGGGAGCTCGTTGATTTTCTGGAATAAAAATTATCCTAATGACCGTTGACGGAGTATAGCACTATCTGTGTCAAACGTCAAGATTGGTTCTGTGGTTGAACCGTAACAGACAAATAGATGAACACAATTTCGGATTTATGACGTAAGTAAGGCTAGGGATCTGGACTAACAAATCCAAAGTCCATCATGTAGGCCAACTTATGGCTCTTTGATCGAATCAAATACGAATATAATATTATTATGAATCCCCTAAGAGGGTCGTAATATTCGAAGCTCGCAAATCATGGCACAATCGCAGTACCTACTAACTTTCATCGTACGACGAAATCGCATCGTATGATCGTACGATCGATAACCAAACGACGCTGTATGACAAGTCAATAGTTACTCTACAACGGGTTCGGCGACGGATTCTACTGAAAAGAGCTGTCGACAAGATCAGCAGTTGATCTTTTTAAACACTAGTTCTACAATACGAAGCTACAGAAATTTACTTAACGAATTATGATTAGTTCTGTCTTGTTCACTCTACGGAACCCTAAAATTTACCTCATGCTCTAGCATTGTAAATAATTGAAGTTGCTAGTAAAAACTAGTACGTACATAATAAGGTTTGTATGTTATTAGGTGTGAATTATAGTTATATTTACTCTCTCTCTATTCTCAGTGTAACTGTGTGTCGGCCTTTATAGGTAAACATACAAGACTCAGAGGCGACGAAAGTGTTTACTTTTCACACTTTTGACCGCAATCAAATTCGGTACATATGAATCATAATGGATCCATTACACTATGGGTCGATTTAATAGCTAAGTGCATGTTCACGCACTACAAGCGGAGGCGAGCGCGGAGGCGGGCACGGCGATTTTGGTAAAAAAAAAAAGTATTTATTTCATATAGACCTAATTATTGCTCTTATGATAATATGTCGAGGCAAGTCACTGGTTTGAAAAGCATCGGCAAGCAGTTGTTCTTTTCGAAAGCAATACCAATGTTACAAATTATGACACTTCACACTATCTTATTTATTTATTTATTTATTTATTTGACACACAAAACAGCTAGCAACCAAACAAAAATAGCAAATAACAGAACAGAGACCTCAAAACCGGCTGCTCGCCAAAATATGTGTGTACAACTACTTAAAATAAAGAAACAATAAAAATATTCAAGTTAGCTAAATAAAAATAATTGAAATAAGTACTTAAGTTTAAAACATATTGCAACAATAATATTTTAGTAAGGGGAATTAGTACTTGCTACGCGAAACAACGCATTTTTTATTTTATTCTTGTAGGGTCCCTCACGAGGGTCAAAAATATCTAGCTCCTCCTGAGCCTTGGATGCCAGATCGTTGTACAATCTGCACATTCTAACTAAAGGATTATAAAAAGATGTGTTGTTTCTGTATGTATGTAATATGAAAACATTCGAACGCCTACATTGATGCCTGGTGTTTATATTTATGTTTTCTAATAATCTTGCACCCTACTTGCACCCGGATGCAAAGTTGATTGCTTCCATACAACTTTGTCATTAAACTTCTTAATTATGAGATAACCTCGTTTTATGAGTAGCTAATACATGTATTTTTACACATTGTTTAAATTTGTGTGATGGCAAATCTAAGTTCGGAAATTATTAATTAGCACCTAACCTTTTAAGACAAACTAATGAAAAGCAGATTGTACTTATACTTTTGGAGTACGGAATCCTCGGTGCGCGAGTCTGACTCGCACTTGACCGGTTTATTTTTTTAATTAGTTTTATAGGTAAACAGTGAAATTCAGGGTGTCGAACTAAACATGACAGCTACAGTGTGACGATCGCATTCGCTCTCGGTAATATCCATCTAATTTAATGCATTGTTTCAGCAAGAAAACCATACATTCCTAAAACCACTACAATTGAGATGGTAGCAATGATTAGTTACTTTACACGATAGACCAAGTTACGGTTGTTACTATCGCGACCGCGCCCAGGATCGCGATCTGGGTTCAATGTGAACGAGCCCTAGTCGTTATGTTAGGCACTTTCACGACAAGTATAAATTAAAAATTTAAAAAACCCCCAACATTTGCCATTTTGTGGCGGCAGCCATCTTGGATTTGCATAGTGCTATTCTACTAGTCAAGCCCTTTCATTTGATACCCATATTAAGGGAGTTGTGAAAAAATATGTAATCCGCCATTTTGTACCGGCGGCCACCTTGGATCGATTTTCATCAAACATAGCTGACAACACTCTCGACTAATTCACCTTTCAAACAATAAAAACCGCATTCAAATCGGTCTACCCGTGTGAGCGCTACAGGGGAACAGACACACACACACACACACACACACACACACACACACACACACACACAGACACGTCAAACTTATAACACCCCGTCGTTTTTGCGTTGGGGTTAAAAACACTATTCTACGAAAATTAAAATATATTATTAATTTTTTTTACTGTCCACAGGTAAGCATCATTGCGCTATGTAAACGTCAAATAAAATGTAAGCATTTTAATTTTCTGATATTTGTATATAGTAGTTATATACGTACATAAGTGTGTATTGAAACGTATGTTTTTATATTTACCTACATAATATCTGACTGATCATCAACGCACAGCCTAAACCACTGAAGCTAGAAACTTGAAATTTTCACAGTAGCTTCCTTTTATGATGTAAGCGCACACTAAGAAAGTATTATTGCAAATTCCACCCCTAAGGGGGTTAAATAGGGGATGAAAGTTTGTGTGAAAGTCCGTCATTTTTTAAGTTATATCAATGAACCCTCGAGGAATTTCAATACTAAAATTGCAACTTTGAAGTAAATGAGGAGTATATTCGGTGTAAGAAAACTTTATAATAATTTACGAATGGGCATAATTATTACTTATTCAAAAGTTGAAATAACTAATTTTGAATATAGACATTAAGTACCTTTTTGTGACTTTTGTTTAAAAAAGCAAGTGTTATAGATAAACGGATCATTTTGCGGACGGATCTCTCACGACGCAACAACTGTACCGATATGACTGAAATTTAAAACATACATAGCTTATAACCTGAAATAAAACATAGGTTACTTTTTATCCTGAAAAAATCCACATTTTCCGCGGGATTTTGAAAAAACCCTTTGCTAAAGCAATCTACAGCTACAGCTATAGATTACTATAGCAAACTTTCTTGAAAATTCTTCCTTGTATACCTAAAGGTTGGAAAAGGTTGAAACCGGAAATCCACGATCCCTCGGGATTTTTGAAAAACCGAAATTCACGCGGGTGAAGCCGCGGGCCAACCCTAGTAATAATTATTTTATAATTCGCTTCACCTCGACACGTTTCGTGTGCGGCGCGCGCGGCACAAAAACTACGTAATGATCGTCGATGAACATTGTCTATGGCAGAGATTGGACACACACGAAGTCGACTCGACTCTAAACCGACTATTGTTCTGCCATCTGAGACAAAAACTGAATTGCAAAGCACATCCTATAAACGTCGATGGATAGGTATAGGTACGACTTAACTTTTTTACGTGCACTAGGTATTATATAACGGTACAAAATCGAATATACATACCTACCTATACTAGTCGGTACCTAAGATTTAATGCCTGTTTCACCACCTTCTGATATGTATTAGATAGCTATCTATAACTTTTGTCTTTGTCACTTGACATAAAGTAATAAAGTGACAAAACTTACGTTTAGGCTATCCAACACTTATCAGAAGGTGATGAAACAGGCCGTTCAACTTGTAAACGTAGGTACCTTTTATGAAAACTTTTATGCGTAATCTATTTCTATAAGCGATGTTTTATGCAAAGGACATAAAACTGCAGTGGCTATGACATGAAACGAAGTTTTCGATAATAATGAATAGCCTCGTCTTTCGGCAACTTTTTCCATTCAAGACGAGTTATTTTCTGTGAAAAATCGAAAATTAATACCAAATACTTAATAAAGTAAGTAGCAGTATTTTTCTTTCTTATCTATTTGTGATCTTAAATTTCCTGTTATTTATTTGTTTAATATTAAATCATTCAAGATAAAAAGTATAAGCCATTGATAAATAGACAGTCGTATCTTATCTTCTCTTCTACTGAGTTCAACGCACTTGTATTTTCCTATTTTCTTTTTTCATTCCACGAAAATATACAACACTTTCGCATTCATAGCATTGAGATCGATAATGACAAACTGTACATGCTTATACCTGTAAAATTTTGCGTGTCTGGTTTCAAAATAATTGCATACTTGAATGATACCACGGCTTAGTGTATCTTTCGGCTGAATACTCGTAATATGAACTCTTGAGTTACCACACGCATGGATCAGCTTGTGAAATACGTTTGTAAAACTTGGGATGTATAGATCGACCAGAATCTCATGAAAAATAGGGAAAGGAAATTCCAAGGTTAACAACACTACGGCTGCCCTAGCGCTAAACAAAGTAACTGTCATTTTTTGTGAAATTGACTTTTTGCATTAACAAAAGTTTTATGTCGAGTAGTTTTTTACCACAGTTTAATATTTCAAATAACTTGAACCGTTTACTGAAATTTAAATTGCCCAAACAAAGTATCTGCACTCACTAACCCGGAATATAAATGCAAAAACCAAGTAAACAACAAGCACAATACAAAAACAAAGTAATTGGATGTTGATTACTTTGTTTTTTGTATTTACTTGATTTTTCGTTTCGTGAAACGATCCCAGGTAAGGTGTTCTGAATGTAATTACTTTGTTTATCACTAGGGCAGCCGAGTTAACCTAGTGTTGCTTACTACAAAATATAATTTCCCTATTTTTCATGAGATTCTGGTCGATCTATACCTATATTAAGAAGAGCCATTGATCCATTCTGTTTGTGATCCACCACCACTGATCCACCACCACTGAGCTATTATAGAGTCGAAGCGATCATGACCTTTACTTAAAGGTCTTCGAGTGAAGATCGTCCAATCTAAATGATTTTTCCGCTAACTAGCCAAACTGAATTTGCATAGCAAATGACCCGTATACACAACGACCTTAACTTCAAGCATGCACTAGTGTAGGTACATGTAGGTTGAATCATCAGCTATTTCTGATCCCTATACATGACTGTCAATTATATTGTCCTATATCACTATCCTTACTAATATTATAAATCACACTAATATTATAAAGGCGAAAGATTGTGTGTGTGTGTGTGTGTTTGTTACTCTTTAACGCCACAACTACTGAACCAATTTGGCTGAAATTTTAAATGGAGATAGCTTATATTGACTTAACACATAGGTTTTTTATCCTGGAAAATCCACTGTTCCCACGGGATTTTGAAAAAACCGAAATCTATAGCTACAGCTATAGGTAGATTATTACAGCAAACTTCCTTGAAAATAGGTATAAAGGGTGGAAAAGGGAGCGGGAACGGGAACCGGAAATCCACAATTTCCTCGGGATTTGTGAAAAACCGGAATTCACGCGGGCGAGGCCGCGGGCAAAAGTTAGTGTCATAACTCATAATCTATACCTACTATCTATACTAATATAATAAAGCGGAAGAGTTTGTTTGTTTGAACGCGCTAATCTCAGGAACTAAGTACTGGACTGATTTCAAAAATTCTTTCACCGTTGGATATATACATGATCCTTGAGTGCTATAGGCTATAATATAATATGTACCACAGACGAAGCCGGGGCGGACCGCTAGTAGATATAATATAATCAGATAACCACAACAGAGTGGATCGTCAAATTCCTTCCTCTGGCACTGCAAATTTTCATGGGCGGCAGTAATCACTTAACATCAGATGACCCGCTTGCTGGTTTGCCCGCAATTCATATTTAAAAAAAAGTTCGCACAAAACAAACTTTGGAAAATGTACATGGACAATGTTGCGGGAATCCGTTAGAAGGACCATAAAAATGTTATTACTAATGAGAAGAAAATTCCTCGTATAATCATTCGTTATCAAGTTATCACCCGCGCATAGGCACGTCTCACTGGCGGAAGTGTGGAGGCAGGCTTCAAGTCAACAAGCGTAGAGCACGTACCACGGCAGCTCCGAGCGGAACTGCCCGAGCGCTGCCGTAAATTGTCTCGGCGGCCACGGCGTGTCAGAGATGCGCCGCCCGTTATGCGTTTTATCGAACATGTTCCGCGCGCGCCGTGTGCATAAATAAACATTTTTTTAAAGATTTTATCAACATGACTAATATTCGCTTAACCCCTCCAGGCAAATCGATCTGAGATCGTTTAATCGAAAATTTAATTTTTAGAGTATAAGGGACCGTTCAGATAGACCGGCGCGGAGAGCAGAGCAAATTTTAATCGCATTTAAAATAGAATCTTAAGCCATTGAAATAAGGTTTATATTTACATTTTATCTCTTTTATGATAAGAGGATGCTCGAGGATGCTCCCAAAAGAGATAAAATGTAAAAATAAACCTTATTTCAATGCCATAAAATTCTATTTTAAATGCGATTAAAATTTGCTCTGCTCTCCGCGCCGGTCTATCTGAACGGTCCCTAAGTGGTAAATAAACGATTTTCGGATCGCTCTGAAACATTGCGCCAATCCACGTTGCCATTTGCTCCACGCTATCTCGCAAAGTTATCCATGAGTAAAGATAATCTTGGAATCAAAAAAAAGGCGACATTACCTTCTACTTATTTCTTTAAAAGTAAAAAAAAGTACCTACGCGCTGAATTGAGAATCTCCTCCTTTTTGAAAGTCGGTTAAAAAACCAAACACTCACGGGATCACCTCGGTGTCAGTGTGTCTGTCCGTACATTTAGCTTAATTCCAGCAAAAAATTAATTGATCTTTCAGAATAACCCGTTTCAAGATTTACGTTGTTCCGAATGTTGTTTCGGTTGTTTTCCATTTGTTGTAATATTTTTGACTGGCTTACGAAAAGGAGGAGGTTTACAAATCGGCCTGTATTTTTTATTATTATATTTATTTGTTTAAATTAAAAACTTCTGCGGCCAGCATTGATTTTACTATGTACCTTATCTTGTATTTTGTTATATTTGTATCTCGTAACTAAGGTACCAAATATAGTGGTCCACTTTCTCCTGAGTTTGATCTCTTCATAGAACAACTAATGCTAATAGGGAAATACCCGAACCGAAAAACAACTCAATATTGCAAAAGTCTAATTTAATTCATTACAAAATCGATATTTTATAGTATCGACACCACCAAAACAAAAGTGACGTAACTCCAATTGATAAATCATGTATTCGGAAATCGTTAAAAGAATAGTCTCGTGCGATTAAATATGGACTTGATGTTTTAGACTATTTATTTATGATTGTTTTTCATTGATTTTTTTTCAAAGTAAGATCCATCAGTGTTGATAAATAAATACTTAATCAATATAGTATGTGATCGCTCGTATAAAGTTAAGTATTTAATACCAGTAAGTAGTATGAAGACGTAAAATCATATAACATTCTCCCTTAATAGTTAATTTGGACAGAGTTACACACAGTCAATGTTCACTTGAACCTCTTTATAATTTTATTATTGTAATCCTAAATTCGTCCATCGCCCGCACCCGTGTCCCCGTGGAGGTACTTATAGGTTTTCGAAAATTCACGAGTTCCCGGATATTAATTGAGGATACCCTTTATCCCGGGAACACTTTATTTTCCCAGGATAAAGAGTATCCTTTGTCACTCTCTAGGTGTTTAACTAAACCCATTCAAAAAATCACATCCATCCTTAGCTCTGTTGCTGCGTGATTGGAGGGAAACCAAATAAACGAACACACTTATATTTATCTTCTATCTATACATATAATAAAATCGTAGAATTGCCGTATCTGTACATTGAAGATTTTTGCAAAATAATAACTGGGGGATGTTAGGGATAAGTACGTAAAAAAGCTATTTTTGAAATTTTTGTCTGTTTGTCTGTTTATCTGTTTGTCTGTTTGTCTGTATGTTTGTGCGCGCATCACGTAAAAACTACTGAATGGATTGAAATGAAACTCGGCATGGTTTAAGTTCATACTATGAAGTGACATATAGGATACTTTTTATCCCGAAATTCAGCACGGTTCCCTTGGGAGAAGGGATGAAAGGCAAAATGTGTACTTAGCTGTAATTCGTTAACGGGTGGTCCGATTTCATTCATTCTTTTTTTGTTAGAAAGTAGATACTTTAAAGAAACTAATCTCTGAAAGGCTGGATCGATTTTGATGGGACTTTCACTGGCGGATGTTTGCTTTGATGTACCTAAACATCCGCCAGTGAACTTTTAACAGTTTTTAGCAAGGTATAAGCTCAAAGGAGCTTAGGAAAAACAAAATGATTCCCACGGGATTATTAAAATCAATATCCACGCGAACGGAGTCGCGGGTATCCGCTCGTTGATTAATATTAGTAGAATATTAGCATGATAGTAGTAGAATATTAGTAGGATTTTTATCAAATTCAGAGAAGTATAAAACATATTACATATTATGCAGGCAAAAGGTGGTAATTTGTAAGGAGCCACTTGAGCCTGAATCGGTGATGTAACGCGTAAACTTATCACTTTGTATCCGGTTTCGGTTCCCATTGCTGAGCTCGGTGCGGCTCGGCTGCGACCTTGACAAAAGACGCGGCGCAAACAACGACCTCAAGAGGTTTAACAATTAAAGATCAGTGCATACTAACCATCATATTTATATTATAACGTTGCGGTTTTTATTGTATCATTTTTTTAACTACCTCGTTGGTGTAGTGATTAGCATATTTGAGTGTCATCACGAGGTCCTGTATTCGATTGGCCCGAGGCTCGTTAAAGTTGTGAGGTTTGGGTTTTCTGTCGAGAAATTCTCAGGGGCTGGTTGTTATGGCTACCATGTGATAATTATTGTTAGAGACTGCCATCTTGCATCGAAGCATCTTGCATATATCAAAACGCTTTTAGATGATATGTTATGAATTTGGAATAGTTATGGTACGTGTTATTGATACATAGGTACATAAAGATCTAAATGTATTAAAAAAAGGTGACTAAATGACTGACTGATCTATCAAAGCACAGTTCAAACCACTGGACGGATCGGGCTGTTTGGCATGCATAAAGCTATTATGACGTTTGCATCCGCTAAGAAAGGATTTTTGAAAATTCAACCCCTAAGGGGTTTAAATAGGGATTATAAGATTGTATGAGATTGTATGATGAAGTTTCTTTTAAACAAAGAAAACCCGCATTCAATTCGGTTCACCCGTCTGAGCGCTATAGTGGAACAGACAGACAGACAGAGAGGTACTTTCTTAGGATAGCTGACGTTTCGCCCAGTTTGACCTTTCAGTTTCATTGTTCAGCGCATGTTTTCTATGAACGGACCATTTGTTTACATTTCAACGCACCTTAACTCTGGATTAATCATCAGTTCGGTGAATGACTCTTCCAACAAAAGTTAGTAGGGCGTGTTGTTTGATGTAACAAAAACGAAATAATAAATGAAATATTAAATAAACGAGATAATAATCTAAATATTATTTAAAATGTGTTTTAAAGTGTTAAAATGTGTTTCTTTCAATTAATGTATATTTTTGGTGTACAATAAAGTATAAAATAAATAAATAAATAAATATAAGAAAAAGATGACTGACTGACTGACAGATCTATCAACGCACAGCTCGAAATGCTGGATGAATTAGGCTGAAATTTGGCATGCAGATAGCTATAATATTATGACGCTATTATGACGTAGACATCCGCTAGATTTTTTTTTTTGAAAATTCAACCCTTAAGGCGGTTAAATAGGGATTGTAAATTTTGTATATATGAATCCACACGGCCAAAGTCGCATCAGCTCGTTAATCTATAATCACTTTAGATGATTTTTCCAATATAAACATTCAAAGTGAAATGTATAAATGAGAAAATAAGTATTTAGGCTCGGCAGTTTGACCACACGAGTAGATAGGTACAAAGGGGAAGCTTCATACAAACGGCACGCTGTAGGTACACTCACACAAACACACTCACCAACGGTTCACGGACGACCGCTCTGTCCTCCAACCGGCTCAGTTGGATGACAAACGTGCGCATAATAATTATGTGTGAGTATACCAACAGCAGGCCGCTTGTAAAAGCTTCCCCTCTGTACCTATCTACTCGTGTGGTTTGACTTAATGCAGTTCCCAGTAATTATTTTAACAATTTTCGAAATGGAAAAAACTTGCGTGGAATATCAATTTAGAATGCTGATTATTTTTATTAATAAAATTCGTTAGTTGAAGACGCGTGTACACTTAAGATTTACTGTTACTATAACATAGCTCGCTTTTACCCGCGACTTCTTCCGCGTAGAGTTAGGTATTCTAAATACCCGGAATATTTTGTTTTCCCTCGAAATAAAAACAATCTTATATTTAAGTCACTCTCTTTGTCTTTTAATCCCATGCAAAAAAACCCATGCATCAATGCGAAAAACATACGTCGATCTCTGTTGCGGTATGATTGAAGGACAAAGGAACAAACCAAAAAACAAACAAACGATTTAATTTTTTATAGTCTTTTATGGGTAGTCTATTATCATTCAATCTACATTGTACTTTAATGTTAGAAATAATGAATTATTGTGTCTTACTTACTTCATAAAAATAAATATTACTCAAATCGGTGTGTATGGTCCATTAGCGCGATTTGCTAAGCTCCTGCACTGAGGTGAGTTGCTACACAGTGATTGATAAATAATAATTTATGTTCGACCGTTACATTCTTCGATTACCTACTTGTGTACCAGATGTCGTCGTCGTGTATTGCCTGCTGGACATAGGTCTCTTGCAAGGATCACCACAGAATACGGTTTTGTACCAGATATGCAGAAAAATAATTCTATAAAGTAACTAACTGAAGTGTCCGTGAAAAATAAGTTCTCATCTACGAGAAATAAGAGAAAATGTATTTCCCTTTGAACTTGTTTTAAACAAGGACACTGATGCAACAGCGTTTATCGAGTATATTATTGATCCAAGATTAGGTAGGTACATCATCATCATCAAAGAACTTAAATGTGAATGTATTTTAAGTTATAACGTATCCTGATAAAAAAATTGTTTAAGTAAAACATCCCAAGTAATATGTACTGTATATTTATTACTGTCCCTATTAAGTATATGGTTAGTTTGTATTTCTTTCCGCATGAACTCTAAATAATTCCGTAAAAAGTATTTCTTGTACGAAGATTACCTACTCCTTGTATACCTACTGAGATAGTCTGCCTGCTAAAGTGCATTTAGAATAGGTTCAGCCGTACGGAAGATTAACGCGGGTCTAACAGGCGAACAAAAATGTAAAAAGAAAATGCGTTTAGATAAAATATCATCATGACCATCTCAACCTATAGACGTCCACTGTTGGACATACATATGTCTGTTATCAGGATCGCCACAGAACACTATGAAGGTCGTTTAGATTTTATACAATCGTTCAAATAATCGTATGAGCTTAGTAAGAGGCGATTACTTCGAAAAGCACCGACATAGGTACATACCCTTCACATTTATTCATTAACAAGCCGAAACCCGCGACTTCGTTCGCGTGGATATTGGTTTTTAAACATCCCATAATTTTGTCTTTTCTAAGCTCCTTTGAGCTCATACCTTGCTAAAAACTATTAAAAGTTCACTGGCGGATGTTTAGGTAGATCAAAATGTAAACATCCGCCAGTGAAAGTCCCATCAAAATCGATCCAGCCTTTTGAGAGATTAGCCAGTAATCTTTAAAGTGTTTCCTTTCTAACAAAAAAAAAAAATGAATGAAATCGGACCACCCGTTAACAAATTACAGCTAAGTACACATTTTGACTTTCATCCCCTCTCCCAAGGGAACCGTGCTGAATTTCGGGATAAAAAGTATCCTATATGTCACTCCGTAGTATGAACTTAAATCATGCTAAGTTTCATTTCAATCCATTCAGTAGTTTTTGCGTGATGCGCGAACAAACATACAGACAAACAGATAAACAGACAAACAGTTACTTTAAAACACAGTAAACAGATAATTACATGTATTGTACAGATTGTATAGATATACAAATGTACGCACATATAAATAAAATAATTTTTTTATAATTTTATGTGACAGAACGATTGCGTATTAGACCGGTCAAATTAGACTAAGAAATAGGGGTGAGGTTACAATAATTCACACCTGGCTGAAAATTGGTAGTATTGTTCAAAATACTATAATAAATGAAATGTGAAAAGTCCTCATCGATCCGACACCTGGAAAAAAATCCGTTTTTGTGACATTTGATGTCACATTTTCATTTGATTTTCAGCAAAACAATAAGTTTTATCAGATAATTTTATGATAAGACTTACCGTTTTGCTGAAAACTTCCCGTGAAAACTTTGACCCCGAGTAATTTTTCTTACAGGTATCGGATCAATGACGACTTTTTACATTTCATTTATAATAGTATTTCGAACAATCCTTTTTTTTTTTTTTTTTTTGACGCTGGGAAATGCATTTACGCACACCCTCCGGAAGCCCTACAGCGAACTGCAATGCTTCCGGAAGGTAGTGTGGGACTCAGGCAGGCCAAGAAGTGGCCAGAATACCCACTAAAACCCAGCGATGTTCCTCCGTGTCGCCTGGTGGCTGGGTTACGGGTACACTTGCGCAATCATCCGCGACCCAGCCGGCGCCGTCCGCCGAGGCAGACCCTCCACCGGGGGACCTAAAGGCCCCCTAACACCGTCTGAGGCGCACCAGGAACATAGTGGTGCGCCTCCCGACCCGAGGCGTCTCAACGGGCGACGGATACGCCATTCCATCACCCGGAGTTCCCCGCCAGAGGCAACCCTCAAGAGGGCCACACCCGCAGGCGACCCTCAAGAGGTTCACCCCTCGTGTAATTTTTTATAGAGGTTTTCTTCCTCGCGGCCCCTCGCTCAGTGCGTGGGGCCCCCGGTTCCGCTCAGTGCGGATTACGGGTTGCCCGACGGTGGCCGAAGCCAGCGCCCACCGGCCACAAAGACCAGCGGACCCGCCGCGCAGGGCGTTTCCACCCCCTCCGGTAATTTTTTAACGAGGTTTTCTTCCTCACGGCCCGAAAGCCTCCCCCCCAATTGTCGCCGCCCGGAGTCTCCACAGTCCACTCTGATGAACAGAGAAGTACCAGGAGCCTCCAAGCGGCAACCCCCTGCTGGTTTTGGTCCGCGCCGGGTTTCCCCGGTACCTCCCATATCTGGGAGGCGTTCCCCCATCCGCCACCGGGGGGACGCGCCCGATGGGGGACCAGCAACCCCACACGGGATTTCGAACAATCCTACCAATTTTCAGCCAAGTGTGAATAAACTGTGTGTGTCCAGGAGTAATTTTTTTCCAAGTGTCGGATCGATGAGGACTTTTCACATTTCATTTATAATAATGTTTTGAACAATCCTACCAATTTTCAGCCAGGTGTGAATTATTGTAACCTTGGAAGTCTAAATTGACTGGGCTAGTAAGCTTAATCTTATTATTTCTAGCGATTTCAATAAGTAGGTACAATGAATTTTTATTATTAAATGATATCTACACGACGCGACTTATGTATTTACACAATCCCGTTGTCGAGATTGAATTTGTTCTATATTTCGAATTATTTTAAAAATTTATATTAGCGTAACACGCAATTGAAAAAAATATTCAAACATTCCAGACTTAGCTAATAAAAATTTATTAATAGGTAATAGATTATATTTAAAAATATAATGTGTGTAAATTGTGACACTTTTAAATATAATAGTATTATATTTAAAAAGTGTCACAATAAATCATTATTTATTGTAATTAACTACGTGCCTTTTTCAAAAATGTCAATATTTCACTATGTTTTAGTATGTCAATGTAAAACAAGCTCAATAATACTTTTCCTGGCAAAAAGCCGCTACACACGAGACCAATTTGCCAACTTTCATTCCACTTAATCAGTAGTCAGTACTGATTATTAAGTTGGCGCTGGAGCCTTCTATCAGCCACCTGATATTGACACCGATTTGTATGTACCAAGTTGGCTATGATCTGATATCGGGACCGATTTCTACGTTCCGTGTTCGCGCTGTAGCTTGATGTCGGTAACGACTTTCATGTTTAGAGTTTGCGCAGTGACCTGATATCTGCATGCACTGATTTTACGACATCTAGCGGGGCTTTTTCGAAGTTCAAGTTCAAGTTGACCCCATTCGCCCTTGAATGGTAGCCAACTTTAAATATTTAGTTACAATGACAGTTGAACAGGTAATTCTGCCGTTTCAGAAATCATCGGTGTAATCATTAAAATGTATAAGATAGTTTAAATTGTTACAAAATTTTACCATGGAGTCTAGCACTATAATTTGACAGCTACAGAGTGACGATCGCAATTACTTCTGATTGGCTGACTCTCTCTTCATCATCATCATCATGATCAACCCATTACCGGCTCACTACAGAGCACGGGTCTCCTCTCCGAGTGAGAAGGGTTTTGGCCATAGTCTACCACGCTGGTCAAGCGGATTGGCAGCTCTCTCTTAATATTAGCTAAATTGCGGAATTAGTCATAGCTTCCGTGCTAGCACAATTAGCGGATAATTGAGAGCCTTTGACATTTTACACGTAAAATTTATTTTGTTGTATCTTAATACAACGATTATAATAACACTATGTCCGACCCAGCAAAGTTGGTCCCGTGTGTACAGGGTTAAAGGCGTGCATAGCTTAAATGCTAATATATTCCAAGATATTTCGCCCGTCAATAAACGTGGCACAATTTAATAATATGCTAAATCGAACGGGACGCAAGAATGAGGAAAACTCAAATGTCAACGTCATGGCATAAAGAGTTATAAGTTGAGACCTAGGGGAGAGGGGGCATGATGGGGTACTTAACGTTTGAATTCCAATAAAACTAAGAATATTTTTCTTTTCTAAGCTTTTTTATATTAATAACAAGTGAACACGCGCGACTTCGTTCGCGTGGATATATATTGGTTTTTAAAAATCCCGTAGGAATCATTTTGTTTTTCCTAAACTCCTTTGAGCTCATATCATGCTAAAAACTGTTAAATATTCACTGGCGGATGTTTAGGTAGATCAAAATGTAAACATCCACCAGTAAAAGTCCCATCAAAATCGATCCAGCCTTTTAGAGATTAATCAGTAATCTTTAAAGGATCTACTTTCTAACAAAAACAGAATGAATGAAATCGGACTACGCGTTATTGAATTCCAGCTAAATACTCGTTTTGACTTTCATCCCCTCTCCCTAGGGAACTGTGCTGAATTTCAAGATAAAAAGTATTCTATATGTTACTCCGTAATATGAACTTAAATCGTACCAAGTTTCGTTTCAATCCATTAAGTAGTTTTTGCGTGATGCGCGCACAAACATACAGATAAACAGATAAATAGACAAACAGATAAACAGACAAACAGACAAAAAATAAAAATTTCAAAAATAGCCTTTTTGCGTTCTATTACATACTTATCCCTAACATCCCCCAGTTATTATTTTGCAAAAATCTTCAATGTACAGATATACGGCAAGTCTACGATTTTATTATATGTATACATAGATTATCTTTGTTAATCAATCTTTGATAGTCAACACGTAATAGGAACTCTTGTTTGATAGTTAAATTAAAAAAAATGAAAACATACATAGAGTCCAATCTCCCCATCTTGCCCCCGAGGTAGGGTAAGATGGGGTGCTCTAAGGAGCAAGATGGGAAGATGGGACTTTATGCATATTTAGAGAATTTTACAAGTAGTAATTATAGGTGAAAAGCCGTCAATCTATGGTTGCTAGCAAAATTCACATGAGAATACTGTTTCTACGTCTTCATCCTCGACACCAGCCCAACTATTCTTCTTTATCAGAAAAAACTTTATCTTTAGAGCCTAAACGAAACCGTCAATGTTTGGCGAATGGAAGGTCACCTAACTTCTCACGAACTGTTTTCACTTTTCTTTTTATGGTGATCATGTATAATGAGGGACAGAAAATATTTTTCCTGCTTACATGTCCCCCATTTTTTTTCTATTACAGCATCCACCGCATTTTTCAATGCCTCTTCTGACCACTCTCCTGTATTTGTCTTTCTTGTTTAAGTTCATACTATTCTACAAGAGACAAAACAGAAATATTTAGATCCACGTGGCATCGAATATTTTAAAACTTAATAGTACCCCATACCCCATCTTAGCCCTACGTGCCTAACGAACTTTACCAAATTATTAAAAAAAACAACGCCCTATATGAAAACAAATAAGTCCTTACCTGTTGACGTGATTTTTGACACTTAGCAAAAACTTTACACCGCATCAGCTATGCTGGTCATATTTAGGCAATAAACACGAATCAAGTGAAGTACAATAATACGAAGGAATATGACAAAAACCAGATTTGTGTAATTAAAAAATAATTCGTACTGTTTGTCTAACCAGTCATTGTGTTAAGGGGCCACAACGAAACTGATTTTCAGAAAAAATGTCGGAAGATTAGATTTTTCAAATTATGAATGATGCGATGAAAAAGCGTCTTGAATTTTTTTTACCATCTCGACATCTCGACAAAGTTGATAAACTTCTAGTATCGAAACACTATAACGTCAGCATAAAACAGACTTAAATTTCCTTATTTTAGAGTCGCAAATTCAGTATTAATTATCCGTTTGAGGCGCTGGTTGTAGGTATATGGAAGAACTCGGGCCTTAAAACTATGCAGTTAAAGTACGTTTTTAGGGTTCCGTACCCGAAGGGTAAAAACGGAGCCCTATTAATGTCACTCGGCTGTCTGTCTGTCTGTCTGTCTGTCTGTCTGTCTGTCTGTCCGTCTGTCCGCCGGTCACAGGTCTCTAGCTCGCAGACGAAATGAGTTACAAACCTGAAATTTTGGTGTTTAGTGTAAAACGTTAACCCAAAATCAAATATTGAATTAGAAATTGAATTAAATTATTTTTCAGGGGGGCTCCCATACATGAAAAAGGAGCCGGAAAAAAAAAATTTTTCTTTACCCTAGCTTGTGGGCTATCATTGTTTAGAGCTCATTAAGTAGAGTACAAATATATATATTTTTTAATTTTTATCTCAAAAAATAAGGGAATGGGAGGCCATCAAAGTTGTCAGTTTTAGACCATTTTTGTGACGGGGGCTATCTCAAAAACTAAACTAATTGGGAATATGATATTTCAGTATATTATGTACTATATGCTCTATGTAAACAACAAATACTGAAAACAACGATTTATAAAATAGTTTATAAGCTGTGACCAAAATAAACGAACATTTTTTTGGGTTTTTCTTTCACGGTTTGTTGCGATGTCTAGCTCGGAAATTAAATATTTCTTAGACCCAAAATATTATATTGTTCATAATTATGTACGGAACCCTGAAAGAGCGAGGCCCGACTCGCACTTGGCTGATTTTTCTTTGTTTTTGTCGTTGGAACCTTTCACTAGTTCATTTAAATTTTAAGTGCCTACATAATGTTCTGTAATTGTATTAATAATATGTGTCGAATCATCGAATAAACGTTATTCTATTTTATGTATATATGATAATTATTGTATTAATATTAAGTATAATATGTGTTTTATTATTTATATTCATATACATATATATATATATACGAGAACATTAAATTCCAGGTATTAGATTAAGTATACTCGTATGTTAAGTGCATTGTGCATTGCGATTGCGTATTTGTTGCGAGCGACTGTGTTTTGCTGTGCGTTGCGTTGCGTTGCGTTGCGAAGTGCAGCGGCACGGCAGTACGGCACTCACGGTGTGCTCTCTGCTTCATAGTAGCCGAGGACTGGCCGGTCACTCGCCGGTCGCTCGCCGGTCACTCACCGGTCACTCACCGGCACGCGAGGAGCCGCGAGGAGTTCCAACCCACGACCGAACATCCGACAAACACGTAGTATGTACCGTTTTAAATCTTTACTGTTGGTGAGAAGGTTTGGGGAAGAGTTGCGCTTGCCAAAATTTCGCCAAATGTAGCCCCACCATACACTTACTAGTTCATTAATAATATTGCTACAAAAGTATTTAACTAGCTATAACAATAAAATTACATCGGGTCAAAATTTATTTAGTTCGCTGAGGCTTTGGCTTGTTTTTAGCTATATTTGGCAGAAAATATTTAAGAGCTTATCAAAATATCAATATTCCGCTAATCTTTTAAATGATGGAATCTATTAAATGGTTGCCCGGTGTAAAATTTGCATAAATAATAATGTCTAAAAATTTTCTATATACCTACAACAAAGTTTTACTATGTAATATCGCTAGCAAACTTAAAAAAGAAAAAAAACTTTGTGGATTTCTGTAAGATTTAGTCTATCACTTTTTTATTTTAAGATTTTTACTTACTGCGACTACTGCCGAAATCTTCTATACGTATAATAAAATCGTAGACTTGCCGTATCTGTACATTAAAGATTTTTGCAAAATAATAACTAAGGGATGTTAGGGATAAGTAATAGAACGTAACAAGTGTAAATTGAAAATTTAAAAAACCCCCGACATTCGCCATTTAGTGGCGGCGGCCATCTTGAATTTGCAATAGTGCTATTCTACTAGTCAAGCCCTTTCATTTGATACCCATATCAAGGGAGTTGTGAAAAAATATATCATCCGCCATTTTGTAGCGGCGGCCATCTTGGACCGATTTTCATCAAACATAGCTTACACTCTCGACTAATTCACCTTTCAAACAAAAAAAACCGCATTCAAATCGGTCCACCCGTTTGAGCGCCACAGGGGAACAGACAGACACACACACACACACACACACACACAGACAGACACGTCAAACTTATAACACCCCGTCGTTTTTGCGTCGGGGGTTAAAAAACCTAATTTTGAAATTATTGTATGTTTGTACGCACATCACGCAAAAACTACTGAATGGATTGAAATGAAACTTGGCATGATTTAAGTTCATACTACGGAGTAACATATAGGACACGTTTTATCCCGAAATTCAGCACGGTTCCCTTGGGAGAGGGGATGAAAGTCAAAATGTTTACTTAGCTGTAATTTATTAACTCGTGGTCCGAGTTCATTCATTCTTTTTTTGTTAAAAAGGAAGTACTTTAAAGATTACTGGCTAATCTCTGAAAGGCTGGATTGATTTTGATGAAACCATCATTGGCGGATGTTTACTTTTAATCTACCTAAACATCCGCCAGTGAACTTTTAACAGTTTTAGCAAGGAATGAGCCCAAAGGAGCTTGGGAAAAACAAAATGATTCTCACGAGATTTTTAAAAACCACTATCCACGCGAATGAAGTCGCGGATATCTTGTTGTTAATATCTTGTTAATAATATAATTTATCTATTTTAAAATACTCGTCATATTGAAGGTCACAAATGTAATGCAAATTATACAGGGTATCTGAAGAACGCTCTCGGAAATGAAGACAGGTGATAGTACTGATGATTACTGATAAGATAAAATAAAATATGAAAAGAAAAATATAAAAAGAAACTATGAAAAAAATCATTTTTACAAATTTGCATTTTTTCTGCAATACCCTGTGGGGGGTCAAACAGAACTGTAATTGCAAAAAAATATTTCCTGTATTTTTTAAGTTCATAGCGTAATTCAAATAAAATCAGCTGACGCTTGAGATCGACTACGTTACGTTACTTTGACCTCCAGCATACGGTGGATACGATACCTACGCAATAAGGTTATTGGTATTGGATTGTCTCTATAATAATAGCGCTGAGTTTTCGGAAGCGGTCTCCATATACCTATCCTGTAAAGTAAAGTGCAAATAAAGTGGTTAAGTACCAATTGATCAAATAGATTCCAATCTCAATACGTGGATTGATTATTAACACGCTTCACTACATATATGGATTATGAATTGGATAGATTAATAATTTTGGCCGGCCTATACAATAGGTAGGCCCACCGTGCGAAGACATATTTTGTTTTCAAAGTAAATAGCGCTTAAATTGATAAATTAAATGTGATAACGCTGGGTAATTGATGATAATGATCAAGTTATCGTGTCGTTAAATATTATTCAACGACAATATTGTCTCGATCAATTAGCATCACGATAATAACACTGAAGTAAACTAGAGCGACAAACATATGCGTATTATGTGTACAGGTAGTCGCCATTCATGACTCAGTGATGCTGATTCGATTATATATACACAATCTCTACTTCTTCGCGTACTTTTGTTGTGAAGTTAATTTGGGAAGTATAACTTTTGCTACTTTTGTTTAAATTATTATTTCTGCCATAATCTTGAAGCATGCAATTCAAACAACACTAAAACTTTTTCAGATGTGTATTTTTGAGTAACTAACATTTGGAATCCATAATATATTTTAATATCTTATCTTTCTAAGTTTTTCTTACGATTCGATCTTCTCTTCTAGGATAATCTTATCTTTTAAGATAATAAGAAGATAGATAAGATATCTATCTTCTTATTGTCTTATCTAAGTTTTCTTCCATTCATCATAGCTCCTTTTGTCTCGTTGTTTATTTACTTTCATTCAGCCGTACCTTCAGTTACCCATATTTAACAATGAATGTAACAGAAAATTCAACCAAGAAAAACAAGATATAATCCATGGGTTTTGCGGTTATTTAACACGAGCGGATACCCGCGACTTCGTTCGCGTAGATATTGATTTTAATAATCCCTTGGGAATCATTTTGTTTTTCCTAAGCTCCTTTGAGCTTATACGTTGCTAAAAACTGTTAAAAGTTCACTGGTGGATGTTTAGGTAGATCAAAATGTAAACATCCGGCAGTGAAAGTCCCATCAAAATCGATCCAGCCTTTCAGAGATTAGCCAGTAGTCTTTAAAATATCTACTTTGTAACAAAAAAAGAATGAATGAAATCGGATCACCCGTTAACGAATTATAGCTAAGTACACATTTTGCCTTTCATCCCCTCTCCCAAGGGAACCGTGCTGAATTTCGGGATAAAAAGTATCCTATATGTTATCCATAGCATGAACTCAAATCATGCCGAGTTTCATTTCAATCCATTCAGTAGTTTTTACGTGATGCGCGCACAAACATACAGACAAACAGACAAACAGATAAACAGATAAACAGACAAACAGACAAACAAAAACAAACAACAGACAACAAATTACAAAATAATTTCGTGCTAAGAGAACTTTCGAAATACCCTTCCTATAGAACCTGTTGTAGCGGTGTAGTATTCGTATTGCGACGATAAAGTTTTTTTTTCTCTAGTTGCTATATCTCATAATTTTAAATTATTAATACCTATGTGTTTTGATAATAATTTCGTTCAGAACTAAATCACTCGCACAAGTATTATCATTTGCGTGATATGATGATACAGCTACTACGGAAATTACCGCAATTAAAAAAAAACAATGGCATTCGACGCTCGTACAATTACTTGCCATGGTGGCTACGCTTGCGGCAAAAAGTTTCCTTACTTTAACAATATTATACAATGAGCCATTTGACCGAGCTATTGGCAAATAATCTTAGATACACAATAAAAAAATGAACATTTAAAGCAACGATATTAATGGCACGTACGGTGAATATATTATGCGATTTCTGGTAAACCATTGATTGAAAACTACGAAGACAGACTTTAATTTTTAAATATTATATAGGTAATATAATATATGCTTTTAGAATTTCGAAATAGAAAAATATTTGGAAAAAAATTCTGGACAAAATGTTTTTACAAACATTGCTCCAAAAATTTTTCATTTAATTTTAATCGGAAACGGTAATTATTTTTGTTTAACTTTTTTTATTTGTGTAGACTGTAGATAATTATAATTTACAAAATCATCAATATTTTTATTAAAGTATCATAAAATTATTCTTAGAATCGTTCTAACATACATTATACATAATTTGATTTTTGTTCATTTCGCGGTTAACTTGGACTAGTGCCATCTCTTTCTCGGTTTATCTATCCTTCTCACATTTTCTTTAAAACTAAGGTCGTTGTAGCCCCTTAAATTAAAATACTTACAAGTACATAATAAACTTAAAAACTTAAATTTAAATTAATCATGTTTTAAACACAAAACCGTGTTAAAATATTTAATTACAAGCGGACACCCGCGACTTCGTTAGCGTGGATATTGGTTTTTAAAAATCCCATTTGAATCATTTTGTTTTTCCTAAGCTCCTTTGAGCTCATACCTTGCTAAAAACTGTTAAAAGTTTACTGGCAGATGTTTAGGTAGATCAAAATGTAAACATCCGCCAGTGAAAGTCCCATCAAAATCGATCCAGCCTTTCAGAGGATAGCCAGTAATCTTTAAAGTATTTCCTTTCTAACAAAAAAAGAATGAATGAAATCGGACTACCCGTTAATGAATTACAGCTAAGTACACATTTTGACTTTCATCCCCTCTCCCAAGGGAACCGTACTGAATTTCGGGATAAAAAGTATCCTATATGTTACTCCATAGTATGAACTTAAATCATGCCGAGTTTCATTTCAATCCATTCAGTAGTTTTTACGTGATGCGCGCACAAACATACAGACAAACAGACAAACAGATAAACAGACAAACAGACAAACGGACAAACAGACAAAAATTTCAGCTTCAAATTTCAGCAACGTAAAAAATAGCTTTTTTACGTTCTATTACTTATCTCTAACATCCCCCAGTTATTATTTTGCAAAAATCTTCAATGTACAGATACGGCAGTTCTACGATTTTATTATATGTATAGATATTGTGTTGCTCAGAGTTCGGTGCCCTTTCAACCATAGGTTTAAAAAATAAATTAAATAATTTTTTAAACAAGCTTTAATTTAAGAAGAGAATAGTACCTACCTCAAATAGTGGTCGAGACAGATGATGATGATGATGAATCCCCCCTCGCTATAGTTTCAACTTTCACTAGTTCTACGAGTACAATAATTAGCTGAAAATGAAATAGGTTGGTAACAAATGATGCTGAACCCATCACAATATTGGCATCGTCTCTAACAACACCACGTACGTAAATAATGTTATGGTTTTGTGTTGTTCATTTAAGCCGAACGAAAAGTGAAAATACAGTACGATTATTGATTGTTGTACGCGAGTGCAATACAATGACTATCAACAAGAGAACGACGACTTCGTTCTCGCACACATGCGACACAACTGTCTTAACATGACGCACTATTGAATAATCACTGTAAACCTCACGTAATAAATCATAAAAATATAGTATTAAAATATAGTATAATAATAATTCTTACATTATTTTAAGTGTCTACCTATGAACCTTAAAAAGTATACTTAGCTCTATAATAAACCTCAAGAGTAGGTATTAGGTTGACACTGTAAATGTAAAAAGTTAAGAGATTCGAATACTACCTTTTTCAGTACATAGAGGTTTTCTCAGCGAAAAAACTATATTTTTTAAGAAATTTAACGATATTGTTTAAAATGGTCCCTGAGACGGAATTCCTCTTCTCTGATAGTTTTTCGCCTCACTGACCGCTCACAAAATAATATCTGCTGTTGATCTTAGGTGTCTATAAATTGAATACCGCACAGTTTATACAGATTCTCTAAACGTTGAAAGACGTACAGATGACGTGCATGAACGTAACTACAACAAAAACACGCACCAAGTCGATCGAAGGCTACTAATTTAGCCGTATTGCATCAAATCATTAGATTTAACCATGTTTAGGTGTGTTTACGTATCGCCGATTTGCGGCCGTCGCAATGAATATTAATCGCTCCACGTCACGCTGACGCGGCCGCGCGGCGGGCGCGTCACCGGCTGAGGCCTAATTAGAAACAGATGAACAAACTTTAGCTGTCTCATGTTTACTTTACTTCGAGACTTGTGCTATAAAAAAGTTATTAATACAATAATTATAATATCTACTTATATACACTTTATTTTTATAGAAACATTAAATGTCTTTCGGTCATGGCTTATTTGGAGTTTGATTATATATCTTAACTTTTTAATTTACTTGATGAAATTTTGTGTTTTTTTATACTAATCTGTATAGAATTTCAGATTATGCGTTATCCCGTTAGCACGGACATTGCGGTCAATACGTTGCCACAATTGCGATTATTGTGATCAACTGAATTGACTGTATTGTTGCAGCAATTATGCATTTTAGCAAGTAGTCAAAGTCAAAGTCAAAATTCCTTATTCAAAGTTGACTGCACTACTTATTCGATGATCCTTCTAATGTAAACAATTATATTAGTTAATACGTTATTTTTAGTTAATACCCTATTCCCAAACTATTTCCTACAAGCGAATTGTGGCTGATTCCACCAAAGTACGTCAATAAAACGTGTAAATAAATACTCACACGTCATGTCAAATTTGAGACATCGTAATGAACATTTCGTGTAGTCGGCTTGTTTGGGTGTATTTATTGACGTCTTTAATTTATGGCTAGTATGCTCTCTTAAATGTCCGTGAGGTAGTCCTCCTGCGTTGGTCTGCGGAGTTGTCACTTTCGATGGGCTCTTTTCCGAGTTATCAGTACTCAGGGCGGTAAAGAATGTGCAAACCTAACAAGTATAAATTAAAAATTAAAAACCCCCATACATTCGCGATTTTGTGGTGGCAGCCATCTTTGATTTGCATAGTGCTATTCTACTAGTTGCTGTGATAGCCTAGTGGTTAGGACAACCGACTTCTAATCAGAGGTCGTGGGTTCGATCCCGGGGCACGCACCTCCAACTTTTCAGAGTTATGTGCGTTTTAAGTATTTAAATATCACTTGCTTTAACGGTGAAGGAAAACATCGTGAGGAAACCTGCATGCCTGAGAGTTCTCCTTAACGTTCTCAAAGGTGTGTGAAGTCTGCCAATCCGCTTGGCCAGCGTGGTAGACTATGGCCAAAACCCTTCTCACTCTGAGAGGAGACCCGTGCTCTGTAGTGAGCCGGTAATGGGTTGATCATGATGATGATGATTCTACTAGTTAAACGCTTTCATTTGATACCCATATTGAGGGAGTTGTGAAAAAATACATATATTGTAATCCACCATTTTTTGGCGGCGGCCATCTTGGACCGATTTTCATCAAACACATCTAAGAACACTCCCGTTTAATTCACCTTCCGCATTCAAATCGGTTCACCTGTTTGAGTGCTGCGGTGGAACAGACAGACACACACACACCCTGTCGTTTTTGCGTCGGGGGTTAATAAAGAAGTATGTTAATTGTACTTAATTGAGTTTGAACGTAATACTCGCTGACGCTTCGCAATTGTTCGCGACGACGCGCGACGCGACGCACGGTCTGATCGTATGTGTGCGCTTTCTTTCCGATCTCAATGCAAAGAAGCAACTGTGCATTACTAATTTAACGGCGTACGATTCTAGCCGCGTCCCGTTCAAAAAAGAAAATTCAAAGTCAACATTGGCGATCACGACTCGATAAAAATTCAGCCGATGCATTATCAAGTATTGCCCGATCATTATTGCATTACAGATTTGAGGGGTTAGTTGCGGATTACAGTTGCAATTACAATCGCTTTTAATGTCAGGGGCGATTTTATTTGAATCATAAAGTTAGTATTACTAATTTAAATGTATCTGTGAGCTTAACTTATAATGACTTATAAAGTTTGGACTATATGACTATGTCTGCGTTAGAATTGAGGAAGTGTCAATAAAATGTTGTAGACACGCTAGTCTACGCTGTCTAGAAACTAATTTATAATTAAGTTTGTAGTTGTTGGAGTTTCCGTAAAATCTATACATCTATACATGTAATAAAATCGTAGACTTGCCGTATCTGTACATTAAAGATTTTTGCAAAATAATAACTGGGGATGTTAGAGATAAGTAAGGAACGTAAAAAATCTATTTTAGAAAATTTGTCTGTTTATCTGTTTGTCTGTATGTTTGTGCGCGCATCCGTTGTGGTCCGATTTCATTCATTCTTTTTTTGTTAGGAAGGAGATACTAAGAGAGATTTGGATCCATTTTGATGAGACATTCACTGGCGGATGTTTCCATTTTGATCTACCTAAACATCCGCCAGTGAACTTTTAACGGTTTTTCGGTTTTTAGCAAGGTATGAGCTGAAAGGAGCTTAGAAAAACGAAATGATTCCCACGGGATTGTTAAAAACCAATATCCAAGCGAACGAAGTCGCGGGTATACGCTTGTGTTAAAATAAGAATCAAATATCTTCTATATGGGGGTGCACTTGAAATAAACGCCTAATTTTAAACATTTCAACCAAACCAACTTCAATCGCCGACATATTGTGTGACTATAATTCGATTCAAAATGTCACTCCGTAAAATAATGCTTCAACCTAATCTAAATAGTGATGCTATAGATTCATTTCATTTTCATTTATAAAAACGTTTGACTGTTACATACTTAATAAGATCTTAAAATAATAATTATTGTATATAGTAGGAACAATTCTATCTCTAACAGGAAAAGTACGATTAATGTTTTACATATTAAAATTTCATAAAGTATTTTTATCTACTCTCATATCATAAAATTCCGAATATGAAATCAAAATGTGTCATATATTGGACTACTTTATTCACATACATCTATAATATTTAAAAAAAAAAATTAAAAAAGTTCATTATAACACTACTTTGTTAGGAAATTATTGCAAAACAATGTTAAAAAATAATTTTTTCTACATTATAGTACAGGCACTGGGTTCTGGTATTTTTGAGCCATGCCGGGTGTTTATTATTATTATTTAATACTTTATTGTACACCAAAAAAACATAAATTAAACAAAAGAAACATTTTAAAAGAAATAGGTACAATAGTTAGTTTACAATAGTTAGTTAGTTTAATTTTGTTACTTACAATGATTATCCCGCTATCGAAGTTACCCTATTACTACTACTGCGAAAGTGTGGCGGTAGCAAGATGCGGCCAGAGGACAGAGTGTAGTGCTACCATAATTGACCATAGACGCACTGCACGCACCGCACATTCGAAATTGACAATTGAATTTTGGCGCCTATTATTTAAATTTTTAATTTATTATTTATTTACTATTCAGTTTTTGTAACTCAAAATTTTGCAAGTGATTTTTGTTGCGCGGAAAAATGTCTAGCAGTGATACTGAAGAGAATTTAACTCCACCAGACATTCTGGAAATAGCATCGGGAATGACAAATAATCTTTTGCCAGCAAAATCAAAGAAAATTTACGATAAATGTTACCAAGATTTTATGAGTTGGAAAATTTTGAAAAAAACCACTTCATTTTCAGAAAATGTAATGCTAGCATATTTCCAAGAATTATCAAATAAATTTAAGTCTTTGTCCTTATGGGCTAAATACTCAATGCTCAAAAGTATATTGAGTATCTACAACCAAATCGATATTATTAAATACACAAGACTGATTGCTGTTTTAAAAAGAAAATCGCAGGGCTTTAAGGGAAAAAATGCAAAAACGTTCTCCCCTGAAGAATTGAGTACATTTATAAATTGCAATATCCAAAACATGAATACTTATTATAATAAATAATTTTGTTAATTTCTTAGTCTTTTCTTTTATACGTAAGATACCTATTGATGAGCTTAGATAAAGTAGTGTATGAAACTCTACATAATTAGTTATTAAAACACTCGTGTAATACTATTAAAAAACTCGCCTGCGGCTCGTTTTTTAAACTAACACTCGTGTTTTAATAACCTCTATTATGCAACCGTTTCATAAACTACTATTACATAATTAGGAACTTATTACATTTATCTATCTATCTTACACTATCTACTATATCCTTTTAAAAATAAATCTTGTACTGCAGTAAATAAAAATAAAATAAATTAATTTATGTAGGCACTGCATCGAATTAAAAGTTCGACTATAGATAAAATGCTGACAGCAACTGAATGATAATAACGAGGGTGTTGCGCAATAACGCTTCTCAACAATGCAACGAGCGCAGAGTAGATCGTGTTCGCAACAAAGGCTGGAAATCATAAATAATATACTCGTACCTAATAAATTATTAAATAATTATACAATGCATCATATTAAAAGCCTATGCAGAAAATATAATAAATTTTAATTAATCATTTTTAAACGAATAAGGTAAAGTAATGGAAGTAGGTGCAATATTTTGAGCAGTCTCGTATGTACGTATGTTGGTCTATTTATCTAGACGCAGTACCTACGCTCACTACAGCTTTATAAAGAAACCGTGTGTATGGATAAATGAGGGAATTCGCCGCACGAGCCTTTTGAGTTGAAGCAGCCTTCGCACGGGACGGCCTTGTCGGCGAATAATTACCGCCGCGAGGAATTCAACTCGGCGACTGATAAAGAAAATTGACATATTAAACATCGAGTCTTTACCTAGAAAACTGACGATTTTTGTTTTAACAAAAAATAATAAATTTATTCGATGAAAATTTTATCAACCCAAATATTTTTGTCATTTTAAAGGCAGTTTTTTGATGCTCCTCCATACTCCTCCTGTATAAAAGTCTACTAAAGTATTAAAGGCAATTTTACATTGCCGCCTTTAATTGAAGTTCTTGCCTTGCAGAATGTTATGCGAACTCCGAAAAAAGTGATAATAAGTCGGTCAAAGATGTGGGTGGTGCCGTGGAAATATCACACAGGAGGCCTCCTCCCCTCTTGGGAAAGAGCTCAGACCCGCCACGCAACTTCAATGCGGGTTGACGGGCTTTAACGACAATCTTCGTCGTTCATAAGTCGATTCTGCAACTTGATGCAAGTTCGGTCACCAACGCGGCGTATCGGAGGGTCGCCGGTCGCTCACTTCGTTCAAGTTGCTAATGTAACGATACAGAAGATAAATCAACATCCCAAAAATAACTATGAAATAGATAACCCTTTTTGAAAATGGAATGAACTGTTTTAAAGTTTAAAGGAAAAATTAATTTAAAAGAATTCCAAGTTACACCGCAGACATTCTAGGTCAAAGTGGTCAGTTCAACAAAACAACAATTTAATAGGTAAAGACTTTATACATATTCATGCATAAAAGGTAAACAAATACGGCACTCATGTCAACCTTTGTGTTTGATTTATTTAGATAAAGGATACACCACACAGGTGCTTAATATTGTCAATTCTATGGCAACGTGTTATTGCGATTTCTGCTTTAGCATATTTTGTATTAAGTAAGATACTAATAATTTGTTATCGTTATGATCACAGCGCTGTGTAACATAGCGCGCTAAAACAAAATGTAGGCACTAAAAGCAGATATCGTGATTCGCAACAACGGAATGCAATAATATCTGATGTAGGGTGGGGCATATAAATATAAGCCAAACTAAATACCTAATACAAGTTAATCTTTACATAATACATATCCATACGTCTAAATAATAATTATAATGATTGCAAAATTTGGCAGAGTCTTAAATCTGCAAATGTACATAGAAATATACGTACCTATATATAATATTTTTTTATTCAACTACAAGTTAGCCCTTGACTGCACTCTCACCTGATGGTAAGCGGGCTAACTTGGAAGAGGTATGCATACCCCTGATCGGTTTCTATACGGCATCGTACCGGAACGCTAAATCGCTTGGCGGCACGGCTTTGCCGGTAGGGTGGTAACCAGCCACGGCTTAAGCCTCCCACCAGACATGGATATTTTATACCGTAAAATAAAAAAAAACTTTCATAAATCCACGCGGACGAAGTAACTATAGGAGATAGGAGTATATATTAGATATACAGACGCATAATATATTATGTGTATATGTATATAAATATATAATAAGGAACACAAAGAGGCAAAGAGAGATGTGTACTTGACCTAAATGTTCGGCGCCACTCGACGCTTGTAGAAGATTCGCAAAAGCGGCACATTGCAGAAAAACTATTTGTTACGACATAGGCGCGGCGCGGCGCAGCGGCCAGTGAAAGTGGCTCCGACGCTGTCCGGTACGACGCGACGGGCGACGCGCCAAGCGACGAAGGCTTTAAGAAAGTCTATTCGCTTGTGTTATTTACTTTTGAGAAGATTCTTTTACTGCGTATTTATTTTTTACACTAAAAAGAAGCGTAAATCATTCCTTGTAATTCTTCCCCCTGCCAGTGAAAACCCCGTCAAAATTGGTTCAGCCGTTCTAGAGGTTAGCCCGGACGTACATGCAGAATTTTTAAAGCGTATGTTGAGTAATGTTATTTTTCGAACAATAAGAGTTTGACAGGATGCAATTCAGTTAAGTTAAAAAAAAGCTGTGATAGCCTAGTGGTTAGGACGACCGACTTCTAATCGGAGGTCGTGGGTTCGATCCCGGGGCACGCACCTCTAACTTTTCGGAGTTATGTGCGTTTTAAGTATTTAAATATCACTTGCTTTAACGGTGAAGGAAAACATCGTGAGGAAACCTGCATGCCTGAGAGTTCTCCATAACGATTCTCAAAGGTGTGTGAAGTCTGCCAATCCGCTTGGCCAGCGTGGTAGACTATGGCCAAAACCCTTCTCACTCTGAGAGGAGACCCGTGCTCTGTAGTGAGCCGGTAATGGGTTGATCATGATGATGATGAATTCAGTTAAAAGCACGGATAAATGAGGGACTTTCCTTTATTTGCATAGGTTAAGTATATATGCTTTATATTAGCTAACTTCGAAACCATACAAGTTAAGAGGCTCTGGGTTCTGAGGTCCCACTGAGATTTTTCAAGTAAAATAAAATACAGATATCAATTAAATTTCAACGTTGATTTGACGACGTTTTCCCAAAAGTTAATTTCCTTTATGACAAAACTCAAGGGCGTCGCCAGCCGCTGGCCAAGGGGGGGGCAAGTTGATGATATTATAGTATGCGAAAAGTGTAAAATAGGCCAGTCATATTTGACACAAAAAATCGCTAAAATCGCAATCAAAAACCTAGTTCTGATTTTTTAGTATGTTGTTAGGACCACTACCAGTAGGTAGTCTAAATCCAATTTTGCCGTGCTAACTTTGCAGCACTCAAAAAACCACGTAATTTTTTCACTTTTTTTGTTTTTTCTATATAAGTCCTAAAATATTATTTTTAATAAAATTATTTTTTGTACGTTTTTAAAGTAGACTAAAATTACTAATATTTAAAACCTGAATTAGCTCTGTAAATTCAATATTTACTGAGATACGGCTCTCCAAAAATTGACAATTAGTTCCAAAAAAGTGAAATTTTAAGATTTGGTCAATTTTAAACCCCTATATCGGGGAAAACACTCATTTTACGGGTAAATTTAAATGAAAAAATGTTGTAATAAATATAATTAGCTTTAATTTAAACATAAAACGTCTGTAATTTAATTATAGTTTACCTACAAAATATGCTAAAAATTCAAAAAATGGGAATATTGCATTTTTCGCTTTAGTTTTTTTTTTGAAGGTAGTTTGAAAGGAAAAACCATGTAGGTACATCCACAAGAAATATACATTTAAACTATTATTATAGTATTTATATTGTTAATCTCTTAATTCAAAAGCTGTGATAGCCTAGTGGTTAGGACGACCGACTTCTAATCGGAGGTCGTGGGTTCGATCCCGGGCACGCACTTCTAACTTTTCGGATTTATGTGCGTTTTAAGTATTTAAATATCACTTACTTTAACGGTGAAGGAAAACATCGTGAGGAAACCTGCATGCCTGAGAGTTCTCCATAACGTTCTCAAAAGTGTGTGAAGTCTGCCAATCCGCTTGGCCAGCGTGGTAGACTATGGCCAAAACCCTTCTCAATCTGAGAGGAGACCCGTGCTCTGTAGTGAGCCGGTAATGGGTTGATCATGATGATGATTGTTAATCTCATTTTATTGATATTTATTGATTATACAAATTGATAAATATTGATATTATTTTATGAAGCATATCTATCTGCTTCATTAAGATTTGTGTAAGTAAGTAAATAGCTTCAGTAAGTAAGGTTTGCTGTTCATTTTGCTCAGATTTGTGAGTAAACTATATGGTCTAGAGACGTCGTTCTGTCCATAAATTAAAGCTTATTAGATTTGCTATAACATTTTGCCCTATAATTTTACTTGTAAAATGAGTATTATCCCCAAGATCGCGGTCGAAATTTGACTAAATCTTAAAATTTCACTTTTTTTGGAAAAAAATCAATTTTAGCAGAGCTGCATCTCGGTAAGTATTGAACTTACAGAGCTGGTTCTGGTCTCAAATTGTAGCAATTTTAGTCTACTTTAAAAATATACAGAAAGTATTAAATAATGCCTAGTTTAGGACTTATATTGCTCGGCACTCATAATGTCCTTGTAATGCAATGTTTCATAATAAAATCGATAAATATAAATAACTAGCGGTCCGCCCCGGCTTCGCCCGTGGTACATAATATAATATAGCCTATAGCACTCAAGGATCACGTACATATCCAACGGTGAAAGAATTCTTGAAATCGGTCCAGTAGTTTCCGAGATTAGCGCGTTCAAACAAACAAACTCTTCCGCTTTATTATATTAGTATAGATAATATAAATACTTTTTTGTAATAAATAAGATTATAAATACTTAATATCAATACTTAATAATAGTTTAAATATGTATTTCCTATGGATGTATACGGTTTTTTCTTTCAAACTACCTTCAAAACGAAATAAAACAAAAATGCAACCATCCCATTTTTTTAATTTTTAGGATTTGTAAGTAAACTATATGGCCTACAGATGTCGTTTTATATTTAAATTAAAGCTAATTATATTTACTACAACATTTTTTCATTTAACTTTACCCGTCAAATGAGTATTTTCCCCGATATCGGGGTTTAGATTTGAACAAATCTTAAATTTTCACTTTTTTGAAAATAATTGTCATTTTTTGGAGTGCTGTATCTCAGTAAATATTGAATTTACAGAGTTGGTTCTGGTTTTAAATAGTAGCAATTTTAGTCTACTTTAAAATTAATGTACAAAAAATATTTTTCTTGAAAACACATAGTTAAAGTACTACCTACTTACATAGAAAAAAAAAAACAAAAAAGTGAAAATATTTTCGTGGTTTTTCAAGTGCTGCAAAGTTAGCACATACTATGTCTTTCGAAACTGAAAAATTGGAGACTACTGGTAGTGGTCCTAACAACATATTAAAAAAATCAGAATTTTCTTTTCAAACTATAAAATATTTATATTTTTTCAAATCTCTAGGGGGGGGCAGCTGCCCCCCCCTGCCCCTACCTGGCGACGCCCTTGACAAAACTCACAGTCAACGCGTCATTAACTCGGCGAGTGACACTCAGCACTTGTAACAGCGACGCCGAAGGCTGCGAGCGTTACGCGTTTTATTTTCTCATTAGCATGTTTTAATTGGCCGGCCGGATAACGGGTCGATTAAGTTTTATAATGTTTAACCTTCCGGCTGGGTATGGTCATTGCTGTATAGGTAAAGTGTGATCAAAGTTTTACCGCTTAGGTTACGGCAGAACGGGCATGACTTAACGTTGACTCGATGCGCGTAAAAAACGTAAATAAACGCAATTTCCAACATTTTATACAGGGTGTTTTGTACTGCCTCTTTGATCTAGTGGTTGGTATATTCCGCTGCAGGTCATAAGGTCCCAGGTTCGATTCCCGGGTCGACTTAATATAAAACAAAGTCCCCCGCCGCGTCTGTCTTTCTGTACCTACGCATTAAATTCAAAAACTACTGAACGGATTTTCATGCGGTTTTCACCAATAGATAGAGTAATTTAGGAGGAAGGTGCAGGTGTATATGTTAAGTTTTTTTTTAATTGGCTGAAACATAAATAATTGTTGAAAATGTCTATAAAAGTCAACCCGCCTGGGAGCTTTCTTCGAAAACGTTACCTAATTAATCCATTTGACATAATATAACAAAACAATATATTGTGGGATAGTATACTGGGTAATTACTACCCGTGCGAATCCGCGATTGGTCGCTATACTACACAGTAGTTCGACAGATGGAACCTACAAGTTTAAAAGAACCTACAAGTTTTGCGAGTTACGAAACTGAAATGGCAATGAGCGGGGCACAAAGCTCGGAGAACCGATAGACGTTGGGGTCCCAAGGTGCCGGAGTGGCGACATCGCACCGGAAAGCGCAGCCTTGGCAGACCCCCGACTCGGTGGACCGACGGCATCAGAAGGGTCTCAGGGAGCCGCTGGGTACAAGCGGCACAAGGCTGGGGCGTGTGGAAGTCCCTTCAGGAGACCTATTACCAGCAGTGGACGTCTATCGGCTGATAACGACAAGTTTTTGGGATTCTAATCGTTGAGATTTTGAATGGCACTAGATGCACGAAGTGAACATCCCATAGATGAACGTTAGCTCTCCTATGGAAACAAGACAAACTAGTTAGCGTCCTGCCTGAACTGCATTCGCTGTAAGAAAGCAATGCGGTTTAAAAATAGATTCATTCGCATTGGTAAGTCGAGACACCGTGCTTGTAAGAGTATAAATAAAACTTGACTGGTACGGGGTTCTCGAGCAGTTAAAGACCATTAATTAATATATTAAGGTTTTGAGGAAAATACGTAAACTGGTGGGAACCTTATTTTTTTGGTTTATCCCTTTCTGGACAGACAAAGATCGTAGACCATACAGCCTATGGAATCTTTTGTTATTCAACGACATGGGAGAAAACTTCAATCAACTTCTATTTTAGTAGGTACTTCTTTGACAAACAGCCAGTGTTAATATTTTTTACGATTGCTCGACAGGTAAGATTAGGTTATGTTTTTTATGTAGGTATATCTGGGCAGTGGGCGTGCATGTATATGGAATTCTTTATAACCTCTGAGCTTCCGAAAGGATGGATTTTAATGAAAGAGCTGTTTATCGATTTGTCTAAGCTGCGCCATAGTACATAATATAAAAGTACAGTACGCAGATATGGTGCCTACAAGAATTTCAATAACTAACTAAATGGTGTAGACAAATACAAAGATTTTTTCTATTTTAATATAGGCACTCTCCAAGGGAACTGTGTTGAATTTCGGGATTAAAAGTATCCTATATGTTACTCCGTAGTATGAACTAAAATCATGTCAAGTTTCATTTCAAACCATTCAGTAGTTCTGGCGTGATGCGCGCACAAACATCTACGATCTACGATTTTACTATATGTATAGAATAGATAATTTTTATTTAATTACTTGTAATCTTGTAACTTGTAAACTTGTAACTTCAATATAAAAATCTGATACAGTTTGATACAGTGTTTAGCAGACACTCGTATATAACATCTAAGCAGTCATTAATAAACTGTGCTAATCTTTATTGTTAAAAACATGACATGTGACAATTAATCTTATCTCTAATTAAATTTAACCAAACACTAAACGCCGTGTTTGTTAATTACCTAATTAATAATATAAATTAGTTTAACCAAAGAATTAAACAAATTGAACAGTCATTCTATGATTTTGAAATAATAGGATAAATCAACAAATACACACACTTTCGCGTTTATAAGTACTTATTATTAGTATAAATATACAGTAATAAGTATTAAGTATAATAAATAAAAAAATTAACGAGTATAGATATTTTATATAAAAACTTTTGTCAAAGGTTTTAATCAATTATAAGGCTATTCGTAGAGATTTTCGAGATATATGAGCAAAAAAACCGAAAAAGGGACCTAAAATATTAACTTAAACAACCTATAGCTCCTGAAGTAATAAACTTAGAGCAAAAATGAACGGGACCAAATTTGTACAAAATTTTATATTAAAACTTTTATCAGAAGTAAATATAGTGCACGATGCCAGAGCCGCACCGGTGTCGGATCGCAAGTTTTCCCGAATTATCCAATTTTCCGGGTACTTTTCCAATTTTTCTTCCGCTAGTAACCATATTTGGACTAATAATAATTAAATTTACAAATAGTCAAATTGTTTTAAATGTTCAATTTAAAAAAAATAGCCAAATCGGTACATCCGTTCTCCGGTAATGTGCTTACCAAAAAGCAGCATTTAATTTTTATTTAGGTACATAATATTATTATACTACGTAGATAAATTTATACACTAATACTTAATATAAATATTACAATGTACCTGCGTGTAATAATTATGTAACATTATACTAGAATACCAGCCTCGACTACGAACAGTGACTAGAATTATTATCGTGACATGCTATATAATATAATATTTTATTCTATTATTCTGTAACATCAATGTTTGTTTATATTTCACTTGCAAATAACCCTGTAGCTAAGAACTCAATCTCTTAAAGAAATATGAGGAGTTACTTTTTTTTACTTTTTTAGGATTCCGTAACTAAAGGGAAAAACGGATCCCTGACGTGTGTATGTAGTGTGTACTATGTAGTGTCATTATTTTGTACTCTACCTGTCTATCCCATGGACTATCCTTCCATTTTATGTCAAAGAACTCTAGTTTTTAAACGAAATGAGTTATAGACCACAGACAGGGCGATTACTGCAAAATGTTGACTCATAGCGGAATATTCAATTAGAAATGCGATTAAATTAGGTTTATTCACTCAAATTCCCAGATTATTCAATTAATACATTTATGGACGGGTCCCATAAATGAAAAAGGAGCTGAAAAAATTTTTTTATCCTTTCATGTGCGGTGTTATTTTTTATTTTATTTTCATCTTCAATAATAAAACTGGGAGCCGTCAAAGTTAACACTTTTGTTTTATGAGGTATTATGAGGTCTATTAAAACAAGAAAACGTCCGTAAACTAAAACCTGACTACGCTTAATAATTTAATCTATCTATAATATAATAAAACTGTAACAGATCCAATTCTGTACATTGAAGATATTTTGAAAATTTCTTTTGGAGGGCATTCTATAATCGATACTGAAGCCAAAACTGCAATTTTTTTCATTTTTGTCTGTCTGTCTGTCTGTCTTTCTGTCTGTCTGTCTGTCTGTCTGTCTGTATCTTGGCCGCGCATCACGCCGAAACTACTGAACGGATTCGAATGAAACTTGGTACAATTTGAGTTTATACTCCGAGGTATGACATAGGATACTTTTCATCCCGAAATTCAGAACGGTTCCTTTGGGAGAGGGGATGAAAGTTAAAACGTGTATTTAGCTGTAATTCATTAACGCGTTGTTCGATTTCACTCATTCTTTTTTTGTTAGAAAGGTAGTACTTCAATTATTATTCCGTAAATATTTCAAGGTCGTAGGTTTTTTAGTTCAGAAATGACAGACATTTATTGGGTTCAAATAACTTGGGACCCGGATTTTTGTACGTATGGCTTATTTTAAACTGGCGTGCGTTTAAATTTAAGTTTGTCGGTCTGTCAATTTGCTCCAGCTAATCTCCGAAACGGCTGGATCGATTTTGAAGAAACTTTCAATGGCAGATAGGTGATGTTACAAGGAGTAACTTAAGCTACATTTTGTTTAGGTACAAAAAAGGATTATGGGATCCAATCCGATCCTATATAAAAACCTATATAACCACGCGGACGAAGTCGCGGGGGTCAGCTAGTTTAATATAAAATAATAATTTAATACGAAAACGCGGGGCAAGCAGCTAGTAGCGCCATCTGTTATGTCTATCCGAAACTAATTTCGTAATCCTTCCTTTTGGCTTTGCCGTAGTCGGGTAAAAATTAAACTACCTAGTTGTGAATTTCGAATTTCTGTTTATTTTGTAACATTGTACTGTACAATGTACATATTTAAAAACAAATACTGAAAACACCGATTCATAGTGTGTCGTAGGTAGGTACCTAATGTGCGTAAAAATGCCATTACATGGAATTTTACTTTTGGATAAACGTCCTATTTTAACATGTCCATATTTACGGCCCGTAAGTAAGTTAGTTAAAGTAAAGGTATATGAATAAGATTATGGTAACCACCGAATAAACGCACATGGACTTGCAAAATTGAAAGTTCTGTAAATTTTACCAAAATATGACCCCTTAATCTTAACCATGGAGGAAAGAGTACTGCCTCGAGCGATCCACTTTGCTTTCAGTGGTCAAGTTTAACTTTAACGGTAACTTTTACTTTAACCGCCCGACGGCTGACGTGCAACTGGCTCCAAGTGGCAGTATTTGAAAAGATTTTCCTTTCGGAAACTCGCACTTGTGGCGCCGTGCGTTTTGTAACCTTCCCAAAAAGTATTATTCAATACAGTGAGCTCGTCTCGCGGCCAATAATATGCATTTATTTTTCCTTGACACAACCATTAAAATATTCATGTAAATGCCTGAATACGCGGCCGGGGCGTGGCAGATTCCGAGTGCACGTGTCTGTTTAACATATTAAACTTTCAATGTCTAAATTTAATCCTTTATCAGCATAATTTAGTCACGACTAGGTAGACTCGAGGAGGCTTATATTAAAACTAACAATACTCAGAAATGACTCTTCGTCAGTACTAAGGTGGAATTTCAATTTATCCATTCAAACATCATGACCCTCCGGAGAAACCTGTCCTTAGGAATTACAGATCATCTTGTATTTAATACTAGAAAGAACTATTAATGTTAATAAACTAAGAATTGCGTTATAAAATTGTGAAGCCTAGTTACAATAGGTAGTTATAATATTTTTGCTTGATTGGGTCAATCTTTAATGCCACGGTATATTATGATTAGAATATTTATAATTATATTGTTGCCGCTTTGGAATCCTTAAATGGACAAGTAGCCAAATTGATGGAAAACTTGCTTTCAGATATAATAGTTCAGCAAACAATAAAGCTTTATGACTCAGTTGCTCAGATTAGTCTCTGGTAGTGACTATAGGTACTTACTTATTTGTCGTTCACTTGAGTTGGCGATATGATATTTGTCAATTTGTATGGCAAACCTACGAGAGAGAACACACGGCGAATTGCAGCGTCCTACATATAGCTCAGCAATAAATAAAATCTTAATAACTCAGTAACTCAGACTGGTTCTGGTACATATTTATAAGGCTAACATAAGTGAGCGTGTTTTAAAGGATCTGACTGCGAGATTGCGTTTAAAAATTGCGGAAATAATAGCCAGTTTACGAGCGCCATGTAACTAGTCGTGTGCCAAATTAGTCATGTGCACGCAAGAGTGCAAGACGTGCACACGCATGCGCATGCCTTGCACTCTTTGACTGAATGAATGCATGTAAATTGTAACTTGTATAGTAGGTACTAGCTGCGCCTCGCCGTATCACCTGCGGTTGATAAGTTTGTACACATACAAATATTTGAACCGAATCTTCTCAAAGAGAACGACAGTAAACTATTGCTATAATGTGTTATGTGAGCGTGATATACTCGTACCTAACAACAATCAGCGCCATCTATGAAGTCTATATCTATTTAAGTCCTACAGGAACACTTTTTCTGAAATAAAAAGTAGCTTAATATATGTATTTTTTTTTTCAGCCAAATCAGTTCAGTAGTTGCGGTTAAAGACTAACTAACATACACACACACAAACTTTTGCCTTTATAATATTAGTGTGATATCATTCGGGGTTTGAAGAAAATCGGGTGTTTTATATGTACCTACGTGCACATAGTAGGTAGGTATGTAAACATTATGCGCACGATGAGGGGCAATAGCCAATATAATTTATCAAGTCTCTGTCGGACATAAACAAGCTTCATTCATAAAAATGCAAAGTATGTTGACACGAGGATTTAAATATAGCCGACGACATCAGTCTCTCGTAAGACTTTCACGCACCTCGGTCTTGCGCCGCTTGAATCCAGCGGCCTTGCGACTCGTTTGATCGTTTATGTCCACGTAGTGGGAGGTTTGCGAGCTCTTTCCGGTGCGATATCATCAGTCCAACAACTTGGGACCCCAACATCATGTTGAAAATGTTGGTCACTACAACACTACCGATCTCCTGATATATGATGACGATGTCCTCCTTGACGTGTCCGTCAACGGCGACACTTTGGCTTTATCGCCTGGAGTGTGCGCACACTCGGGCTGTGACTAGCGAAGCCAAACTTAGTCTTAAAAGTTCGATTGCACGACTCACAGAAAAGTTGACCGCTTGTTATAAGTGTAAGAATAAGAAGGCTTTGGCCTATAGCCTTCCTTAGATGGCGTGTTACGTCAATGTGTTCTGAACGCATTTTTGCAATTTTGTGTGTGTAGTTGTGTATATTTGTTTGTGAATTCATCAATTTTCTCCTGATAAGTATAAGAAGTCATAACAAAGTTAACGATCCTAAAAATGGCTGATTTTAAGTTCACAGGATAAAGGAGTAACTCCTCGACGCCACGTATGTCGGTCTGCCTGCATTAACCGGTTACGTCATCATCTATTTATGGTGATTAAGGCCTGTTGCGAAATCTTCGCGAATTTTAAATCCCAAGTGCGTGCGGCTTTATACGTTTCCATGAACAGAATTCTGCAAAAAAAATCGCGGGAATTTTCGCAGTGCAGGCTAGGCCTTTATGCAGATATAAAAAAAACAAAAGAGCGTTGTGCGACTCTACGCCGTAGGTACGTACATATATCTTTCGATTGCTGTACAATAACAATTATTATGTATATTATCTATGAGAAAATGAGTTGAATAGATCTTTGTTTCGATGAGTTGAATAGATGACGCCGATATTATGTTTTAAAAATATACACGCCGAATTGGTACCTCGAACTTTTTTGGATGTCGTTCGAAAATAGATTAGCGGATTGTAGCGGAAATAAGTTGACGACCTCCCTGGCGCAATGGTGGTCGCTGTGGTCTTATAAGTTGTTCCGGGGTTCGATGCCCGGCAGGGGCAATTTAGGATTTTATAATTTCTAAATTGTCTCTGGTCTGGTCTGGTGGGAGGCTTTAGCCGAGGCTGGTTACCACCATGCCGGCAAAAGCCATGCCGCCAAGCGATTTAGCGTTCCGGTACGACACCGTGTAGAAATCGATCAGGGGTATGCATACCTCTTCCAAGTTAGCCCGCTTTTATCTTAGACTGCATCATCACTTACTATCAGGTGAGATTACAGTCAAGGGCTAACTTGTAGTTGAATTAAAAAAACGGGGTCTCAAAGCCTTCACTGGAAAACCCCCTCCTATGAGGACGGAGGAGCCCAGGCAAATCGCTGGCAGCTTCAGGATACTTTTACTTTATCTGAACAAAAAATATGTCTTAGACTTGCCTTTACACAAGTTTAAGAACTCTAATAAAAGTATGCTCATAAAAAAAGCTTATTATACAATTGAAGATTATATAAACGATAAAAAAGCTTGGATTTAACTCGTTCCAGCAATGCGCGAGACGGCATTTCAATCATGTACATTAATAATAATAATTGTTAGGTAAGTATAATGTTATTTTTAAAAAGAGCAACCGCCGAGTTTCTTGCAGGTTCTTCTCGTCTGGAACTGCATTCCGAACCTGTGGTAGATTCAATTGACGATTCAAAAGTACTTGTAAAAGTTTATTTGAATAAAAAACTTTCTATTCTATTCTATTCTACAAGCGGATCGTGTTCTGCGGCGTTGCTTGCAAGAGAATTTGTATGTACCTACAGCTGTTGACAATTCTGTCCGTTGAAACCACGACGACGAAGAAGCAACAAGTATGTAAGCTAGTTGTTACTTCTCAATGAACTACGTATTAAAACGACCTTCCCTAAACCACAATTGAATCATTGAACCCGGAACCAATGTCCCATACAGTTGGTTGGTTGATTGAAAAATAAAGAAGGTAAGTAAGTTATTCTGGGAAGAATAAGAAAAACGGTTTTTTTTTTGTATTTGTTACTCGAAAGCGAAACTCAATGTAAATTCTTCCTCATCGAAACTGGTTCACCAAAACCTGTTAAAGCTTTTCAAGGTTCCGTACCTCATAATGGGAAAATGGAACCCCTCGTTGTCCATCTGCCTGTCTGTCTATCTATCTGTCCATGTGTCAAGGGCTTTTTCTCCGAAACGTCTTGAAGTATCCAAATTGAAAAATGGTTTGAAAAATGACAAAAAAATAACTCATCAAAAATAATAACTCGTCTGCGTTTTTATTTGTAAAGCTATAAATCTGAAAAATTGGGGTTCATACAAAGTTATGTAGGTACATATTGCGGTAACAAGTATAAATTAAAAATTTAAAAAACCCCCGACATCCGCCATTTTGTGGTGGCGGCCATCTTGGATTTGCAATAGTGCTATTCTACTAGTCAAGCCTTTTCATTTGATACCCATATTAAGGGAGTTGTGAAAAATATGTAATCCGCCATTTTGTAGCAGCGGCCATCTTGGACCGATTTTCTTTAAACATAGCTAACAACACTCTTGACTAATTCACCTTTCAAACAAAAAAAACCGCATTCAAATCGGTTCACCCGTTTGAGCGCCACAGGGGAACAGACAGACACACACACATACCTACACACACACACAGACACTTCAAACTTATAACACTCCGTCGTTTTTGCGTCGGGGGTTAAAAATAAAATAGCACAATTTAAACAATTAACTATTTTTACATCGTCTTCTAAGTTACGGAACCCTCGGTGCGCGGGACAGACTCGCTGCACGCTGCGGGTGTTTTCACACAGAAGCACTTAACAATATCCATCATAGAGACATTAAAAAAAAGTATTTGATACATAAAGTTTAACAACTCTTAAAACAAGTTGTTGCTATGTATTTTTTGTGTGTTACATAAAAAGCCGACATTTTATAAGTTTTTCGAAGCTCAGAATTTTTATCCGAATTAAAAAAGTATGATAAGTAGTAATGTTACTCATTTTATCTGTAAATTAATTAAAATTAAAACTATAATGAATAACATTTAGGTTGTTAAGCCTATTTTCATTATCTCTTTGAAAACTGTCATAATATTCGTTAGGTACTTTGTTTTCTTTGGGGTTCGGGTCACGGGTCAAGAAATTCTTAAAGTCGGTGGCGATACACCCTGTGGCTGTGCCTGTTGTCGATTACATGCCAAGCTACGTGCCTCGGCTGTTGTCTCTTCAAATTCGCGACTCGATAAGCTTCATCTATAACTCTGACCATAGCTCTTCTTCTCACGCGGTCCAACGGCAAGTTTCGCTGGTGACGTCCACTGCTCGAAGTCATTATTATGTCGATATAGTAAACGGACAACGCGTGCACATCTCCGCAGCGGTCGGTCAGGCTGCACTTAATAGCCGTGGGTGCGGCGCACCGCGCAAGTTCTCGGTTGTCGCTCAAAATAACCGCCTGGCCGCGCCGCGCCGTCCGCGTCGCGTCGCTCGGGGCAACGACTCATCATAACCGACTCGATCCCGATCGTCCGTCCAGCATCAGATTTATTCAGTTCCAACCAGCCGGAGCCGGTGGATTAATTGTTAGCAGGAATTAACGATCGCATAGCGTGATGGTACCATCGTACGAGTGCGCTTGTGGAAACATTTTCGTACGAGTGACACGTTGGGGGTTTTATCGCGCAATTCCCGTGCGTCAGTGATCATCTCGGATTATGCGTCACAATTGGGCGATATGACCATCTTTTCCTATAAGACGTCTATTGAGATCGACGATTACCACAATTTTGTTTCAGGGGCCAGTTGCATGACAGACGATTAAAGTCAGGTTTTTGTTTATCTGAATAAGAAATATGTCTATTCCATTCGGCTTTGGTTCAGCTGTCCACAAGATAGTTAAGCTTGTAACATTTTGTTTTGAAAAAAGCAACTGCTGAGTTTCTTGCCGGCTCTTCTCAGCAGAACCAGCATTCCGAACCGGTGGTAGATTCTTGACATGTTATAAGAGCCACACGTTGGCCTACGTGAAATAAACGATTTTGAATTTTGAAAGGATTTTTGAAAAAGTTCTCAGCCATGATTGTGAACAGTCTGATTTTGGAACGAAGTTCCTTATCGCGCGTTGCGAAAGGGGGCTAGACGGAAAAAACCCCGAGTCTGGGTGTATAAGTATATACTATGTATTTATACAATGTATTAAAATATATATATATGTAAATATGTCTATCAGTCGGTTGTTTTTTACCTATAACACAGGCATTAAGTTGCCTACTTTAGGAACAGACGACCGTGTGTGTATGAGTGAGCATTTATTATTGAACAACTCGCGAAACCACACTGTTCAATAATAAATATATAATATACTAGCGGACCCGGCAGACGTCGTCCTGCCCGCTATTAGCGCCACCTACCGGGTCCAATTTTTGTACTTAAAAACGTTCCTCTTGAATTACTCTATCTATTAAAAAAACCGCATCAAAATCCGTTGCGTAGTTTTAAAGATTTAAGCATACATAGGGACATAGGGACAGAGAAAGCAAGTTTGTTTTATACTATGTAGTGATATTATTATATCCCTTGATACCTCTCAAGTTTTTAATTCCGTGGAATTCTGACGTTTCTTCTTCTTAATGATACCAGAGATAAAACAGTTCCCACAAAGAAGATAATAAATTCAAAACTTATATAAATAAAAACCTGCCGCATGTAGATAATGATAAATGCTTGATACATACCTATTTCAGGTACTTTAATTTGGGGTAAAATCGAAATTCAGGTGGTAACCCTGTTTTACATACAAATAACTCATTCTATTTATAAAATGACAACTGTCAGAATTCCACCGAATTAAAAATCAGACTATAGGTACATGTTTTCAGTAAAAAAAAACCTCACTAATGTAAAACTGTAAAAGACTAAAAAAAAGGTAGACGGAAAACGTAGTTTTGCTTATTTATACGAATACTAACTTATTTTGGCTGACACGTTCGCATTTACATTTTGCGCCGCGCCTACCACAAGCCTTGTACTTTATCGGTTGAACTTCTAAATACGAACATTTAAAATATTGGTCTCCTCACGTACATAAAACTAGTGAATGGAAGAACATATTCCGTGACTTAAAATGTTGTTAATGGCTAGTTTACGATTCCTATACACTAAACATAAAACATTTAGTATTGTCGGTAAAAAATTTAACGATGATTTTTTCTCGACTACTGATAACATCAGCAATAAGGAGATTACGAAGCCGAAGCGGTAAAAGGCAGAGCACACACACATTAGAGCCAATAGATTTTAAATTATTCTGCGTTACTAGTATAGTTCTACTAGCTCTTTTCTTAACACTAGCACTAGAGTAATGAGGCAGTTAACTCTACCACCACCACTACAGCACTATCGTCCCACAGCTGGGCACAGACCTCTCTTACAGGAGAATGATTTAGAGCTTGGACCCATACCCTGATCTAAATCCAATACGAGTTACAACATGATAATGATTTATGATTAATTACCTACTGTTAAATATGATTTACGACACACGGAGGTAAAACACTGCCAGCTACCAACTCCGGGCTGGCACTGAAAATTTCTTGATAAAAAAACTCAATATCCAACCATTTTTACCCTGACGTGGGATTCGAACTAATACCTATAATAACCACAGTCAAACGTGTAACCACTAGACCAACGAGGCAGTTCAATTTTATCTGCTCGATCTACTTTAATGCTCGTATCTATGTAAATACGTATGTCCAAGATAACGTGTGCTTACAGGTAAGTACTGTAGGAGTCGTTTGAAATAGTATTCAAATTGATCTCGGAGGGGAAATGGGTAGGTACCTACTTTATCAATGAGAAAAGTAATTTCGGCGGTCCGACCGGTTGTCTATAAAATATCCGTTCGTTTGCAGATTGCGAAAACTGGATACGAAATAAACGGTCATAATGTTTACTGCTGCGGTCTGTGACGCATAGGTACGTGGCATTTTGCTTTTTGTTTTTCTGAATTTGATTGTAATTTGTAAGTAGAGATGTCTGTCAGAAGTCGCTAATTTATAGTGATTAAAACTGAATTAATTTCATATTTTTATTTAAAAATGGCGGTTTTTTGCGATGGTAACATGTAAAAGTACTTTAACTTTGCGTTAGTTCCGTAGCCAAATGAGTAGCAGAGTGACATCAACAGGCCTTCATTTACATGAAGGCCTGTTGATGTCACTCTGCTATCTACCCGTCCGTCTGTCCGTCCGTCTGTCCGTATGTCACGGATCTCTCGCAGACACCATGAGTTACATAAATTATTCTCCCCGGGCATACATGGAAAAAGAGCCGATTTTTTTTTCTGTAGTTATTTAACAACAAATCCTTTGTAGTTTGTAAACTTTGGCCAAAACAAATGAATATAATTTGTTTTTCACGGGTTGATGCGATGTCTACTAATACGAAATATTTGATAGACCTAAAATTTTGATAAATTAAATAGTCTAGTCTAATCTACTTTTAAAAATCTTCTACCTATCCGAAGATTAGGACTTTCAAATGGACAAACAGGCAGATGGACCAAAATAAAAAATAAATCATAAAATAACCAAAGAATCATATAGGCTGAATAAGGAGCAGTTGGCAAAAGTTTCTGCATCCTCACAGCCGTAGTTAAGGTTTTAATGTATGCTTTTAGAACCATCTCTTCCCCTGACATTAGATTGTATAATGTTACAGTTTGAGAGCCAGTGGCCATTGTCCGCCAACCGGCCAATAGTGGCCATTGTCCGCCAACCTTGGCCAATTGACGACACTAAGTGCGATGCTTTAATAATCCATTATTTCCGGTACGAAAAATGAAGTGTGCATTATTCTTCAAAACACCAGTTGTGACAACTCTACATTATGTGAAGAATAAAGAGACTATAATAGGTACTATTTAATACCTATTAGCTACTTCTATCAAGAGAGCTAGTGGCAAATAAAAATTTATCGATTTGTGCATTTGTTGCGAAAATTAAATTAAACTACAAGGTACCTAATTTAATTCAAATACGTGTTAATTATGAAATAGTAAATAATTATTACATAATACAATATGGAACTTGGTGAAACATACCGCTGCCGGCTTTAGTCTGGCTGTGATCCAAAATACATTTTCTTTTAAATGTATTTGATAATGGCTGAAGTTTGTAATATAATATATTACAAATAAGTCATAATATTATAACTAGTTGCTTCGATTTCGCATGGCTAGGTTTATCTTATATCGTGACTGACACTAACTGACTGACTGATAGACAGTGGGGTCCACTACATAAAAGCACGGAAGCTGAACATACCCATAAGGTCCTGGGCCCTATTTAATAAACGTTACAATCCTACAAATTTGTAAAAAAGCTACATAATTGTTAAATTGTAGGACAATTACTGTTTAATAAAAGTTACAAATATATAAGAAAGTTACAATTAAATAACTTACAATTGTTATACTTTTAAAGGCTGTTTAATAAAAGTTTACATATGTAAAAAATGCCTGTAGAGTTTTATGACAATATTGTTATTTACAAATATGTAGTGGTAAATTACAATATTGTAAATTACAAATATGTAGTGGTAGCTTAATATTGACGTAAATAAAATTGACGAATAATTTACTAACCACTAATCCAGAAACACGTTTTATGCAGTTATGTACCGTTCCTTTACTAATACCGTGTGCTACTACATGGTATTGTGAGCCACAGCCTATCCAATGTAATTAATTGCACACAAAATTTGTTCAGTGGGCGTAAGGGCTGCATTTCTGACCGTATCGGTGTTCAAGATAACGTCCTATTCTATTTATCAAATATTCTTGCTTAGCCGAAATTTTTCATTGAAAGAAAAGTTGGTCACATTAAGACTAAAATTTAATTTTTTACGAAAAATTCTGCGGGGCCGTTGCTGTACAGTCCAATATTCATCATCACTACTTTCACTGCTCGGTGTTAGAACCATTTTTTATTAATTCAAATTGAAATTCAAAACGTTTCTTAATTTTTACAAATTGTAAGATTTTTGGACACAGGGTGAGACTACCTGTCAGAAATTTATTACAATTTACAAAATATGTAAACTTGTAACTACAATTATGTGTTCAATAAAGCACTTTTTCCTACAAATATGTAAATATTCACCTGTCAAGTGAAAATGTTTATTAAACAGAAATCTACAAAATTGTAGATAAATTTTACAAATTTGTAAATTTTCCACCATGACAAATTTGTAAAACATAATTTTTATTAAACAGAAACTTGTAGAATTGTAGCCTGTTACCTGTAATTGTATTTTACAATTTGTAACGTTTATTAAATAGGCCCCTGGTATTTTTTAGTGATTAATAACAGGCTGTATGTGCAGGTGTTAAACATTTCAACTCGCTGGGGGAGAGAACGTACCTACTACTAAGTTTGTAGGACCATGTGTCCATTTCATTATGCGAATATTGACTTAGCTGTATATAAAAAATCAGCTGATAAAATTAATAGTCTATATATATAAAACAAAGTCGTGTTAGTTCGAACACTTATAACTCGGCAACGGCTGAAGCGATTTTCATGGTTATTGATTTGTTGTTTTTGTCTCCGTCCCGAATAGCAAAATAACTATTAAAAACAATGGAAAATTGACGAAAAAATAAGAGGGGGTGGGGTATAATTTCTCTTAGGAAGAAATAAAATAAAAGAAAAATCATTTTCCCATACGCGGGTTCACGGGTTTCGTAACTGTCAAACATTTAATTGTCATCCCGTCGATAAGGTAAACTCTCGCCCGTACCTCTCATACAGTACGATATATATCTTCGGTGCGTGTGTTTGTCACCTAACTCCTCCTAAACGGCTGGTCCGATTTGGATGAAATTTTGTGTGTATATTTAATTAAATGGTTTCCTGGATGGTTTGAAAACACAATTACCGGGTAACCTACTGGGTCTCGGTAGGTGGCGCTGACGTCGGTGTGTCACCGGGCAGGACGAGGTCTGCCGGGTCCACTAGTTTTTAATATTTTTTATGGCCTCATTATTTGGAAATATTTGGAGTGGAAGATGCTGCAGTAAATTATTAATGGAGGGAGTTTTTGAAATTCCTGAAGGGAGTTTTTGGGATACCTGATGGGGTGGTGAAATTTGTTTGAATCCGCATGAATTGTAATAATCCACCGTAACTGAATAAGCCTTAAAAGCCCAACCGACTCTTCGGCTATGTGTCGTACTTTACGTAAAAGCTTTTGACTGTGGCCTCGGGCCTGTGATTGCTAGTTGCGAACCGAAATAACACTCATTTATGTGACAATGTTGTCAGTCACAAAGACTAATTACCTTACATTATTACGAATAGATAACGTTACCTAATGTTCCTATTTGTGACATGCTTTAGGATATAGTCAGATATTATTTAGTATTTAATATAGAGGAACAGGCATAACTTAATTAATAATAGGTATAAGTGACGGTACTAATTCGGTCTATGCTCAAAATTATAAAACAAAATATTGGTAATAGGTGTTATATGCCTACCCACTATAGTGACAGTTCAAAGGAGCGCTGGTTTCCTTGTTTCGTTTGTTTTCGAGAGTGATAACTCTATAAATTTTTACAACCTCACTTCAACAATAACTAAATGTGTATTTTGTTCCTAAGGGAGACTCCTTTTGTACAGATTAGGTGCCTAATGTACTGTGAAAAATATTTTTAACTGATGCTTCGACGGTCTAGTTTTTTAACTGCTATTGGTCTAGTGGTTAGCATATTCGATCGCAGATCATGAAGCGGGACTTCATTCAATTCGGGTTCAATTCTGGGGTCGAGAAAATAATTGTTTGGGGTTTTCTTTCAAGAAATTCTCAGTACCAGCCCTAAGTTGGAAGCTGGCGGTGTTTCACCCCCGTGCCTCGGAGAGCACGTTAAGCAGTCGGTCCCGATTATTATCACTGTCATGACGTGACAATAGTCGTTAAAACCCGCCAACCCGCATTGAAGCAGTGTGGCGGGTCTAAGCTCTAGATCCCTCTCTCCTGTGAGAGAGCAGGCCTGTGCCCAGTGCTGGTGGTGGTGGCTTGGACTCGCTTCGAATCTGCGCTAGTGCGTTCCGATCCTTGGCTAATCCTTAGTAGATGGCGCTGATTGATTCTACCTCTCGCTACTGAAAGTGTATTAAATGAATGATATCTACTCAGCTGCTTTGTTTACTTATACACAGCTTTTGGAATTATGTATAAGTAACACTTTTCTATCTAAAGTTAACCCTTATTTTTGAAGTCAGTGCAGCGATGCACTGCTAAATAATAACGATTAAGCGGTTTTTAACTGGCTTTCAGATAATGAGATCTAGAGATCCTGTTCTCAACTCAATGTATTTACATCGATATCTTTGAGGATTTTCTGATTCCAACTCATCAGTCCTGATGCTGCTGAAGACTTTCCCATATATTTTTCGTATATAGAGTCCCACGAGACTGGCGTTCTTTGTGTTTGCATATCGTTCATCTAATTGAGCTAAGAGCCCTCCGTTTCGAGTACTACACAGTACACAGGTAGGTAGGGGGTAGGTATTATACAAGGAGTAAGTTAAGCTACTTTTTATGCCGGAAATATATCGGGTTAAAAAATAAAAACCTTTTATATTAGGCCGTAAGCTGTGATAGCCTAGTGGTTAGGACGACCGACTTCTAATCGGAGGTCGTGGGTTCGATCCCGGGGCACGCACCTCTAACTTTTCGGAGTTATGTGCGTTTTAAGTATTTAAATATCACTTGCTTTAACGGTGAAGGAAAACATCGTGAGGAAACCTGCATGCCTGAGAGTTCTCCATAACGTTCTCAAAGGTGTGTGAAGTCTGCCAATCCGCTTGGCCAGCGTGGTAGACTATGGCCAAAACCCTTCTCACTCTGAGAGGAGACCCGTGCTCTGTAGTGAGCCGGTAATGGGTTGATCATGATGATGATGATATTAGGCCGTGATAAAAATATAAAATATTTTTATCACGGCCTGACCAGCTCGGTAGCTTGCATCCTGGAGAGGAACACAGGTTTTATTTACGGGATTTTAAATAAACTTAAATCGAGGCTTACGCAGTCAACTTACACCCATGACCCAGCCCAGTGGATAGGTAGGCGTTCAACATGCAAACGTTGAATTATTTCTAAATTATTGATTGCGAAGGACGCGGACACGCGCGGAGATAACCTTTTGTTATCCTGTCGAGTGTCGAGGCGCTGAAATATGTTTGATTCGCAACGGTGAATTAAACGGTCAACAGCCGAGACTCGCTCAACGCCCGTCCGCGTCGCCCACCCGACCGGCGATACCTGGGAGGCGCGCCGGGCCCGGTGATGCTGACGTCACTCGCTTATCCGCAGTGAAAATGCTTTGCTTGTGCCCCTTGTGGCTTTCACAGCTCCCTAAGTCAGACCTCAGGCAAGAAGATTGTATAACCTGCATCAATTATTGCTGCAATTTGGATTTATGGTACTACTTTTGGTTACTCTTGCGGCAACAATGCATTTTATGGCTAGCAAGAGAGTGTCGGCCGATCAGAGACGATTGGGATCGTCATATCTACTGTAGCTGTCATTTTTAGACAATCGATGCGTTGATTTGTTTCACCACCTTCTGATAAGTATCAGATAGCTATCTACAACTTTTGTCTTTGTCACTTGACATTAAGTAAGAAAGTGACAAAATTTACGTTTAGGCTATCCGACACTTATCAGAAGGTGATGAAACAGTACTTATTATTATTTGTTAATTTGATGATATCTTATAAGTAAGGTTTGATTCCGGTAAGGACAATTTGGGATTTTATTATTTCTCAATTGTCTCAGGTCAGGTATGGAGGCTATGGCACAGAATATATAATAGTACTAGCTACGGCTGGTATTAACGTTCCAATACGATATAAAAAGAGACCGAGGTGATGATTGATGACACTTACCACCTTGGTCTCTTTTCTTATATTTCTATACAATAGTGGGCAAGTGTCATCCCAAGTGTTACTAAGTATTTCATTAAACTCTCAGATAACGTTGTCATAACTTTTAAGTAAATCTCGTTTAAACGTCTAAGTAAATCTCGTTTAAACGTTCTAAGTAAATCTCGTTTAAACGTCTAAGTAAATCTCTTTCAAACGTCTAAGTAAATCTCGTTTAAACGTCTAAGTAAATCTCGGCTTTCAACCGTCGACTCGCATGTAATTTGGGAATTTGAAGTGATTACGAGTACCTACCTACCTATATATATTCACTAGCGGTCCGCCCCGGCTTCGCCCGTGGTACATAATATAATATAGCCTATAGCACTCAAGGATCACGTACATATCCGACGATGAAAGAATTTTTGAAATCGGTCCAGTAGTTTCCGAGATTAGCGCGTTCAAACAAACAAACTCTTCCGCTTTATTAAATTAGTAGAAGTAGATAGTAGAATTAGATTCATTCAGAAGCTATAAGACTCTGACAGACTGAGAGGCAGCATCAATCATATTGCGATTGTATTATTCAATAGATGGTGATAATAATAAAATCCGGCTGAGTTTGCTGTGTGCTCTTATCAGTCTAGGGCGCGTATGGAACTCTCGTAGTTGTTTGGCGAACGCCGACGCGACGTGAACACGCGCTGACGCTGCGGTTTTCGGACGAGCGTTTTCGGCTAGCGTAACTAAGTTAAATGAACACATTCGCAATGCCTTCCCACGGTTGGTGTCACGCCACTTCCTGCCGGCTAGAGCGGGAGCTCTATAGGCTAATAGGTTTTTGGAGGCCACTAAATTGCCAATATGCGGAATGCTGACGCAGCATCCGGAGGTGCGTATTTACAATTTAGACAGCTTATTACAAACGAGACTGAAATCAAATATGCCATCAGCAATGATTCAACATTTCATCTACTAGAGGATGCCCACGACTTCGTCCGCGTGGATTTAGGTTCTTAAATGCCGCGAGAAGCTTTTTCCCATCACTAAAGTTTTCCCAATGAAAGTCCCATCAAAATCGGTCCAGCATTTCAGAGACAGACAAACACAAATTGTAATATACCCCAGACGATAATCCGGACTTTCAAAGGTTGCTGTACAGTCCGGGTTGCAAGTTATATGGAATACTGATGGCTGGAATTTCTGAACTAAAAAACCGATGATCTTGAAATATTTACGGAAAAATCTATTAAGTATTTCCTTTCTAACAAAAAAATGAATGAAATCGGACGACGCGTTAATGAATTACAGCTAAGTACACATTTTAACTTTCATCCCCTATTCCAAGGGAACCGTGCTGAATTTCGAGATAAACTGTATCCTATTTGTTACTCCGTAGTATGAACTTAAACCATGCCAAGTTTCATTTCAATCCATTAAGTAGTTTTCCCGTGATGCGCGCACAAACATACAGATAAACTGATAAAAGAATAAACAGACGAACAGACAAAAATTTCCAAAATAGCTTTTTTACTTTCCATTAGGTACTTATCCCTAACATCTCCTAGTTATTAAGTATTTTGCAAAAATCTTTAATGTAAAGACACGGTAATTCTACGAATTTATTATGTATCTACTTATACCTTCTTGGAGCTAAAAAGCTAAAATTTTGCAGAGGTTCCATTAATACTATAGACAAGGAATAACGCCTTTAGGATTTTTCTAAATCCCAACGCGATGTGCTATTTCTACTTCCTGATAGAACCTGCAGTACTGAGACATATGCTTCTGCAACCTTCAAGCTTATTCAGAAGCTCTTGAGTAAGTTCAGGAGAACATGCGTTAGCATACTCCAATATTATTGGCGAGATCAGAGTATTCGCAAGAACCTCAAATTTTGGCTAATTAATATAATCTAAATGTTAGCATGTCTTTTGGTAAATAACGCCTCCAGGCGCCTTCAGACATCATATCGGTACTTCAGGCGAACGATTTAACAAATGGGCCCTTCAAGCGTCTTTGAAGACTAACGAACACTTCAAAGAGAATCCACGATATGTGCTTAATCTGTAGCAATGATTGTCAATTACCCAGCCTTCATTCTCATAACTGGTGACCTTAGTTATGTTCACAATACCGTTAGACCTTCGGGATACATATTTTTCAATGTTCTGCTCAGTGCTTATGTTGTCACATTAAGTAGTACTACGCTGAAAATATTATACATATTAAGTATACCTATTATATCACAGTCATTAAGGTTAATATTACTGAGTTACAGCACAGAATATATAATAGTACTTTTGAACTATGCACATAATTAGGTGTTTTTAATGGTCATAGTAAAACTACTAGAATAGACACTTATGACCGCTGCAATACTAAAATTTAAAAAATAAATATTTTCAGCGACATGAAAAGTTAACAAAAAAAAAATACGTAGCCCCATAAATGGGACATCATTGAATTAGTATTTTAAGGTTTGGTTAGGTAAGGTTAGGTTTTTCTAAAATAGATTTTCTAAAAAAACTACCGTTTACTAACTAATGAGACTTATATTATAAATAGCCGACCCCCGCGACTTCGTTCGCATGGATATAGGTTTTTATATAGAATCGGATCGGACCCCATAATTCTGTTTTGTACCTAAACTAAATGTATCCTAAGTTACCATTGAAAGTTCCATCAAAATCGATCCAGCCGTTTCGGAGATTAGCTGGAACAAATAGACAGGCCGACAAACATAAATTTAAACGCACGCCAGTTTAAAATAAGCCGTACGTACAAACATCCGCGTCCCAAGTTATTTGAACCCAATAAATGTCTGTCATTTCTGAACTAATAAACCTATGACCTTGAAATATTTACGGGACAATACTTAAAGTACTATCTTTCTAACAAAAAAAGAATGAGTTAAATCGAACTACGCGTTAATGAATTACAGCTAAATACATGTTTTAACTTTCTTCCCCTCTCCCAAGGGAACCGTGCTGAATTTTGGGATAAAAAGTATCCTATGTCCTACCTCGGAGTATAAACTCAAAACGTACCAAATTTCATTCGAATCCGTTCAGTAGTTTCGGCGTGATGCGCGGCCAAGATACAGACAGACAGACAGACAGACAGACAGACAGACAGACAGACAGACAGACAGACAGACAGACAGACAAAAATGAAAAAAATTACAGTTTTGGCTTCAGTATCGATTATAGAGTGCCCTCCAATAAAAATTTTCAAAATATCTTCAATGTACAGAATTGGATCTGTTACAGTTTTATTATATTACTAGCTGACCCCCGCGACTTCGTTCGCGTGTTTTTAGGTTTTATATAGGATCGGATCGGATCCCATAATTATTTTATGTACCTAAACTAAATGTAGCCTGTTACTCCTTATAACATTGAAAGTTCCATTAAAATCGATCCAGCCGTTTCGGAGATTAGCTGGAACAAATAGACAGAACGACAAACATAAATTTAAACGCACGCCAGTTTAAAATAAGCCGTACGTACAATGATCCGGGACCCAAGTTATTGGAACCCAATAAATGCCTGTCATTTCTAAACTAAAAAACGTATGACCTTGAAATATTTACGGGACAATACTTAAAGTACTACCTTTCTAACAAAAAAAGAATGAGTGAAATCGAATAACGCGTTAATGAATTACAGCTATATACACGTTTTAACTTTCATCCCCTCTCCCAAGGGAACCGTGCTGAATTTCGGGATAAAAAGTATCCTATAACCTACCTCGGAGTATAAACTCAAATCGTACCAAGTTTCATTCGAATCCATTCAGTAGTTTCGGCGTGATGCGCGGCCAAGATACAGACAGACAGACAGACAGACAGACAGACAGACAGACAGACAGACAGACAGACAAAAATGAAAAAAATTGCAGTTTTGGCTTCAGTATCGATTATAGAATGCCCTCCGATAAAAATTTTCAAAATATCTTCAATGTACAGAATTGGATCTGTTACAGTCTTATTATATTATAGATATAGATAGATAGATAGTAATAATCTTTATTGCAACACAGAACACAGCAACACAAAACAACAAAGAGACAGAATAAGATAAATATAATTGTGCTAGGCTGCAAGGGCGGCCTTATCACTAAAGTGATCTCTTACAGGCAACCCGCCTGTAAAGTATAAGTTCAAAGTGTGAAATTATAAGCAAAATTATCACTACTATCGTGAAAAAAATAACTTACAAACTATAGAGTATAGACGATAAGATAAGGTATAGCTGGCCCGATGTAAACTTGAGGCAAACAGTATAGTAATAGAGAGTACAATACACCATGGTCCATGCCTACTATTTAACATTGTTTCCCAAAATTATTGCTCTTAGTCTGTGATAAGAAGGTTTTTTACTGGCAAGACTCTGGAATCCTACCGATGTAATTTTATGTGTGTTCGGAACACACATAAAATTACATCGGTAGGATATACACGCACTGTTTTAACCAATTTCTAAACACCTATATTCCATGAGGTCGCGATCTATCTATCCTATATCTCTACATAAATCTGTCTCATTTTTATTTCAAAGTAATTGAAAGTAAAGACTGAGCAAATTATAAGTTATACGCGTCTACATAGCGTCCGCCGAACCTAAATATACCTATGAGGAAAGACAGAACTGTATTAGATGGGAGCTGGCCGCCGCGCCGTGTTGAAACTCGAGCGTAGATATTCCAATCGAGTACACATCCAAAACCTACAGCCGTTCAATGTTCCATTGTGTAACTTAATATGTATGTACGTCGATGTTGTTACATTGGTAACTATGTGTTGTCACCGTTTGTCGATTACCAGTTTGTTTACGCTTCAGTTTGTGAACGCGGGGGACAATGGTAATGTGACTAGCGCCCACTGTGGCTTCTGGGAAACTTCTATTGGATAACCATGTAATGCAAGCGTTGCGTTATGCCTAAACTTCGACTATTGGTTACATCGTATTGGCAAGCCAATTCATTAAAGGCAAAGCGGGAAAAAACAACCACATTGTCACATTATTATGTTTATTGAGGCACTAATAAACAATTAAAAGACGATTTAAAATTGTTGTTTTCTTTTGTTCTCACGCAGTAAGCGGACAAATTTCACATGCATAGGATACCGCTGGTCGTAATAGAATTTAGTGGAGAAGTTTGGTATCGTTGCTGAGATTTTCAAAAGTACCTATAGTCTTAATGATCACGTAGTATAATATGTATAACCCATAATCTAGAATGAGTCTACCAACTGCTGGGATGTTGAGATTAATCATCTCGTAGTATACTTAGAATACATAATCTGGAATGAATCTAACAGTAATTGTTTTGTTCAACAGGACGTAAGGAGAACACGATATGACTGCGACGCATGGTGGTGGCGGTGAAGACCACCGGCCGGATAAGGATTCGGTGTATACTATCAAGACCGGCTTCAAGAACGACGGATACCAACACGAGAAGGATTCCAACGACGACATCGTCAAACCACCGCCTCTGCCCATAGAGGACGACTCGTACGCTTCGGGGAAAGTGAAGTTATCGAGAAACGAGAAATGGAGGATATTAAAGAACGTCGCGGCCGTCAGCGCGGCGTTCATGGTCCAGTTCACCGCTTTCCAAGGAACTGCGAACCTTCAGTCGTCGATCAACGCCGCAGACGGCCTCGGCACGGTCTCCCTCAGTTCCATCTACGCCGCACTCGTAGTTTCCTGTATTTTCGTCCCCACCTTTCTCATCAAGAGGCTAACGGTCAAATGGACCTTGTGCTTGTCCATGATGTGCTACGCGCCGTACATCGCCGCTCAGTTCTACCCCAAGTTCTACACCCTGGTGCCGGCCGGAGTGATCGTAGGCCTGGGGGCGGCTCCCATGTGGACCTCTAAGGCCACGTACTTAACTCAAGCGGGAAGCGTCTACGCTAAACTGACCGATCAAGCCGTAGATGGCATTATTGTACGATTCTTTGGCTTCTTCTTCCTCGCGTGGCAGACTGCCGAACTATGGGGAAACCTCATCTCTAGTTTAGGTAAGTTTTCTTCTTCATAATCTTATGAATCACGATTCATGTCGCCCGCTCAAATTACAGAAATTCTCAGCGGGGTCGCGTATACGAGTAGTAGGATCGAAGATTGAGGAGAGAAGTAGTCTCGACTTAGCATAAATTAACCTTAATGAAATAAATAATTTTGAATTTTAATCAACTTCATGAACATTTATGCACGTTGATATACCTAGTGGTCAGTGTAGTTAGTTTTCCGAAGCATCCGGGTTCGTCGGTCTGATGATACAAAATGAAGTTTTTTCATCTCGTAATAACCTTCTTACTTTAATTTTTACGACATGAGCAGTCTACGCGTTCACGGTTAAGTTAATTTCAATGAAATGTAAATATTGTGCTAGCGTGTAAAATATACTACTTCTGCCACAATAGTATAATTTATAAAGATAAATACTACAATCTTACGACGATGAAATATATATTATATTATGATGAATATTTAGCAGACGAACTTTGTAAAAAACTATGACTATCATCAAGCAGATTCTTACCGTCTTTCGAGATCGAAAGGAATTCGCGAAGATCTCGTAGATGAAGTTGAACATTGAACTTTATTAATAAAATATATAGAGAAATAATAATAATAATATTAATATAAAAACTTTATTGCTCACAAAAAAGATATTAGAAGGTCAAAGAATGCTTTGACACCCGCACTAAGAGCAGCTCGTGCTGCGGGTAAACTTTGAGAGTTGTGTTTTTAACCCCCGACGCAAAAACGACGGGGTGTTATAAGTTTGACGTGTCTGTGTGTGTGTGTGTGTGTGTGTGTGTATGTGTGTGTGTGTGTGTGTGTGTGTGTGTGTGTGTGTGTGTCTGTTCGTTCCCCTGTGGCGCTCAAACGGGTGGACCGATTTGAATGCGGCTTTTTATAATTAGCGAATTGTTCCACAGTGTTCTCGTCGGGCGTGCACAGCGGGGTGACCTCCAAGGGGAACATCACGAGCACGGCGCTCACGTGCGGCGCCAACTTCTGCGTGCTCGGCGGCGGACACCTGGACAACAGGAACCTGCACCGGCCCCCGGACAGCGAGATATACGAGATCAGTGCCATATACCTCGCTTGCGTCGTCGTGGCCGTCTTGATGGTTGCTCTACTAGTTGATCCTCTTTCCAGGTAAATTCATATCATCATGGGGTACTGTTGACTGTTTCTTTGGTCTAGTGGTTAGCATATTTGACTGCAGATCACGAGGACCCGGGTTCGATTACCGGGTTGGGAAAATAATTGTTAGGTATTGGTTTTTCCTGTCAAGAAATTCTCAGTGCCAGCCTGGAGTTGATAGTTTGTGGTGTTTCAAATCTTAGAGCACGAAAATTGATTACAACACACTGACAATTATGACCCCATTTTATTTTACTGAACATCACTGGATGTTCCTTTAGAAAGACCAGGAAGGCGGGTAGATAGATTCTGTCCATAGCTTCAACCTGACGTATGGCGTTATCTCACTCCTATCGCAATCTTGATCCATGCAACTCAATCGAAATATCGACATTTTCATAAAGGATATTTATATTTATCCGTTTTCAACATTGTAATTACGTATGTCACTAAACTACGAAATAAATCTAAAAATCATAATTTGATATACTTTATACTATACTATCTGATGCCTGCGACTTCATCCACGTGGATTCATACAAATCTGATACAAACTTTCAACCCCTATTTTACCCCTTTAGGGGTCGAATGTTCAAAAATTCTTTCTAAGCGGATGCTTACGTCAGAATAGGTATCTGCATGCCAAAATTCAGTCCGATCTGTCCAGTGGTTTGAGCTGTGCGTTTATAGGTCTGTCAGTCAGTCAGTCACATTTTCCTTTTATATAATATGTATCTAGATTTATATCATCATCATTTTCATCAACGTTAACATGCCCAGCAGCAGCAGCATCTTATGTCTGTGAATTGCATTATCAAGGTTGTACAGACAATTCAATAATCTCAATGCTTGTGGCTTAGGCTGACTTTCTTCCACTATTCACATCTTGGCGAAAACAAGTTTCACAACTCAAGGCACAATAAATATATTTAGTTGCATCTTAGACTGATAAAATTGAATTCACTCCAGGCGGACCTTTCATCTACCAGCCTCTATATAATATATTCTTCCCCAAACTTCTAAACAATATTGTACTTAGGTACGTTATAATTTCGTTCGTTGTCTCAACTGACGTCTGGCCATTGCAAAAATCGCAACAGACCAAGATCTTGTGTCGTTTGTCCAGTAGCTCAGAGTTGGCCAGAGAGCCATTTGAGATCGTCGGTGCACCTAGTGTGTAATCTCCCTAAGCTGTACTTTCCGAGGTAGTGTGAAAACACCTTGGGTCCAAACGCTATCAGTTCTACGAACTGTGTGCTCCGCCCTATTGGTTCAGCTGTCCCCGCTTCAGCTTCGTTAGTCGATGAGCTTTTTGATTGCTGTGGTCCTTCTATGAATCACCTCATTTTTGATATGCATATTTACTCCGAGCACAAACTGAAAATGGAAACAAAGTGGCGAATAAGACCATGAATTTGGAAGGTCACAACCTAATGTTGGCCTCGTTTTCATTTCCTATACCTATTTCAATCGTGGAGCTATTCAAAACCTAAATTCAATTCTAATTATACCAAAATATTTCTAGATTTCTAGACGTCCGAAGAAAAAGACCCGTAATTAATGCCTTGAAAATTAATTTCATGTCCATTACAAAATTGTAAGTGCTGGTGTTGACGCATCGTCGTTTTTAGAATTTTTTCAATTATTGTTAATTGACCGATTTCAACCTCACCACTTAGTTTCAAAGTATATATACAAAGTTGTGTTTATGTACTTGTTTTCAGGTTTACCAAAGTCGACTGGAGTATACCTAGAACATATTCATGCTGTGAACATAATATAGTTACCTAGTAGTGACACGCGAAATCCATTTATATAAATAGCCCCATTGAATCACTTCTTCGGGACTAGGTTACGTGATTCAGATATTAATGTTATTATTTTGTCCAATTTCATCAGGTCTGCATTAACATTCAGTACTTAAATTCTATCTACATTTATCGGTTGAGATGAAGACGACGATCTCCTAAAGACGCTATCGGCTTGAAACTTTTTCGTGTTGGTTGTGACGACTTCAATTATTATACAGAGGTAAACGCTGTCGTTTTGTAACAAGCTCACGGATTTTCCGGTAGGATGAATTTGGGAATACATTTGTATAATTTTCCTAAGTTGGCTCAGGTGTGGTCATATGAGAGGTATTTTCTAGTTACTATCTAGCTGGGTACCACTATGAGTTCTCGCATTTTTTTGAGAAACCTCGATCTACGCGGATTCAATCAGCTAGTTATTGACTATAATCCGCGAATGAAAATAACTTGCTCTTGTAGTGAAATGTGCGTATTGTGTCTTTCTATTTTACGTATGTGTGGTAGCGGAAGAGTGGGTGGTGGTGCATAGCGAACGCTGTACATTGTAGTACAGATTTATCTGGTTTAACGGATTATAGCAAAATAAGCTTGCTGTTCCTTGTGTTGAGTTATTCAAGCTCTAATGATGTCACGGAGGAGCCCCGATTAGGAGCGTTGGTTTGATAAAATCGCCATACTTTTTCCAGGTTAGCCCGCGCCCTGCTTCCGTCTTAGACTTCCTTGTTCTGTTCAGGTACGGAGAGAAGCAGAGAACATCGGAGGCCAACAAATTGACCGGAATCCAGCTCTTGTCAGCCACGGCTTACCAACTCAAGAAACCCAACCAGCAATTGCTCATCCCGATCACATTGTGGATTGGAATGGAGCAAGCTTTTATTGGCGCTGACTATACTCAAGTGAGTATTACTATACATATTTTTATAATTTTTTGAAAATATACGAGCGTCTCTTGTCACTGTACAGCCTATTCGTATTATTTGCACGTTTTCAGAAAGGAATTTTTATATTTATTTATTATTTATATGATCACGATCTTACAATACGATTATGGGAATACGAAAATTAATTGCATAAAAATCTTTCATATTTGTAATTTTATTAATAATAAAAAATTCATTCGAATTCTTCAGTACAATACTACTCATTAACTTCATTTATGTGATTGATCTTTCTATATTTTAGCCTTCTTTCGACTCGTAAACACAAAATAATAAAAATCATTATTACTACATTAAATGCGTGCAAATCCACATTAACATAACGCGTATCGTCTCACGAGCTCCCGCAGCTACGGGCGCAGGGTGCTGGGTGCAGGGTTCTGGGTGCTGGGGGGGCAGTGGGCAGGTGACAGGGCGCGTCTCGGTGTCGGCTCAACAATGAGTTACAAAGCAATCTGTTTGGTGGCAGGCCTACGTGTCGTGTGCGCTCGGCATCCGCTCCATAGGCTACGTGATGATCTGCTTCGGCGTGGTGAACGCGCTCTGCTCGCTGCTGTTCGGCTCCGCCATGAAGTACATCGGCCGGTTCCCCATCCTGGTGATGGGCGCGGCGCTGCACCTCGGCCTCATCGTCTGGCTGCTCATCTGGACTCCGAACCCCGACTCCCCCACCGTGTTCTTCGTGATATCCGGCCTGTGGGGAGTCGGCGACGCGGTCTGGCAGACCCAAGTTAACGGTACGTTCTTAATGTTGCTATTCTTTACGGAATCATTTTATTATTATAACTTAGCTTTGTTTTTATGCAAGACTAGCTGATGCCTTCGAATCCGCGTCGATTTTTCCCATTCAGCGGGGTAATACGACCAGCGCTCTGGTAAAAATTCTTCGTTGCAACTTGCAATAGTGGTCGAATGAATTTTTTGATATTTATGATCTAATAAAATTTTTAACTTAATTTTTTTTATTGTCCATGGATTGTATTGTATATTTATTCATCCACTTGATGATATCCGCGACTTATTCCACGTGGACTTCCGTAAAAAAAATACGTGAAAATCCCGTGGGAAATCTTCTATCTCTCGGGATATACTTAAAGTACTATACCCTATATCCGTTTCCGGGATACGAGCTATCATGTATCTCTGCGACTTTTGACAAGATCGGTCCAGCGGTTATTTTTTTTAAGCAGGAACTCTTTTTATTTCCGGGATAGAAAGTAGGCTACGCATCACTCCGTGTATGATCCGTTACCTGATGGTAAAAGTCCCGTCAAAATTAGTTCAGCTGTTTTGAAGATTAGCCGAACAAACAGAAAAATATACAAGCAGAATGATGCAAATCATGGAACATAAAAGATTTGTGTATAGAAATCTATGTACATACGTATGTAACATGTATCTCTATCGTCGCCATTTTTTAATGAAAACAGCTATAAAATATAATTGAATACAAACAAACCGTGAACTAGGTATGTTCAATGCTTTCCGTGTTAATTTGATACGTAGGTAGTACTTAATATAAATACCGGAATAAATAAATAAAATAAAATAATGATGTTATAATATAAAACTGCCTCGTTGGTCTAGTGGTTAGCGTATTCGACTGCAAATCACGAGGTCCCGGGTTCGATTCCCGGGTCGGGCAAATAATTGTTAGGTATTGGGCTTTTCTGTCAAGAAATTCTCAGTGCCAGCCCGGAGTTGGTAGTTGGCGGTGTTTCACCCCCCGTGCCTCGTAGAGCACATTAAGGTTTTTATCATGGTTATTATCACTATCATGTGACAATAGTCGTTAAAGCCCACCAACCCGCATTGAAGCAACGTGGCGGGTCTAAATTCTAAATCCCTCTCTCCTATTAGAGAGGAGGCCTGTGCCCAGCTGTGGGCAGTTAAAGGGCTGTAGTGGTGGTGGATAATACAAAAATGTAAATCTACCATGTTTAGCGCAGACTGGACATTTTGTACAGCCTTCTGACTTCACCCATAGCATTCATGCATCATACTTACGTACCTCCATAATTATAATGAAATTGTGTAACAAATAAATAATATCTTACATGTAATTGACCTTCTTTCCTTGAGGTTTCCTGTATTTTCAATTACACAAACATTGCGCTTAATAAATATTATTATAATATGTTTACCGCAGAAAAAAAATATTGTATATTTTCGTCTTCAATAGGTATCCGATTCCAATACCGGCGATATTTCAGATTTTACGATAAATCGGAATCGACGTTCACTTGCTATTCAATAGGTATCCGATTCCAATACCGGCGATATTTCAGATTTTACGATAAATCGGAATCGACGTTCACTTGCTCTTCAATTAAATAGGTATCCGATTCCAATACTGGCGATATTTCAGATTTTACGATAAATCGGAATCGACGTTCACTTGCTATTCAATAGGTATCCGATTCCAATACCGGCGATATTTCAGATTTTACGATAAATCGGAATCGACGTTCACTTGCTCTTCAATTAAATAGGTATCCGATTCCAATACCGGCGATATTTCAGATTTTACGATAAATCGGAATCGACGTTCACTTGCTCTTCAATTAAATAGGTATCCGATTCCAATACTGGCGATATTTCAGATTTTACGATAAATCGGAATCGACGTTCACTTGCTATTCAATAGGTATCCGATTCCAATACTGGCGATATTTCAGATTTTACGATAAATCGGAATCGACGTTCACTTGCTCTTCAATAGGTATCCGATTCCAATACTGGCGATATTTCAGATTTTACGATAAATCGGAATCGACGTTCACTTGCTCTTCAATAGGTATCCGATTCCAATACTGGCGATATTTCAGATTTTACGATAAATCGGAATCGACGTTCACTTGCTCTTCAATAGGTATCCGATTCCAATACTGGCGATATTTCAGATTTTACGATAAATCGGAATCGACGTTCACTTGCTATTCAATAGGTATCCGATTCCAATACTGGCGATATTTCAGATTTTACGATAAATCGGAATCGACGTTCACTTGCTCTTCAATTAAATAGGTATCCGATTCCAATACCGGCGATATTTCAGATTTTACGATAAATCGGAATCGACGTTCACTTGCTCTTCAATTAAATAGGTATCCGATTCCAATACTGGCGATATTTCAGATTTTACGATAAATCGGAATCGACGTTCACTTGCTATTCAATAGGTATCCGATTCCAATACTGGCGATATTTCAGATTTTACGATAAATCGGAATCGACGTTCACTTGCTCTTCAATAGGTATCCGATTCCAATACTGGCGATATTTCAGATTTTACGATAAATCGGAATCGACGTTCACTTGCTATTCAATAGGTATCCGATTCCAATACTGGCGATATTTCAGATTTTACGATAAATCGGAATCGACGTTCACTTGCTATTCAATAGGTATCCGATTCCAATACTGGCGATATTTCAGATTTTACGATAAATCGGAATCGACGTTCACTTGCTATTCAATAGGTATCCGATTCCAATACTGGCGATATTTCAGATTTTACGATAAATCGGAATCGACGTTCACTTGCTCTTCAATAGGTATCCGATTCCAATACTGGCGATATTTCAGATTTTACGATAAATCGGAATCGACGTTCACTTGCTATTCAATAGGTATCCGATTCCAATACTGGCGATATTTCAGATTTTACGATAAATCGGAATCGACGTTCACTTGCTCTTCAATAGGTATCCGATTCCAATACTGGCGATATTTCAGATTTTACGATAAATCGGAATCGACGTTCACTTGCTATTCAATAGGTATCCGATTCCAATACTGGCGATATTTCAGATTTTACGATAAATCGGAATCGACGTTCACTTGCTATTCAATAGGTATCCGATTCCAATACTGGCGATATTTCAGATTTTACGATAAATCGGAATCGACGTTCACTTGCTATTCAATAGGTATCCGATTCCAATACTGGCGATATTTCAGATTTTACGATAAATCGGAATCGACGTTCACTTGCTGAAACATGGATACATTTTCGTATCTGGTAGATTATTTTCAACGGTTTCATCCAAATAGGCTAGCGAAATCGTCTTTCATTGTATAATTTTTGAAGATGATGTGTAATCTACTTAAACAAAGCGCTAATTACTGTTTATTACCTAGTTGCTGTAGCCTTTAATGTAGATACATTTGCTATAAATAATGCTATTTAAAGTAGAGATACGCTCGTAAACTGTCTCTCCTATACAAATAAATAAAATTCAAGTGTCTTTTTGTGATTTTTGCAGCACATAATAGTTATTATGATGATTTAAACCATTGAATGTGAGAATTCCCACGGGATTTTTGTATAGACTCAAAAATCAACGTGAATAAATTCGCGGGCGTCAATTATTGCATAAATAAAATACCATCCAGTATCATCCAGTGCCATCATACGGCACGAAAGCCTCCTTAGAGGTGTTTAGTTCTTATTATAGCAGGAACCGGCCCAGGCTACGCTCCCAGAATAGAAGTCATTATCAGCGCTTATTTTTAGTCCCTACGAGGACTTGCTCGGAGTACTTTACATAAATGGGCTTCAATTTTAGATCGTGATTTTCTAGTTGCTAGATATTTATTGTAGCTTTTATACAACTAAAGAATGTAAGAGTACCCATATAGTTTCCCATGAAAAATGATAATACTAAATATGCATAATATTGAACAAAAAACCTCCATACACCCGTAAAAACTAAATGGAACCCGCGACTTCAGTCTCCCGTTAATCCCGTGGGGTTTTGCAGGTTAACTAACCATCCATCCATCCAGGATGCAAGCTATCTTTGAGCCAGATTTCTTCAAGATTAGTACAGCGCAGCAATTGACGGTCAAAAATTGGTTTGCCTATAATTTGTCCTTGTGTGTTGTTGTTGTGTTAAAAATTACTTAGGTATATGAAATAAGTAATTTTTATTTTGTACACAGCAACCCCAAATATGGACGAGATAAAAGTAGCCTAGATCTCAACCTATTTAATCAACGTCGTTGTTGTCAGACTTATTTTGTGCCGAGATCAATCTATAAGCTGTGAAAATGTACCAGTACCTACTAATATTATTCTAAATGAAAATAATACGCTCAAAGGCAAGAATCTAAATAATAATAAAGCCAGACGTTACTTTCGAGTCTGAACCAAGTCACAGTAGGCTCTGCAGATTTCAGCCTAAGTTCGGTACGAACAACTAGTTTGCCATGAATTACTGTTTATGTGTGAATGTGATGGTGAACGTGTAGCCCGTATGGTAATAATTGTTATCGAGTGAAGCGATAAAAACGTGCCTACGAAACCGCACGTGACTGTTCAGTCTTGCTAGTACAGTTATCGAGACGACGAAAATCGCCGGACAAACACATGAAATCCGAAACGCAGATATAAATGTTGAGAAAGAGATTTATTCTCTATCGAATATTAATCGATACTAGTAGAGTCTGATCTTTGATTCTCGGTACATTTATCCTTCAAATTCTTTATTTCAAAGGGTGAGGCCAAACGAGCATTATTTTAAATTGAGTTTAAAATAGAAGGTATATAAAGTGTTAGGTAACACCAACTCACAATACCAGTGATGTTAACATTGGTGACTCCGAATAGAGAAGATATCAAATGACATGCCGGTCCAAACAGAAATAATGGCAGTCTTTGTCTCCAGAATGCCAGATTGATGGCTGATCAACCAAGAATTGGTTCTTGAGGCTAGAGGCGATAGTCATATCGCGGAAACTGTCAGACGACGCGTTGTTTCATAATTGGTGAAACAAACTGTCACGCGTTTTGGCAGATTTCATTTCAATACCTGTACACGGATAAGTACAAGGCGTTAAAGGAGAAAATGATTGAAGAAATGGAAGTGGGAGACCAGAAGCCATCACAGCTCCTTAACAATATAAGGACACTCGCTAACGAAAAGATACCAGATGAGACATTGTCAATTTTATGGCAAGGGCACATCTCTGTCACCTGCCTGATGAAAGTGATAGCCAATGTCGCGGAACTCACTTGGAGTAGCTGTGTAAGGCAGGTAGAGGCAGGTAGAGGCAGGTAGAGGCAGGTAAGGCAGAGCTTTCAAAAATAATTGCCCGGATGGACGACTTGGAGAGGAGCAGGGAACGCCAGTGTAATTATCGTAAAGTTCGCTCACCGTTGCCAGTGTTGCCAACATTAGAGTGAAGACTGCAACACACCATCGGCGCTCATAGGTACATTATCACGCGTGGAAACGATTGTTTGTCCGACTGTACTAGATTACAAGAAACTTGCTGACTCGCAAAATAAAATGAGCCGTAACAAATCACACAAACATCTTTAAAAAGTGACAATAAAACGAGTCATAGACGAAGTCATTATAGACATCAGCTAGTACTACACTAAAATAACGGTACAAAATAAGGATGCAAAGTTGTTACCTGCCTGTCAACGTTACGCGGTTCATAAAATGAGATTCACAACTACAAAATAACACTCGTATGGCCTATAAGGCTATAACTCTTGTGCATTGTTATGCCTGCGGGCTGGTTTGACCTAAAACACTTGTGCATTGTTGCTTCTTGTCATAGCTGAATAGTTTCAGTTGACTGTTATGATTGAAATTCAGTCAGGAGAACATAAGGTTTAATATTTAAAATGTTTATAATTGTTTCAGGGTTGTACGGCGTGCTGTTTAGACGCAATAAGGAAGCGGCATTCTCCAACTACAGGCTATGGGAGAGCGCCGGTTTCGTCATCGCTTACGCCTACTCCACGCACCTGTGCGCCAGAATGAAGCTGTATGTACTGATGGTGGCCCTGCTCCTCGGAGTCGTCGGCTACATCATCGTTGAGATATTGCACAAGAGAAAGGTGAGTTGGGAGACTATCTCTGACAAGTTACATGATTGTTTCTATTGACGATGAAGAACGCTCTCATGTACCTGGGTAATAGGTATTAAGATACGTTAAAGTATTTATGGATGCACGGAATGTATCTCAGCTGGGCATCGTTCGGAAAACTTTAAGATATTATCTTCTCGTCCAAAATTCCAGACATAAAGCTCCCTCCCAGACATAAAAGTCACTGTACAGACTAGACAGGGATAGAGGAAGGGAAGGTATGGCTTTGTGATCTTCAGTCGATGGCGCTTTATTGACGCCTGACGTATGAATCGATGGAACTTTATCTATTTATATTATATTTTCTATAGGGGGGTAAGGGGTTTACTAACAATACTATTAAACTAGTATGGCGCGTGGGTGCGCGGCCCGCAAGCGGACCGCGAGGTTTTGCTTTCGGGTATTTTGGTTTGAGCAGCCTCCACCTATCTCTCCCATATTCCTAATCCTCGATCATTATCACTCTCCATATTTTTTCTTCGAATCATTCTGCTCATCAAGTAGAACTTAAGGTCTTAATCATCTTTTGGCAAAAACCACTCATCCATCTTTTATACTTGGTGAGATAGACACCGATGTTTGTATGGCCACCATTTGGACTTTTTTTCAGCTCACTGCCAATTGGATGATGTTTCGAGTATTTTTTGTTTGAGCACCTCCTACCTATCTTCAATACCCTGCCCGGGCTCCTCAACCAACTTCCAAACCCTCAATCATCATGTCTTCCCATATTGTTCTTTGAGAGTTCTCAAAAAAACCGCATTAAAGCCTTGCATAGTTCACAACTTGTAGTCTCTTCAATATTCGCCATACATTTTCTATGGAAAAATAAATTCCGCCATTTTGAATTTTTTTTCAATTCATCAAGTAGACCTTTGGATCCTCATCATCTTTTGCTAAGAAACAACTCTTCCATCTTTTATACCCTTCGAGATGGACACCGACGAAATTTGTATGGCGGCCATCTTTTTTTCGCCATTTTGAATTTTTTTTCGGCTCCCTGCCAATTGGATGACGTTTCGAGTGACATTTGTTCGAGCACCCCCCACCTATCTTCAATACCTTAAGCGTGCTCTTCAACCGTCTCCGAAATCCTCAATCATCAGCTCTCTCCATATTTTTCCTCTTAATGAATTTTTGTCCTCTATACGAAACCATTTGTGAAAAAAAAATTTTTCATACAAAATTTTACAGGAGAGGCGATGAATGAGTCAGTGAATCAGAACGAACAGCTATATATATATTAACTAGTACGGCGCGTGGGTGCGCGGCCCGCTAAAGCGGACCGCGTAGATGAGTGGACAGGGGTCCGTTTGGATTTAAAGTTTTGGTGTGTAACAGTTTTGCGTTTTAGGGTTTATCGGAAAAAAATATTTATTCTTACCCTAGCTACTCTTATATTAGGCTACTTTTATTTAGAAAAAGGGATAGCGGGTTCCGCGCAAAAAAAAACTAAAATATTTTTTATATAATAAAAACTTATATTTACTTACTTATACTTATTAATTTATATAATAAAAAAGTGTAAGTGTAAATATAAGCCAGTTTCCAAGCCACCCTGGAGGTATGACTCCAGCTCGTTTTTTTCTACGTGGTTCTCCCATTTTCAGCCATTTTAAACAGAATAAAAATTTTGACTGCGAAATCATAAACTCTCCTTTTGGCTTTGCCGTAATCGGGTAGAAAGTATTCTGCATGCCTGAATAATGAGACCTATTGCAATGTAGCAAAAATATTATAAAAATTTAAATATTTTTGCGACCTTGCTCCACGATACATAAATAAATAGCATAAACACTAAAACAAATATGTGTCCTAACTATAACAAAAATACATCTACATACCTACTTATTTAAAAATATGTTTTGATATAGGTAAGCAAGCAAAAGATGCCTATAATTCAGACATTAAAGATGTTAGAATTGGTACCCTTTAGTCCGTTCAATTTACCTTCTATTACTGTTGATAGTTGAAAACTTAACATATGAAGCCAATAAAATAATAATAATAAAACAGAAATAAGAACCTATAGAATGTGAACACATTGTTCAAGAATATTCTAATTTTAACGTAATCTACCTACATAACACATTACATATTAGATATTTACACATAAGGTACGTATTATTTACATATTACATGTTTTTTTAATTAATTACAGAAGCAAACTTTGAAAAGATTTTTTTACAGAATATTAGTCATGAGCTCATGACGAACATGACTAATATTCTTCTTTCTCCTCCAATTAAGTGAAAACCTGTGCTAAGAGTGGGTACGACAATGGGGTTTGATCCTATGGTTTGATCCGTCGACCTCACGGTTTTTTGATCTGCGCCACCACCACCGACCACCGTTGCGCTATTGAGATGCTTCTTGAGGAGAATTATTGCGTTATTGAGGAGAATTAAGGTTTTTGTACGATTTTCTTTTGAATTTTAGTTTATTAATGATTTATAAACTATATTTTTTGTAAGAGCGTAATTTCTGCTGACTCTTTCTGGCGGGATTAAAACTTGCAAATTATGACTGTGTCGCACTCTGCCCAAAGCGACGTACAGTTGTCCATGTGAAAAAACATCACTTCTTAGATCTACTCCCACACGATCAAGAGTTTGCCCTTGAGATTTATTAAATGTCATAGCATAAGCCAACTTGACAGGGAATTGCTTGCGAGTCATTTCTACACCGTTTCGGCCTATTTTAAATTTAAAAGTTATGCGAGGTATGACGATAAGCTCACTACTATTTGGGTGATGTGCTAAGAGAGTGAATTTTGAAATTTTATCTATAATTAGTTTTGTACCATTAACTAAACGGTGTGTGAAACTGATATTTCGAATAAGAATTACGACCGCTCCTACTTTCAGTTTCAAGTCATGATCCGGCACACCGGGTGCTGTGATAGAATTTAAAACATTGCCTTCTAATCGTTCAGCTGAGTTGTCATTCAGGTGGTCGGTGGTGTCAGCACTGTAACAGATAGTCATTGGTCCAGGTATCAATTCAAGTATTTTTTGATTTATATCTCTTATGTTTTCATTAGTTCCAGATAGAATAGCTCTTTTACATATATTTTCAGGATCACAGACTTCGTACTGTGGATATATATTATCAATTAATTGTTGCAAACTATTTACGTAATTGATTTTTTTTAAAATTAATAAATCTTCTTCAGTCGTTTCAGCTTCACCTTCACCAATACTCAACACAAATTTAGCAAACTGTGGGTCTTCTTTTGCACGCTGATTTTCAGTTAACTTGAATTTTTGAATGTAGCGCCAGATTTCAGAATTTTTTATTGACGCTCGGCATATGTCACGTTCTCCTGCTCCTGTTATCACCGGTGGTATTTGTCTAAAATCACCGGCCAATACCAACACTTTGCCTCCAAAGGGTTTGGTATTGCATTCCATTAGATCTTTGAGACCACGGTCAATTGTTTCAAGCAGGTACCTGTGAGCCATTGGTGCCTCATCGATAATGATAAGACGTGCTGCTTTGATCAGAGCTGCTCTTTGAGAATTGTTTGAAATTCCCCACACTGCATTACCACCTTCAAAGTCCAACGGTAACTTAAACATTGAATGTGCTGTAACACCTCCGTCGTGATTTAGTGCAGCTATGCCCGTGGAAGCCGTACATAGGGCAATATGTCCATTAGAACGAATTTTTGCAGCTATCACGTTAAGCAAGATGGTTTTTCCGGTTCCGGTGGGACCATCGATGAACACCGGGGGCGTATCCTCACAATCATCTTTAGTAAGTAATACGATTGTGTTATATATAGCCCGTTGCTGCGAATTTAATTTTGACTCCCATTCATTTAATATGACAGTTGCCTCATCATTCCATCTTCCAGTTTCTCTGTCAAGCTCGGTAATACTGTGTCTTACATCTGGCAAACCGAAATCTGACAGCGAGCGACCATGAGCACGTAACATTTGTTCCATGTCTCGAAGGCCGTGGTCGTAAGCGGCTTCCATTTCAGATTCACATCCTCTGTGATAATCATCGCACAAATGATCACGGTATTTATCCCATAACAGAAGGGCTGGGGCACCGTCCATGATAAGTGCGAAGAAAAGCTGACGTAAACCTTTGCCGGTCTTGAAGCCGGCTGCCTCTTCTATTGCCGATTCATACTCCTGGTTATCGTTCAGAATACCACGTTCGAACGCTGCTTTTTGAAAAGTGTCGTAAATTATATTGTTGACAGTTCGCAGTTCGTCGTAGCTCCGGCACGGATAACGCATGAGTAACATTCGCAGAAAATAAAGTTCACCGAGTGTAGGAGATATAAAGACAATCCGAGCCACGATTTCGCCTCGTACTCTTTTTGTAATAAAATATTTTCCAGATTCATGAGCCAACACTTGTACAGTTGAATTAGGCCGGACCTGAGTTTCGACATTGTACCTTTCATAAAACATTATGTAAGTACATTCATCCAACTCAGGATCTGAAGGCCTCGTCATGTAAATTTTCAATTTGGACATATAATTTTCTGATGCTTGCGCCTCGGTTCCGGTACGGAAAACAATCGCGTCTCCGTCGGGTAAATGTACCGGTAGTGCAACAACAGTTGGGTATCTGCAGCTGATGTCAAACTCCAATAGACGCCACATTGCATCTGAAGCGCTCACATATCGATATTGAGCGTAGTGTTCTATTTCGTCAAATACTTCTGTCACCCCCGCTTTTGCGTGATCGGGACCTTTGTGCAGATACTTGTAAAGGTATTTAACCACTTTGGAGGTGGAAGCAATTTCCAAATTGCAATGACACTCCATCATCAATAGTATCGTCGGGTTGTACGGCACAATCCACCTGTTAGTGACTGAAGTTTGATTTCGTTCACGAATTGCCGGCTGATCGCCAGCTGGACGTTTGTAGTGTACTGTGCCTCGTTCATCCGTGTACGTCACTTCAGTGTAACTTTTAGGGAATTTTTTCGAACATTTCCCAGCAGCTTGATCATAGCAGGGTGACCTTTCTGTGCCACATGGGCCGTGCACCATGTGTTGCAAAACCAGTTGTCTCAGTCGTCCCTGTTCCGGTGGAGGTATAGTTGCTTGAATAAATTTATCAATATCCATACTATCGATGGGCCCTCCTCCTTCTACGCGGAACGTAATGTGTGCGTGAGGTAAACCCCTTTTCTGGAATTCTATAACATGTAGAATTGACACAATGGTACCAAAGAAATCTTTTGATCTGATTTTTTTCAACAGTATTGACAACTTTAGTTGAAATACTCTCACACACAAATCAGGGCGATCTGTTGACTGTTGGCCGGGATATAAACTGTTAGTTATTTCTGGCCATTTCGGGTTACATGTAACAGTGAGGAAAAAGCTTGGTTTTCCCAACCGTGCAACAATGGCCATAGCATCATGGTACCTGATCTGCATATAACGTGGGCTATTCGTAAGACTCGCCGGTAAATATACTTTACCGGGTCGGATGCCTTCACCTACCATCGTTTCGTCAATTTCACGTCGGGTTGCAATTCTTAGTTCGCTTTGAATCCCTTTGAAATATTGTAGACGCTCTTCTTCGGTCCGGCACCACATATCAACAAAGTATTCTTGCGAAAGGCGTCGTAAGATTGCAAACCGCTCTTCAGATAAGAGTTGGCAACGATAGTATTTTACTTGACTTAGTTTATTGCCAGCTTTATCTTTAATATCAATGGAATATCTTTCAGGAGCTCTAGGAAACAGTAAAGGATACTGAAACGCTTCATATGCGGGATGTAAGTAGTGTACTGTGTGTGGTTTTGCTTCACCAATTTTCCATATTACTACTGCTCGCGGGTGATGTTCGTTTGAAGTTTCAATCAAACCTGCAAGCTCATTCGACACCGGTCTATCTCCTAATATTGGTCCATGAGTACGTCGACTTGTATTTTGAAAAATTAATCGAGCTTCTGAACTCGGGTGATTATTTAATAAGTGTAAATTTTTTATCAAGGGATTGTTATTTTTTAAGTACGCATAAATCTCCTTGATAAGATTGGGGCACAAATTTTGTTGAGTTCCTAATCTTTGATGTTCTTCTCCGTCGTGTATATATAATGCTGTATTATTTGTACTACCATTATAAGCCAAATCAAAGACGCGATGGTAAATGCGCCCTTGTACTTTGACTAAATTAGGACCGTGACCCGCAGGTCTTTGAAAGCCGTGAGTTGTACCTAGCGCTGAAAAGCTGAACAGATTATTATACGCTCTAGCGTTTTTTAAAAAAAATTCGTTTGCATAAAACTGGGCATCTAGTGGTCCAAGTGGGTCAACATTATATTTGCCCTGTCCACAACACCACTTTGTGCGAGACTTTTCTTCATCAAAAAGTCTTGCGCCGCAGTGAATACACCTATAAGTTTCTTCACACAGAAGAGAATGTTTTAAACGAATTGGCTTAATTTGATCTAAATCGTTGCCTTTCAGTGCACCCGTTAAACCGAGCCCACGTATTTCTAAAGGAATATTTCTAACTCGACGTATTTCATCTCGATGTGTTTCACAATATTTATTAACACTTTCACGATGGGTTTGAGGATGCAAGCGCTGATATCTTAACGCAGCCTGTCTATTTACTTCAGGATGCGCAGCTGTATATACTTGCACTGCCCCTCGGTGCACGTCGGGGTGTGCAGCGGTATACCGATGCACTGCTTTCCTATTAGATTGTGGCTTATATTTTTGGTAACGCAAAACAGCCTCTAAATTCCTACGTTTTTTTTCAGCTGCAGTATTATGTTTTTTTGGCCTACCACGTGACCGTTTACAGTTTTGTTGATACATTTCTTTTCTATCAGTTTTATTTTGTAATAATTCTGTTATATGTGGATTATCAACAGGCAATCGCTCTAATACTACTTTACATGGACGAAGGCTATATTTTATGCTACAGGGCTGTGACTCTGTAAATGTAGGAGATTCAATTTCATTTGCCAAAATTTGTCCATCGCTTGCCAAAGAACGTTCTTCGTGAACAGTGGTGATTAATGACACACTGCCAGACCTATTACTTTTAAGATTTAAACAATAGGGTTGCGACTCCGTAAATGTTGGAGATTCAACTTGATTTGTTAGTATTTGCCCATCGCTTGCCAAACAACGTTCTTCGTTTATGATGGCACTTAATGAGACACTGCCAGAACTATTACTATTTACTTTTAAACAATAGGGTTGCGACTCCGTAAATGTTGGAGATTCAACTTGATTTGTTAGTATTTGCCCATCGCTTGCCAAACAACGTTCTTCGTTTATGATGGCACTTAATGAGACACTGCCAGAACTATTACTATTTACTTTTAAACAATAGGGTTGCGACTCCGTAAATGTTGGAGATTCAACTTGATTTGTTAGTATTTGCCCATCGCTTGCCAAAGAACGTTCTTCGTTTATGATGGTACTTAATGAGACACTGCCGGAACTATTACTATTCACTTTTAAACAATAGGGTTGCGACTCCGTGAAAGTAGGAGAAAACGTGAGAGTAGGAGAATTTATTAATATTTGCTTCCTATTTGGCAAAGAACATTCTGTATTACTAATAGTCATTAATGATTCATTGCTATTCAGATTTGAACTATAAGATTGTGACTCTGTAAACGTTAGAGATTTGGCCTCATTGATTTGCCCACCGCTGGGCGAATCGCGAATATGGAGTTCATTAGAGTGACTATTTATTGAAGGGACCTGATTTACGTTCTTTTCGATGAAAACATCAAAATGACCGCTCGTGAGATGCCCTGTAAAACCGATCATTTTTTCTATAGGTCCGGTACCGAATGCTTGCGCATAAACACCTTCTATGTACAGTTTAAACATATAATCTTTATATATTTCTCCTGCCATCGTCAATTCGGTAGTAGTGCCGTAAATTCCGTTTTGCATCATTTCATTGCGATATTCTTCAGCCGACCCATACGGGCTTTCGTCACGACGCATTGTAAACATGCCATATCGATCCCAATTCGAAACAATCCCTCCAACAATACGCGATCGTATTTCCTGAGATCGGTTTATATGACCGTATATATGAAAAGATAGCGCCGAAAACATGCAGTTCCCGTCCCCGGGAATATTATATAAGAAAACTTCTCGAGTAGGTGCATCGAAATTAGCAGCTTCCTTGACTTGCACGGTCCGAAGAGAAGACGAAGAATAAGAAGCCATCATTGCACCTCAGTAATAAAATATTGTCACTTACCACAAAATCAGCTACAACACTTAATAAATGTTTAGTACGAAATAATACCAGACTGAAATATTTAATTCAATAAGTTATTGAGATGGATAAATCTCTAAAAATATCTTTAAAACAATTATATCACCCTAAGCAGATGAAATACAACGTAGAAAGAAAGAAAAAAGAGACAATTTTTACCGCCTTTTGTTTTTTTTTTCAGTCTATGGATTTAAATAAAAGTACGTCATTCGTATTTAGAACTCGTCTAAGAAGTTCTACGTAGTATTATTATGTATTAAAAAAAATACAATTAATATTATTTTTTTTATAATATTAAACGTAAAATTTATAACGTTTTATCATAAGTATTTTATTATTATTAAAAAAAATGGTTATCTGTAAAGTCGGTTTACGGACGATAATTTTACGTGATAACGTCATAAGAAAACATTGCCTCTCCATCGCTTGTTCCGCGTTCTCGCTTGCACGCAGTACGTGGCAATGAGTCATGCCTTTTCATGCGTGCGGCTGGCGTTCATCGACTTATAAGACGATAACACGTCAAAAATTGATTTCCAAAATCATCCTGACACTTTTTGTTCTCTGAATAATTATTATCAATTGTCGCTTTAATCATACAAAGAGAAATTTAGTTAAAACTTCTTACAGCTTTGCGCTGCTAAAAAGTCACAGATTAATGATTAGTATCTACGACGATATAAAAAGTACAGGTAGACAACCACAGATTAGAATCATAAATAAATTATTGAATCTTATTTTTTTTTTATTTTTTTTTTTCTTGTATTGAGAACGGGTAACATTGATATAGTGGCGGGGATTTTTAGGATGCAATCAAAAGAGTTTTGCGTAAATGTGGTAGGTAGGTATATTTTGTAAAATTAGATGTTCCTAGAGGTGACTAACTACCTCGTTGATCTAGTGGTTAGCATATTTGACTGCAGATCACGAGGTCCCGGGTTCGATTCCCGGTTCGGACAAATTATTGTGAGGCATAGGGTTTTTCTGTCAAGAAATTTTTAATACCAGCCCGGAGTTGGTAGTTGGCGGTATTTCACCCCCGTGCCTCAGAGAGCATATTAAGCAGTTGGTCCTGGTTATTATCACTATCATGTGACAATAGTCGTTAAAGCCCGCCAACCCGCATTGGAGCAGCGTGGCGGGTCTAAGCTCTAAATCCTTCTCTCCTATGAGAGAGCCAGCAGTGGGACGTAAAGAGACTGTAGTGGTGGTGGAAAGGTGACTGGATAATCTGCAATACAAAACAAATATTAAAAGTCGTTAATCTAGTGCTTTATAAATCTGATTTTTATGCTATGACAGTACAGTAAGTAGTGGACAGTGAATAGTGGTGTTCATCAAGTAGATCTTTAGGTCTTGATCATTTTTAGGGTTCCGTACCTCAAAAAGTAAAAAGGAACCCTTATAAGATCACTTTCTTGTCTGTCTGTCCGTCTGTCACCACCAATTTTCTCAGGAATGGGTGGACCTAGCAAGTTGAAATTTATACCAGATACTAAGATCTATAGTCCCTATTAGATGTATAAAAATTAAAGTCCTGAGTCCACACAAGAAAAAGATATGGGCAAATTTAGATTTTCACGAAAACTTGTAAGTACCAAAATTTACCTTAATTTTCAAAATTTATTATTTTTCAGAATTTTTCCTTTATTTGATCTGTAAGACCTTGCTTTTAACCAAAATTGACAAATCTAGGTCAACCGGCAGTACCCTATAGGTTTTGGGTCGAAAATCTAAATGGTAGTTCCAGTTGACCTAGAATTACGAAATTAGGCAAAAAGCCAGGTCTTACAGCACAATTAAAGGAAAAATTCCAAAAACTAAAAAAAGTTGGAAATTAAAGGGTGTTCCCATACATACATAGTTGAGTCAATTAAGATAGACCTCTGAGTTGTATGAGCGCTCATACAATTTAGAGGCCTAGCTTAATTAGCACCTTACCTTTTAAAACAAACTAATGAAAAACAGATTGTACTTATACTTCTGGAGTACGGAACCCTCGGTGCGCGAGTCTGACTCGTACTTGACCAGTTTTTTGCCAAGATACCACTCTTCCATCTTTTATCCTTGGTGAATAGACCGCCAACCCGCATTGGTGCAGCGTGGCGGGTCTAAGCTCTATATCCGTCTCTCCTATGAGAAAGGAGGCCTGTGCCCAGCTGTAGGACGTTAAAAAGCTGAAGTGGTGGAGATAGACACCGACGAAATTTATATAGCCGCCATATTGGGTTTTTTTCAGCTTAGTGCCAATTGGATGAGGTTTCGAGTAATTTTTGTTTGAGCAACTCCCACCTATCTACAATACCCTGCCCGGGCTCCTCAACCATCTTCCAAACCCTCAGTCATCATATTTTTGAATATTTTTCTTTGAGACATCCCCAAAGAACCGCATCAAAGCCTTGCATAGTTCACAACTTGTAGTCTCTTCAATATTCGCCATACATTTTCTATGGAAAAATAAAGTCCGCCATTTTGAATATTTTTTGTATTCATCGAGTAGCTCTTTGGATCCTGATCATGTTTTGCTAAGAAACAACTCTTCCATCTTTTATACCCTTCGAGATGGACACCGACGAAATTTGTATGGCGGCCATCTTTTTTTCGCCATTTTGAATTTTTTTTCGGCTCCCTGCCAATTGGATGACGTTTCGAGTGACATTTGTTCAAGCACCCCCCACCTATCTCAACCGTCTCCGAAATCCTCAATCATCAGCTCTCTCCATATTTTTCCTCTTAATGAATTTTTGTCCTCTATACGAAACCATTTGTGAAAAAAAAAAATTTCATACAAAATTTTACAGGAGAGGCGATGAATGAGTCAGTGAATCAGAACGAACAGCTATATATATATTAAAGTACCTACTAATATTTATAAAGTTTAAATTAAGTTCGTACATTAGTGTTTCTCTCAAAATGTGGTTTCGAACACATGTCAGAAGCAAGTGTGCAACATCATCGACTTCACAAGTCACAACTGTAGTTTATAGAGTGATTATTTATTTTATACATTTGTTGTTTCCAGGCCCTTCGTCAAAAACAAATCGCCGAGCACCCGGTGGAAGCGGCCGAAGCCGCCAAGCAGCCGCCGGAGGAGGACGACGAGAAGGACGACATCGACGACGACCTCATCATCACGCACCTGTAGGCGGCGAGCGGACTGCGGCCGGCGCGGGCGGCGGCGCGAGCAGCGCGGCGCGAGCGCGTGCTCGCAAACATTGCCCTCAAGCGCCACATCATTTGCCATACCCACTTTCTAGGTACAAAATCTCGAGGTGTTAGGTAACTCGAATTTAATCTATTTATATGTATCCGATAGTTATAAGACTTCAAATTAGGGATCGTATAGTGTAATTTAGGCGAGGGATGAATCTAGTGGAATTCCGTAAACGGAAAACACACGTGGAATTTCACCCGAATATCTTCTTCTTCCAGGCCATACCCCACGCTATGCGGGGTCGGCACAACACGTCTTCTTCTTCCACTCACTACTGTTACACGTCCACTCATCATTCACCCCTTTTACACGCATATCCTCTTTCACACTCCGTCCATCTTTTCTTTGGTCCTCGTCTACTTTTTTTCCCTCCGCATGCATATCTAAAATTCTTCTGGTAATTCCCCTCGAATATATCGTATTGAAGAAAATAAATGTTAATGTCACAAGAACGTCATAATATCTGCGAGGTTAGACGATGTCCGCGCGCATTGTTCTGCAACTGTCACTCCTATAACAAAGTCTCACTGAAAGTGAAACTGAAGCGGAATCCCACTCAGATTTGATACGTCGTAGTCAGAGCGGAATTCGGCCCAAAAATATCCGCGCGTTGAATTTCCTCTAGATTAGTCCCTAGCTTTATATGGAATTTTTCAGACATTAGACGCCTTGCGGCTTCGTTACATACTTTGCATGACGTGCGGATGTGACATGACATTTTTTGACTTATTATACTATGTCATATCTATGCGGACAATATATCGTAGATTATATTTATTATTATATATAGATTTGGTGCGCGGAATTTAGCTAGATATGTTCTTAGTGTTTCCTATGTAAAGAATTATAATTTTATCATCCAAATATATTTTTATCAGTGCGTTGTGAGTCCAAAAGGGTAGCCGTTGTAAGGTGCGTAGTATATAAAGATTGTAATGTTCTTTTAGCGTACGCAAATTAATTGAAATAGACAATAAGGCTCCGTACAAACGAAAGGTGCGTTTGAAGCGTGTCAAATCTGAAGGCAGCCTAACGCTCCGTTTTCGATGCATTTTTTATTTATTGAACGAAATACGATACAAACGGACAACGGACTTCTAATTCTTTGAATCAAATGAATTTAAGATTTACCTAGGTACAAAATATGCTGGATATTATTGCTATAGCCAACAATGTAATATTATTAAGATTTAGATGAGATATATAACTTATACATATATGAAATATATGACCCCTTGTTTGATACGGATTGAGCGCGTCGCACTCTTAAATTTTCTATAGTAAACTTAGCATGTACGAAAAAGTTAATGACATAATTTAATAAACAATAGAACTCACTTTGGAACCTGTCTATCCGATCTATGGAAAATTTTACAACATTAAGAAACGTCAGAATTCCACGGAATTTAAAATCAGACTTTATAAGCCATTGTGCACTGTCACAGTCACTGGTCGCCGGCGAGTCCGTCTCCCGGAGACTGAGCTGAGTAGGCACGGCGGCCCGTGCATGGTCTATCATAACTCATCCCTCTCTTTCTTTTTATATCTTTGTTATTTTTGTAAATTTTTAATTTTTAAACGATATAATTTTGTTGTTGTTGTTGCGTTGAACAAAAACACCCGTGTGTATGTCGTTATCAATAGTGAATTAATCGTTTTGTGGAGGCAGTTGGCAATCGAGTTTTCGTTTGTCTTTGTTCACACGATATCAACGTACGGACTACACTGCAGGGATCATTTTCGTGCACAAACAGTAAATTATAATTAATTATTTGATAAATGATACTTTTATTAAATAATTTTTAAAAACATACAATCGTTTGGGCCTAGCCCGCACTGTGAAATTTATTCGCGCGATTTTTTTCGCAGAGTTCTGTGATATATGGAAATGTATGAAGCTGCACGTAGGTATACTTGCGATTTAAATTTCGCGAAAAAATATATTAAAATACGGAAAATACACCGCGCGAATATATTTCGCAGTGCGGACTAGGCCTTACCGTAAAGAAGCAGAATTCATACTATACTGAGGCACTATTTTAATTTTTAAGTTTTTAAGAGATTTAATTAATAATGATCATTTTTGTACCGATAAAAGTTAACATGTTATTTTTAAATTATATCCAAGTACCTACATCATAATATTATTAAAATATTTTTATTATTATAATAAAATTATTATTTTGTTATTATAAAAGTGACTTACCTAAAATGCATAAATTAAAACGTATTGCATGGAAAAGCGTTTAAAATTAAAATTGCGTAGAAAAAGTATTTATTATACGTACAAAAACAATAAATTAGAGAAAAGTACACATAGTTATCGTGTTTATGAAAATGTATATAAAATGCACACATTTTTATAAACACCATAACTATGTGTGAGTATATAATTAATAATTAAATAATATAATATATCTAAATAAATAAGTACTATAAATAAATGTGAATTTGGTATCAATAAGCGTATTTTATTTTTATGTAAGTAGTAATTATTGAGGCAGCAAATTCACTATAAGGCAATTAGATCAAATAAATTAATATTTTACAGTTAAGATTATAAATTTTTTAGTTACTAGGTATACATTACATAAATATGGATATTATTTCAGTAAACTATGATAATATACTATATACCTAAGTATATACATTTTTATCCAATATCCATATATTTTGCCAGTTATCGTTTTACAGGACAATCGTGTCTAAAATATAATATAATATGTGTAATTCAGGGGATAACTGCACAATGTACTTGCAATCAACATGGCTTCAATTTTAATAATAATTATTCGTCTTGAAACTATACACATTTTGATCGGGTTAAAATACTTAAGTATAAGTAAGTACTCAAGCAAATATTCTCTCATTTTTGTTTTTAATAATTAATATTCTCTAATAAATAATTAATTATAAGACTACTCTGACAGGGGAAGATCAATTTTAAACACCGATAGGATACAACTAATTGCGTCGGTACATAGGGGCAATTACTGTACCTTTAGACACTAAATTCAAAAATCCAAAAGTTAATTTAAAAGTATTTATTGTTCTCCTTGAAAAACGAACTACTCTTAATAATCAACATTCTCCATTTGAATTCCTAGTGTAATAATAAAGATACGGAGGTTTGTAAAAAACTGATTTTGTCCACTGTACAACCAGTGAATATACTTACATTTAGGCAGCATAAACGTACCTATGGACATAGGCATAACAAACCTAATGAACCGAAATAAATAGCAGTATAATAAACTCAACAAACTAGAAATTATGGCTTAAAACTATACATTTATAAACATTTGCAGTTACAATAACGAAAAACTTTAAAACTTGCAATTACCCTAATTTTTAAATATGGCTTTCAGTTCTTCGTCAACTGTCTTCTCTTTTAATTCCTTTGAACTACCATCTGCTGATGTAGTAAAAAGTCATATTCTCTTCATATTTCCTTTAGTTTTTTTTATTAAAAATTGGTATACAACATTGTACATTTTTGGATATAAATAAATTTTAAAAGTAAGGTGTACAATGAAAGTAAGGTGATAATTATTTTCGACAACTTAAAACTAAAAGTACGAGTCCTGTTACAGAGTCGCCTACATTACAATTTCCGTATTAAATCATGTTCTACATTTTTGCAATGCTTTATTTTCGATTCTCCGCTTTCCTCAATTAAGTACCAACCTTAAGTACTTACTTAAGTAGTGTCAACTACTTACTTTCACAGACGGGTAAAAATTTAACCCAAAAAGTTAATGGTCGCAAATTTACTGCAGAAGACGAATAAAATGTGTTAGAAAATACCGACAGAACTATAAAGTTTAGAAAACAACTGAAAACTATTGAATAGAAGCAGGCGTTACTTTGCGGAATTCCATGATATAATAATACAATGAAAAACAAAATTGCATTTCTATAATTCGTTAACAGTGACAAATTTGTAAGCACAACACCACACAAATTCACCACAAAACAAAGACGATCGTTTCGCTCCGACACCGGAGCAGATGTTCAGAAGATGTCGACTTCACAACTTTGCAAGACAAGACTTTGAAATCGTGCGTTGTGAAATCAACATCTTCTGAAGATGCTCTGGTGTCGGATCGAAACGCACTTACCCCTACATTTTTGGTTCATCTTTATGAGACTTCATTGAGACAAATCGAATTTCAGTAGTCCTCATTACCAGACGGCCTAGAGAAAATTTTCAAGTTATTGTTATTGTTCGTAAATATCTGTCGTTTAGGAAAGATGGGGAAAGGACGGCAAAACATCCCTTTTGCTCCTGTCCCATACAAAATAACAGATTTACGTACCTACACCTAACATTTACCTAAAAACTCACATCTAGGTCTTCAGTAGGCTTAGGATTAGTTTACACAATTTGACAACGTTGACAAATTTTGAATATCGTTGCACTCTATAGCGTCTAAATAAAATTGTCTAATTACGATTCCAGAGGTCGCACCCTTGCGCCGAACAAGAGTGGTCGCGCGCGGAGTGACAGTCCGCAAGTTTGACTGCCTGTTTTTAGTTAACTAATAAGTAACTTGTGTCCATTAATAACATAATAGTAAAATTAGGTCCTTTGTCTAACTTAATAACAAAGAAAATTACAGGGTTTCATTTATTTATTCATTATTATATCAAAAAGTAACAAAGTCTATAAAAAAACATCAAAATTCACCTCCTCTATAGAATAGAGCTTATACAATAGAATACAAACAATAACGCAAAAATATTACAACTTCTTTTTTAATTTTCAACACTAATGAGTTTACTAATTATAACATTAAAAAATAATCATCATTTTACCAATTGACACTGAGTTATAGGAGCTTAAAAATCACCACAAAACGTAATTATTGCACATGTGCACCTGTGACAAAGGTCGAATCGCTATTAAAAGATGCTACGACGTACAGTGCGCAAAAATATTAAATTTCTTAAATAATATGATCAAAATTAGTTCGCTGCGGACTCACAGACCGCGCGCGACTACTGCAGGGTTAAATGAAGGTAGCTTAGGCATATTTTGTTCAGACGTTGTAGTGTTCCGCTTCCGATAATTTAGCAGTATTTGCGAGATGTGTAAACTCGTACAAATGGTACTAATACGAGGTTTCCGGCACCCGACCCGACGCGGACGTGGCAGACCACTGAACTCGTAGTGTGATGTCGGCTCAGGTGTTGTGTTGCAATTATGTCTTATTGTTGTTAGGGTAAATAAACCACGTGATAATGATTATAGCTGTAGAGTAACGTAAGCGTACTACCTATATTATTGTAAATTAAATTTTTAATCGTGTCTAGTTCTTAAGTAAATCTAAGGCTATTATAACGTTTGTATCTATTAACATATATTAATTAGAGTATTGACTAGATTATGAATTATTATAACATGAATTTGTGATGAAAATAAACAATTAGCAATTTGGTCAATAATTTGAATTATTTAAAAAATAAGTTTCTACCCTTCAAAGTCATATGCAAACACGTAGAAATAATGGAGTTATGACCTCCCGCACAGAGGGGAAGAACACGATTTTTGGCGCCGCACCAGCGGAAAGTTACATAAGAGATACTTTACATCCCCTAACGCAGTCAACGTGTTTAACTAAGTACTAGTACCTACTATCGAATAACTGTCTGCTAATGTAGAAACTGTAGACATTTAGCTTTTAGACAATAGACCGCCTGTCGGTCGATCGTCTAAAATTATAGATAGAGCATGAGGACCGCACTCATCTCTGATTGGCCAACACTCTCTCGATATTGGCTGATATGCATTGTCGTAGCGAAGATATCATACATTCAGGCCAACCAACTGATGAACCTTTTCGTTTCCTCCGTGACTCGGAGAACACTTAAGTAGCAATCGCGTCGCTCTAACATCTGACAATAATTATCTCTCATTTATTTGCATACTCATATTTACAATTTTATTTTTAACAATGTTTATAAAAAATAAAAATAAAAATATATACACATATTGAAAGAACATTCTTAAAAATAAAATTAAAAAATAGACTCCATCGGCAGCGGTATAAAGTCCAAGCTGCCGGTGGTCAGGGCTCCAGAGTGAGGAACCTCACAGTGCGTGCCGTCTCGAGGAGGACCGCCCTCTGTATCCTGCTCTTGATCCAACACCCAAGCGAAAGTTTCTTGAGATGTTGGTCGAAACTTTTCGCTATCAGACCATTTACCGAAACGACAATCGGAACAATTTTTTTTTTTTTTTTTTTGGAAACTGTTTATTCATAGTAATAAAGAAACACAATTGTTGATGACATTGGAAATTAAGATATTTATAATCAACAGGACTAGTTACCCTTTTCGTCTGCCTTTCGCCGACGTTTCGTCGACGCCGACGCCAACGTCGCCGACGTTTCGTCGTAGATTCGCCTGTATCTTGCACTTCTTCGGTGGACTTCTCTGCCACCTTCTTCGGTCCTCGCTTGCCTTTAGCGGGTTTCGCATCAGGAAGGCTGTCTTCGTCATCTTCTTCCTCTTCTTTTGTGTCACCTTTTCCTTATAATAATCCTATATCCTATAGTAATCGTTGAGTCAACACTCCACATGGCGGCAATCTCGTGGACAAGGTCTAAATATTTTGTTAATTTTTCTTTCTCTGCCTTCACAAGATTATCGTCATGGGGGATGGTGACGTCAACAATTATTGCTTGGCGCGCTGATCGGTCAACTAACACTATATCAGGTCTATTGGCTGCAATATACCTATCAGTGATAATTAACCGATCCCAGTAGAGCAGAGCACTACTATTTTCAAGAACTGATACTGGGTCATACCTATAGTACGGTACCTCGGATTCTACAAGGCCGTACCGAAGAGCAAGTTGTTGATGGATTATGTCTGTGCAAGTACTCGCCGTTAGCAAGATGAGAACAACCGGAGACAATATGCCTGATTGACTCTAAGCCCTCATACGCATTAGCGGTTGCGGTAGCGGTGCGGTTATATTTTTATATGCAACCGCTACCGCAACCGCTAATGCGTACGAGCGCTTAGTGCGTACAAAATGAGCGGTTGCATATAAAAACTAGTAGGGCGCGTGGGTGCGCGGCCCGCAAGCGGACCGCGAGGTTTCGCTTTCGGGTATTTTGGTTTGAGCAGCCTCCACCTATCTCTCCCATATTCCTAATCCTCGATAATTATCACATATTTTTTCTTCGAATCATTCTGCTCATCAAGTAGATCTTTAGGTATTGATCATCTTTATCCAAGAAACCACTCCTCCATCTTGTATACTTGGTGAGATAAACACCGACGAAATTTGTATAGTCGCCATCTTAAATCCACCATTTTGAGGTTTTTTTCAGCTCAGTGCCAATTGGATGAGGTTTTGAGTAATTTTTGTTTGAGCACCTCCCATCTATCTGCCATACCCTGCCGGGGCTCCTCAACCATCTTCCAAACCCTCAATCATCATGTCTTCCCATATTTTTCATTGAGAGTTCTCCAAAGAACCGCATCAAAGCCTTGCATAGTTTACAACTTGTAGTCTCTTCAATATTCGCCATACATTTTCTATGGAAAAATAAATTCCGCCATTTTGGATTTTTTTCTATTCATCGCGTAGACCTTTGGATCCTGATCATCTTTTGCGAAGAAACCACTCTTCCATCTTTTATACCCTCCGAGATGGACACTGACGAAATTTGTATGGCGGCCATCTTTTTTTCGCCATTTTGAATTTTTTTTCAGCTCACTGCCAATTGGATGATGTTTCGAATGACATTTGCTCGAGCACCCCCTACCTATCTTCAATACCTTAAGCGTGCCCGTCGCTCGTCTCTGAAATCCTCAATCATCAGCTCTCTCCATATTTTTGTTCCTAATGAATTTTTGTTTTCTATACGAAACCATTGTTGAAAAAAAAATTTTTCATACAAAATTTTACAGGAGAGGTGATCAATCAGTCAGTGAATCAGCACGAGCAGCTATATATATATTAACTAGTAGGGCGCGTGGGTGCGCGGCCCGCAAGCGGACCGCGAGGTTTTGCTTTCGGGTATTTTGGTTTGAGGAGCCTCCACTTATCTTTCCCAAATTCCTAATCCTCGATCATTATCACTCTCCATATTTTTTCTTCGAATCATTCTGCTCATCAAATAGATCTTTAGGTGTTGATCATCTTTTTCCAAGAAACCACTCTTCCATCTTGTATACTTGGTGAGATAAACACCGACGAAATTTGTATAGCCACCATCTTGAATCCGCCATTTTGGTATTTTTTTTTCGCCGTGCCAACTGGATGAGGTTTTGAGTAATTTTTGTTTGAGCACCTCCCACCTATCTACAATACCCTGCCCGGGCTCCTCAACCATCTTCCAAACCCTCAATCATCATGTCTTCCCATATTTTTCTTTGAGAATTCTCCAAAGAACCTCATCAAAGCCTTGGATAGTTCACAACTTGTAGTCTCTTCAATATTCGCCATACATTTTCTATGGAAAAATAAATTCCGCCATTTTGAATTTTTTTTCTATGCATCGAGTAGATCTTCTGATCCTGATCATCTTTTGCGAAGAAACCACTTTTCCATCTTTTATACCCTCCGAGTTGGACGCCGACGAAATTTGTATAGCGGCCATCTTTTTTTCGCCATTTTGAATTTTTTTTCAACTCATTGCCAATTGGATGACGTTTCAAGTGACATTTGGTCGAGCACCCCCCACCTATCTTCAATAGCTTAAGCATGCCATTCCCTCGTCTCTGAAATCTTCAATCATCAGCTCTCTCCATATTTTTCCTCTTAATGAATTTTTATCCTCTATACGACACCATTATTGAAAAAAAAAAATTTCATACAAAATTGTTCAGGAGAGGCGATGAATGAGTCAGTGAATCAGAACGAACAGCTATATATATATTAATATAAAAAGCGGCTAGCCGCACCGCTACCGCAACCGCGAATGCGTATGAGGGCTAAGAGAAATTATACCCCACCCCCTCCTAGGAGTGACTCCCCAGGACGATGACATGCTCGACATATGTCAATAGTGCCATAATCTATAATATAATAAAACTGTAAGCCCTCATACGCATTAGCGGTTGCGGTAGCGGTGCGGCTAGCCGCTTTTTATATTTTTATATGCAACCGCTCATTTTGTACGCACTAAGCGCTCGTACGCATTAGCGGTTGCGGTAGCGGTTGCATATAAAAATATAACCGCACCGCTACCGCAACCGCTAATGCGTATGAGGGCTAACAGATCCAATTCTGTACATTGAAGATATTTTGAAAATTTTTATTGGATGGCACTCTATAATCGATACTGAAGCCAAAACTGCAATTTTTTTCATTTTTGTCTGTCTGTCTGTCTGTCTGTACCATGGCCGCGCATCACGTCGAAACTACTGAATAGATTCGAATGAAACTTGGTACGATTTGAGTTTATACTCCAAGGTAGGACATAGAATACTTTTTATCCCGAAATTCAGCACGGTTCTCTTGGGAGAGGGGAAGAAAGTTAAAACGTGTATTTAGCTGTAATTCATTAACGCGTAGTTCGATTTAACTCATTCTTTTTTTGTTAGAAAGGTAGTACTTTAAGTATTATCCCGTAAATATTTCAAGGTCATAAGTTTTTTAGTTCAGAAATGACAGGCATTTATTGGGTTCAAATAACTTGGGACCAGGATCTTTGAACGTACGGCTTATTTTAAAATGGTGTGCGTTTAAATTTATGTTTGTCGATCTGTCTATTTGTTCCAGCTAATTTCCGAAACGGCTGGATCGATTTTGATGGAACTTTCTGGTGATGTTATAAGGAATAACTTAGGCTACATTTAGTTTAGATACAAAAAAGGATTATGGGATCCAATCCGATCCTATATAAAAGCCTATATCCACTCGGACGAAGTCGCGGGGATCAGCTAGTGAAGAATATGACGCTATGAGAACTACTCTGCCTCATTATTTATACACAAAGCAAACGTTGGTTCCAGTAAATTATTATTTAGCGAATGTAAAAAAACGACTGTCGTTCGACATCGCTCCTACATCGGTAAGATACCGCAACTGTATCCGAGGCAAGGAAGAGGCGGTAGATACTTGTCTTGTACATTATTAGTTTTTCAAACGTTATTAGTTTTTCAAACGTTACATAATAATATAGATCTTTCTCTTCTTATCGACATTTTTGCTACTAGGTATAACTATAGTTGGGGAGCCCAAGAGGGGATTTTTGGATTTACTCGAACGCGTCAGATTAACATAAGGGAGGCATCTTGAATCCTGCTGAGTATCTTCTACCATATAATATAAGCCCTTTATATAGAGCCGCGCGAAAAAAAACAATGATCTAAAAAACAGAAACGTCAGATTAAGGTATGGTAGGTTAATTACGAGCTAATGAAAGTATATGTAGAAAATCAGACTATTTGAACGTACGTACGAGAGTGGGGAGTAACATATAACGTACGAGAGTGGGGGTGTTACAAAGCTGCAAAAAAACGTCATCTTGACTTATAGAATCTCGAGAGCGGTTGAATTTTTCTTCTGTTTTGAAGGAAATGATACAAAAATAACCAAAAAATATAATTAGCCGTTTTCTGCAAGCCGAAGTAATAAAATGAACGAAGTATGAAGAAGCCAGACGATTAATCGTCTGGCTTCTTCATACTTCGTTCAATTGCCCCATCACTGAAAGGGGAAATTTCCTATCAACTAATCTACAAAATCTAATAGGTCCCGATGACGCGACGGTCGAATAAATCCACATTTAGCATCATCGGCTCCCCTACCACTACTGGAGCGCTGCAAAAAGTCGCTGTGGCCAAACGCCCTGATGGTATAATTTGATGTCATGTTTTATTACTTACACTTATGTTTTATCCATGCTTTATCTGGCGGCCGTGGCCGAATTAAGGCAACGATACGCAGAGAGATACGCACAGATAAAAGAGAACTCAGTAAAATATTTGTTGGGTGTGAATATTATCAGTGACTTCCTGTTGCATTTTTTGGAAGTAATCAATCTTTGTCGTGTTAACCGATAGACGTCCACAGCTGGACAGTGGACATACAGACTGTTGTCCCTTGCCGCCATGTTGGCACCATTGCTTAGGACCCTACCATTACCAGCACGGTGCTCGGAGGAAGTATCTCCATTCGCCACAAAACACGATCTCGTAGTCGGCGGCTGTCAGCGACTCGCTCGAGATGGTCCATCTCGGTCATATTCTGATTTGATCCTGCAAAGATATTCTGAGCACAGCTTACGACGACGTAAGAACGCGCTTTTTTCGATCGGTAGGTACTTGTTTACAGTAGTTGGGTTTTCCCATGACTCTATAATCTTAAGTAACAGGAAAGATTGAAGAAACATTAAGTATTATTATTTATTATTACTCATTGATTGACAATTGAATTTCTGCTTCGTCATTCTAGATTATTTCCGAATTTTAATTTCATTACTGGATCTAGGGTGGGACAAGCGCCCTCTCTACCGGGCTATTATAAAGTCAACTACCTACAATCGATCATTGCTCCAGCGCCAGCTATATGTTATCAGACGCAACGGATATCTCGTATATTGCAACATCCACAAGAGATAGCCGCAAAGTGGACTAACCGGCAAATTAGGCGAACGACGCATTGCCATTCGTCAAGATTGCTAAAACGAGGGGCTAAAGCGGGTCCTACCATGGTCCTACCTCACTCCTGACGATGATATAATATAATACTTTACGATGACAACACTTTCTAGAAAGCTCGTTCGTCGAGGGTCAAAATACTGCTCTACGCGGCAACGATACTCGTAGCAGCGATCATTGCTCGACGCGCGAAGCGAATAGCGATTCGCATCGAGAATGTAGGAACGTGATCAACAGACAAGTAATTTAACAAGTATTGAATCGCTCAGCGCTACTTAAGTAGGTAGAGTACAGTAGCTGATGTATTCTTATCACTTCCACGTGAATGTAGGATACCAAAAAAATAAAGCAATTATTCATCGCGAATCTGCGATTTTTGATAAGAGACCGTGTTAACTATACGGGAATGCAGCTACTGACGAAGTGTGTAGTCTATCTATACTCGCTAATATCAACTCAGTGGTGAAGTTAGTCACACAAGGAGGCTCGCCGCGAGCTGTAGTCTCGAACCGATTGTGTCGATTGCGTCACGTAATACGAGTGTTAATGTGATGTGGGTTTCGAACGGTGTGGTTCCCGCGGGAGGGCGGCGCGCCGAGCCCGCCCACGACGCGGCCGTGGCCGTGGCCGTGGTGCCCGAGGGCGCGACAGCGGCGCTGCCCCAGCCGCACATAGAGACCCTCAACGTTACCAAGTCGAGTAAAGTCCACGTCGGTACAAAAGTCGTCTCGATCACGCAGAATGTCCACAACAAAGAAATGCTTAAAGGTAAACCGCAGGCGCGAGCCTTTGTCCTGTTGTAAAGCGTCGACCCCGATGCCGAAACCTACAGTTTTCTGACCACTGATCAATCGAGGACCGGAAAATGATTATGTCTATATACTATATCTCGTTCGTCTTGTTTTTCGTGTGATAAAACTAATAAGTATGCGAGACCCTCGGTGTGTTCGGATACCAGCCGTAGATTACAATGAACGCGGAAAGTATAAGAGCGAGGCTACACGACGCGACGTGTGACCCGTGCGTCCTACACCCTACTGTGCGTCCTACATCCTACGTCCTCCTGTTCGTGCGTCCTACATTATACTGTGCGTGCGTCCTACACTCTACTGTGCGTCCTACACCCTACTGTGCGTCCTACATCCTACGTCCTCCTGTTCGTGCGTCCTACATTATACTGTGCGTGCGTCCTACACTCTACTGTGCGTCCTACACCCTACTGTGCGTCCTACATCCTACGTCCTCCTGTTCGTGCGTCCTACATTATACTGTGCGTGCGTCCTACACTCTACTGTGCATCCTACACCCTACTGTGCGTCCTACATCCTACGTCCTCCTGTTCGTGCGTCCTACATTATACTGTGCGTGCGTCCTACACTCTACTGTGCGTCCTACACCCTACTGTGCGTCCTACATCCTACGTCCTCCTGTTCGTGCGTCCTACATTATACTGTGCGTGCGTCCTACACCCTACTGTGCGTCCTACATCCTACGTCCTCCTGTTCGTGCGTCCTACATTATACTGTGCGTGCGTCCTACACTCTACTGTGCGTCCTACACCCTACTGTGCGTCCTACATCCTACGTCCTCCTGTTCGTGCGTCCTACATCCTACTGTGCGTGCGCCCTACATCCTACGTCCTATTGTGCGTGCATCCTACGCCCTACTCTGCGTGCGTTCTACATCCCTTGTAATATGCGACGCCGCGCCGCAACGCATGTGTCTGCATACAATCTGACAACGTGATGGCAATTTTATTTAAATAGTTGTTTGGACAGACAGCGGTTTTTTTTAATTGTAATATGCAATCCTCCTATTAGTCCTACTCAACTAATACACTTACAAGTGAAACAGTCCATTTTGGTTTTAATTTAGTCACAGCTACTTTAAAGAATAAGAAGAGAGCGGCGTAACGATGCCAACAACTAGGATGTGTAGACAACAATTAGGATGGCTATGTAAACCGTGCAAAGTGGCAGGCACTTAGCAGGAAAGCGAACGTTGCGTTGTGCGGAAGTCAGGGTAGACGTTAAAAAGAAGATTAGAAGTTAATAAAGCGTACTAGGAGTTTGGAGCGATATTTAGGAATATTTCATAATATACGAGTATATGTATGACATTATAGGTATTATGATTTGTGTTCACTGCATGCATTTAACTATATGCTGGCGATGTAGCTTGCGTTAAAATAACAAGAGATAGTATAACATAGGTGTTATAATAACGTACTTATTCATTGGTTTACAACACTGCACACTGTGATAAAAATGTTTTACAGAGCAAAGCGCACTGCGAATGGACAGATAAATGTCATGTAGTAACACATACGTATATATGTACATATCTACAAATACATATATAGTATAGTATGAAGCTGTTTACATACGATAAGCGTGCAATGCAAACATAGTATATATTTTATAGTGATCTAACCACTCAAGTGTGTAAATAATTAATTCTTTGAAACCTTATATATTTTTCGACGTTATATCTGTGATTATTTATACATTATGTTACATAATATTATAGAAAATCCATTGGAATATTAAAAAAGTAGGTAATACTTATAATAATGTGTGGTACGTACGATGTATACTCTGATTTCTAATTCCGTGGAATTCTGACAGCTGTCATTGTCATTTAGTTATTTGTATGGAGAATAGGGTTAACATCTACGAAGTACGATTTTACCCCAAACTACTGTAATAATTCCCTGTCATCATAAAAAGCCATATGCCGCGTAATAATATTACTCGTTTCGCCCTAAAATAGAAAACACCAAGAGTGGAAACTAGAAAGTACACACTAATAGCAATAGAAAACAAAAGAAGTACATTGAAAAAATTTATTCAAAAATGGAAGTCGAATGACATTATCACCATGAAGTGTCTGTCAGGCATTTGTCATATCTACATGCGGTCAGTTGATTTTTATTTACATAAGTTTTGAATTTTTTATATTTTTTGTGAGAATTGTTTTATCTCTGGTAACATTACGAAACGTCAGAATTTCACAGAATTAGAAGTCAGAGTATAATCGTTATTAACTGATATAGTTATCTAGGTAGGTAGTTAGGTACCTACATATATTTTATGTTTGACCTCTAACAAAAATAACAAATAGGTATTACTTATATGTATTGTAGGTAGGTATAGTAATGTTATGAGAGATATGTTGCATCGGTGCAGGTTTTACACATCCAAATTAGTGTATACTTATAATACATATGCATAATACATAGTATATAGTATATGTATTATTGTAAACATTTTCCTTATTTAGTGACGCGGACGCGGACGCCCGGACTGCTAAAGATTCACACAGCATATTGTTCACTTCGACATCTAGCTGGCAGACCATAATATTTCTCTATTTATTATGTTTCCTCATAAACTGCTCACAAAATAACACACTGGAGATTATCTATATAGTTAATATTAAAGTATAGGTTTAAATGTAAATCCGGGTAAGTAAATAAGTATAGTATTAATAGGTATATTTTTATAGGTAATGATATAATTTTGATTTACTTTTGCATCGAGAGTATTGAGGAGGCCCTGGGCCATGGAGCTTCTTCAAGTCTTAAGGCTGTTTTACACTTACCGATTTTTCTGAGTTACCTACTGCCCTCTTTATTACCACACCAAGGACAAGCAAAACGTTATTTATGCTTGTTAAATATGCATATATTTATGTCTATTGTGATTATTTTTGCTTATCAGAATGCCTAATAATTTGTATGCGATTGACTGTTTTGATATCGACTTTTATTTATTATGCCACGCCATTTTTTTGTTATTTATTATTGTTGTTTTTAATTCATAAAGTAGTTTGTAAGCTGCGACTAAAACGTGACTAAAACAACATTTACAACTAAAACGAACATTTTTTGGGTTTTCTTTCGCGGTTTGTTGCGATGTCTCGCTCGGAAATTAAATATTTCTTACACCCAAAATATTATGTTCTTCATAATTGCGTACAGAATCCTAAAAAAGTGAGGCTTGATTCACACTTGACCGATTTTTCTTTTTATACATACTATAGATAAATTGTAGGTGATACAAAAAGAAAAAAAAAAGAAAATATAATTACCGGTTCCACCGAGTACAGTCCATTTGAACTCGGATCTCTGGATTCAAAGTCCAATGTGCTAACCATTAAACCATGGAACCGATGTGAATGTCAGTTAAATTTACTGGGCCGGTTGGGTGTTTTGACACGTAGGTTAATAAGGGTAGAAACCCTACGCTAACAATCTGCCGGCAGAAAATATAAGCCTGTTTGATATAGATGACTTTGCTAGACCCATTTTCTAAATATCGGGACGTAAATGAACTAAAAGCAGGATGGGTCATGGGGATGACAAAATCAGGACGTATAGAAATGCATTTAAGTATGATTACAATAATTATTGTGATAGTATTATTTTGTATGTAGTCTAGATTTTAACAAGCTAAAAGAAAAAATAAACTGACCCCAATATAGCGAAATAAGTCAGGTCGTCACACGTATTAAATAGCCCATTTTAATCTTGAAAACTACTGAACCAATTTTAATTAAACTTGCCCTGTTCCCTAAGTTGAAGTAAATGCAAAGGAACAAGTGTAAATTGAAAATTTAAAAACCCCCGACATTCGCCATTTAGTGGCGGCGGCCATCTTGAATTTGCAATAGTGCTATTCTACTAGTCAAGCCCTTTCATTTGATACCCATATCAAGGGAGTTGTGAAAAAATATATCATCCGCCATTTTGTAGCGGCGGTCATCTTGGACCGATTTTCATCAAACATAGCTAAGAACACTCTCGACTAATTTACCTTTCAAACAAAAAAAACCGCACTCAAATCGGTCCACCCGTTTGAGCGCCACAGGGGAACAGACAGACACACACACACACACACACACACACACACACACACACACACACACACACACACACACACAGACACGTCAAACTTATAACACCCCGTCGTTTTTGCGTCGGGGGTTAATAAAAAAGAATGGTCACAATCCGATCAATAAGTAGTTTTGGAGAAATGCTTGGACAAACATACGTATACTTACAAACATACAAACACCTCAATATGTATAATTCTTCTGTACGTGTGTTTACCTAACTCCTCCTAAACGGCTGGACCGATTTGGATGAAATTTTTTCAATGGGTTCTTGGATTGTTTGTAAACGCAATTGAAGCCGCTGGGTGGCACTGATGTCGGTATGTCACCAGGCAGGACGACGTTTGTCAGGTCCGCTAGTGTAAATCTAAAAGGACAAACAGATAGACGGACATATAAAAGTGAACAAACAGCAGCTGGTTTCTAGAAACTTGACATTTTGTATGGAGGATTTTAAGATATTTTAATTTGATTTACCCTATCGTAGAACTCTTCTCAACGGGGATTAGCCACCTAGGTAGTAGGTACCTAGCACTTAGCAGATGCAGGTAAAGGCGAAAACGAGCGAGTTTCGTATCCCATTCCCAAAAGAAAGTCTTTAACCTTAAACTTGTCTGAAGACTTGGTTGTTAGCGTCGAGTTCCACCGGCCGCGACATCCAAAATCTGAATATGGGTGCATGACCAAGTAGGTATTAATTCCGCCATTAGATAGAAAATGAGTAATTGAGTTAGCTCGATTAGTTTAGGCACTAGGTACGTGAGATATACACCTACTTATAACCGTTGTTATTGTCATTGTTACTCAGTGTGGTTTTATTCATTCGGCCCTAGTATTTCTCCATTCAGTCAAAAATTCTTAATTCCAAAAAATTCCGCGACACAATCTAATGGTCTAAGATCCCGCTATACAACGACCTTCATCGAGATGTTTATGAAACCTATTTTATATTTAATTTAACATGTCAATAAATATATTGCATATGGGTTGCCTAACAAATTTCAGTCCAGGATATGATTACTTAATTAATAAATAAAAAATATTTTTTTTTTTAACATTTCACCGGTTTGATTATTAGACAAATTCTATACCAATCGAAAGTATGATGCCCATAGAATATGCAAACGTTAGGTTGGTTATTCTTTTTCCGATCACAACTCTCGGGTAGCCAGGTGTAAACAGGTAAATCGATACTAGCATTTTGCACCGGTCTGATTATTGAATTAAAATTAAATGAAAATAAAGATGATTTCATTATGAATTTGTCTAATAATCAAACCAGTGAAATGTTTAAAAAACATTTTTTTTTTTTCAATTATTAATTAATCATATCCTGGACTGGAATTTGTTAGGCAACCCATATGCAATATTATATATTTATTGACGTATTAAATTAAATATAAAATACGTTTAATCAAATAAGCATCTCGGTGAAGGTCGTTGTATGGCGGGATCCTATACTATAAGTACTTTACGAGACGGCAGTAGTTGATTGATGTGTCATAAGAGATGTCTTGGTTTATCATAAGTTTGTCTTCAAGAAATAAATTATTGCTTTATCAATGATAAAATTAATTGTTGTTGTGTCAAAACATGAAGAATTTTGTGGATGGTCCTGATATAGGACTGATCACCACCTTGATAAGACAGGCCTCCCCTCTATAAGTACTCTACAGTACATACAGTAGTCACGAGAGAATTAATCTTCTTTGAGGTGGTTAAAACAACCATCTTATCATTCAGTGCACACCAATAAGTTGCATCGATGTGCGCAGGAATATTTCATAGCAGACGACCATTTTTACTGTCGTTTTTGTTAAAAATTATTCTTGTACGATCATTTTAGTGTTTTAACAATAATTGATCTATAGTAAAACATGGTTTCTTTACCAAATAAATTGGTATTTTCCTTGTTTCAGGCCGTTTCCTAGGCCTCGAACTGGTGTCGTCGAAACACGCGCGCCGGCTGCGCTGCAGCGTGGCCGTGTTCGTGTGCTGGGCGTTCCTCGTCGCCTCCGCGCTCGTCCTCTACCTCGTCTACGTCGCTCTGCCCAAACAAACACGACTAGATATAGGTGAATACACTAACACTTCCTGCCTGGCTTTTGTTTCCTTTTTATTACATTACTTTACTAGAATAGCTGCTTCACATAATAATAGGACAATATACAAGTTACGTATTAGCCCATTCCAATATTATTGTAGTATCGATTTGAAATTTTGAAAGCTATGCAATGCAAATAGGTAGACGATACCATAGTAGTTATGCTCTTATCAAAAACTAACAATAAGTCTAATAGGTAATTCTCGCAGTGTGTCCTAACTCATCTTTTCTAACTTTCAACGTTTATTTCTCACTTTTTAGTGTGCTAGTTTTTCTTAGTGTTTCCATTGAAATTGGTTATTGATTTTGTGACCATTTTTAATTTTGCGTTTCTCCTTATCAGATCAAATTTTACATAAGTAATTATCCACACCATAATTATCTTCTTCATTAAAATCATATGACTATGGTAAAGATGATAAAAAGATATGACTATATGTGACTATGGAGTTTGAATTGAATCGTTTTATTGTACTTATCGAGTACTAAATATTTCTTAGAGAGGCATAAAAGCTCGTCTTTAAAAAAGTTATTTATGTAAGTAATGTTAATGCCTTAATTATTTTTGTCGATACGGTGACTGAAAGCGCTAGGCAGAAAACATATTCCTTATGATAAATTATTTTGTCCAAGGTTTAAATGAGACTTGGTACCTGCGCCGCGACCAGTGGCAAGCGATGCCCTCGTACGGGGAAGACTTCCTGAAGCTGCCGCTCCGCTACGTCATCATCGGCCACTCCGCCGCCAACTACTGCAACCAACGGTACAGATGCGTGGACCAAATGATGATCGTCCAAAACGATCATTTGCGACGGGGTTTCAGAGATATCGGCCCCAACTTTCTGGTCGGCGGCAACGGATACGTGTTCGAAGGGAGAGGTGCCAATGTGTTCGGGGCTATGGTCACGGCGTGGAACAGAAGGAGCATATCGATCATGTTTTTGGGGAACTACGTGTTCGACAGGCCCGACGAGGCGCAGTTCAACCACACGAGCATTCTGCTGGACGCGTTGGTGACCGACGGAGTGTTGCAGCCCGACTACGTGCTGTACGCGCAGTGCCAGTTGCTGCCGCTCACAGTCAGTCCTGGGCCTCATTTGGTCGCTGGACTGAAGCACTTTACCCACTGGGACGACTCTGGAGTGGAAGGTTGTATAAGTGGGTGATGAACGCGTGTCCTGTTCGAACTCTCAGCATATCCTGTTAATCTCGTTAATTTTTCGGCGTACTGTACGCGTCCGGGATATTTTGTGATATACCTATATATGTAGTTGTAATACTGTGCCATGTAGACACATGTGGATGTTAAGTTGAAGATTTTATAAAAGAGTGTTAAAGCTATTTGAATTGATAATTGTGTACGTAGCTGCAGCTACAGCTTTTCAATTTTCAATGCATTTCGAATCTATTATTAATCATGTTAAGTATAATTGTAAACTTTAATTACCTACTTGTAAAAACATTAATTAGGTACTTGTAAATAAGGAAAATTATGAATTAATCTTAAATGGTAGGTACTTTTTCCTATATCGACTCTTTTCATAAGAGTCAAGTCTTAGGTATAGGAGGATCTGGGAGACTACGTATTATCCCAAAAAAAGGCCCCCTCCATTTCATCAATGTGTTTAATGAAAAAGGGGCAATGAGCGACGCGAAGCAAAGACAAAAAGAAAGAAAATTATCTAGATATTATAAGAAGTGCCTTGTTACAATAATTTCAGAAATCAGTTTCAAAGTTCGCTTCCTGAATTATTTTATTTTAATTTTATTGTAAACGTCACGTGTATCTTATCTTTTTTCTGAATTATACATATGCAATAAGCAGTCTCGATAAGGCCAAGGGCAAATGTAGCGAAAGTTCGCGAGTGAGAATTCTTACAACAGCCTAGTCAAATTAGTTAATGTAGAATTTAGAACATTGGTAGGATTGTTAAAATTAAAAACACTATTGTAAATGAAATGTGAAAAGTCCTCATCGATCCGACACTTACTTACTTACTACCTACGGACGATATTTTTACTTGTAATATTACTTACCTATACATAATATTATGACGATTACAACTCTCAACTTTTTGGATCGTTATATCTCAAAAACGATGGCTCTTAGGAAAAAAGTATTCAGACATTTTTTATAGATAATTAATTATCTGATCTATAACTATTGTCTGGGCTAATTTTATGATAAAACTTACCATTTTTCTGAAAGTCGCGAAAATCCCGTTTTTGTAACCTTTGACCCCGAGTCAATTTTTTTTTCAGGTGTCGGATCGATGAGTACTTTTCACATTACATTTATAATAGTATTTTGAACAATCATACCATTTTTTTGCCAAGTGTGAATATACTGTGTGTGACCAGGAGTATATTTTTTTCAAGTGTCGGACCGATGATGACTTTTCACATTTTATTTATAATTGTGTTTTGAACAATCCTACCAATTTTCAGCCAAGTGTGAATTTTTGTAACCTCACCTCTATTAATTCTAATTTGACCGGGCTACAATGTGATATTGAAACATTAGGGAACGCCATATCTGCAAGAAAAAATGCCGAAGAAAAATAAAATCCCGCGCGCCTTTTTTGCTCGCGAAATGTCTATACATTGTGTTTGTTCCTGTACATATGGAATTCTGGAAAACTTAAGTTTTATATATACCTAGCTGATCGCATACTGACGCAGGTCTTGCGAGTCACATCATGGTATGCGATCACCTTAAGAAAAAATTAAATGTTACAATTTACAAACTAAGTAGAAACTTTTTATTTAAAATAATAATAATAATAGATCGGTATAATTAAGTAATAGTGAAAAATTGTGAATATTAGTTAAGCCCTTATTTTGTATGTCAGATTAATTCTCAATTTCAGTATAATATTAAGTAAGTATTATTTAATACATTATTATTTTTATGTACACTTTTGTTTCAAATTTCCTCCTAATAATATATACCTTCAATCCTATATTATGCATTACCTATACACATATACTAGTAGGGCGCGTGGGTGCGCGGCCCGCAAACGGACCGCGAGGTTTCGCTTTCGGGTATTTTGGTTTGAGCAGCCTCCACTTATCTCTCCCATATTCCTAATCCTCGATCATTATCACTCTCCATATTTTTTCTTCGAATCATTCTGCTCATCAAGTAGACCTTCAGGTCTTGATAATCTTTTGCTAAGAAACCACTCTTCCATCTTTTATACTTGGTGAGATAGACACCGATGTTTGTATGGCCGCCATCTTGAATCCGCCATTTTGGACTTTTTTTCAGCTCACTGCCAATTGGATGATGTTTCGAGTAATTTTTGTTTGAGCACCTCCCTCGTATCTTCAATACCCTGCCCGGGCTCCTCAACCAACTTCCAAACCCTCAATCATCATGTCTTCCCATATTTTTCTTTGAGAGTTCTCCAGAAAAACGCATTAAAGCCTTGAATAGTTCACAGCTTGTAGTCTCTTCAACATTCGCCATACATTTTCTATGGAAAAATAAATTTCGCCATTTTGAATTTTTTTTCAATTCATCAAGTAGACCTTTGGATTCTCATTATCTTTTGCGAAGAAACCACTCTTCCATCTTTTATACCCTCCGAGATGGAGACCGACGAAATTTGTATGGCGGCCATCTTTTTTTCGCCATTTTGAATTTTTTTTCAGCTCACTGCCAATTGGATGACGTTTCGAGTGACATTTGCTCGAGCACCCCCCACCTATCTTCAATACCTTAAGCGTGCCCGTCGCTCATCTCTGAAATCCTCAATCATCAGCTCTCTCCATATTTTTCCTCTTAATGAATTTTTGTCCTATTTACGACACCATTATTGAAAAAAAAAATTTTCATACAAAATTGTTCAGGAGAGGTGATCAATCAGTCAGTCAGTCAGTCAGTCAGTGAATGAATCAGCACGAGCAGCTATATATATATTAACTAGTAGGTCGCGTGGCTGCGCGGCCCGCTAAAGCGGACCGCGGGGTTTCGAGTATTGTTTTTGTTTGAGCAGCCTCCACATATCTTTAATACCCTGGCCGTGTTCCTCACCTATCTTTAAAATCTTCAATCATCAGCTTTTTCCATATTTTTCCTCCGCATCAATTTTTGTCTTCTATACGAAACCATCAATGAAAAAAAATTTTTTTGTGTAAAAAAATAAATTCTGACATCTTGTTTTTTTCTGTTCATCAAGTAGATCTAAAGGTCTTGATCATCTTTTGTCAAAAAACCACTCTTCGATCTTTTAGACTTGGTGAGATCTACACCGACGAAATTTGTATAACCGCCATCTTGAATCCGCCATTTTGATGTTTTCTTCAGCTCAGTGCCAATTGGATGAGGTTCTGAGTATTTTTTGTTTGAGCAGCCTCCATCCATCTACAATACCCTGCCCGGACTCCTCAACCATCTTCCGAACCCTCAATCATCATGTCTTTCCATATTTTTCTTTGAGACATCCCCAAAGAACCGAATCAAAGCCTTGCATAGTTCACAACATTCGCCGTACATTTTCTATGGAAAAATAAATTCCGCCATTTTGATTTTTTTTTCTATTCATCGAGTAGACCTTCGGATCCTGATCATCTTCTGCGAAGAAACCACTCTTCCATCTTTTATATCCTTCGAGATGGACACTGACGAAATTTGTATGGCGGCCATCTTTTTTTCGCCATTTTGAATTTTTTTTCAGCTCACTGCCAATTGGATGACGTTTCGAGTGACATTTGCTCGAGCACCCCCCACCTATCTTCAATACCTTAAGCGTGCCCGTTGCTCGTCTCTGAAATCCTCAATCATCAGCTCTCTCCATATTTTTCCTCTTAATGAATTTTTGTCCTATTTACGACACCATTATTGAAAAAAAAAATTTTCATACAAAATTGTTCAGGAGAGGTGATCAATCAGTCAGTCAGTCAGTCAGTCAGTGAATGAATCAGCACGAGCAGCTATATATATATTAACTAGTAGGTCGCGTGGCTGCGCGGCCCGCTAAAGCGGACCGCGGGGTTTCGAGTATTGTTTTTGTTTGAGCAGCCTCCACATATCTTTAATACCCTGGCCGTGTTCCTCACCTATCTTTAAAATCTTCAATCATCAGCTTTTTCCATATTTTTCCTCCGCATACATTTTTTTCTTCTATACGAAACCATTAATGAATATATATTTTTTTTTGTGTGAAAATATAATTCCGCACTCTTGATTTTTTTTCTGTTCATCAAGTATATCTTTATTTCTTGATCATATTTTTCAAAGAAACTACTCTTCCATCTTTTATACTTGGTGAGATAGACACCGACGAAATTTTTATAGCCGCCATCTTGAATCCGCCATTTTGGTATTTTTTTTTGATCACTGCCAGTTGGATGAGGTTTCGAGTACTTTTAGATTGAGCACCTCTCACCTATCTTCATAAATTCCAAAACATAAATTCCGCCATCTTTTCTTTTTCTGTTCATCTAGTTGATTTTTGGTTTTTGGTCATATTTTTCAAATAAACCACTCTTCCATCTTTTATACTTGGTGAGATAGACACCAACGAAATTTGTATAGCCGCCATCTTGAATCCGCCATTTTGGATTTTTTTCACCTTAGTGCCAATTGGATGAGGTTCTGAGTATTTTTTGTTTGAGCAGCCCCCATCTATCTACAATACTCTACCCGGGCTCATTAACCATCTTCCAAACCCTCAATCATCATGTCTTCCCATATTTTTCTTTGAGATTTCTCCAAAGAACCGCATCAACCGCCTTGCATAGTTCACAACTTCTCTCTCTCAATATTCGCCATACATTTTCTATGGAAAAATAAATTCCGCCATTTTGATTTTTTTTTCTATTCATCGAGTAGACCTTCGGATCCTGATCATCTTCTGCGAAGAAACTACTCTTCCATCTTTTATATCCTTCGAGATGGACACTGACGAAATTTGTATGGCGGCCATCTTTTTTTCGCCATTTTGAATTTTTTTTCAGCTCACTGCCAATTGGATGACGTTTCGAGTGACATTTGCTCGAGCACCCCCCACCTATCTTCAGTACCTTAAGCGTGCCCGTCGCTCGTCTCTGAAATCCTCAATCATCAGCTCTCTCCATATTTTTCCTCTTAATGAATTTTTGTCCTCTCTACGACACCATTATTGAAAAAAAAAATTTTCATACAAAATTGTTCAGGAGAGGTGATCAATCAGTCAGTCAGTCAGTCAGTCAGTGAATGAATCAGCACGAGCAGCTATATATATATTAATACCCTCTTATTGCTAATTTACAACTCAGACGAATTTAACTTTGTACCTCGATGCAGAATAAATAGTACCTATTGCAGAATAAATACTACCTACCTATTATGTAGATAATAAATATCTATTATATTGTAGATAATAATATCATTTATTCACTAAAATTATATTATAGAATATAAAATATCTCAATCTCACAAATAAATAAAATTGAAGTGTCTGTCTGTGATTTCTATTTTTATTTTGTTCTGTGATATGAATAACTGCCTCTCTTCTAGCTCAAGGCTCATAATATGAGTCTGACGGCAGAAGTCAGAAGCGATTAGTAAGGTTCCTTCATTTTTACGGCCTAACCGCTGTAACGATCTTGACTTTTGTCACTGAGATGACTGACTTTTATCCCAGGAAATCAAAGAGTTTCACACAATTATAAAAAACTTGATTCCAAGCAGAAGAGTTTGCGGACATCAGCTAGTTTAGAATAAGTCATTCAGTTATGTCTACTGCTGATGTTTGACGTCTACAGCATCAATTCCAGAGGCCACGGATGTGCACGGTTAATTCGACCGAGTTATAAATTCATTAAATAATTAATAGACCGACGTAGTTTAGTCATTGAAGGGTAAAGAAAAGGATAAGGAGGGGAAAAAGGATCAAAGTCATGCCATCTAGTTCATTACACCACGACGTATAAGAGTGGCAGCAGTAGAAGTAGTGTAGAAAACTTTATTGCAACATAACTCATTAACATAATATTATGTTAAGTACCTACTGTTTATTTGTTAAGAACAATATGATATACCTACATTAGTAGTTTATGAAACGGTTGCATAATAGAGGTTATTAAAACACGAGTGTTAGTTTAAAAAACGAGCCGCAGGCGAGTTTTTTAATAGTATTACACGAGTGTTTTAATAACTAATTATGTAGAGTTTCATACACTACTTTATCTAAGCTCATCCATAGGTATCTTACGTATAAAAGAAAAGACTAAGAAATTAACAAAATTATTTATTATAATAAGTATTCATGTTTTGGATATTGCAATTTATAAATGTACTCAATTCTTCAGGGGAGAACGTTTTTGCATTTTTTCCCTTAAAGCCCTGCGATTTTCTTTTTAAAACAGCAATCAGTCTTGTGTATTTAATAATATCGATTTGGTTGTAGATACTCAATATACTTTTGAGCATTGAGTATTTAGCCCATAAGGACAAAGACTTAAATTTATTTGATAATTCTTGGAAATATGCTAGCATTACATTTTCTGAAAATGAAGTGGTTTTTTTCAAAATTTTCCAACTCATAAAATCTTGGTAACATTTATCGTAAATATTCTTTGATTTTGCTGGCAAAAGATTATTTGTCATTCCCGATGCTATTTCCAGAATGTCTGGTGGAGTTAAATTCTCTTCAGTATCACTGCTAGACATTTTTCCGCGCAACAAAAATCACTTGCAAAATTTTGAGTTACAAAAACTGAATAGTAAATAAATAATAAATTAAAAATTTAAATAATAGGCGCCAAAATTCAATTGTCAATTTCGAATGTGCGGTGCGTGCAGTGCGTCTATGGTCAATTATGGTAGCACTACACTCTGTCCTCTGGCCGCATCTTGCTACCGCCACACTTTCGCAGTAGTAGTAATAGGGTAACTTTGATAGCGGGATAATCATTGTAAGTAACAAAATTAAACTAACTATTGTACCTATTTCTTTTAAAATGTTTCTTTTGTTTAATTTATGTTTTTTTGGTGTACAATAAAGTATTAAATAATAATAATAATAATAAACACCCGGCATGGCTCAAAAATACCAGAACCCAGTGCCTGTACTATAATGTAGAAAAAATTATTTTTTAACATTGTTTTGCAATAATTTCCTAACAAAGTAGTGTTATAATGAACTTTTTTAATTTTTTTTTTAAATATTATAGATGTATGTGAATAAAGTAGTCCAATATATGACACATTTTGATTTCATATTCGGAATTTTATGATATGAGAGTAGATAAACATAATAATAATTGTAGTGAGCTGCAAGGGTGGCCTTATCACTAAAGTGATGTCTTACAAAAACCCGTGCGTATGAAGCTAAAAATACATTAAGTACCTACTAAATATGGGCAGAGGTTGATGCACAATAATACAATAATAATAAAATAAAGTACACTTTCATACTTAGTACTACGGACTACCACATCATTTTACACATATACATATAGATAGATACTGCATATAGTATATTATGTAAATATATAAATGCTGTGATAGCCTAGTGGTTAGGACAACCGACTTCTAATCGGAGGTCGTGGGTTCGATCCCGGGCACGCACCTCTAACTTTTCGGAGTTATGTGCGTTTTAAGTATTTAAATATCACTTGCTTTAACGGTGAAGGAAAACATCGTGAGGAAACCTGCATGCCTGAGAGTTCTCCATAACGTTCTCAAAGGTGTGTGAAGTCTGCTAATCCGCTTGGCCAGCGTGGTAGACTATGGCCAAAACCCTTCTCACTCTGAGAGGAGACCCGTGCTCTGTAGTGAGCCGGTAATGGGTTGATCATGATGATGATGATGATAAATCTATATAAATAAAAATATATGATTAATTTACATAGTAGGTACTTTGTACATAACTACATGATTTTTTTTGTAAGTAACCTATAAGATTGACTTGTACAAAAATATTCTAGCGAACCTAATGAAATAAACCGGCCAAGTGCGAGTCGGACCTCGCTCTTTTAGGGTTCCGTACATAATAATGAACAACATAATATTAAGGGTGTAAGAAATGTTTAATTTCCGAACTAGACATCGCAACAACCCGAGAAAGAAAAACCCAAAAAAATCTTCGTTTGTTTTAGTCACAGCTCTAATTTATGAATCGTTGTTTTTTATATTTTTTGTATAAATAAGTACAGTATAATTATGGTACATAATATACTGAAATTTCATATACATAACTGGTTAGTTTTTGAGATAGCCCCCGTCAAAAAAATGGTCTAAAACTGACAACTTTGATAGCCCCCCATTTCCTTATTTAAAAAAAAACATGTCGGTATTCGTAGTAACTCTACTCAATGAGTTCTACACAATGGTATCCCACAAGCTAAGGTAAGAAAGAAAAAGTCGTTCGTAGATCGGAGATCGGCATGGTGAGAGGGTCTGGTATTAAGAAAGGTGAAACGTTATATTTAAGATTAGGAGGAGAAAACCCGTTTTTGTGACCTTTGGCCCCGAGTAATTTTTTTTCCAGATGTCGGATCGATGAGGACTTTTCACATTTTATTTATATAATTGTGTTTTGAACAATCCTACCAATTTTCAGCCAGGTGTGAATTATTGTAACCTCACCCCTATTTTTAGACTAATTTAACCGGTCTAAAATGGTCATAAGTTGTGATGTCGATTCCAGAGCTGCCCTTGCCGCAGTACCTGCGGCACATCGTCAAGAGCAGCTCGCGCACCGAGCGGCTGTCGTGCGCCGCGGCGCTCGTCGCGCTCCTCGTCTGCATCTCTCTCATCGTCTACTTCACACTCAACAGCACCAAAGCGAGCGCCGGCGGAGACAGTCGTAAGTTCTAACTCGATCGTTGTGTCAAACAATATAACATTGCTACTGGGTAGGTGCACTTGCCGCAGTACCTGTGGCACATCGTCAAGAGCAGCTCGCGCACCGAGCGGCTGTCGTGCGCCGCGGCGCTCGTCGCGCTCCTCGTCTGCATCTCTCTCATCGTCTACTTCACACTCAACAGCACCAAAGCGAGCGCCGGCGGAGACAGTCGTAAGTTCTAACTCGATCGTTGTGTCAAACAATATAACATTGCTACTGGGTAGGTGCACTTGCCGCAGTACCTGTGGCACATCGTCAAGAGCAGCTCGCGCACCGAGCGGCTGTCGTGCGCCGCGGCGCTCGTCGCGCTCCTCGTCTGCATCTCTCTCATCGTCTACTTCACACTCAACAGCACCAAAGCGAGCGCCGGCGGAGACAGTCGTAAGTTCTAACTCGATCGTTGTGTCAAACAATATAACATTGCTACTGGGTAGGTGCACTTGCCGCAGTACCTGTGGCACATCGTCAAGAGCAGCTCGCGCACCGAGCGGCTGTCGTGCGCCGCGGCGCTCGTCGCGCTCCTCGTGTGCATCTCTCTCATCGTCTACTTCACACTCAACAGCACCAAAGCGAGCGCCGGCGGAGACAGTCGTAAGTTCTAACTCGATCGTTGTGTCAAACAATATAACATTGCTACTGGGTAGGTGCACTTGCCGCAGTACCTGTGGCACATCGTCAAGAGCAGCTCGCGCACCGAGCGGCTGTCGTGCGCCGCGGCGCTCGTCGCGCTCCTCGTGTGCATCTCTCTCATCGTCTACTTCACACTCAACAGCACCAAAGCGAGCGCCGGCGGAGACAGTCGTAAGTTCTAACTCGATCGTTGTGTCAAACAATATAACATTGCTACTGGGTAGGTGCACTTGCCGCAGTACCTGTGGCACATCGTCAAGAGCAGCTCGCGCACCGAGCGGCTGTCGTGCGCCGCGGCGCTCGTCGCGCTCCTCGTCTGCATCTCTCTCATCGTCTACTTCACACTCAACAGCACCAAAGCGAGCGCCGGCGGAGACAGTCGTAAGTTCTAACTCGATCGTTGTGTCAAACAATATAACATTGCTACTGGGTAGGTGCACTTGCCGCAGTACCTGTGGCACATCGTCAAGAGCAGCTCGCGCACCGAGCGGCTGTCGTGCGCCGCGGCGCTCGTCGCGCTCCTCGTGTGCATCTCTCTCATCGTCTACTTCACACTCAACAGCACCAAAGCGAGCGCCGGCGGAGACAGTCGTAAGTTCTAACTCGATCGTTGTGTCAAACAATATAACATTGCTACTGGGTAGGTGCACTTGCCGCAGTACCTGTGGCACATCGTCAAGAGCAGCTCGCGCACCGAGCGGCTGTCGTGCGCCGCGGCGCTCGTCGCGCTCCTCGTGTGCATCTCTCTCATCGTCTACTTCACACTCAACAGCACCAAAGCGAGCGCCGGCGGAGACAGTCGTAAGTTCTAACTCGATCGTTGTGTCAAACAATATAACATTGCTACTGGGTAGGTGCACTTGCCGCAGTACCTGTGGCACATCGTCAAGAGCAGCTCGCGCACCGAGCGGCTGTCGTGCGCCGCGGCGCTCGTCGCGCTCCTCGTCTGCATCTCTCTCATCGTCTACTTCACACTCAACAGCACCAAAGCGAGCGCCGGCGGAGACAGTCGTAAGTTCTAACTCGATCGTTGTGTCAAACAATATAACATTGCTACTGGGTAGGTGCACTTGCCGCAGTACCTGTGGCACATCGTCAAGAGCAGCTCGCGCACCGAGCGGCTGTCGTGCGCCGCGGCGCTCGTCGCGCTCCTCGTGTGCATCTCTCTCATCGTCTACTTCACACTCAACAGCACCAAAGCGAGCGCCGGCGGAGACAGTCGTAAGTTCTAACTCGATCGTTGTGTCAAACAATATAACATTGCTACTGGGTAGGTGCACTTGCCGCAGTACCTGTGGCACATCGTCAAGAGCAGCTCGCGCACCGAGCGGCTGTCGTGCGCCGCGGCGCTCGTCGCGCTCCTCGTGTGCATCTCTCTCATCGTCTACTTCACACTCAACAGCACCAAAGCGAGCGCCGGCGGAGACAGTCGTAAGTTCTAACTCGATCGTTGTGTCAAACAATATAACATTGCTACTGGGTAGGTGCACTTGCCGCAGTACCTGTGGCACATCGTCAAGAGCAGCTCGCGCACCGAGCGGCTGTCGTGCGCCGCGGCGCTCGTCGCGCTCCTCGTCTGCGTCTCTCTCATCGTCTACTTCACACTCAACAGCACCAAAGCGAGCGCCGGCGGAGACAGTCGTAAGTTCTAACTCGATCGTTGTGTCAAACAATATAACATTGCTACTGGGTAGGTGCACTTGCCGCAGTACCTGTGGCACATCGTCAAGAGCAGCTCGCGCACCGAGCGGCTGTCGTGCGCCGCGGCGCTCGTCGCGCTCCTCGTCTGCATCTCTCTCATCGTCTACTTCACACTCAACAGCACCAAAGCGAGCGCCGGCGGAGACAGTCGTAAGTTCTAACTCGATCGTTGTGTCAAACAATATAACATTGCTACTGGGTAGGTGCACTTGCCGCAGTACCTGTGGCACATCGTCAAGAGCAGCTCGCGCACCGAGCGGCTGTCGTGCGCCGCGGCGCTCGTCGCGCTCCTCGTCTGCATCTCTCTCATCGTCTACTTCACACTCAACAGCACCAAAGCGAGCGCCGGCGGAGACAGTCGTAAGTTCTAACTCGATCGTTGTGTCAAACAATATAACATTGCTACTGGGTAGGTGCACTTGCCGCAGTACCTGTGGCACATCGTCAAGAGCAGCTCGCGCACCGAGCGGCTGTCGTGCGCCGCGGCGCTCGTCGCGCTCCTCGTGTGCATCTCTCTCATCGTCTACTTCACACTCAACAGCACCAAAGCGAGCGCCGGCGGAGACAGTCGTAAGTTCTAACTCGATCGTTGTGTCAAACAATATAACATTGCTACTGGGTAGGTGCACTTGCCGCAGTACCTGTGGCACATCGTCAAGAGCAGCTCGCGCACCGAGCGGCTGTCGTGCGCCGCGGCGCTCGTCGCGCTCCTCGTCTGCATCTCTCTCATCGTCTACTTCACACTCAACAGCACCAAAGCGAGCGCCGGCGGAGACAGTCGTAAGTTCTAACTCGATCGTTGTGTCAAACAATATAACATTGCTACTGGGTAGGTGCACTTGCCGCAGTACCTGTGGCACATCGTCAAGAGCAGCTCGCGCACCGAGCGGCTGTCGTGCGCCGCGGCGCTCGTCGCGCTCCTCGTCTGCATCTCTCTCATCGTCTACTTCACACTCAACAGCACCAAAGCGAGCGCCGGCGGAGACAGTCGTAAGTTCTAACTCGATCGTTGTGTCAAACAATATAACATTGCTACTGGGTAGGTGCACTTGCCGCAGTACCTGTGGCACATCGTCAAGAGCAGCTCGCGCACCGAGCGGCTGTCGTGCGCCGCGGCGCTCGTCGCGCTCCTCGTCTGCATCTCTCTCATCGTCTACTTCACACTCAACAGCACCAAAGCGAGCGCCGGCGGAGACAGTCGTAAGTTCTAACTCGATCGTTGTGTCAAACAATATAACATTGCTACTGGGTAGGTGCACTTGCCGCAGTACCTGTGGCACATCGTCAAGAGCAGCTCGCGCACCGAGCGGCTGTCGTGCGCCGCGGCGCTCGTCGCGCTCCTCGTCTGCATCTCTCTCATCGTCTACTTCACACTCAACAGCACCAAAGCGAGCGCCGGCGGAGACAGTCGTAAGTTCTAACTCGATCGTTGTGTCAAACAATATAACATTGCTACTGGGTAGGTGCACTTGCCGCAGTACCTGTGGCACATCGTCAAGAGCAGCTCGCGCACCGAGCGGCTGTCGTGCGCCGCGGCGCTCGTCGCGCTCCTCGTGTGCATCTCTCTCATCGTCTACTTCACACTCAACAGCACCAAAGCGAGCGCCGGCGGAGACAGTCGTAAGTTCTAACTCGATCGTTGTGTCAAACAATATAACATTGCTACTGGGTAGGTGCACTTGCCGCAGTACCTGTGGCACATCGTCAAGAGCAGCTCGCGCACCGAGCGGCTGTCGTGCGCCGCGGCGCTCGTCGCGCTCCTCGTGTGCATCTCTCTCATCGTCTACTTCACACTCAACAGCACCAAAGCGAGCGCCGGCGGAGACAGTCGTAAGTTCTAACTCGATCGTTGTGTCAAACAATATAACATTGCTACTGGGTAGGTGCACTTGCCGCAGTACCTGTGGCACATCGTCAAGAGCAGCTCGCGCACCGAGCGGCTGTCGTGCGCCGCGGCGCTCGTCGCGCTCCTCGTCTGCATCTCTCTCATCGTCTACTTCACACTCAACAGCACCAAAGCGAGCGCCGGCGGAGACAGTCGTAAGTTCTAACTCGATCGTTGTGTCAAACAATATAACATTGCTACTGGGTAGGTGCACTTGCCGCAGTACCTGTGGCACATCGTCAAGAGCAGCTCGCGCACCGAGCGGCTGTCGTGCGCCGCGGCGCTCGTCGCGCTCCTCGTCTGCATCTCTCTCATCGTCTACTTCACACTCAACAGCACCAAAGCGAGCGCCGGCGGAGACAGTCGTAAGTTCTAACTCGATCGTTGTGTCAAACAATATAACATTGCTACTGGGTAGGTGCACTTGCCGCAGTACCTGTGGCACATCGTCAAGAGCAGCTCGCGCACCGAGCGGCTGTCGTGCGCCGCGGCGCTCGTCGCGCTCCTCGTCTGCATCTCTCTCATCGTCTACTTCACACTCAACAGCACCAAAGCGAGCGCCGGCGGAGACAGTCGTAAGTTCTAACTCGATCGTTGTGTCAAACAATATAACATTGCTACTGGGTAGGTGCACTTGCCGCAGTACCTGTGGCACATCGTCAAGAGCAGCTCGCGCACCGAGCGGCTGTCGTGCGCCGCGGCGCTCGTCGCGCTCCTCGTGTGCATCTCTCTCATCGTCTACTTCACACTCAACAGCACCAAAGCGAGCGCCGGCGGAGACAGTCGTAAGTTCTAACTCGATCGTTGTGTCAAACAATATAACATTGCTACTGGGTAGGTGCACTTGCCGCAGTACCTGTGGCACATCGTCAAGAGCAGCTCGCGCACCGAGCGGCTGTCGTGCGCCGCGGCGCTCGTCGCGCTCCTCGTGTGCATCTCTCTCATCGTCTACTTCACACTCAACAGCACCAAAGCGAGCGCCGGCGGAGACAGTCGTAAGTTCTAACTCGATCGTTGTGTCAAACAATATAACATTGCTACTGGGTAGGTGCACTTGCCGCAGTACCTGTGGCACATCGTCAAGAGCAGCTCGCGCACCGAGCGGCTGTCGTGCGCCGCGGCGCTCGTCGCGCTCCTCGTCTGCATCTCTCTCATCGTCTACTTCACACTCAACAGCACCAAAGCGAGCGCCGGCGGAGACAGTCGTAAGTTCTAACTCGATCGTTGTGTCAAACAATATAACATTGCTACTGGGTAGGTGCACTTGCCGCAGTACCTGTGGCACATCGTCAAGAGCAGCTCGCGCACCGAGCGGCTGTCGTGCGCCGCGGCGCTCGTCGCGCTCCTCGTGTGCATCTCTCTCATCGTCTACTTCACACTCAACAGCACCAAAGCGAGCGCCGGCGGAGACAGTCGTAAGTTCTAACTCGATCGTTGTGTCAAACAATATAACATTGCTACTGGGTAGGTGCACTTGCCGCAGTACCTGTGGCACATCGTCAAGAGCAGCTCGCGCACCGAGCGGCTGTCGTGCGCCGCGGCGCTCGTCGCGCTCCTCGTGTGCATCTCTCTCATCGTCTACTTCACACTCAACAGCACCAAAGCGAGCGCCGGCGGAGACAGTCGTAAGTTCTAACTCGATCGTTGTGTCAAACAATATAACATTGCTACTGGGTAGGTGCACTTGCCGCAGTACCTGTGGCACATCGTCAAGAGCAGCTCGCGCACCGAGCGGCTGTCGTGCGCCGCGGCGCTCGTCGCGCTCCTCGTGTGCATCTCTCTCATCGTCTACTTCACACTCAACAGCACCAAAGCGAGCGCCGGCGGAGACAGTCGTAAGTTCTAACTCGATCGTTGTGTCAAACAATATAACATTGCTACTGGGTAGGTGCACTTGCCGCAGTACCTGTGGCACATCGTCAAGAGCAGCTCGCGCACCGAGCGGCTGTCGTGCGCCGCGGCGCTCGTCGCGCTCCTCGTCTGCATCTCTCTCATCGTCTACTTCACACTCAACAGCACCAAAGCGAGCGCCGGCGGAGACAGTCGTAAGTTCTAACTCGATCGTTGTGTCAAACAATATAACATTGCTACTGGGTAGGTGCACTTGCCGCAGTACCTGTGGCACATCGTCAAGAGCAGCTCGCGCACCGAGCGGCTGTCGTGCGCCGCGGCGCTCGTCGCGCTCCTCGTGTGCATCTCTCTCATCGTCTACTTCACACTCAACAGCACCAAAGCGAGCGCCGGCGGAGACAGTCGTAAGTTCTAACTCGATCGTTGTGTCAAACAATATAACATTGCTACTGGGTAGGTGCACTTGCCGCAGTACCTGTGGCACATCGTCAAGAGCAGCTCGCGCACCGAGCGGCTGTCGTGCGCCGCGGCGCTCGTCGCGCTCCTCGTCTGCATCTCTCTCATCGTCTACTTCACACTCAACAGCACCAAAGCGAGCGCCGGCGGAGACAGTCGTAAGTTCTAACTCGATCGTTGTGTCAAACAATATAACATTGCTACTGGGTAGGTGCACTTGCCGCAGTACCTGTGGCACATCGTCAAGAGCAGCTCGCGCACCGAGCGGCTGTCGTGCGCCGCGGCGCTCGTCGCGCTCCTCGTCTGCATCTCTCTCATCGTCTACTTCACACTCAACAGCACCAAAGCGAGCGCCGGCGGAGACAGTCGTAAGTTCTAACTCGATCGTTGTGTCAAACAATATAACATTGCTACTGGGTAGGTGCACTTGCCGCAGTACCTGTGGCACATCGTCAAGAGCAGCTCGCGCACCGAGCGGCTGTCGTGCGCCGCGGCGCTCGTCGCGCTCCTCGTCTGCATCTCTCTCATCGTCTACTTCACACTCAACAGCACCAAAGCGAGCGCCGGCGGAGACAGTCGTAAGTTCTAACTCGATCGTTGTGTCAAACAATATAACATTGCTACTGGGTAGGTGCACTTGCCGCAGTACCTGTGGCACATCGTCAAGAGCAGCTCGCGCACCGAGCGGCTGTCGTGCGCCGCGGCGCTCGTCGCGCTCCTCGTGTGCATCTCTCTCATCGTCTACTTCACACTCAACAGCACCAAAGCGAGCGCCGGCGGAGACAGTCGTAAGTTCTAACTCGATCGTTGTGTCAAACAATATAACATTGCTACTGGGTAGGTGCACTTGCCGCAGTACCTGTGGCACATCGTCAAGAGCAGCTCGCGCACCGAGCGGCTGTCGTGCGCCGCGGCGCTCGTCGCGCTCCTCGTCTGCATCTCTCTCATCGTCTACTTCACACTCAACAGCACCAAAGCGAGCGCCGGCGGAGACAGTCGTAAGTTCTAACTCGATCGTTGTGTCAAACAATATAACATTGCTACTGGGTAGGTGCACTTGCCGCAGTACCTGTGGCACATCGTCAAGAGCAGCTCGCGCACCGAGCGGCTGTCGTGCGCCGCGGCGCTCGTCGCGCTCCTCGTGTGCATCTCTCTCATCGTCTACTTCACACTCAACAGCACCAAAGCGAGCGCCGGCGGAGACAGTCGTAAGTTCTAACTCGATCGTTGTGTCAAACAATATAACATTGCTACTGGGTAGGTGCACTTGCCGCAGTACCTGTGGCACATCGTCAAGAGCAGCTCGCGCACCGAGCGGCTGTCGTGCGCCGCGGCGCTCGTCGCGCTCCTCGTCTGCATCTCTCTCATCGTCTACTTCACACTCAACAGCACCAAAGCGAGCGCCGGCGGAGACAGTCGTAAGTTCTAACTCGATCGTTGTGTCAAACAATATAACATTGCTACTGGGTAGGTGCACTTGCCGCAGTACCTGTGGCACATCGTCAAGAGCAGCTCGCGCACCGAGCGGCTGTCGTGCGCCGCGGCGCTCGTCGCGCTCCTCGTGTGCATCTCTCTCATCGTCTACTTCACACTCAACAGCACCAAAGCGAGCGCCGGCGGAGACAGTCGTAAGTTCTAACTCGATCGTTGTGTCAAACAATATAACATTGCTACTGGGTAGGTGCACTTGCCGCAGTACCTGTGGCACATCGTCAAGAGCAGCTCGCGCACCGAGCGGCTGTCGTGCGCCGCGGCGCTCGTCGCGCTCCTCGTCTGCATCTCTCTCATCGTCTACTTCACACTCAACAGCACCAAAGCGAGCGCCGGCGGAGACAGTCGTAAGTTCTAACTCGATCGTTGTGTCAAACAATATAACATTGCTACTGGGTAGGTGCACTTGCCGCAGTACCTGTGGCACATCGTCAAGAGCAGCTCGCGCACCGAGCGGCTGTCGTGCGCCGCGGCGCTCGTCGCGCTCCTCGTGTGCATCTCTCTCATCGTCTACTTCACACTCAACAGCACCAAAGCGAGCGCCGGCGGAGACAGTCGTAAGTTCTAACTCGATCGTTGTGTCAAACAATATAACATTGCTACTGGGTAGGTGCACTTGCCGCAGTACCTGTGGCACATCGTCAAGAGCAGCTCGCGCACCGAGCGGCTGTCGTGCGCCGCGGCGCTCGTCGCGCTCCTCGTCTGCATCTCTCTCATCGTCTACTTCACACTCAACAGCACCAAAGCGAGCGCCGGCGGAGACAGTCGTAAGTTCTAACTCGATCGTTGTGTCAAACAATATAACATTGCTACTGGGTAGGTGCACTTGCCGCAGTACCTGTGGCACATCGTCAAGAGCAGCTCGCGCACCGAGCGGCTGTCGTGCGCCGCGGCGCTCGTCGCGCTCCTCGTCTGCATCTCTCTCATCGTCTACTTCACACTCAACAGCACCAAAGCGAGCGCCGGCGGAGACAGTCGTAAGTTCTAACTCGATCGTTGTGTCAAACAATATAACATTGCTACTGGGTAGGTGCACTTGCCGCAGTACCTGTGGCACATCGTCAAGAGCAGCTCGCGCACCGAGCGGCTGTCGTGCGCCGCGGCGCTCGTCGCGCTCCTCGTGTGCATCTCTCTCATCGTCTACTTCACACTCAACAGCACCAAAGCGAGCGCCGGCGGAGACAGTCGTAAGTTCTAACTCGATCGTTGTGTCAAACAATATAACATTGCTACTGGGTAGGTGCACTTGCCGCAGTACCTGTGGCACATCGTCAAGAGCAGCTCGCGCACCGAGCGGCTGTCGTGCGCCGCGGCGCTCGTCGCGCTCCTCGTCTGCATCTCTCTCATCGTCTACTTCACACTCAACAGCACCAAAGCGAGCGCCGGCGGAGACAGTCGTAAGTTCTAACTCGATCGTTGTGTCAAACAATATAACATTGCTACTGGGTAGGTGCACTTGCCGCAGTACCTGTGGCACATCGTCAAGAGCAGCTCGCGCACCGAGCGGCTGTCGTGCGCCGCGGCGCTCGTCGCGCTCCTCGTGTGCATCTCTCTCATCGTCTACTTCACACTCAACAGCACCAAAGCGAGCGCCGGCGGAGACAGTCGTAAGTTCTAACTCGATCGTTGTGTCAAACAATATAACATTGCTACTGGGTAGGTGCACTTGCCGCAGTACCTGTGGCACATCGTCAAGAGCAGCTCGCGCACCGAGCGGCTGTCGTGCGCCGCGGCGCTCGTCGCGCTCCTCGTCTGCATCTCTCTCATCGTCTACTTCACACTCAACAGCACCAAAGCGAGCGCCGGCGGAGACAGTCGTAAGTTCTAACTCGATCGTTGTGTCAAACAATATAACATTGCTACTGGGTAGGTGCACTTGCCGCAGTACCTGTGGCACATCGTCAAGAGCAGCTCGCGCACCGAGCGGCTGTCGTGCGCCGCGGCGCTCGTCGCGCTCCTCGTCTGCATCTCTCTCATCGTCTACTTCACACTCAACAGCACCAAAGCGAGCGCCGGCGGAGACAGTCGTAAGTTCTAACTCGATCGTTGTGTCAAACAATATAACATTGCTACTGGGTAGGTGCACTTGCCGCAGTACCTGTGGCACATCGTCAAGAGCAGCTCGCGCACCGAGCGGCTGTCGTGCGCCGCGGCGCTCGTCGCGCTCCTCGTGTGCATCTCTCTCATCGTCTACTTCACACTCAACAGCACCAAAGCGAGCGCCGGCGGAGACAGTCGTAAGTTCTAACTCGATCGTTGTGTCAAACAATATAACATTGCTACTGGGTAGGTGCACTTGCCGCAGTACCTGTGGCACATCGTCAAGAGCAGCTCGCGCACCGAGCGGCTGTCGTGCGCCGCGGCGCTCGTCGCGCTCCTCGTCTGCATCTCTCTCATCGTCTACTTCACACTCAACAGCACCAAAGCGAGCGCCGGCGGAGACAGTCGTAAGTTCTAACTCGATCGTTGTGTCAAACAATATAACATTGCTACTGGGTAGGTGCACTTGCCGCAGTACCTGTGGCACATCGTCAAGAGCAGCTCGCGCACCGAGCGGCTGTCGTGCGCCGCGGCGCTCGTCGCGCTCCTTGTCTGCATCTCTCTCATCGTCTACTTCACACTCAACAGCACCAAAGCGAGCGCCGGCGGAGACAGTCGTAAGTTCTAACTCGATCGTTGTGTCAAACAATATAACATTGCTACTGGGTAGGTGCACTTGCCGCAGTACCTGTGGCACATCGTCAAGAGCAGCTCGCGCACCGAGCGGCTGTCGTGCGCCGCGGCGCTCGTCGCGCTCCTCGTCTGCATCTCTCTCATCGTCTACTTCACACTCAACAGCACCAAAGCGAGCGCCGGCGGAGACAGTCGTAAGTTCTAACTCGATCGTTGTGTCAAACAATATAACATTGCTACTGGGTAGGTGCACTTGCCGCAGTACCTGTGGCACATCGTCAAGAGCAGCTCGCGCACCGAGCGGCTGTCGTGCGCCGCGGCGCTCGTCGCGCTCCTCGTCTGCATCTCTCTCATCGTCTACTTCACACTCAACAGCACCAAAGCGAGCGCCGGCGGAGACAGTCGTAAGTTCTAACTCGATCGTTGTGTCAAACAATATAACATTGCTACTGGGTAGGTGCACTTGCCGCAGTACCTGTGGCACATCGTCAAGAGCAGCTCGCGCACCGAGCGGCTGTCGTGCGCCGCGGCGCTCGTCGCGCTCCTCGTCTGCATCTCTCTCATCGTCTACTTCACACTCAACAGCACCAAAGCGAGCGCCGGCGGAGACAGTCGTAAGTTCTAACTCGATCGTTGTGTCAAACAATATAACATTGCTACTGGGTAGGTGCACTTGCCGCAGTACCTGTGGCACATCGTCAAGAGCAGCTCGCGCACCGAGCGGCTGTCGTGCGCCGCGGCGCTCGTCGCGCTCCTCGTGTGCATCTCTCTCATCGTCTACTTCACACTCAACAGCACCAAAGCGAGCGCCGGCGGAGACAGTCGTAAGTTCTAACTCGATCGTTGTGTCAAACAATATAACATTGCTACTGGGTAGGTGCACTTGCCGCAGTACCTGTGGCACATCGTCAAGAGCAGCTCGCGCACCGAGCGGCTGTCGTGCGCCGCGGCGCTCGTCGCGCTCCTCGTCTGCATCTCTCTCATCGTCTACTTCACACTCAACAGCACCAAAGCGAGCGCCGGCGGAGACAGTCGTAAGTTCTAACTCGATCGTTGTGTCAAACAATATAACATTGCTACTGGGTAGGTGCACTTGCCGCAGTACCTGTGGCACATCGTCAAGAGCAGCTCGCGCACCGAGCGGCTGTCGTGCGCCGCGGCGCTCGTCGCGCTCCTCGTCTGCATCTCTCTCATCGTCTACTTCACACTCAACAGCACCAAAGCGAGCGCCGGCGGAGACAGTCGTAAGTTCTAACTCGATCGTTGTGTCAAACAATATAACATTGCTACTGGGTAGGTGCACTTGCCGCAGTACCTGTGGCACATCGTCAAGAGCAGCTCGCGCACCGAGCGGCTGTCGTGCGCCGCGGCGCTCGTCGCGCTCCTCGTGTGCATCTCTCTCATCGTCTACTTCACACTCAACAGCACCAAAGCGAGCGCCGGCGGAGACAGTCGTAAGTTCTAACTCGATCGTTGTGTCAAACAATATAACATTGCTACTGGGTAGGTGCACTTGCCGCAGTACCTGTGGCACATCGTCAAGAGCAGCTCGCGCACCGAGCGGCTGTCGTGCGCCGCGGCGCTCGTCGCGCTCCTCGTGTGCATCTCTCTCATCGTCTACTTCACACTCAACAGCACCAAAGCGAGCGCCGGCGGAGACAGTCGTAAGTTCTAACTCGATCGTTGTGTCAAACAATATAACATTGCTACTGGGTAGGTGCACTTGCCGCAGTACCTGTGGCACATCGTCAAGAGCAGCTCGCGCACCGAGCGGCTGTCGTGCGCCGCGGCGCTCGTCGCGCTCCTCGTGTGCATCTCTCTCATCGTCTACTTCACACTCAACAGCACCAAAGCGAGCGCCGGCGGAGACAGTCGTAAGTTCTAACTCGATCGTTGTGTCAAACAATATAACATTGCTACTGGGTAGGTGCACTTGCCGCAGTACCTGTGGCACATCGTCAAGAGCAGCTCGCGCACCGAGCGGCTGTCGTGCGCCGCGGCGCTCGTCGCGCTCCTCGTCTGCATCTCTCTCATCGTCTACTTCACACTCAACAGCACCAAAGCGAGCGCCGGCGGAGACAGTCGTAAGTTCTAACTCGATCGTTGTGTCAAACAATATAACATTGCTACTGGGTAGGTGCACTTGCCGCAGTACCTGTGGCACATCGTCAAGAGCAGCTCGCGCACCGAGCGGCTGTCGTGCGCCGCGGCGCTCGTCGCGCTCCTCGTCTGCATCTCTCTCATCGTCTACTTCACACTCAACAGCACCAAAGCGAGCGCCGGCGGAGACAGTCGTAAGTTCTAACTCGATCGTTGTGTCAAACAATATAACATTGCTACTGGGTAGGTGCACTTGCCGCAGTACCTGTGGCACATCGTCAAGAGCAGCTCGCGCACCGAGCGGCTGTCGTGCGCCGCGGCGCTCGTCGCGCTCCTCGTGTGCATCTCTCTCATCGTCTACTTCACACTCAACAGCACCAAAGCGAGCGCCGGCGGAGACAGTCGTAAGTTCTAACTCGATCGTTGTGTCAAACAATATAACATTGCTACTGGGTAGGTGCACTTGCCGCAGTACCTGTGGCACATCGTCAAGAGCAGCTCGCGCACCGAGCGGCTGTCGTACGCCGCGGCGCTCGTCGCGCTCCTCGTCTGCATCTCTCTCATCGTCTACTTCACACTCAACAGCACCAAAGCGAGCGCCGGCGGAGACAGTCGTAAGTTCTAACTCGATCGTTGTGTCAAACAATATAACATTGCTACTGGGTAGGTGCACTTGCCGCAGTACCTGTGGCACATCGTCAAGAGCAGCTCGCGCACCGAGCGGCTGTCGTGCGCCGCGGCGCTCGTCGCGCTCCTCGTCTGCATCTCTCTCATCGTCTACTTCACACTCAACAGCACCAAAGCGAGCGCCGGCGGAGACAGTCGTAAGTTCTAACTCGATCGTTGTGTCAAACAATATAACATTGCTACTGGGTAGGTGCACTTGCCGCAGTACCTGTGGCACATCGTCAAGAGCAGCTCGCGCACCGAGCGGCTGTCGTGCGCCGCGGCGCTCGTCGCGCTCCTCGTCTGCATCTCTCTCATCGTCTACTTCACACTCAACAGCACCAAAGCGAGCGCCGGCGGAGACAGTCGTAAGTTCTAACTCGATCGTTGTGTCAAACAATATAACATTGCTACTGGGTAGGTGCACTTGCCGCAGTACCTGTGGCACATCGTCAAGAGCAGCTCGCGCACCGAGCGGCTGTCGTTCGCCGCGGCGCTCGTCGCGCTCCTCGTCTGCATCTCTCTCATCGTCTACTTCACACTCAACAGCACCAAAGCGAGCGCCGGCGGAGACAGTCGTAAGTTCTAACTCGATCGTTGTGTCAAACAATATAACATTGCTACTGGGTAGGTGCACTTGCCGCAGTACCTGTGGCACATCGTCAAGAGCAGCTCGCGCACCGAGCGGCTGTCGTGCGCCGCGGCGCTCGTCGCGCTCCTCGTGTGCATCTCTCTCATCGTCTACTTCACACTCAACAGCACCAAAGCGAGCGCCGGCGGAGACAGTCGTAAGTTCTAACTCGATCGTTGTGTCAAACAATATAACATTGCTACTGGGTAGGTGCACTTGCCGCAGTACCTGTGGCACATCGTCAAGAGCAGCTCGCGCACCGAGCGGCTGTCGTGCGCCGCGGCGCTCGTCGCGCTCCTCGTGTGCATCTCTCTCATCGTCTACTTCACACTCAACAGCACCAAAGCGAGCGCCGGCGGAGACAGTCGTAAGTTCTAACTCGATCGTTGTGTCAAACAATATAACATTGCTACTGGGTAGGTGCACTTGCCGCAGTACCTGTGGCACATCGTCAAGAGCAGCTCGCGCACCGAGCGGCTGTCGTGCGCCGCGGCGCTCGTCGCGCTCCTCGTGTGCATCTCTCTCATCGTCTACTTCACACTCAACAGCACCAAAGCGAGCGCCGGCGGAGACAGTCGTAAGTTCTAACTCGATCGTTGTGTCAAACAATATAACATTGCTACTGGGTAGGTGCACTTGCCGCAGTACCTGTGGCACATCGTCAAGAGCAGCTCGCGCACCGAGCGGCTGTCGTGCGCCGCGGCGCTCGTCGCGCTCCTCGTGTGCATCTCTCTCATCGTCTACTTCACACTCAACAGCACCAAAGCGAGCGCCGGCGGAGACAGTCGTAAGTTCTAACTCGATCGTTGTGTCAAACAATATAACATTGCTACTGGGTAGGTGCCCTTGCCGCAGTACCTGTGGCACATCGTCAAGAGCAGCTCGCGCACCGAGCGGCTGTCGTGCGCCGCGGCGCTCGTCGCGCTCCTCGTCTGCATCTCTCTCATCGTCTACTTCACACTCAACAGCACCAAAGCGAGCGCCGGCGGAGACAGTCGTAAGTTCTAACTCGATCGTTGTGTCAAACAATATAACATTGCTACTGGGTAGGTGCACTTGCCGCAGTACCTGTGGCACATCGTCAAGAGCAGCTCGCGCACCGAGCGGCTGTCGTGCGCCGCGGCGCTCGTCGCGCTCCTCGTGTGCATCTCTCTCATCGTCTACTTCACACTCAACAGCACCAAAGCGAGCGCCGGCGGAGACAGTCGTAAGTTCTAACTCGATCGTTGTGTCAAACAATATAACATTGCTACTGGGTAGGTGCACTTGCCGCAGTACCTGTGGCACATCGTCAAGAGCAGCTCGCGCACCGAGCGGCTGTCGTACGCCGCGGCGCTCGTCGCGCTCCTCGTGTGCATCTCTCTCATCGTCTACTTCACACTCAACAGCACCAAAGCGAGCGCCGGCGGAGACAGTCGTAAGTTCTAACTCGATCGTTGTGTCAAACAATATAACATTGCTACTGGGTAGGTGCACTTGCCGCAGTACCTGTGGCACATCGTCAAGAGCAGCTCGCGCACCGAGCGGCTGTCGTGCGCCGCGGCGCTCGTCGCGCTCCTCGTGTGCATCTCTCTCATCGTCTACTTCACACTCAACAGCACCAAAGCGAGCGCCGGCGGAGACAGTCGTAAGTTCTAACTCGATCGTTGTGTCAAACAATATAACATTGCTACTGGGTAGGTGCCCTTGCCGCAGTACCTGTGGCACATCGTCAAGAGCAGCTCGCGCACCGAGCGGCTGTCGTGCGCCGCGGCGCTCGTCGCGCTCCTCGTCTGCATCTCTCTCATCGTCTACTTCACACTCAACAGCACCAAAGCGAGCGCCGGCGGAGACAGTCGTAAGTTCTAACTCGATCGTTGTGTCAAACAATATAACATTGCTACTGGGTAGGTGCACTTGCCGCAGTACCTGTGGCACATCGTCAAGAGCAGCTCGCGCACCGAGCGGCTGTCGTGCGCCGCGGCGCTCGTCGCGCTCCTCGTGTGCATCTCTCTCATCGTCTACTTCACACTCAACAGCACCAAAGCGAGCGCCGGCGGAGACAGTCGTAAGTTCTAACTCGATCGTTGTGTCAAACAATATAACATTGCTACTGGGTAGGTGCACTTGCCGCAGTACCTGTGGCACATCGTCAAGAGCAGCTCGCGCACCGAGCGGCTGTCGTACGCCGCGGCGCTCGTCGCGCTCCTCGTGTGCATCTCTCTCATCGTCTACTTCACACTCAACAGCACCAAAGCGAGCGCCGGCGGAGACAGTCGTAAGTTCTAACTCGATCGTTGTGTCAAACAATATAACATTGCTACTGGGTAGGTGCACTTGCCGCAGTACCTGTGGCACATCGTCAAGAGCAGCTCGCGCACCGAGCGGCTGTCGTGCGCCGCGGCGCTCGTCGCGCTCCTCGTCTGCATCTCTCTCATCGTCTACTTCACACTCAACAGCACCAAAGCGAGCGCCGGCGGAGACAGTCGTAAGTTCTAACTCGATCGTTGTGTCAAACAATATAACATTGCTACTGGGTAGGTGCACTAGCCGCAGTACCTGTGGCACATCGTCAAGAGCAGCTCGCGCACCGAGCGGCTGTCGTGCGCCGCGGCGCTCGTCGCGCTCCTCGTCTGCATCTCTCTCATCGTCTACTTCACACTCAACAGCACCAAAGCGAGCGCCGGCGGAGACAGTCGTAAGTTCTAACTCGATCGTTGTGTCAAACGATATTGTAACATTGCTACTGGGGTGCAAGCCCACGCGCTCTTCCCCCGCCAATCGCCGCCGGACGTTCCCCGCGACTGTGAAGTGTCGGGGCATGGTTGTGTAGTGTTCGTTGTTACTGCAGTGCGACTTCGTGCTTCAGCCGGTAGGTAAGTATTTTGACTTGCAGTCAAAAATTTAGAATGATTTTTAAGGTCAACTTGTGGCTCTTTGATACTTTCTTTGTGATTGAGTGATTACTTGAGAGTTCACATCGAGACACTTTCTACCACCAGTTCTGAGAATAGATTTTTCTGAGACGAACCGGTAAACAACTCAGCAGTAGCTCTTTTCGAAGCGCAATTTGATATTCCGCTATACCTATCCAGTATCCATGTTTCAAGTTAAGTATGACACTTGACACCACCATAGGTAGTCGAATGCAAAGCCGTTTGCTTTCATGCAATTTGGAATTGTGTGGTTAATTAAACGGGAGCTTAAACATTTTACAAACACACCAAAGTAGAAATGACGTAACGGTGACATGGATGATTATATTCACTATAGCTAAAAAAACAAAAAGGGTTTCAAATACGCCCTTAGAAGAGCTCAACTCAGCCGGGTATTCTTCTTATTTATCAACATCTCACAATCACTTACACTGCTTGCTAAAAGTGCGCCGAAATCCTAGATTCCTAATATAACTACCTACCTACTCTCAGTATCTAATCGTAATTCGTTCATACATCGAGGTAAGTACCTACTTATACAAAACCTCATTCTTACAAATATTGGCACAAGTACCTAATTACCTATCTACTTTCTTTGATAACAAGAATTAACGATAATTGGCTTAAGTGTTTATCGCAAATGACTCTCATCATTTAGGCAGCGTATTTGTTCTTCAATAAATCTTTAGTGGTTCTATATTTGCTAAGGGCATTTGTTGAAGGTTACAGCCTATAAAGGGTGACCGAACTACCGTCGTGTATGTAACAGGTACATATACGTGGATTGGATACCTAACTATATCAACCACGTAAGGATGCCAGTACTGACGGATTATCGCTGCCCGCTGGGCTGTGTGTGGTAGAGCGGTGAAAAAGGAAAAGGTTGCCTGCAAGTTGCAACATCAGAGCTGGCCTATGTATTTATTGTTTTGTAGGTAGTCATATAATATATGTATAGACACATGCAATGCAACAACGCACGTCCAAATTGGCAACATTTAAGCAATAAATGAATTATTTGAATGAAGTAAGTACCTATGTCTAGCAGTGAATGAGAGTAAGCAGAAAGTTATGAAACGATCGGAACCACTAGAATCATGATGATACCACGGCGTCCCTAACGCAATATTTATAACTGCCTCGTTTGTCTAATGGATCAATCTAACGGGTCCAGAATCTGTCCAGTATCGAATAAGCGGCTGATCAATTCCCAGGGTTAATTCCCGGATCAGCTCAAAAAAGAATTAGGATTTCGTCAAGAAATTCTCAGTAGCGTTAGAGAGTTGTCAGTGTGCCTCGGAAAGCACGCAAAGCTGACGCTCCTGCGCCCCGATCCGGACTCCAGACGTGTCGCAATGGAATCCAATCGGAATATTATGAGAGCGTACGTGGGTTAGGTTAGCACACACCTACCTAGTCCTTACGTAGTGGGTACATCACATTTTTCATTAAACTTACATAGGTAGGTATCTAATTTAATTTGTAATGACTCAAACAGGTACCTACGGCTCGTAAACATGTCCATGAGCTATGCATAGGAGTATCTCTTCGAGATTGAACAGATCCGTAGAACCAGAGTATCAACCTACCGACATATTCGTACCTAGCTACGAGTCTTAGGTATATCTGAAGTGGCAATTGCTGAAAATCGCAAAAGATGCTACTTAGTGGTGCCGGAAAACGTACTGTTCAATTGACGGACCCCTGAGGTGGAATTACGATCTCAAATATTCGCTTGTCTATTGAAACGACGTAATCCATTATGTATCAGACCTACTCTTAATAAGTACTAGGTAGGTAGGTACATAGGTTAACAGTACATGATATAATTAATATATAATAATACAAAATATCTCACAGCTAGCAGGTTATTTGTTGGTAAGTATACCTAGATGTAAGATCATAGTTCATAAGTCACGCGTTATCTCCCCTGTAATTAACCCCCGACGAAAAACGACGGGTTTGTTATAAGTTTGACGTGTCTGTGTGTGTGTGTGTGTGTGTTTTCAATAGGTAATAATTATATATAAATTCACACATTTTGTTGTTATTGTTGTTTAATACGGGCGCAAAGATATTTGGCGAGTTATTTATTACTAACACAGAAAATGATAGTTAGGTACTTAATTCAGACACAACAGACTGAAAAAAAATCCGAATCCCAATTACAAGAAAGTGATTACATCAGTGGAGTTGAAGAATTAGGATAATTTCTTCATTAAAATCTATAAAAGCTGAAAATTATTTGTTCATTCGGTTTAATTTATTTATAAAAAGAAATTGTTGCCGACGGTTTATTATTTTCGTGTCGTCTGACGTCACGCTGAAGTTAATGTGACAAGGTTCCAGCGCAATAGCAACGTGCAGGAGTTATACTTACCTATGCTAAAATAAATCTTATAATAGTTAACCCAAAATAAACGAACTGAATATGCATAATGCATCTTCGACTTCTTCTAATGAGAAAGGAAGCATGAGAGCGTAAAGGAATGCCTTTAAACCACTCGTATGTAAAATCGTCCTCTATCCTCTATAGCAGTAGTTACCAAAGTGGTCCAGGTGGACCCCCAAGGGTCCACGGGAGACTCGACGGGGGTCTACGTTGGCGTGACAAAAAAATGGGGGTTCACGAGTTGTAAGCGGGGGTCCACGATTTATCTTCTTTCGATAATGAAGTCCTAAAATGTTGGCTTGACTTCACCTAACAATGTAGGCAGATAATATTTTAAGAAGCTCAGCGACGGTTACTTGTAAAAACTTGCATATTCCATATTCAGTACTTAACTTTACTTTACAGAACTTTACTTTTTTTTTGACGTCCACTCACAGCACAATCAATTAACCAATCAATTCTCACTTTTTTCGAAAACTAATTTCGTGGTTGGAACTCAGCCGCAATGCAAATTTCCATAGTAAGATATAATATTCACATTTTTTTTTTCGTGTTTTGGGAATATGGTAGAAATACAGCTACAGGGGGTCCATCGGAACTAGCTAAATTTTGAAAGTGGTCTATGAGCAAAAAAAGTTTGGGAACCCCTGCTCTATAGTCTATAGCTATATTAAATAAGTTAGTCAGATTAAGCTATAAGTAAGTAAGTATAAAACAAACAATAACAAAGAAATTGATTGCAAAACTTTTCTACTTAGGATACCTAACAGGATACTTGGAATTAAGAAAGCCTTTCCTTTCTTGTCTATAAACCTAATTTATGTAGATAAGAGTTAACAATTAAAAATAAGCGTTATCGACAAAATATTTTGATAAGGAAATCGTTTGTTGATAAACACTCATACCTATTGTCACTCGATACAAAATTTATAATATCTCATTATGTAGTATTAAAAATTTATAATATCAAGCAACATTTGTTTACTCGGTAGTTAGGTATAACTACCGAGTATAATATTCTGCATTATTCGTTGTGTAGGTACCTACCTACATGCGAAAAAATCTAAATTCTTAGTTCTATATTAATAACAGGATCATAATTATTATATGAAAACAATTTAATTATCTAATATTTACTCAGCGAATATCTATTTATGCAAGAGACCTATGTCCAGCAGTAGACGTCTATTGGTTGAGACGATGACGATAGACTTTTGGAGGATCTCAAAATGTTATCGCAGATTATATTTTTCGCTCGTACATACATCTAATGCACAAGGTCTAAAGTCGAGCGGCCACTCTATTTACTGTATAAAAAAGCGAAGTCTCGTTCCCAGCTCCTCATGAATGGAACATAACCCGCGAAATGTGGAGAGCGCTGCCGTACAACCACACCCTAATCGCCGACAACATGTCGCCGGTGATGCTGGTCGTGATCCAGCACACGGTCAGTCCGCAGTGCACGGGCTTCTCGCAGTGCGCCGCGGAGCTGAGGAACATACAGGGCTACTACATCAGCCACATGGACTATGACATACCGTGAGTGTTTCATCTCTGCATCACTATTGTCATTCCTGGAGGTTTTGCTTCGTTGGTTTACGGCGGAGGTCGCTTATTTTGACAGAAAATTAGAAACAATTCCTATCTTTTTGCAGATACAATTTTATCATTGGCAACGATGGGCGTGTGTACGAAGGGCGAGGGTGGAACATAGAAGGCGCGCACACTTTCGGCTACAACCGCTGCTCGCTTGGCGTTGGATTTATTGGTAAGGCAATTACCACTGAGTTGATATTTACTCAACTCAGAGTTACTGTAAGCCTGCCTGTAAGCTGACGTGGTTACGGGCGGGATACGGCTCGAAGAACCCATATAAACGTTGGGGTTCAAAGATGCTCGAATGGCAACCCCAAGATTATAACGCTACATTTTCCTGCTTTTCCGCGGTGAACATTGTGATTAATTTATATTTTAGATTGAGAAAGAGTATTTCCAGGTGTGTCAATTGAATTTATTATGGTATAGGTATGTTTTTGTGGTAGCATTGAGTTTGTATTCGTTCTGTCCCCATGTGCCACTTGCCAGGCGACTACAGAGAGGAGCTGCCCAACACCGCGCGCGTCTCGCCGCTGCAGCTGAACAGGACCAGGATGCTGTTCGACGAGGGCGTGAGGCTCGGCTACCTGCGACCGGACTTTCAGGTACAATATTATCGCTCTAAATAAAAGTTTGTCTACCAGGTTTATTTCCACCGACTGAAATCGAATCGCGTCTTGAATATTAGTGGCAATGGAGGGTAATTGTTTACGTAATATTAGTGGACCAGGCAAACGTCATCCTGTCCGGTGGCATACCGACATCAGCGCCACCTACCGAGATCCGGTAAGTTATCTATACCTACCCGGTAATTGTGTTTTCAAACCATCCAGGAACCCATTGAAATATACAAATAAAATTTTATCCAAATCGGTCCAGCCAGGAGTTTAGGTATATTACAGAAGAATTATATAGGTGAGAGAGTTTACTGTATCGACGCCGAATGTTCATCCCGAACATTGAATGTTTGACAGTTACGAAACCCATGAACATTTTGTATGGGAAAATGTTTTTCTTTTATTTTAGTTTTCGTCAATTTTCCAATGTTTTAATTGTTATTCTGCTATTCGGTGCGGAGACAAATGCAACACATCAAAAAATATGAAAATCGGTCCAGCCGTTCTCGAGTTATAAGTGTTCGAACAAACACGACTTTGTTTTATATATTAAAAGATATGCATGTGTCTGTCACCCTCAGTGACTTTAAAGTTTCGTATGTGTGCTCTCCATGGGCGCATGCGCATGCCGCATTCCCGGTTAACAGTACGAGTCACTGTGATGGTTGCAACTTGCAGGTGATCGGCGCGAAGGACGTCGGCGACACGGCGAGCCCCGGCTCCAACCTCTACAACGCTATACGACAGTGGCCCAACTACGACCACCAAAACAGATTCGCGAACAAGAACTGTGAACAGATCCAGGACACATACGGGAACGTGGACCTGCAGGGCGGCCGCGGCATGTAGGCGAGTTACGCGAATACGGTATCACAAGTTAGGACACAGGTACAACTTTTGTAAAACAGGTCATAGCTTGGCGAGATTATTGTTGTGGGTGCTGCCCCTTTCCATTAATCACGTCAAAATGGTGGGGGATATCTTGCGATAATTATGCGGAGGTCTCCCGTGCGCTTCAGTATAATAACACTCGACTTATTATTACCACAATGTTGTAAGTGATAGAAACGACGGCTTAACGTGCTCTCCGAGGCAAACTAATAGGAGTAGTGTTTTGTGAACTAATGTTGGATTGCCAATACATAATATAAAGAGGTGAGACATTTAACGAGGTTTGAAATTAGTTTGTTGTGGAGAAAAATATCTGAAATTATTTTTTACGGTTGTACTTGACCTACTGGAAACTCGAACTCGCTCTACAGTTATATTTTTTTTTGTATTTTTTTTGCACAATATTAAGCAATAATTTCAAACCTCGATGTTTCCTTTCATTCCTACTAGTATAACGATTAGTTCCACAGTTGAACTAATGTCGCACCCATAGAATAGAACCATAATAATAGTATTAGTAGAATGCAGAGAACTAAAGTGTAATATCTCATCCCGTTATATTTGCAAGGGTTGATATCGATCCGACGCGTGTAGTAATTTCTAAATGAAAGCAAAACTAAGTTAGTTAGTATGGAAACTCAAGCTTACGAGAGACTCGCTCGTTTCCACCAGTGTTAGTTGTTACCTAATTGTATCTAATCGACTCTCTAAATAAAGATCCCTTAGCGTAAGACGTCACCAGTTCCGTGGACGTCGCCTAAATCTAGACATCATCCGTAATGTTAGGTATCCCATTTGAGTTGGTGAAAACCGAATGTTTTGTGACCCAGTTCGCACGTTCGTAATGTCCCAACTATAGATTAGGCAGGTATTCTGTAAACGTATATTATCGCAGAAAACAGGCATTAGTGTTTCCGGTATAACGTAGATTATTTCAGATAATATACGAGCGGCATTTATATAAATAAAATTTAGAATTTAGATTAGAAGTATAGATTAGATTGGTCTAAGGTCAGAGTTCGATAACATTCAGGGGATTCCCGCTAACACGAGTATACCAAAAATTGTGTTGTTATTTAATTTTTATCTCTCGACCTGATATCACAGCCGTAGATCGATGTTTAATATTTTAAATATTTTTTTGTTAATTAAGAGCCTAGATTATTTAATTTTATACAATGATTTTAGAGTTTATTAGTAGTAAAGACTAAAGGCACAGAGTACCTACAGAGGGGAAGCTTCTACAAGCCGCCCGCTGTAGGTACACTCACACATAATATGCGCACGATTGTCCCCAACTGTACCGGTTAGTGGAACGAGCGGGCGTCCGTGAACCGTTGGTGAGTGTGTTTGTGTGAGTATACCTACATCGGGCCGCTTGTGGAAGCTTCCTCTCTGTAGATTTACTACTCGTGTGGTAAAGGTAAGTTAAACAAATACTACTCTTTTAGTACTCACCACCTGGATGGCTGGCATACTTGCTCCGCCCTCTGTTGCAGGACCCCTCTGCTGCGTACCCGCACGCAGTGGAGTGCTTCCACCTATTGTGATCTCTCCAAACTGTATAGGGTAGACTAGATGGCTATGACTCTGCCTACCTCTCCGGGGTCGCGGGTTCGATTCCCGCACCGAGTCTGGGTGTATTTATGTAAGTATATAGTATATTTATACATTTATTAAATATATATACAATATATATATCCACCACCACCACTGCAGCCTTTTAACGGCCCACTGCTGGGCAGAGGCCTCCTCAGGAGAGATTTAGAGCTTAGACCCACCACGCTGCTCCAATGCGGGTTATAGTGATAATAACCGGGACCGACGACTGCTTAACGTGCTCTCCGAGGCACGGGGAACTACCAACTCCGGGCTGGCACTGAGAATTTCTTGAGAGAAATTCCAATACCTACCTTACAATTATTTGCCCGACCCGGGAATCGAATCCGGGACCTCGTGATCTGCAGTCGAATACTCTAACCACTAGACAGTTTACATATATAGTATAGTAATACACATATGTAAATATGTACTATGTAGGTTTTTTACCTATAGCACAAGCATTAAGCTGTATACTTTAGGAACAGACGACCGTGTGTGTATGTGTAAGTATTTATTTATTATAATTATTTATATTCCCTGAGAGCCAAACCAGCATAGCCCCAATTACAAAGTTTTTATAAAGTAAGTTTTACAATTTGGATTGTTGTTTTACACTCAAGTTTGTTTGAGTTTATTTCTTCCTACAGAAAATTTTATTATGTATTATGTACATTTTTTTACTAGTTTTATTTTAAACACTATAAAATGAAAGAACATATAATTGATCATAATTATATGTTTTTAATATATAATCGATTTTTATTTATCTACATCGGAATTAAACCTAGCCCCACACTGCGAAATTTACTCTTGCGATTTTTTCGCAGAATTCTGTGACCGACTTTCTGTGAAATGTTGAAGCTGCACGCATTTGCGATTTAACATTAGCGAAGAAAATGTATTAAAAAACTTAAAATAAACCGCGCGAAATGTGGGCTAGGCCTAATTGTGATTTGTGACCATACCTACTAATACCTATAATTTTTTGCAAACAAGACGTACTTGTTTTTTTTTTAATAAAATTAGTAGCAAGTATAAAATTTATATCACATCAGCTATCTGCCAGTGAAAGTCTGGTCAAAATCGGTCCAGTCATTTCGGAGATTACCCGGAACAAACAGACAGCCAGAAGACGATGAGCCGTACGTGCTAAGGCGCCTGTTCATTCAGAGTTTCAAGTTATTTGGATATCACAACCCTCAGTGTTATGTAACCGACCCTCGGTCATCGGTGATGTGATTACGTCTGTAATTTCTGAACTACAAACTCTTCGATCGTCTTGAAATAGTTACGGCACAACCTTTAAAGTACCTCCTGTAACATTTAAATTCAGTTCAGATGCAGTTCTATTGACATCTGCGTCGAAAGTGGCGACGGAATGCAGCGGGGAGGCGCGCCGACGCGCGACGCGACGCGGAATGATACAAAACCTCACGTGATATAATGACATCGTTTATTAGTACACATTTCATAACCTTTATTGCAATCGTATAGCTATATAAATATGGCGCGGCGGCGTCGCCCGGCGCCGGCGTTACACATAATTTATACATTACAAACTGACGTATCACAAAAACTGAACCGCAAGTCAACCAGAGTCGCAATACGCGAGACGAGTTTCGGGCAGCGGTCGGGCAGCGGACGGGCAGCGGACGGGCAGCGGTCGGGCAGCGGCTCAGACCTCCGCGTCGTCTTACAAGAGATAGATGCATGTCAGTATATAAAGCAGTCTCGTTTCAACTCGAAAGTCTGAGCAGAGTCCTACGTACCTAGCTGCTGGCACGACGCCCGACTTCGTCCGTCATGTTCGTCCCGACGTGCGAACATGTTCACACGCCACGCATGCTCGGCGTGATCCGTAACACCGAACTTCTCTAGTATTATTATATAATTTTATTTTTATATATCGGTGATTGCTGCAAAAATCTCCTCTCGCATACATAGTATAATGGAAGGGCTCCTCAACAGCGGGAACTGACGCTCGAGTTGAAGGAATAATTTACATTTCACAATCATTCAAAAATGTACAAAGGTCTATAAACATTTGGCATAAATAATTAATTAATTAATTCATCTTAAGCGTCCACTTCACGTCGGTTTCGAATCGCCAATCGAAATCGCAACCGGCGTTCGCGCGCTTGCGGCACGCGACACTCCACGGACGCGTCGAGCCGACGTGTAGTGGAGGCATTATGGATACGCGTCCAACTAACCACCTCAAAATTAAAAAAAAAAACATTTCTTACGATAATTCCAAAATTGTGTATTTCTTAAAAGGAAATATCGTATTTCACTTGGTGTTTCTCGAGGTTCTTTTAGGCACTGCTTTACGAAGTATTTTTTTAAGAGATTCACACAAATTGTTAGCGAGTCGAGGTTGAAGGAGCTATGTGAAGAACCGCGTCAAGTATGTGTGTATAGTGAGTGTGACGTACAAGTCACGGCAAATAAGTCGACCGGTGACCTTCAATGCGCTGAAGTCGAAAATGAGGTATCTCGGGTGGTGAGGGGGTCGCGGGGAGGGCGTGGGGATCGTTCGTAAGCACTGATTAGCTCTCGCGGATCCCTCGTAAGCGCTGATTGGCTCTCCAATCGTACTGTGTCCCGCTCACTCGTACGACGCTGCGCGCACTTGAAGGTCACCGGTCGACTTACGTGCCGGGGGTTATACCTGTGGTTGTACGTATGTCACATTTAGCATGTAAGCAATATTGGCAGGTAGTGTTTCGGCGGTAGTCTCTAATGAATGTGTGGATCAATCACATGGCGACCTGCCAGGACTCGAACCTGGGATCTTCTGATATCGCAAAGTTATTACTTTGCCATATCAAACGCTCTATGCCGTAGCAGGGGTCGCGCCTGCAGACGGCACGCGACACTGTATTGTGGGAACGCCACCGATCACAAAGTTCACCATGAACTTAAACCATACTTATTACTTTAATTCGAATAACGCATTCTGATTTTTACATATTTTAATATTTATTATACATTGCAAAATGTATATATGTATGTATATATATTTTTTTTTTGTAGTAAATGAAGAGTTTCGAGTATTTAGTAAAATAATTTTCCCAATAATTACTTAGGAAGTCAAAATTATTTGATTGCACGTCTGTGGGCCTCAACAACATTTGTGTGGGAAAAAAATGGCACGTTGATACAAAAAGATTCGTCACCCAACCGTACAGGGTACGAGATGTATTGCTCAGGCGCTGTGCCCTGCGCCCTGCGCCCTGTGCCCTGCGCCCTGCGCCCTGCGCCTAGCCGGCCGACGCGGACGTCTCAGCGCATCTGGCGAGATCCTCATGCATAAATCGAGCATTACCTTCAAAGTTAATTTTCCTGTTTAGCAGTTTATTCGCTTGTACTTTGCACTCCGTCTTCGTAATTTATTTAATACACTTAAAAAAATATCTCGTAAATAATCTATAAAATATTTAAAAAGGAATTTCCCCTCGCATTTTTGCACAAAAATCTCGCCAGAATTATTATATTATTAAATAAATAAATAATTTTAAAAAAAATGTGATGACCCTTTGTGACGATTTCTTGCTTCAAATTGATACGCGATAAATTGTATTAATGTTATGATGAGAGTCGTTCGCCTCGCGGCACCCACGCGTGTTCGCGTGAATGAGCACTTTCACTTTGTATTCACAGCAGGCCAACATCATAATAGCCCGTCCAATTCACTTGTACTCGGTAACATCTAAACACTCAATTTTATAAATGTTTCTAAACACCGATCCCAATATGCATTCCACGTAGTGTTCAGTAAATCAATCGATCATAGTCGTTATAGTTCGTTCTTACCAAACGTATTAATTGATGCGTGGGTGTGGAAAGAAAGGAAGTAATGATATAGTATCGAAAGAGAATAATAATAGCGCAGATTTTCGGAAGCGGTCTCCTGACAGACTTGTGCATATACTCGTATCCTATACAAGCTGTATCGTTTTGACAAGTGTCGGAATGGAGTCAGCTGTTTAGGCTGGAAGAGTATCCAAACAGTTTAGGTAGACAGTTACTTCGTATTTTGTAAGTTGTAATAAATATGTAGATTACCTCAACGTTCCTTGAGGAAAGCGATGGTACGAGTTTCCAACAATTTAGTTAATTTTTAGAGATTTCTGTACAACTCATAGAGATAATAATAATAAATAGAGTTGGCATACCTACCTTAAAAACGTGCCAAAAATACACTCACACACGCACAATCCGAAGACATAAAATGGCGCGTGTTCATTGTGATGTCTCAAGTTGTGCGTGTGTGAGTGTTCATGTATACATTTTAGGGAGGCCATCTTAAGTCACGAGTCTGCCGCAAACTGTTTTATTATTATGTCAAAAATGTAATGTTGTCTCTTTCACACTTGTGAAAATTTTGATAAGCTTGAGCTATTTTCCGATCCACTAATTTCTATAGGACATTATGCCAACTCTATTTATTATTATTATCTCTATGGTACAACTACATTAGAACCGTTGTGGTTAGTTATGTTGTACACAATCACTAAACTAAACTAAATAGACAGGATTAAAAATAGTGCTATCCGTTTCCGCAGGGAGCAATGTGAAAGAGACAGGAATAGATTCAGGTTCGTCAGGTTAGTTTAGAGTCTGGCGGAAAACAGAATTATCCCCACAGTGTCAAATATGTATGAAAATGGATAAACTGAGTAACCATCGCTCACATTCTGAAAATACGTTTGGTTTACGAGCGTTTGACTTACGATTTCGAGTCGTTTAAAACTTTAATTTTAAATACATTTTTCGTATCATGATGCGTATTGGACATTCAGTTCGTCGCACTTAGACATCGGTGTCGGTTCATTTTTTAGGATTACATAAAAAATATTAGGTTTTACGTGTGACGTTTAACACCACGAGTTTTTTAAGCCGTATCGCTAATTAAATAAATCTACCAATATTATAATTGCAATAAATATTATCTCAGTCTTTGGTTCCATTTCAGCGCGTAGCATAGTTTCGAGCCGAGCGCACCGCGCGCGACACGACTCCGACACTATCGAGCGACACGATTCTACGTCACGACAACCGACCGCCCTCGCGCCTCGGACGGCGGGTGCGCGTCAAATGTAATATCTTGTAGGTATCTACGTTCGTTGAATGACGACACGACGAATGTTTCCATGAGCCCCCCCCCCTCCCCCCCCTCCCCCGCAGTGCGAGCTCGCCGCAGTCGAGCTACAGCACCGTGTTCGTCGCGGCGCGTCAGTGTCCCGCGCGCGCTCGGCCCACTCCTACACTATCGTATTAGAATTTAATAATAAACGACTAAAGTCGGACCATGATCTGTGTCTCCAGGGAAGGCTGCGGAGCGACGCGGATGCGAAAAAGAACCTCATCACAATAATCTTATACGATATAAATACAAATTGAAAAAAGGTGTGTGTACCTGCGTAGGAAGTTATATTTCTTTGCATGCAAATTAAATACAATCAGAGGCCAGACGGTCGCGTTCGTTTGCGAAGCGTCCGACAGCCGGGAGGGCAGCGAGCGACTTCAATGTGTCGCATGTCGCGTCACCCTGTCGCGCTTCAACGTGTCGCATGTCGCGTCACCCTGTGGCATGTCACATGTCGCGCATCATAATCATTCACTCTAGTCACTTTTTTCACAACGCACCCAGAGAAATACAACTTCAAAGGGAAAACGATACAGTGCAATAGTTCGCGAACGAACACGGACACGGTAAACGGTTGATATGTTCTTTGCTCATTTATAAACTATAATAATTTAGCGACGAATACTTCGTTAGACTCCGAGTGAACGGCCGACGGCGTTCATTATTATTTTTGTTTCTTTTTTTTATACTTACAAAACGATAAGTTCAAAAATTATAAACAAAACAATTTCCTAAATGCTGCTAGAGTAAGGATCAATTTCAGTCTCTCGCGAATACAAAACGGGTCCCGGTAAACTACCCAACGCTCGGCGCCCCCTGACACGCGCCGCGTCCGTAGCGCGCCCCGCGCTCTCTCTCACCCTGCCGATGCGGACACGCACCGACAGCGACACGCTTCCGATCCTTACATAATAAAATAATAAAATAATTACATATAAAGGTAAAACGATCATAAAATATAACAAAGTAATCACATATAAAATCGAGTATCGGGTCGCGCGACAGCGGCGCGCGCGGCGGACGCAAGCTCCGCAGTGTGAGAGCAAACTTAAAACCCGAACGTCCGATTGCGCGACACCCACAGACTAGTTCTTACACGGAACACTTCCGCGCGCCGAGCGCCGAGCCGCGCGCCGAACGCCGAGCCGAGCGCACGCGGCAGGCGCCGAGCTCGCTCCAGTTTACCTTCCCTCGAATTTAAATCGAACCTAGGATGTTTACTTATGTAGCAGTTAAATAGCTGTTTTTTTTTTTCAGGCCTCGTTGCGTCGTTTCTTTTTGGTCTCACTCGCCCAGTTGATCTGAAAACGTACAAAAAGTAAATGTTACACGGTTATCTTTTAATTTAATAACGATTATATTCACTAACAATAAAATAAAATAAAATAAAAATTGGTTGTTTGTAAAGTCGGTTTACGGACGTAAATTTTTCATGATAACGTCATAAGAAAACATTGCTTATCTATCGCTCGTTCTGCGCTCTCGCTTGCACGCTCGGCTAGGCGGTACGTGACAATGAGTTATACTTTTTCGTACGTGCGGCCGGCGTTCATCGATTTATAAGGCGTTATACTACAAAACTGATAGCAAATGTCGGGGCACTCAATTCGAAGAACAGACAGACGCATATTTTATCAGAATATAAAAGACTAGCTGTTGCCCGCGGCATCGCCCGCGTGAATTTCGGGTTTTTACAAATCCCGAGGGAATCGTGGATTTCTGGTTCCCGTTCCCGCTCCCTTTTCCAACCTTTATACTTACTTTCAAGGTCTTTTGCTATATTGATCTACCTATAGCTGTAGATTTTGGTTTTTTCAAAATCCCGTGGGAACTGTGGATTTTTTCAGGATACAAAGTAGCCTATGTTTTAAGTCAGGGCATTATCTATCTCCATTAAAAATTTCAGCCAAATCTGTTCAGTAGTTGCGACGTTATAGAGTAACAAACATCCAAACATCTAAACATTTCGGCCACCAGAGGGCGCAGCTGTCGTATCGAGATTCCGCCTGCGGCCGTCAGAGGTCATTGCAATTGCTTCGAGTTTCCAGCTCCGGCCGCAAGAGTTTTGACTACAAGAGGGTGCTGCAATCGCTTCAAGTTTCTGGCCTAGGCCGCTAGAGGGCGGTTTTAGTTACCAGTTTTGGCCGTCAGAGGACACTGCAATCGCTTCGAGTTTCCAGCTCCGGCCGCAAGAGAGCGCTGCGATTGTTTTTTGTTCCGGCCTGCATTCGCAAGAGGGCACTGCAGTCGTTTAGTTTTTGACTTCGGCAGCAAGAGTTTCGGCCACAAGAGGGCGCTGCGTTCACTTCGAGTCTCCAGCTCCGGCCACAAGAGGGCGCTGCGACAGTTTTTAGTTCCAGCTTTAGCCGCTAGAAGGCGCTGCGATCGTTTTTAGTTTCTAGTTTTGGCCGCTAGAGGCCGCTGCAATCGCTTCAAGATTCCGACTTAGGCTGCTAGAGGGCGCTGCGATCGTTTTTTTTAATTTCGAGTGATGGCTGCTAGAGGGCGATGCGATTACTTCATTCCAGTTTTGGCTGCTAGAGGGCGTTGCTATTGCTACAAGTTTCCGGCTTAGGCCGCCAGAGGGCACTGCTATCATTTTTAGTTTCTAGTTTTGGCCGCCAGAGGGTGCTGCGATCGTTTTTAGTTTCCATTTTTGGCTGCTAGAGGGCGCTGATATTGCTTCAAGTTTCCGGCTTATGCCGCCAGAGGACGCTGTGATTGTTTTTTAGTTTCCAGTTTTGGCCGCCAGAGGGCACTGTGATCGCTTCAAGTTAGGCCACCAGAGGGCGCTGCGATCGTTTTTAGTTTCCAGTTTTGGCCGCTAGAGGGCGCTGCAATCGTTTATTTAGTTTCCAGTTTTGGCTGCTAGAGGGCGCTGATATTGCTCCAAGTTTCCGGCTTAGGCCGCCAGAGGGCATTGCGATCATTTTTAGTTTCTAGTTTTGGCCGCCAGAGGGCACTGCGATCATTTTTAGTTTCCATTTTTGGCCGCCAGAGGGCGCTGCAATCGTTTTTAGTTTGCAGTTTTGGCAGCTAGAGGGCGCTGCAATCGTTTATTTAGTTTCCAGTTGGCTGCTAGAGGGTGCAGCTATTGCTTCAAGTTTCCGGCTTAGGCCGCCAGAGGGCGCTGTGATCGGTTTTTTAGTTTCCAGTATTGGCCGCCAGAAGGCACTGTGATCGATTCAAGTTAGGCCGCCAGAGTGCGCTGCGATCGTTTTTAGTTCCCATTAAAACTTTCATCCCCTATTTTACCACCCTTAAAAGAAGATTTTTAAAAATAAAATATACAGAGTTTTATTATTTAAAACTCATAATCTAAATGCCGATTTTCAGGTCTGTAACTTAAAAAACATAGGACTTTCATAAAATCTTTCATCCCCTATTTTACCACCCTTAAGGGGAGATTTTCCAGAATAACTTATACAGGTTTTTATCATTTAAAAATTATAATCTAAATGCCTATTTTCACATCTGTAACTTCAAAAACATAACCTTCCTACCCCCATTTTACCCCTTAGGGGAGGATTTTCGTGAAATATTTTCTAGGCTGATATCTAAGCCCTAGAATTAACCTACCTTCCAAATTTCAAGTTGATAATAGCAAAATTATAATTAAAACTTCCCATTAAAACTTTCATCCCCTATTTCACCACCCTTAAGGGAAGATTTTTCAAAATAAAATATACAGAGTTTTATTATTTAAAACTAATAATCTAAATGCCGATTTTCAGGTCTGTAACTTTAAAAACATAGGACTTTCATACAATCTTTCTACCCCCATTTTACCCCTTTAGGGGAGGATTTTAGGGATATTAAATAGCCTATAACCTGCCCCAAAAGTTGGACTACCAAATGTAAAAAGAATTTTTCAAATCCGATAGGTACTTCCAGAGATTAGCGCGTTCAAACAAACAAACTCTTCCGCTTTATTATATTACTATAGATAGAAGTATAGATAACATATTATATTTGAACGATGAACATTGAACATAATGAATGCAGTTCGCCAGCAGCCGCTCCGGCCGCTCGACATGAATGACGCAGGGGCAGGGCAGGGGCAGGGCAGGGGTACGCACCGGCTATGGGCCGCCGGGGTCGGAAGCCGCGGCCGCCGTCGGGCCCGCGCGGCGCGCGCAGGATCACGACGCGCGGCGCCGCGGCGTCCTCCAGCGAGGCGGTGCGCAGCCGCGCCAGCAGCCGCTCCGGCCGCTCGCTCCGCGTCTTCGCCGGTTTGCTGCCGATCACAAATCTCACGTTACGACACTTACACGAGCGTTACATTTCGCGCGTTGCGAAAGGGGGCTAGACGGAAAAAATTAAGAGAAAAAGTTGTAACGACACTTTTTGCTATAGTTGTAAGCCGTGCGGCGTGCGCGTGTTTCTCTGTCTGTCTCTCTCTCTCTCTTCTACAAAGCCAGCCAGTTATTTTCGTTTCGTCTTTCTATTTCGCATTGAACAGTGTGGTGTCGCAGCGATTATTTTTGTTGAGTGTATACAGGTTTCTTGTACATAATAAATAATAAAAAATAATAACTTTATACAATATAACCCGTTGAGAGGTGTCCCTTGACACCTCTCAAGTTTGTTGCTACTTCGGAAGTCCTCCCCGCGTCGATTCGATTCGCACGCATATAATAAAAGTTTGCGAGCGAGCTTCGCATCCCGGCTTCGGATAAACGCGGGCACAAAATCTAGGATCCGCGTGCTAAGAATTGAGAATGTGAAAATGTTAAGTGCGAGTCAGCTAGTATATTAATGTTTGTCGTAGGAGTGGTGGTGTGGTGTGGTGCGGTGTGGTGTGGTGTGGTGCGGTGTGGCGTGGTGTGGTGCGGTGCGGTGCGTTGCGGTGTGGTGTGGTGTGGTGCGGTGCGGTGCGGTGTGGTGTGGTGCGGTGCGGTGTGGTGTGGTGCGGTGCGGTGTGGTGTGGTGTGGTGCGGTGTGGTGTGGTGCGGTGCGGTGTGGTGCGGTGCGGTGCGGTGTGGTATGGTGCGGTGTGGTGTGGTCTGGTGTGGTGTGGTGTGGTGCGGTGCGGTGTGGTGCGGTGCGGTGCGTTGCGGTGTGGTGTGGTGCGGTGCGGTGCGGTGTGGTGTGGTGTGGTGTGGTGCGGTGCGGTGTGGTGCGGTGTGGTGCGGTGTGGTGTGGTGCGGTGCGGTGCGGTGTGGTGTGGTGCGGTGCGGTGTGGTGTGGTGCGGTGCGGTGTGGTATGGTGCGGTGTGGTGTGGTCTGGTGTGGTGTGGTGCGGTGCGGTGTGGTATGGTGCGGTGTGGTGTGGTGTGGTGCGGTGTGGTGCGGTGCGGTGCGGTGTGGTGTGGTGTGGTGTGGTGCGGTGCGGTGTGGTGTGGTGCGGTGCGGTGCGGTGTGGTGTGGTGTGGTGCGGTGCGGTGTGGTGTGGTGCGGTGTGGTGCAGTGCAGTGCGGTGCGGTGTGGTATGGTGTGGTGTGATGTGGTGTGGTGTGGTGTGGTGTGGTGTGGTGTGGTGTGGTGTGGTGTGGTGTGGTGTGGTGTGGTGTGGTGTGGTGTGGTGTGGTGTGGTGTGGTGTGGTGTGGTGTGGTGTGGTGTGGTGTGATGTGATGTGGTGCGGTGTGGTACGGGGGGTGACTCACGCGATCTTGACGACGTTGCAGGCGGAGGACTTGCCGTTGCGCGGGTTGGTGAGCATGACGAACTCGACGGCGTCGCCGGGCTGCAGCTCGGCCGCGTCGCCGCGCACCTCCGACATGTGGAAGAACAGGCGGCGCGCGTCCTCCGCGTCCACGGACAGGAACCCGAAGCCGCCCTTGATCGCGTCGACGGTGGCGCGCCGCTTCTTGCGCACGGGCACCACGTTGGCGGCGCGCCCCGCCGCGTCCGCTTGGAACGTGACGGGGTCGCCCACCTGCAGGATCTCGCGCTTGCACGCCAGCCCCATGATGCCGAACTCGTACGACGCGCCGCCGCCCACCTGGATCAGGCCTGCCAATCGCACAAACACATCGCACTCGTTATACTTATACACTACACTTTCAGTAAACAGTTGAAAACACCCTGACTAGTGCAACCCCGAGTACTTGGCCTGGTCGGGGTTGAGCGCGCGCAGCGTGCGCGTGACGGTGCCGTGCAGCACGGGCTCGAGCGGCTCGGCGAGCGGCACGGAGCCGCGCGGCAGCGGGCGCACGAACTCGGCGCTCGCGCAGCCGCCGCCCGAGCCGAGCGGGCGGACGAGTCGACGCACCTGAGTACTTGGCCTGGTCGGGGATGAGCGCGCGCAGCGTGCGCGTGACGGTGCCGTGCAGCACGGGCTCGAGCGGCTCGGCGAGCGGCACGGAGCCGCGCGGCAGCGGGCGCACGAACTCGGCGCTCGCGCAGCCGCCGCCCGAGCCGAGCGGGCGGACGAGTCGACGCACCTGAGTACTTGGCCTGGTCGGGGTTGAGCGCGCGCAGCGTGCGCGTGACGGTGCCGTGCAGCACGGGCTCGAGCGGCTCGGCGAGCGGCACGGAGCCGCGCGGCAGCGGGCGCACGAACTCGGCGCTCGCGCAGCCGCCGCCCGAGCCGAGCGGGCGGACGAGTCGACGCACCTGAGTACTTGGCCTGGTCGGGGTTGAGCGCGCGCAGCGTGCGCGTGACGGTGCCGTGCAGCACGGGCTCGAGCGGCTCGGCGAGCGGCACGGAGCCGCGCGGCAGCGGGCGCACGAACTCGGCGCTCGCGCAGCCGCCGCCCGAGCCGAGCGGGCGGACGAGTCGACGCACCTGAGTACTTGGCCTGGTCGGGGTTGAGCGCGCGCAGCGTGCGCGTGACGGTGCCGTGCAGCACGGGCTCGAGCGGCTCGGCGAGCGGCACGGAGCCGCGCGGCAGCGGGCGCACGAACTCGGCGCCCGCGCAGCCGCCGCCCGAGCCGAGCGGGCGGACGAGTCGACGCACCTGAGTACTTGGCCTGGTCGGGGTTGAGCGCGCGCAGCGTGCGCGTGACGGTGCCGTGCAGCACGGGCTCGAGCGGCTCGGCGAGCGGCACGGAGCCGCGCGGCAGCGGGCGCACGAACTCGGCGCTCGCGCAGCCGCCGCCCGAGCCGAGCGGGCGGACGAGTCGACGCACCTGAGTACTTGGCCTGGTCGGGGTTGAGCGCGCGCAGCGTGCGCGTGACGGTGCCGTGCAGCACGGGCTCGAGCGGCTCGGCGAGCGGCACGGAGCCGCGCGGCAGCGGGCGCACGAACTCGGCGCTCGCGCAGCCGCCGCCCGAGCCGAGCGGGCGGACGAGTCGACGCACCTGAGTACTTGGCCTGGTCGGGGTTGAGCGCGCGCAGCGTGCGCGTGACGGTGCCGTGCAGCACGGGCTCGAGCGGCTCGGCGAGCGGCACGGAGCCGCGCGGCAGCGGGCGCACGAACTCGGCGCTCGCGCAGCCGCCGCCCGAGCCGAGCGGGCGGACGAGTCGACGCACCTGAGTACTTGGCCTGGTCGGGGTTGAGCGCGCGCAGCGTGCGCGTGACGGTGCCGTGCAGCACGGGCTCGAGCGGCTCGGCGAGCGGCACGGAGCCGCGCGGCAGCGGGCGCACGAACTCGGCGCTCGCGCAGCCGCCGCCCGAGCCGAGCGGGCGGACGAGTCGACGCACCTGAGTACTTGGCCTGGTCGGGGTTGAGCGCGCGCAGCGTGCGCGTGACGGTGCCGTGCAGCACGGGCTCGAGCGGCTCGGCGAGCGGCACGGAGCCGCGCGGCAGCGGGCGCACGAACTCGGCGCCCGCGCAGCCGCCGCCCGAGCCGAGCGGGCGGACGAGTCGACGCACCTGAGTACTTGGCCTGGTCGGGGTTGAGCGCGCGCAGCGTGCGCGTGACGGTGCCGTGCAGCACGGGCTCGAGCGGCTCGGCGAGCGGCACGGAGCCGCGCGGCAGCGGGCGCACGAACTCGGCGCTCGCGCAGCCGCCGCCCGAGCCGAGCGGGCGGACGAGTCGACGCACCTGAGTACTTGGCCTGGTCGGGGTTGAGCGCGCGCAGCGTGCGCGTGACGGTGCCGTGCAGCACGGGCTCGAGCGGCTCGGCGAGCGGCACGGAGCCGCGCGGCAGCGGGCGCACGAACTCGGCGCTCGCGCAGCCGCCGCCCGAGCCGAGCGGGCGGACGAGTCGACGCACCTGAGTACTTGGCCTGGTCGGGGTTGAGCGCGCGCAGCGTGCGCGTGACGGTGCCGTGCAGCACGGGCTCGAGCGGCTCGGCGAGCGGCACGGAGCCGCGCGGCAGCGGGCGCACGAACTCGGCGCTCGCGCAGCCGCCGCCCGAGCCGAGCGGGCGGACGAGTCGACGCACCTGAGTACTTGGCCTGGTCGGGGTTGAGCGCGCGCAGCGTGCGCGTGACGGTGCCGTGCAGCACGGGCTCGAGCGGCTCGGCGAGCGGCACGGAGCCGCGCGGCAGCGGGCGCACGAACTCGGCGCTCGCGCAGCCGCCGCCCGAGCCGGGCGCGCGCCCCAGCCCGTACTCCACCTCGGTGCCCAGCTCTAGCGCCTCCGGACTGCCCTCCAGGTTGCTGCACAACACACACACATCGCTCTCTGTTACATTCGACACCATCCGAGCACGGAAGCTCCGGAACATCCAGAGTGACCTCCCGCAGCTCTCGACTCGGAAAAATACTCCGTCCGGTTGTACGAGGATTCAAATAAATAAATGATAAATAAATTATTTTCGCTAAAATATTCAGTCGCAAAAGACACAGATATTCAACTAACGCCAATCGAGAACCATATTTTGAGTAACACCCACGGCAGGGAAAAGGGAAAGGTCATGAAGTTCGCGAGACGAGCCGCGCGGCTGCGAGCACGTTCGCTGTGAACGTCGAGGCGAACCAGCAGCGGCCGCGACTCAGCGTCACTCATATCGGGCATCACATCGCATCGCATGTCACCGCAGTTTTTAAATCCGAAAACGTGAACAGCTTTCGACTATGAAAATAAATAATTAAGTGTCGTTTTTGAGGCGCTCAAGGCCTAGGCCAAAGCCTTATTATTCTTACACTTATAACAGTAGCGGTCAACTTTTCTGCGAGTCGTGCAATCGAACTTTTAAGACTAAGTTTGGCTTCGCTAGTCACAGCCCGAGTGTGCGCACACTCCAGGCGATAAAGCCAAAGTGTCGCCGTTGACAGCATCGAGGACGACATCAAAATTCAAAATTCAAAATCATTTATTTCATATAGGCCAACGTGTGGCTCTTATGACATGTCAAGAATCTACCACCGGTTCGGAATGCTGATTCTGCTGAGAAGAGCCGGCAAGAAACTCAGCAGTTGCTCTTTTCAAAACAAAAGTTACAAGAAGTAGTTTAACTATCTTGTGGACAGCTGAAGCAAAGCCGAATAGAATAGACATATTTTTTATTCAGATAAACTTTTACAAATGCTTTCGAATCATCATCGTCATATATCTACAAAACAGAATGGCCGTGCGTCACTAGCGAAATTGCTTCGATTTTAAAATGCTTATTTATAACTTGCTGAAGCCCGCGACTTTGTCAGCGTGGATTAAGGTTTTTTTAAAATCCCCTGGGAACTCTATGATTTTCCGTAATAGTGAGTAAGCTATATGTTAATCCAGGATGCGATCTATCTCCGTTTCGAATTCCAGCCAAATCTGTTCGGTTTTTGCGTGAAAGAGTAACGAACATGCAAAATTTCGCCTTTAAAATGTTAGTGTGATGTGGTCGTGCATGCACATTCTAAAGTAACACAAATAGGCGGTTAGCAAATTAAAATAATGATTGAAAAGCGATCGCACGTTCGCAGAAAAATCGTAGTATGATAAATATCATGAATAAAATAAAAATATAACACCGATATTTAAAATAAAATGGCGGCATGTCACCAGCGACAAATGCTTCGCTTGATGGTCATCATGCGCGATCAAAAGTAGCGTAGACAAGCGATTTTTAAATTAAAAAAGTAATTCAAACGACAGCAAATTTGCTTATGATCATAAGATAAGAAAAGAAATAAAAGACGCAATGAACAACAAAAACTTGTTACAAGACAAAATGGCGGCGTGTCATCAGCGAAATGCTTCGCTTTCATATTCACATTCAAAAGTATAATATTGCAGATTTAAAAGTCATTGAAAAACATTTAATGAGAAAAATACAACAAAAGCAATAAACATCTCGAATCAATTTGAACAACAAAAACAAGTAGTTATAAACATCGGCACGTAGATCGAACACTGAAGGAAAGTGGAGGGGGTAAGCTATTGTATTACGTGCGCGACAGTTCCCATACGTAGCTATCCCCTCCACTTTTCGTTCAGTGTTCGATCTACGTGCCGATGTTTATACCCCGATATAAAATAAAGTCGCGGTGTGCTTCCAGAAAAATGGTTCGCTTTACTGCTCATCCACACGTTCGCCAACATGCTGGCCCATCTTATGGCCCAATATGTTGGCCCAACGTGTAGAGCGGGAGTTGGAAGGTATTGGAACGATGGCCCGCAAGTTGGCCCGCAGGTTGGCCCGGAGCATACTGAACGACCTTCCAACGTGTGGACGCGAACACAAACTCCTCGCCCAACACCTTCCAACATATCCGCCATCATGTTGGCCAACGTGTAGAGGCGCCTTTAGGATCATGCACATTCAAAAGTTGCAAAAAGCAATATTATGCATATAAAAAATGGTTGTCTGTAAAGTTGATTTACGGAAGATAATTTTACGTGATAACGTCATTCGCGAGCAAGCGAGAGCGCGGAACGGGCTACGCGCACGCTTCGTGACAGATGAGTCATACTTTTCCGTGCGTGTAGCTGGCGTTCATCGATTTATAAGACGTTATCACGTCAAAAATGAAAACAGCTGCACATTTGCTATAAATAATATTTTGAAAAAAATAAATAACATGAACAATGAACATCTCGTTTCAAAAAACAACAAAAACTTGTTATGAGACTGATATAAAACAAAATGGCGATTGTGACCAGCGAAACATGCTTGTAAAAAATTTAGCAAAAATAAGCGAATTGCAAATTAAACTAATCGAGAAACTATTGCACATTTGCCAATAAATATATGAGAAGTATAGTATACAAGAACGTTGAGTTTCAACAGTCACAAAATCTTGTTATAAGGCTGACTTTAGAATGTACTGAATTCCTATCTGCTAGAATTACGTATAATATGTTCTTTAAAGATCGGTAGTCTAGTAGCGCGACCGGCATCCGTACCGAACGTTAAATTCAGCTTTTCAACCGTGAAAAGGCAACAAGAGACAGACGGAGTCACATTTAAATTTATAATATTAGATATACATATTTATACATAAAGGACACCAAAGCTATGAAAATGAAACAACAGCACACATAACATCTGGATTTGTAAAAAAATTTCATAATGTAATAAAGTCAAAAAGATCCGTACTCTCTAAACGGTTAACGATGCAACTGCAGTGCGAATAACGGATAAAACTTATTAAATATTACAAAATTATATTTTTAATTATTATGATACATTATCATTCGCAAAGCGGAATTGATATTTCACTCGCCACGCTAACACAAAGATCCTCGTATATAAAGAAAAGTCGACCGTCCGGGTCTATCCGTATCTATCGAATGTGCCGATGTGAGATCGACCTGTCGATGCCGGGTAGCGGGTGGCGGGGGGCGGGGGGCGGGGCGACTCCACAAACTGACACTTATCCGTCCAAGACATACAATGCGCATACAATGATAACTCCTCTATGAGTGTAAATTAATGGCGGCCATCTTGGATTTGCATAGTATTGACTATTCTACTAGTCAAACCCATTCATTTGATACCCATATTGAGAGAGTTGTGAAAAATATGTAATCAGCCATTTAGTGGCGGCGGCCATCTTGGACCGATTTTCATCGAACATAGCTAGTAGAACACTCTCGACTTCACATGTGTAGAATTGTAAGCACCAATCCGAACCTGTGGTAGATTCATTTGTCAATTCGTAAGCGCTTGTGAAAGTTTATCTGAATAAAATTAAAGATTATATAAATGATAAAAAGGCGTGGATATTATTCCAGCAATGCGCGAGACGGCAATTCAATCATGTACTTAACATAAAATTGTTATATTGATATTGTAAATTTGGAAAAGAGCAACCGCCGAGTTTCTTGCTGGTTCTTCTCGGTTGGAATGGCATTCCGAACCAGTGGTAGATTCATTTGACTATTCAAAAGTACTTGTAAAAGTTTATTTGAATAAAAAACTTTTCTATTCTATACTAATTCAGCATTCAAACAAAACAACCGCATTCAAATCGGTTCACGGGTTTGAGCGCTAAGCTACGGTGGCACAGACAGCGTACCTGAAGTGGAAGAAGACCTCCTTGGTGTGGTCGGCGGTCTCGATGAACCCGAAGCCGTCCTTGAGCGCGGCGACGAACCCCTTGAGCACGGGGCGCGCGTTCGGCCCGGCGGCCGCGCCGTTGGTGAGGCTGTGCTGCGTCTGCACCGACATCGCCACCAGCTCCTTCGTGCGCTTCACCTGCAACACGACGCGACACTAATATGTAGCTGTCCACCGATAAGCGCTTTTACTATTTCATTTTGATTTAATAGTATTTTATATCGAAAGTAATTTAGCTTAAAGGTTCGGCAGTCGGCGGGCCCGCGAGCCGGCGACGGCGGACAGCGCCCGCCCCCCGCGGCCCCACCGACTCGCGGTCACCCGCGTGTTTCAAAATTAAGACCAAAAGTTGTAACGACACTTTTTGCTATAGTTGTAAGCCGTGCGGCGTGCGCGTGTTTCTCTGTCTCTCTCTCTCTTATTGAAAGCAAGCCAGTTATTTTCGTTTCGTCTTTCTATTTCGAAGAGTGTGGTGTCGCGACGATTATTTTTGTTGAGTGCATACAGGTTTTTTATACATAATAAATAATAAAAAATAATAACTTTCCACAATATAACCCGGGTGTCCCCTGGCACGTCTCAAATTTTTTTCTAGTGTTTATGTCTTAAATCTATGGTGTTATGTTATGTTCGCTCTTTTACTATCTATAAATAAAATAAGTTGAAAAAATAAAAAAAATAGATCGGATCACCTGATAGATGTCGAAGATGACCTTGTCGCCGACGCGGGGCAGCATCTTGGACTCGCACTTCTTGGCGCTGTAAGGGATGGACTTCTTCACGTTGTTGATTTGGCAACTTATTATACCGTTTTCCTGGAAAAGCAGACAAAACAGTCTGTTAATAACGTACAGCGGACTTAAATGAATTAAACCGAAATTAATATTAAAGTGATCCTGCCCGCGTCCACGCGGCGAGCTACCTCTATCATAAAGGTCAAGATCGAGTCCGTATTCGGTATTCGATCTTGAAACTTGTACAAACTTCTCGACAGTTGTTTATTTATTTGTTCACATAATACACTACTCATATAGAGGGTCGAGGCGTGTCGTGTTGTGTGTTGTGTGTTGTGCGTTGAGACTCTAGACACAACTGCGACCCACGACATCATGACCCTTTGCGCTACAAAAATAGGCTCAAAAGCTGAGCGTGCACCGACCACTGTCGTCAGATAATTCCTTTCGTTTGGGATCGCATAATTAAATCGGTTCGTAAAGGAATATTGCTGATTTCTAAAATAAAAAACGTCTTCTTTTTCATGTGATGTTTACGAAAATCTCTACTTTATCGACCCATTGTTTTTTTTTGCGCTTTTAAACATGGTAGATGGGGGTGTGATGAGCCAAAAAAGGAGACGTTTCAAATAATGAAGTCGGACGAGCATTATCTACAACTATTTCAAATAAGAAAGCGTGACGAACAGTCATCAGGATTCCTTTTTTACTATTATGGTACGGAACCTTAAACTCCGACATTCAGCCGGTGCGCCACCGGCCGCCACGCCGCACGCGGACGCCTTGTTTGTAGAGACGAGAATTGAAACATTAACAGCTATTCAGAGCTGGCGCATTTCTGCCACGACAGACAGACTCATATTTATCTGACACTTTTCACCTAGTTTTCGAAATAGGATGAACTACACATCTGTCACCTGTAAACTACAGATTTATCTGAACTATTCCAAGAGTTTTCAACGATATAAACATAGACTGCGACCAACATTTCAATCGATTATATTAATTTTATCGCGATACACTCATATACATATCGCGCTTCGTGAGGAATATAGGCCTATAGTGCGACCAACCTTTCTGTGAAATGGCGAAAAGTGGAACTACGGCCGCCATCTTGGAAAATCATTCAATTTGACAACATATTAGTGTTGTCAGTTCCTTAAATATAAAATACCTACCTAATTAAATATACTATAAAAAATCTTTTCGGAAATTATTAAAGAATCTCCTCATCCGTAATTATTTCTTAGCTTTAACAATACCAAAAGATATTAGAAGTGATGCCCGGAATAGAATTCTGAAGTTTAAGACATTTTTTGCAGGACAGCATCAGGCTCCGATCATTCCATATAATTCATATGATCAAATTTAAAAGCGAGTACCTGCCGGTACAGGTCAGTGCTATCAAGTAACTGGTTAAAAACCATTTAAAAAACAGACCAAAATTTACCATCAATATACCTACGTAATATTATGTAAAATATAAACATTAAAGTGACGATAATATAGTAATGCGTTTTGGCGGGACTGCATGTGATGCGACGAGTCGCAGTGAGTCCCACATTGGGATTACTAGTCGTGCACGACTTGCCGCACCCCGTAAGAACTGCTATGGTATTTCCGTAAAGTCGAAAAAACGATTGTATGGCAACACTAAAGCTACACTAACGACCTCCTTCAGTTCACAGATAGATTGGTCGCACTGTACTTGGCGGATTTAAGTTTTTTTTTTACAACTGATACAGATCATTTATAGTATGAAAGAGGGAGAGAGAGGGGGTGAGAGAGAAAGGAAGAGGGGGGAGAGGGGAACAGAGATAGGGAGAGGGGGAAAAAAGGTCGGAGAGGAAGAGGGGAAGTGAGGAAGAGGAGAGAGAGAGGGAGAGAGAGAAAGGAGGGAGAGAGAGAAAGGAGGGAGAGGGGAAGAGAGGTAGAGAGAGATAGAGAAGAGTGGAAGAGAGTGAGAAAGAGAGAGAGAAAGAAAGAGGTAAAGGAAGGGAGACTCACCGAGGAAGTGTTCCCGGTGGGGCTGTTGCCGTTGCCGGTGTTGGTGTTGGTGTTGGTGTTGGTGTTGTTGGTGGTGGGGGGGGGCGGCGGCGCCTCCTTGCTGACGACGCCGCGCACGCCGCGCTCCAGCAGGCTCTCGAACTGCACGGTGCCGGGCGCCAGGTGCTTGATGCGGATGGCGCACTGGCGCTGCGCCGCGTTGGAGAACGTGGCGCCCGGGTCCACCGTGTACTCCACCTGAGACGCAGGGACGCTCCTCACTGGTAACTGGTTTCGTTGTTTAGATAGCCCCACTCACAAAAATGGTTTGAAACTAACAACATTGACGGCCCCCATTCCCGTGTTTTTTAAGCAAAAAATTAAAAAAATACACACTCGTACTTTGCTCAATGAGCTCTAAAAAATGATACCCCCATGCTAGGATAAGATTATTTTTTTTAAATAAGGAAACGGAAAATAAAAATTATATAGTAATATTTCGTAGTAGTGGAGTGGTTGTAACCGCGACTCACCTCGTCGCCCACGCTGAGCTCGTGGCCCAGGCGCAGCACCTCGTGGAACTGGAAGGGCACGCGCTGGTCGCGCTCCGCGCCGCGGATGTAGCCGAAGCCGTCGCGCAGCGCGCACACCACGCCCTGCTCGCGCCGCTCGCCCGACACCGTGAACGACTCGTCCAGCAGCGAGATGTTGGTGGCGCGCTTCAGCTGGTCGCGCCGGTCCGTCGCCACGTGGAACTGCACCCAGTCGCCGTGGCGCAGCGTGAACTCGCCGCACTGGTCCTTGTCGCCGAACGGCACCTGGGAACGTGAAACAGCGGCTTCAGCACCTGCCCGCGCACCACGTCCGGGCTCACGTCCTCGAACACCACCGACCCGCTGGGCAGCGGCGTGATGTCGCAGCTCACCTCGACCTCGGAGTGCCGCGCTCCAGCGGCTTCAGCACCTGCCCGCGCACCACGTCCGGGCTCACGTCCTCGAACACCACCGACCCGCTGGGCAGCGGCGTGATGTCGCAGCTCACCTCGACCTCGGAGTGGTCGGCCGCGCGGTACCGGATGCGGCCCGGCAGCGGGTCGTTCTGCGCCAGGCGCAGCGCGCTGCCGCGCTCCAGCGGCTTCAGCACCTGCCCGCGCACCACGTCCGGGCTCACGTCCTCGAACACCACCGACCCACTGGGCAGCGGCGTGATGTCGCAGCTCACCTCGACCTCGGAGTGGTCGGCCGCGCGGTACCGGATGCGGCCCGGCAGCGGGTCGTTCTGCGCCAGGCGCAGCGCGCTGCCGCGCTCCAGCGGCTTCAGCACCTGCCCGCGCACCACGTCCGGGCTCACGTCCTCGAACACCACCGACCCGCTGGGCAGCCGCGTGATGTTGCACGCCACTTCTTTACCCTGGGGGAGAGAAAAAAATATGTATCGAACGCCCGCTACGAGACTGGCGTGTCATATCTGTGCCGGCACGCACCTCAAACGTTTGCGTTTGAAGCGATTAAACAGCACTCGCTGGAAATGTGAAGAAAAACATCACGGGGAAACCTGCCCGCCTGAGAGTTCTCCGTGATGTTCTCGAAAGCGTGTGAAGTGTACCGACCCGCCCGCGGCCAACGTAGCGGATTGCGGCCCGAACCCTTCTCGTTCTGAGAGGAGACCCGTGCCCTGTAGTGAGCCACGATGATGATTATGTCTATAATTGTATCGAAACAGTGATCCAACTTTTATGAAGTGATATTTTTCTACATTCACGATTCTCAGCGAGTATTGCGCATACGGAAACAAGACACCGCGGTAAATCGAATTTGTCAGCGTCATTCGGCATCCGAAGCATCCTGACCTAACCTAACCCGTATCGGAGCAGCGTGGCGGGTCTGAGCTCTCCTATGAGAGAGGCGGCCTGTGCCCAGCAGTGGGACATTAAAAAGGCTGCAGTGAGTGATTCGGCATCCTCTCTACCCGTCGGATATTCTGTACGGAAGCACATCGTGATCGATTAACTACTTTGCTAGCGATCGATTTCACTCTATAGTGATAATTTTTGAAAAAATTAATTCGATAGTAAAAAGAAAATTTTTTGAGGACTCTTCCTTGACCGTTGACGTCTTCCACGTAACCTCGATCACAAACGTCGAATCGTCTATTTGGATCTTTTTTTAAAATTAATCGTTTTACGCAAAACACGGTAACAATAGCGAACTACGCGGAGCATGTTAACCAGTAATTAATCAATGTGCTACATATAGTACTCTTTATACGCTAGAGAGCGTCGTAGTTTAGCGATCGTACAGTGCGGAAACGACTTATATCGCGCCGGATATCCGGAAATCGCGTCACACGACGTCCAATTGACGACCGAGTGTCGTTACTTAGGTTATCATATTGTAAGATGGTTACAATTAAAAAAAACCGGCTGAGTTTGTTGCGGGGTCTTCTCGCTTTTGGGAACCCTCGTACTTTTAGTTTTAAGTTCTCGTTAGTAATTATTACCGGTATAGCCTAGTGATTATAGGATTTCTGTTCCGAGCTGTACAGTCGCTAAGCCGCGGCGTGCATTGAGTGCGCGGCTCGCTCGGATGTTCAACACACTCGTTTCGCGCTCAATTAATTCCCTATTGTATTCGTAGATTATTAAAGTGCACATTTAATCGCACAGTTATTTACGGGGGAAAACAAGTTGGTAACGGTGTACCGTTTAAAGCCTGCTCTTCACCATCGCCGACGACCGTCGTCTGTCGTCTGTCGTCTGTCGTCTGTCATGTGGCGAGGTGGTCGTCGCGATCGTCGAGCCACAGAGACGGAGACGTCGAGTCTGTACCTACTCTGTAGCCGCCGCTACCGCTATTTAACACTCGAAGCAAAAACGACGGGGTGTTATAAGTTTGACGTATCTGTGGGTGTGTGTGTGTGTGTGTCTGTGTGTGTGTCTGTCTGTTCCCCTGTGGCGCTTAAACGGGTGGACCGATTTGAATGCGGTTTTTTTGTTTGAAAGGTGAATTAGTCGGGAGTGTTGTTAGCTAAGTTTGATGAAAATCGGTCCAAGATGGCCGCCGCTACAAAATGGCGGATTACATATTTTTTCACAACTTCCTTAATATGAGTACTAGCTAGCGGCTTGACTAGTAGAATAGCATTATTACAAATCCAAGATGGCCGCCGCCACAAAATGGCGAATGTCGGGGCTTTTTTAAATTTTTAATTTATACTTGTTCATTTCAGTAGGTATACAATCATTATATTCATTTAGTTGAACGAAAAGGTATGACAAAAAAAATGGAAGAGAAGGTGGTGGTCTTTGAGCATTCATAGCCGCGCGGTGTTGGAGGGGGCGAGCGAGCAGCGCTGAGGTGCAGTGTCTTTCAAGTCTCAATTATAGTGGAGCTTTTATTAAAAAAAGCTTTATTCCCTACAACATACGGTTGAAATTTGTTCAGTAAAAACAAGTCAAGCGCGATTCGCGTTTTTATTCGACTGCGGAGTGCAGAGTGAACTGTGGAAGCCTTCATACAATAGCAATGTTGCAATTACAATATGTAGGAGCCGCGTTGGACTGCGTCGGATTCGCAATTCGCATGTGTTTCCGGCTTTACTCGATCGACCCAACGCGCGCTTCATTCCAGTCATTACAGAGCTTTTCCAGTGTAGGGATAATTAAAACGAGCGGAGCTTTTCCGATAATTATCGGATAATAACGCTAGGTAGTACGATATAGCGCTCCGTTCACAAGCCGCATTCAATGTTCATATTCAAGCAATGGCTGGATCATGCGTCATGCTCGTGAACGGGTGCCGCCGTCGGAAATGGGGCTACTTTTGTCTGCCCTTCTTAACGTGTAGAATTGTAAGCACCATTCCGAACCAGTGGTAGATTCATTTGTCGATTCAAAAGCACTTGTAAAAGTTTATCTGAATAAAAAATATGTCTTAGACTTGCCTTTACACAAGTTTAAGAACTCTATTAAAAGTATGCTCATAAAAAAGCTTATTATACAATTGAAGATTATATAAACGATAAAAAAGCTTGGATTTAACTCGTTCCAGCAATGCGCGAGACGGCATTTCAATCATGTACATTAATAATAATTGTTATAATGTTATTTTAAAAAAAAGAGCAACCGCCGAGTTTCTTGCAGGTTCTTCTCGGCTGGAACTGCATTCCGAACCTGTGGTAGATTCAATTGACGATTCAAAAGTACTTGTAAAAGTTTATTTGAATAAAAAAACTTTTCTATTCTATTCTATTCTACTCTATTCCGCGAATATTGAAATGTATTTTCAGATACGTTCGGCCGATGAGCATGTTCTCTTCGCTCGTTGTGAGCGTGCTGTGCACAAACAGCCCGAGGCGCGCGACTGAGGCCCGAAGCGGCTGCGGCCGTCAAATATAATACGTTCATCGGTTAGTACGAGACGTTATTATTGGAACTTGCTTTCAGAGTTTTTAACAACTCACCGTTGCAAATAAAAGCGCTACAAAATAACAAATACAGCAGAATTAAACTATGGCTTATTAATAACACATTTTGTAGCATAAATTACTTTTTCAATCGAGCTAAAATTGAAGACTTTATAAATTTTAAAATTGCTTGACATATTTTAATAGATAGAGTGATTCAAGAGGAAGGTTTGTAAGTAGAAAAATTGGACCCGGTAGGTGGCGCTAATAGCGGGCAGGATGACGTCTGCCGGGTCCGCTAGTAATCTTATAAATCTCAATATCGTGTGGCTGTTAGAGGTGGACTGTTCCTGTATTTAATTTTGAAGATCTTTTAATGTAGACGTGTAAATGGAAACGTGGACGTGGAACAGTCGAGTTAGCTCGCACTGTCCACGCTCTCCGGGGTACTCACGTTCCTCGTCTGGATGATGAACTCGACGTCGTCGCCCAGCGCCAGCTCGTCCTTGACGCGCGCCTCCGAGTAGTGGAAGAAGATCTCCTTGACGACGTCGGCGCGCTCGATGAACCCGAAGTTCTCCTTCTTGGAGCACACCACGCCGTGGTACTTGACTGGGTGCGCGGGGTTCTCGAAGCGCACGTGGCACGCGCCCAGCGTGCCCCTGTCGACAAATCACCACATCGTCATCATCATCACGAGACGCTTCGGGCCAGGCGTATCCGAGTATCTCTCACCTCTGGTTGGTCGCGATCTGGAAGCTGACGGCGTCGCCGGCGCGCAGCGTGACGTGGCCCTCCACGTCGTCCTTGGTGTAGGGCAGGAAGAAGCACTCGCCGCGGTTCTCGTAGGAGATGCGGCCCGTGTTGTCGCCGGAGCCCTCGCCCTTCAGCTCGGTGGTGACGACGCCGGTGACGCGCGCCTCGCTCAGCACCACCTCGGGCGCGATCTTGGTGACGGTGGACGCGATCGGCTTGCCGGTGCGCCGGTCGTACGTCATCTCGAACTCGACGGGGTCGCCGATCTTCAGGTGGTCGATGTTGCCGCCGAACTGGCTGAAGTGGAAGAACAGGCGCGCCTGCCGCTCGCAGCATTGGATGAAGCCGTACGAGTGCTGCGATCATAGCGTCGTTAGTGTGACGTTAGTGTGTGCGACAGAACCGGACGCGCACGCGGAGCGGTCCGCCTTATATACCGCATTCGAATCCGTGTGAATACCCAATACGCGTCTAAGACCCCTACCGCAGCCAAGAAAAGAGCCGATAGCTTTTAACCCGGCGTGAATGAGGTGAGAAATTGTTACACCAGCTATGAGGTGGGTATGAGATACCCAAAATGTTGGTGTTCAATTTTTAATACTATGATTGTGTAATTAGCATTTATGCTTGAACTATATAAATAATAGTATCCATTCAACAAGATTAGTAAATAAAATACCAGCATTAAGTACAAAAAGCGTAATTTTTATTGAAATAACAAAGTATCTAAATTTTCTTTGAAAAAATACAAGTTTAGGTAATTAACTTCTTTTCCCATAAAATCTAACAAAATTTCAATTTCTTTAGTAAATTAATATAACAATAGTGTCTTCTAATTATTATAAATCAAAAAGGAACTGAAAAGTCTTATGAGATCATGTTACAGAGCACGATGTGACGTACCCCAGCCACATGTACACACGTGTATCTACCGTCACCGCCGACGCAACACTAACCTCGATACTGTACCTCGACCCTCGCACCCTTACCTCCAGCTACTGAAACGATAGGACTCGCATGGCAACAGTAACATTAAATAATCTGCGTTTAAAAACTTCTCGGGTATGACATATCCGACCTCACTCACGCCGGGTTAAAACGGCCGAACCGATTTTGATAAAACGTGCGAGTGTACCTCGCGCCTGACCCGTGCAGTCTATATCTTCTGACCTCGCGTGGAGAGCTGAAACTTTTAAAAATTAAATATAAAACTTACAAGTAATTTTTCAATAATCCCCGTTTCCCTTATAGGCGGGTGGTTCATTGCATCATAATGGGGTTGATTGTTGGTGGAACTAGACGAGTACACTCCTACTGAGTCACCCATAGGGCAAGAGTCTAAGTTGTAGTTGCCGAGGGTGAATCGATTCCCACCGTTCGACTTGCCCATGTTACTGAAGTTGTCTCTCGGAGAGCTAGGAAACTCACTGCTGAAAGTACCTGCCAACAAAATATTCAAATATTACTAAGCTACAGTGAGTCAACATCGATGCAAATATATTAAAATAACAGAATGTGAAAACAACAAGACACGTTACAAGTATATTTTCGACCTGAAAATTAATTAATTACATTTATTTATAAGATTATAATATAAACTACCTGATGCCCATGTTGATACCTCTGTTCACATGGATTTATGTTTTTTAAAATCCTGTGAGAACTATTTGATTTTCTGCCTACCTGCCTACTAACTTAATAATAATCAAAACTTTCCCATAAAAACTTTCATCCCCTATTTTACCACCCTTAAGCCCTCATACGCATTAGCGGTTGCGGTAGCGGTGCGGCTAGCCGCTTTTTATATTTTTATATGCAACCGCTCATTTTGTACGCACTAAGCGCTCGTACGCATTAGCGGTTGCGGTAGCGGTTGCATATAAAAATATAACCGCACCGCTACCGCAACCGCTAATGCGTATGAGGGCTAAGGGGAGCTTTTCCAAAATAACTTATACAGATTTTTGTTATTTAAATCTAGTATCCTAAATGCAGATTTTCCTGTCTTTAACTTCAAAAAAACAAAGGACTTTCATTATAACATTCATACCCCTATTTAACCCCTTTAGGGCTGGATTGAACCTGACTGTACTATAAAAAGTACCAGGTTTCTTTATCTTTAAAAGTTGACACATTTAGTGAGGATTTCAAAATCATATGACACTTGCTTCTAATTTTCTTCAAAGGAAAAAAATATATTTTCTTCAATGAACCAGATTTCATGGCAATTCTGTTTAATTATTTAAACAGTTAGTAATCCAGCCTAGGTTTTTAAAATTCAATGGGAACTCTTTGTTTTTTTTTAAGTTCCTTTGAGCTCATACATTGCTAAAACAAACTTCCATCCCCTATTTAACTCCCTTAGGGATGGAATTTGCTATAATCCTTTCTTAGTGTGCACCTACATCATAAAAGGAAGCTACTGTGAAAATTTCAAGTTTCTAACTTGAGTGGTTTAGGCTGTGAATTGATGATCAGTCAGTCAGGACAAGCCTCTTTATATTATTAAAGATAGATAATTATCAATAACTCTTATTGAAACTAAACAAAATGACATACATGTAGTTGTCCAAACAAGGAGAACTGGGTGAAATGGCCCTTATATAGGCCTGATCACTTGATGGCCCGGCGACAGCTTGATACAAAATACCAATACAAGTAAGCAAAATATGATTAGTGACGCATGATCTAGTGAACAACTACTCACAAAAATTTAAACAATTTTTACATTATTATGTAAAACAATGCAAAGAATCTTATTACATTCATGGAATAAACTCTCAATAGACTGCTAATTTTCAGTTTAATATTTTTGGATATTTTATATGAGGGCATGATCCAGTCATTGAAGGCACACCCCTTGTTACCATCAGATGAAAGAGTATTACACTTTTTGCAGGTGGCTAAACTAACCCTCCTCCACTACTTTGTTCATAATCCCTGCCTCAATACACAGCCAAGATATTTATGTGTTTCATTAGATATTTCAATAATAATATCGACGGTTGAAAGGTTAAAATGCACTGAAAAGTTATGTGCGTGCAGGGGATTGGCCTCGGTTCGCGCCAAAGGGAGGCCAATGACTTACCACCAGGCCATCACCGCTGTGGCATTATGATATAATAAATATAAAGATCTAATAACAGCGACAGGAAGCACAGCATAGTTACATTTCAGTAAGCCTGAGGTATGAGAAGTTTATAACAACACTTACCATTACGATAAACTTGTTTGGCTTGCATGTTGGAGTGCTGGAGGTCCAGGATGTCCTGTAGCGGGGTGGGATGTGAATCTGGCGGCTGGAACATCTTCCACTGAGGATTGCTTGACATTTTGATGGTATCTCTCTTTGTATATAACTCAAAAATCTCACTTTTATGTACCAATATATTATCACAGAAAAAGGTGTGTGTGGAGTCAAAATTTCTTTTCAAACCGGGATGCAAATTTACAGGTCTAATCACATCTTTGTCTTTGCATTCGGTAATACCGTTAGTCTCTGAAGTTCCACAGAATGTAACACCAAAATAAGACTTGCGTTGCGAAACAAAACTACTTAGGAATAAACTACACTAGATCCTCAGATGTCTTCAATGCTTGCTGAGTCGCGGCTCAGATATGCACAGGCTGGCTTGTGTGCCTCTGGCTGGTCACTGGATTGTATTACCTACTGCAAATGATTATTGTAATTAGTTATTTTATACACTGACTATCCTACAAATTATTAATTAGCAACAGTATTAACAAAATATCGTGCAGACAGGATCGCAGTCAGCCGCAGGGAGCAGCGCGCGGCCGACATACTCTGACATGAATGTTAAAGTATTCGAGATCACGACTCGCGAGCGACTCTCTCGGATATTGTGTACGTACTGCTTAATTGAAATCTGTTGTCCCGATCGGCGACAAATCGTGGAAACACATCGCGAAACTATACGTAAGTATACCCACTCGATATTCATCCGTTATTGAGTTATTAAAATCACAATTGTCAAGGTATATCAACGTTTTTATGAGGAACTACCACAAAGCGTCGCATCTGATTATTGTTCTACATTTTATTATTGCTATCTATGTAGGTAGGTATTAGGTATATCGGCCGCCCCAGGCCGCCCGAGCCGACCGACGATGTGCAAAATTGTAGCGCTACAGCCCCACACTAATGTCATAAGAAAGCTTAATTTTGTGGCCTATAACGTATCAAAAACTGCTTGTGCGTTAAGGAAAATTGACTCAAATCATCGAGGAAGCACATAAACACATTCAATAAAATTATCAAGTCTCACCACGACACAGCACAGCACTGATGACATACCGCCATATTGAATGTCAACATAATATCGCATCGCATCGCGCCAAGGATGCCCATCCATACAAACAATTTGAATTTTGTTACAACTATAGTAATTAATTGTATTATTTTTTCAAAGAAAAAGAAGAATTATATTATTTTGATAGTTACAGGATTAATGCTAACTCAATTGATTTAAAATAATGGAAACAATTTTTTAGAAATTTTGTGCATGTTTTTGTGTGTTGTTTAAAGGCGAAAATCAGTCACACATTTGTTTTTCTCTATTTTGTGGCTGCTAATAGAGGAGGTATAATTTCTCTTAGCTGCTAATGGTTTTTAAAGTTAGAACATTATTGGAACTATTTATCAGAAATGAGATGATTATTATTATATTATATTTACAATAAAATAGACTACAAAAATTAGCAGACCTAGGTAGGTAGGTATAATAATTATTTATTTTTCAAATTACAAAAAAAAAATTTGAAATGTAATGCTGCTAGTTCTGTTGTATACAATCTGTTGCAATCTGTTGACCTGTTGTTTTCGTCTGTACTCTGTGCTGTGCTGTTTAAGTGCGTGCTGCTGCCTAAGAGAAATTATACCCTCTTCTTCCTAGAGAACGCTTATTTAAAATGAATAAATACTTATTATATCTTTCGTTTTTACTTATGTCAATATGCACTGTCAAAAAAAAGATCGCAATATAATTTCAGTGTCATCTTGAAAGACAGATTGTGAATAATTTTGTTTGTTTTGGTCACCACCGTAGTACCAGTTCAGCTTACGATAATTTGTGATCTTTTAACTTCTAAGTGCTTTGTTGTGTGAAATATTTTGACTATTTAATATTTTAGTAATCATGATTTGTGTAGCCATTGGCTGCAAAAGTCCACTCAGTGTATTACGTGAGAAAAATATGCGTATATCTTTGCATCGGTAAGTATTATATTGAATTCTGATAAGTTATCACGTTTAGTTTATTATTATTTTGCTGTAGTCATAACGAATGCAATATTAAACCGTTATTAATCGAAATTAATTTTAATAAAGTGTGTTTTCTTAATCCTAACAAAACCGTAAGATATAATTTTTATCGCGCTGACTATCAAACTATTAACGAAGAATTAAAGCTAATTAGCTGGGACAGTATACTTTACAAGGATGATTCCGCTGACCAGATGATCGAGAAATTTTATAGAATTATTAAAGAACTAATAGATAAACATGCCCCCAAAATTTTGGTAAAACGAGGTTCATATCCTAATTGGTTCACTAATAGTCTTATAAGATTACTTAAGGAGAAGGAATCTTACCGACGTAATTATAAAAAAACTAAGTGTCCCCTCGCGGAATATGATTTTGTAGAAGCTAGGAGAAGGTGTCACGTTTTAATAGATATTTGCTATGCCAACTACAAAAAAAGTATTGAAGAATCGATCTGCAAGAATAACATGAAACTACTGTGGTCTTTCTTAAAATCTAAACGAAAAAATCAAGGATCTATCCCTAATGTAATGATATTTAATAATGTAAAAATTTCGACTCCTTCGTCTATTTGTGGTGCCTTCGCTGAGCACTTCTCCTCTGTGTATGTGAATCCAGTCCATAATAATACTAACATTGAGTCAAATTCTGCTCCTACCACGTATTTTGATTCACACACGCAATCTAATACTTTATTTAAAGTTTTTATAGATCATAAATCAATAGAAAAAGCCTTAAAGAATCTAGATAAAAATAAAGGAGCTGGTCCTGATCAAATACCGGCAGTTTTTATAAAAAACTGCGCGGAAACTCTTACTTACCCGTTGTTTCTCATCTTCAACCGCTCATTGGCTACTGGAATATTTCCAGAGAAATGGAAAACTGCCAATGTCGTACCAATTCCAAAAAGCGGACAAGCGGATGACATACTTAATTATAGACCAATTTCCCTACTGTCCATTTTTGGCAAAGTTTTCGAATCCCTGATCTATCCGTTTCTTTCTTTCCACTTGAAATCAGTCCTAATTCCGCAACAGCATGGTTTTCGTAATAAAATGTCTACAATATCTAATTTGACGGAATATACGTATAACATTACTGGCGAAGTGGATAAGAGTAATCAAGTAGACGCTATTTATATGGATGTAAGCAAAGCATTTGATAAGGTAGATCATTCCATTCTTATAACTAAATTACATCGTGCTGGAATTCAAGGAAACTTACTCTCCTGGTTCAGATCTTACTTATTCAATAGATGGCAAAAAGTTGTGGTTTGTGGTTATGAATCAACTCCATTTAAAGTACCTTCGGGTGTTCCTCAAGGTTCCCACTTAGGCCCTGTTTTATTTTTATTATTTGTGAATGACTTGTGTGATCATATAAAGTCGTCTGATTTTGCATTATTTGCAGATGACTTAAAAGTTTATAAAGCCATAAATTCTCCATTTGACTCTATAACCCTTCAAAATGATCTGGACACAGTAAGTGAATGGTCTTCTAAAAATAGGCTACCGCTCAATGTTAAAAAATGTCAGCATATAAAATTTACTAAGAAACGTATGCCTCTTCAGACCTCCTATAACCTTGGTGGTCTTTTGCTGGACGAGGTTAGTGTGATAAGAGACCTAGGCGTTATTATAGATAAAAAACTATCTTACAATGCACACATAGATGGATTAATTACTAAATGCTACAAACTATTGGGTTTTATTTGGCGTAATTGCAAATCTTTCAAATCTTGTTCAGCTCTCAAAATAGTGTATTTTGCCTTAATTCGCAGCTTATTAGAATACGGCTCCAGCGTTTGGAATCCGTTTTACAAAGACCCTATACAAAGAATCGAAAGAATCCAAAAACGTTTTCTTTTCTTGTTGACTGTTCATCAAAACAAAAAGAGAGAATTAACCTCTTATAGCCAAAGATTAAGTTATTTCAAATTTACCTCACTCGAACACCGACGTTGGGTGTCTGACCAGGTGCTTCTCTTCAAAATTATAAATAATGATATTGATTGTCCAAGTCTCTTGTCAAAAATTAACTTTTCTGTACCTCGAATCAACATACGGATCTCTAGGTACAAACCATTTGTCATAAAAGGTTGCAGAACAAACATGGGAGCGAACAATGTGTTATTAAGAATATGTCGCGAGCACAACAAACTTTTTAAAAACTCAAATAGTATTATCGATTTGCATTCACTCTCTTTGCAACAGTATAAAAGATTATTACATAAATATATTGAATCTGTATAATAGCCTCTTATGCTTCTTTCAAGCTTATCAAAATTTTGTACTAAATCGAACCATAAACTGTAGATATTATTCTATTGTAGTTATTTTTATAATTTTTTAGTGTAAATATCTTTAATTGACCTTTTGTAAGTAGCTGATTAACTAGCAAACCCGCATTTGCACGTTTGTTTATATGCATGTCGGTTTGCCTGTAATTGGGTGCACACCCGAAATGTTTCATTAGAATTAGTTTGATCTTTTGTAATTTATGTGTGAACGCCTGTTGGCAAACCAATAAAATAAAATAAAAATAAAATAAAATAAAAATAAAAAATAAATTAAACCATTTTGATAAATTTATAATGACCGTATTAGAATTATATTTCTTTATTTTGATAAAATTTAATTTTTCATACGAGATTTCATGCCACTAGTGAAGCGCATTGTCATCTCATATCGATATCGATAGTCGTGTAGTATCCGACATAATATGGCAATAATTGCATGGTCTCAAACCACTTTAGTAAAATATTAACTACCCATACTATACTTCCGTGAGTTCCTTCCGTACTTAGAATTTTATTTCCGTGGAATTCTGACGTAATGTTACCAGAGATAAAACAATTCCCACAAAAAAGATAAAAAATTCAAAACTTACGTAAATAAAAATCAACTGCCGCATGTAGATATGATAAATGCCTGACAAACACTTCATGGTGATAATGTCATTCAACTTCCATTTTTGAATAATTTTTTTCAATGTGCTTCTTTTTTTTTACCCGACTGGGTTATGTGTTTCACCTGTGTGTATGTATGTCCATTCCTATGTCCGCGTGTAACTAATCAACGGCTCTACGGATTTTAATAAATGATACGTCATTAGATTTTTCTTCATGACGCGAGTGTTATAGGGTACCTAAATTTTAAAAAAAATTAAAATGGCGGACTTTATGCGCTTTAATGTGCGAGCTGAAAAAAAATTTTTTCTTCAAGACCCTCGAGTGGGGTATCAAAATGAAGGGATTTAAAAGGCAAATACAAAAATGTATACAATTATATATTTGAAAATAAGTTGGAGTGATAAATCACAGAAAATGACCGTTTCCTATGTCAGTTCGTAACTACTGAACGACTCAACCTATTTTGATAAATTGTACGTCATTAGATTTGTCTTAATAGCGCAAATGTTACTGGGTACATAAAATTAATAAAAATTCAAAATGGCGGATTTTATGCACTTTAATGTGCGAGCTGAAAAAAATTTTTTTCCTCAAGACCCTCGAGTGGGGTATCAAAATAAAGGGCTTTAAAAGGCAAATACGGAAATATATACAATCTATATGTTTGTAATCAGTTTGGAGTGACAAATCATAGAAAACAAAATAAATAACAACTACACTGTGAGTAAATTGGTGGTAATTTATTTAAGATCCCTTCCCACTCCACTCTACTACATTCCACATAATCCCCCCTACACCTCCCCCCTTCCCATCAATTATTGTAACACTAATAATTTAACCTTAAATCGCCAAACACTAAAATAATACAATAATATTATGAAGGACCTTATTAAAGTTTCCAGTGTTCAACAGATGGCGCTAATAGTGGTCTTAAACGCGCTATACTTTAATACATGAACATCAATATAGACTGCGTCTTGTGGGCTCGCGCTTTATTGAGAAATTGATTGATTAATCGTTCTGTCGATGTCTTTCGTAGTTCGGGTTACTTTTGCTTGAAGTAAAAGGTTCATTAGCTAGGTATTAATTACTAATTATCACTTAATACTTATTATATTATATTTCTTGTATTCTTACATAATTCGTTTCGGTGGCAAACCGCAAAAGTCGGCAGAACTGCCTAGTGCCTAAACTTGTAGAAAATAGTCTACTTTTTCAGATAAATAGTTTCTAGAAACTTTCTTCGCTAATTGGTAATTTTATGTTGAATTAGACATAGGCTATATTTTATATACGAAAAAAATTGAGAAGCGACGTCCGAGCGGCAAAAGTAAAATATTATTTAGTTTCGGATAGACGTAATAGATGGCGCCACTAGCTGCTTGCCCCGCGTTCTGCACACTAAATTATTATTTTATATTAAATTAAATTACTAAGCGTAGTCCTAATCGGGTTTTAGTTTACGAACTTTATCTCTTGTAAAAATATGCATCTAAAAATTTTTCATAGTTTTGCACTAAAAACCAAGAAATAAATTACGTAATTAAAAAACTAAAAACCCGACTGCGTAAAACAAACTAGTTCTGGTAACTGAAAAGCAAAAAACAAGCTTTGTACTTTATAAACTAGAATTTGATAAGATCATAAACATAATTAATGTTAGAAAATGTATGGCAGGCGGGGGCATTACTTAGCCAACTACTCAGGACTATTAGTTCGCCCCCGCATGCCATACATTTTCTAACATTAATTATGTTTATGATCTTATCAAATTCTAGTTTATAAAGTACAAAGCTTGTTTTTTGCTTTTCAGTTACCAGAACTAGTTTGTTTTACGCAGTCGGGTTTTTAGTTTTTTAATTACGTAATTTATTTCTATTGCTGTTAGTGTGCACTTTCTAGTTTCCACTCTTGGTGTTTTCTATTTTAGGGCGAAACGACTAATATTACGCGGCATATAGCTTTTAAAGATGACAGGGAATTAAAGTAGTTTGAGGTAAAATCGTACTTCGTAGACGTCTACCCTGTTCTCCATACAAATAACTCATCTGCAAATGACAATGACAGCTGTCAGAATTCCACGGAATTAAAAATCACAGTGTATAAATGCGTGTATAAATGCGAAAGTGTGTCTGCCTATCTGTCTGTCTGCTAGCCTTTCACGGCCCAACAGTGTAACCGATATTGATGAAGTTTTGTGCAGAGGTAGCTTACATCCCGGGCAAGGACATAAGCTACTTTTTATCCCGGAAAATTAAAGAGTTCCCACGAGATTCTTAATGGTCCATCCGCTTATACGAAATATGGTACAGAGGTAGCTTGCGTCCCGGAAATTTACATAAGCAACTTTTATCCCGGAAAAGCAAATAGTTCTTAATTATATATCTTATTTCACAAAATAAAAATAAAACCTTAATCCACGCGGACGAAGTCGCGGGTGTGAGCAACGTGTAGTATTTAAGTATCTATATAATTGTATATAAATAGTGGAACTAATGCGTTTTGACGAGATAACTTGCATAGTAATTTAAACTTAATTCAAATGAAGTAAAATAAAAGAAGAAAACACTCTTTTAAAGTATTATATTTCAATCTCTTATTACTTTGTTATTGAATCTACCACCATTTCCAAGGGGCTTTTGTCTTAGAGAAGAAATGGCGAAACAAACTCTAGAGCACCATCTTTTGAAATAATTCACATTTACAATCACATCACAATAACAATAAATCATCATCATCATCATCATCAACAAGTCATCAGGAAAAATCAACAGTTCCCGCGGGACTTTGAAAAACCCGATATCTATATCTACAGCTATAGGTAGATTACTATAGCAAACTTTTTTGAAAGTAGGTTCCCATAGGTTGAAAGTAGTTCCCATTCCCGCTCCCTTTTCCAACCTTTATAAGGTTGGAAAAGGGAGCGGGAATGGGAACCAGAAATCCACGATTCCCTCTGGATTTGTTCAAAACCGAAATTCACCCGGGCGAAGCCGCGGGCAAAAGCTAGTTAGATAATAAAACAAGCTTGGAGAAGTCAAGCTAATCTTTTTATCTGTTAGCATTCTTATATGAAGTCATCTTAATCTGGCCTAGGTATGTACTCCTATAATTCAAGTAGGTACTCATGGCTTCACCTGGCTTGGCATGGCTTTTTTGATGAATCTTGACTAAACCAATCCTTCAACAATTTGTATCTAAATTAAATCATAAAGTTACCTGTAATATATAACGTTAGTTTTACTTTACGCAAAACCTGAAAGTAGTTTGTTCAGAATCAGTAACAAAATCTAATCCAACCATTTATATACCGTGTTATATTTTTGTCCAAAAATATTTTGAAATCCTACAAGCTTAGACACAATGATTTACCGCGCATCAGCTGACGGTCGGCACACAGCGGCGGTCATTCAACTCGCGTCGATCGCAAGTCGCTGCGGCGACGGCTTGCGGTGACCATTTTTTTCGAGGACAACGACGCAACATAACAAGCTTATAACTTCGTTACTTTTCATTATATTTTTTTGAAATTTTGTATAAATATTTTTAATGTAAAAATATTTGACACGTGTTTCGGTTTTTGCGCAAAGTAAAACTAACGTTGTATGTATGATATGTAAATAATAATTATTTAAAGAGTTATGAAAAAGTAAAATCATAGTCAATATTGTTCTTAGACTTATTGTACGCCATAATGTAATTTTTACTATTTACCCGACTGTTACCATATTCATAATACTCTCTTGTACCTACAAAATTACAATAAAAGTGATTTCTATTTCTATAATAATAATAATAATAAATACTCACACATACACACACGGTCGTCTGTTCCTAAAGTAGGCAACTTAATGCCTGTGTTATACGTAACAGCCGACTGATAGACATATTTACATATAAATACATATATATTTTTAATAAAGGTATACATATATACATATTATTATAAATACACCCAGACTCGGAGCGGGAATCGAACCCGCGACCCCGGAGCGGAAGGCAGGGTCACTGCCAACCGCGCCAACGGGCCAGTCAATTTCCATAATTATTATCGATACCTACTTAAATTGTCATCCCTAGTTTATACTTGCTTAGGTCAAAACCGCACTGGTAAGACAACACGCGCTGATGCGACAGCGATTCCGTTAAAACAAACTCCTATGAACTTATGGGTCTGGGGCCTATTTAATAAACGTTACAAATTGTAAAATACAATTACAGGTAACAGGCTACAATTCTACAAGTTTCTGTTTAATAAAAATTATGCTTTACAAATTTGTCATGGTGGAAAATTTACAAATTTGTAAAATTTATCTACAATTTCGTAGATTTCTGTTTAATAAACATTTTCACTTGACAGGTGAATATTTACATATTTGTAGGAAAAAGTGCTTTATTGAACACATAATTGTAATTACAAGTTTACATATTTTGTAAATTGTAACACAATTCTGACAGGCAGTCTCACCCTGTGTCGAGATGTCTTACAATTTGTAAAAATTAAGAAACGTTTTGAATTTTAATTTGAATTAATAAAAAATTGTTCTAACATCGAGCAATGAAAGTAGTGATGATGAATATTGGATTGTACAGCAACGGCCCCGCAGTTTTTCGTAAAAGATTAAATTTTAGTCTTAATGTGACCGACTTTTCTTTCAATGAAAAATTTCGGGTAAGCAAGACTACCGTCGAATATTTGATAAATAGAAAAGGACGTTATCTTGAACACGATACGATCAGAAATGCAGCCCTTACGCCCACTGAACAAATTTAGTGTGCATTACATTGGATTGGCTGTGGCTCACAATACCATGTAGTAGCAGATGCACACGGTATTAGTAAAGGAACGGTACATAACTGCATAAAACGTGTTTTTGGATTTGTGGTTAGTAAATTATTTGTCAATTTTATTGACGCCAATAGTAATCTACCACTTTTTATTTATTTATTAAGCCTCTATCAGATTAAACATTGTTATGCATTGTACAATTTATTTCTAATTTTTCCCCCTAATCTGCGTGCCTTTTGGCAAAGGCCTCCTCCAACCTCTTCCATTCTTCTCTATCTGCTGCCCTTCTGGTCCATGTTTTTCCCCCCACAGCAGCTATTTCATCTACCCATCTTTTAGTCTGTCGACCTTTCTTCCTCTTTCCTTCCCTGGGGTACCACAAACTAATGGTTTTGCTCCACTTATCCTCACCCCGAATGATGTGGCCAGCCCATCGCCATTTAAGGAGCTTTATTTTGTGTATCACCTCTTGTGTTCGTGTGGCTTTTCTGATTTTGGAATGAGGTATTTTATCTATTTTCCGCTTGCCCAACATGCTTCTTTCCATGCTACGCTGGCAGGTTCTGAGTTTGGATAAATGAGCCTTAGTGAGCGCCCATGTTTGGCACCCGTATGTCAATATAGGAAGAATGCAGGAGTTAAATAGTTTACCCTTTACTATAGTGCTCATTTTCGGATCCTTCATTACTTCCCTAAATGACCAATATTGTTTCCAAGCATTCCCTATTCGTGTCTCTACTTCTTTGCTCGATATGTTCTTTGTTGTGATTAGTTGGCCAAGGTACATATATTCTTTTACATATTCTATATTGTTATTGTTTAGTGTAATTGTTTCTTCCTCTCTATTTGTCATAGCTTTAGTTTTAAGAATGTTCATGGTCAAGCCAACCTGCTTGCTACGAGCGTCCAGGTCTGAGAGCATTTCTTGCAATTCCTGTGGAGATTTAGCAAAGAGAATTATGTCGTCTGCGAACCTTAAGTTAGTAAGATATTCTCCGTTGATTTTTAAGCCATGTTGCTTCCACTCAATTTGTCTGAATACTTCTTCTAGCACTGCTGTAAAGAGTTTTGGCGACAACGGGTCTCCCTGGCGTACACCTCTCTCTATGTTTATCTTTTCCCCTTCTCTATCTAATCTCACTGTTGCTGTACTGCCGGTATAAATATTCTTTATTATTCGTATATATTTTCCTTCTACTCCTTGCTTGTTCAGTGCGTTCCATATTTTGTCATGTTCCAAGGAGTCGAAGGCCTTGTAAAAGTCAATAAAGCAACAGTAAAATGGCAGGCCATATTCTCCGTATTTTTCCAGCACCTGCTTGACAACGTGGACATGGTCAACTACTGAGTATTTGCTTCTAAATCCTGCTTGTTCTCTGGGCTGGTTTTCATCCAAGACTTTGGTTATGCGATTCAGAAGGACTTTAGCAAATATTTTATACAAATTAGACATCAGGCTTATGGGTCGGTAGTTTCCCACTTCGCTTCTATCTCCTTTCTTGTGTATTAATATTATAGTCGACATTTTCCATTGAGTGGGGACGGTTTCAGTTGTCAGCACATCATTGAATATTGTGGTGAGTGTCGGTATGAGAGCACTTTGTACTCCAATCAGAAACTCATTTGTGATGTTGTCTGAACCTGGGGCTTTATCTCGTTTTAGTGTTTTTATTGCCTTCTCTACCTCTATTTCAAGTATTGGTGCAACTTCAGTTTTGTCCTCAATCATCATGCTGTTTGATTTTGCTTGTCTTGAATACAGTACCTTATAAAAATTGGTAGCGGCTTTAATGATATCTGGTCTTTTGCTAATTAGAGCTCCAGTTTTACTTTTGATCTTTGGGATCCAGTCTTTTTTTCCCACTAAGCTTTGTATGGCTTTCTTAATACCTCCAGTTCTGATAATGTTTTCCTCAAATAATTTCTGTCGGCGAGTTATTCGCTCCTTCCTCAGCTGAGTTCTTATCTCCTTAGACAGATTTGCAATTTTCTGCCTGATGTCCTTGGTTTTACTAGGAATTTTTATAAGTTGTCCTCTTTCTTCTTGTAACATTAAAGTGTGGTCTGACATTTTGCTCTTCTTTTCAACTTTAACTCTGTTTCCAGCCAGTACTCTATTTAGTATGTTTTGTAAATAATCATACTTCTCTTGGAGCCCGAGCTCTTCAGTTTCAGTGTTGTAGTTGTTAAGTTGCTTTTTTAGATTTGTGTTAACTCTTGGTAGAATTCCTCCTTTTAGACATTGATTGGTTTTTATAATATGTTTTCTTGAGTTTCTATGCTGGTTTACTTTAAGTTTAGCTCTTACCATCCGGTGGTTAGTATTGAAGTTTAAATTGCATACTACGCCACAATCATGAAAGGCTTTGCGACCGTTTGAGAGAATAAAATCTATTTGGTTTTTGTATTTACCGTCGGGAGAGATCCATGTCCATATTGTGTTTTTCCTCTTTTTGAACATACTGTTCAGAATTGTTAGGTTATTTTCAAGACAGAGGTTTACTAGCTTATCACCGTTTCTGTTTCTTTTGCCTATTGTGTATGGACCTATGATGTTGCTTTCACTTTCGAGACAGCTGCCAACTTGAGCATTAAAATCTCCCATTATTATTAAGTTTTTGGACCCATATTCATTTATTGTCTTAGTTATTTGATGGTAGAAGTGTTCTATTTCATTCTTATTTGCTTGGGCCGTTGGTGAGTAAACCTGGATGATGGTCCATTTATCTTTATAGGATGGTAAGTTTATGTTTAGAACTGCAATCCTTTCAGAAATTCCGACTATTTCCTCTATACAGCTCTTTAAGTGTTTCTTTATGATAAAGCCCACTCCAAATTTACCTTTTGTTTCCCCTTTGTAGTACAGAAGGAATTCTTCATACTCTTCTATTCTGTCTCCTAATCTTCTCACCTCACTGAGACCGATTATATCCCATTTTACGTTCTTTAAAGCCATTAATAACTCTTGTAGACTATCTTCAGTTCTCAATGTAAGTGTGTTTAATGCGTTTATGTATAGATATTCTGATTTAGTTCTGTTTGTCTGTTTGGAATTTTTGGATGTGGTTGGAGGGTGGTGGTCGAATTGTTCCTCCTCGGTGACCGGCCGGTATGGAGGAATACTTGGGTTAAATTTGTTTTTAGTTGTTTTTTCTGAATTTATTTTCCGATAACCGAGGTTTCTAATTAGTTTTTTGGCGTATCTTCAGCTGTTGACTGTGATCTGTGTCTGGACAGGAAATTAGCCATACTTGTTCTGCTCACTCTCTTTGCTTCTCTTTTTCTGAAATCTTCCTCAGTGTTAGGCGACTTAGGAGGGTCTGAGATTTCCCGCTTTCTTTTTTCGCTTATTTTAGGATTTTTCACTATGAGCTTATCATATTTCAAGTATGCAATATTTCCTTTTTTCCTTTCTTCCTCTAGTTTTGGCTGTAGCTGTCTTCTAATCTCCAGTACTTCTTTAGGTAGGTCTTCTTTAATATTTACTCCTGTGGGGAGATTTCGTTTGTTTTTTAATATGAGAAGTTTTTTCCATCTAGTCGTAAGGCACACTACTATAGGACGCATTTTGCCTGATTTCGCTCCAATCCTGTACGCTTTGCTTATTTCATGATCTTCTGTGTTTACTCCTGTCTCTTCAATTATTTCCTTAGCTTGAGCAACTAGTTCGCATTCATTTTTTTCTTTTTCTTCAACTCCAAATATTATTATATTATTTTTCCTCTTCTCTTTTTCCATGAAATTTACTCTTTCTTCAAGTTTTTCAACCTTTAGTTTTAGGTTTTTGTTTTCTTCCATTAAGTATTTCATCTTTTCATCAAGAGCTTCCATTACATTTTTGGTCACAGCATTGGTTATTATAGTTGTTTGCTTATTCATTTTTTCATCAATTTTTTCCAACAATGTGTCCAAGTCCATTTTTGGGGAAAAGTTTTTTATATGGCAACACTCTTGGTCGAAAATGCAAGTGTCCAAGGCGAATAATTGTCTATGGTTATACAGTCTGAAGTAAGCGTTAAGTTCGTTAGGTTGGCACTTCAACTCTTATTTTGACATTTGGCACTTCAGCTCTTATTTTGAGTTTGACCTTTAACTTTGTTTTAACGTATCTATTTACACACTTTGAATTTCGATTTTCGACACTTATTCCTCTTCAAATACTGTCTTCCTTCACAAAACGCACTGTTCGGATGGAATCCTTTGTTTTCGTCAACACTGCAGTGTATTCCGACAAGTATTTACCACTATTTTCGAATAAAAATCACGAGAGTCACAATCGCACGTATTCACCGTTCTCTCACCGGAACCGGAAAAAAAAAGTAATCTACCACTACATATTTGTAATTTACAATATTGTAATTTACCACTACATATTTGTAAATTACAATATTGTCATAAAACTCTACAGGCGTTTTTTACATATGTAAACTTTTATTAAACAGCCTTTAGAAGTATGACAATTGTAAGTTATTTAATTGTAACTTTCTTACATATTTGTAACTTTTATTAAACAGTACTTGTCCTACAATTTAACAATTATGTAGCTTTTTTACAAATTTGTAGGATTGTAACGTTTATTAAATAGGCCCCTGGCCACATAACTTAAGCGACGTGCGCCATATTTTATTTGTTTAAATCATTCGTTATCTATATTCTATACATAATAATTATAATAAAATCGTAGAATTGCCGTATTTATACATTAAAGATTTTTGCAAAATAATAACTGGGGGATGTTAGGGATAAGTAATGGAACATAAAAAAGCTATTTTTCAAATTTTTGTCTGTTTGTCTGTCTGTTTATCTGTTTGTCTGTATGTTTGTGCGCGCATCACGCAAAAACTACTGAATGGATTGAAGTGAAACTTGGCACGATTTAAGTTCATACTAAGGAGTAACATATAGGATACTTTTTATCTCGAAATTCAGCATGGTTTCCTTGAGAGAGGGGATGAAAGTTAAAATGTTACTTAGCTGTAATTCATTAACGCATGGTCCGATATCATTCATTCTTTTTTTGTTAGAAAGATTACCGGCTTATCTCTGAAAAGGCTGGATCGATTTTGATGGAACTTTCTCTGGCGGATGTTTACATTTTATACATCTACCTAAACATCCGCCAGTGAAATTTTAACAGTTTTTAGCAAGGTATGAGCTCAAAGGAGCTTAGGAAAAACAAAATGATTCCCACTGGATTTTCAAAAACCATCCGAACCACGCGAACGAAGTCGCGGGTTTCCGCTTGTCTATACATATAATAAAATCGTAGACTTGCCGTGTCTGTACGTTAAAGAAATTTGCAAAATAATAACTGGGGGGTACCTAAGTAATGGGACGTAAAAAAGCTATTTTTGAAATTTTTGTCTGTTTATCTGTTTGTCTGTATGTTTGTGTGCGCATCACGCAAAAACTGCTGAATAGATTGGAAAATGTATACTTAGCTGTAATTCATTAACGCGTGGTGTAATTACATTCATTATTTTTTTGTTAAAAGGAAATACTTTAAAAATTGTTCCGTAAATATTTCAAGGTCATCGGTTTTGTAGTCCAGAAATTACAGCCATCACAACCCTCAGTATTCCATATTACTTGGAACCTGGCTTGCACTTGTACCTTTGAACATCCGGATTATCATGTGTTGCATTAAAATTTGTGTTTGTCTGTCTCCGAAATGCTGGACCGAATTTGATAGAACTTTCATTGGGAAAACCATAGTGATAGGAAAGAGATATTAAAAAATTAATACTCATTAGTATTACTGTATGTAGTTCCATTTTAATGCCCAAGTTCCTTTTTAGTGTCTATTGAAAATGTGAAGGTATTTACCTATGTACCTTGTTCAAGCTAGATAGTCTGTTTAGATATCCAACTTTAAATCTAACATCTTGATTTATTTCATAAACCTACTTTCTTTTAAATAATATAAGAAACGAAATCTCAAAGAGAAATATGTTATAGGGGTTGAACAAATCCTTAAGTACACGTAGCCCACGTAGGGTACATTTTCTACTATTCGCAACACAAACTGACACAAGTTAAGTGAATGTTCCCGATCCCATTGTTCATCGCCGCCGTCTTTGAGGCGCGAGTCGCGATGTTGCGCCTTACCATGCGGCCTCGGCCTAAGTAAATACAAGTATAACAGTTGAACTACATCAAACTGGTTATTTTTTGTTTAAAGTAGGACAACTGATAGTAGCAGACTTCTCTTTCTTTCTTATGCTTAAAATCGGTACAAGTGAGTGAGTCAAAGAGATGTTTGATTTCGTCTAAAATATCTCGTTTCCATAGCTACTTGTTCCTAGGCTGCTGCCCACTGCTACCATAAATCAATGGCTGCCACAGAAAACTGCTTTAATTCCCTGTCATCATAAAAAGCCATAGATGCCGCGTAATAATATTACTCGTTTCGCCATAAAATAGAAAACACCAAGAGAGGAAACTTCGGAATTAGTTATTAGGTAATTCGGGTATAGTCAATGGTTCCAGCGCAATAGCAACCACAGATCACTAATATATAGATCGACCAGAATCTCATGAAAAATTAAATTTTGTAGTAAGCAACACTAGGTTAACTCGGCTGCCCTAGTGATAAACAAAGTAATTACATTCAGAAAACCTTACCGGATCGTTTCACGAAACGAAAAATCAAGCAACTGCATTTTAAATACAAAAACCTTTGATTATCCACATGCCCAGATTGCGCATTAACTCACGAAAACGGCCTAAAAAATGTCGACTTAAATTGTAAGGATCTCTCTCACCCAGTGTTGCTATTGATACGGCAATTGCCGTAATATACGGCAATTCGAGCACATAATTTCAGATGATACGGCAGGTTTTTCATTACCATAGAACAAAATACGGCAATCTAATTTTGAAAGATATGTTGCACACATATCTTTCAAAATTAGATTGCCGTATTTTGAATGAATGAAAAATAAGGATAAGTATTGTAAATACGGCAATTTCATGATTTTTATTTATAAATACGGCAATCTGAAGTTTCAAATACGGCAACTCTATCAAACTCGATGACAACACTGCTCTCACCTACTTCAGTGTCACTTGATTAACTACGCAGTAAACAGCTCCCACAAAATAAAAAATATGCCGGTTTGCGCGGTAAAATTAGGTCGTAATTATCCTGCACAGCAAAATAAGAGGTCGAAGATCTCATATGATCAGTAAGTTTTTACATTTGCGTATGATTTTTTGAGAAAATAGGATTTTTAATTTCGATGTTTTATAGGTACGTCGAACTGGCCGGTGATACCAGCTGAGCATTGTGGTATTTTGCACATTATTGTGCAAAAATATATTGTTGTATGATATACGTGTGTGAACATTAATAATTATTAATAAAATCAATTTGTTGCCAGTAGTGAGGTAATTTGCCACAAATATAGGGAAGTCCCGGAATATAGTAAATATTTATTATTAATATAATACTATACTTACTGAATTTTGACCTTCAATAATTTTTTTAAATAATAATTATTCTAAATATTTATGATTATAAAAATATAAATTTTATAAATAAAAATCTATACTAATAAATAAAATTGAAGTGTCTGTCTGTAATATCGAAATAACTACCTCATATTAAGCTCATATGGTTATTTGAACGCTACCATAACCGAATCACACGTTTTTAAAATTTTTGTCTGTCTGTCTGTCTGTTTGAACGGGCTAATCTTCGGAACGGCTGAACCGATTTTGACGGGACCTTCACATACAAGTAGAGAATTAACCAGGGAGTAACATAGGCTACTTTTTTAACCGACTTTCAAAAAAGGAGGAGTTGTGTTTTTCTACCTATGTACACCGATATCTCCGAGATTTCTGAACCGATTTGCGTAATTTTTTTTTAATCGATAGAGAAACATTGCGACCCTGTTCTATAAAAAAATTGGATTCCAACTCCTCAATCCTGATGCTGTAGGGGATCTAATCCCCAAAACTAATGGGTTTTAGAAACTTTCGGTTATTTAAATTGATTAAAGACTTTATCGTTGAATGAACTCGAGTAGGTACATATCCAACTCCTCAACCCTGATGCTGTAAGGAATTGTATTCCGAAATCGTGGGGATCCCACGGGATTTTTCCGTTTTGGGGACGGGTTTCTACAGATAAGCTACTTTTTGTTCTGGAAAATCAAAAGTTCCCACGGGATTTTTAAAAACCTAAATCCACACGGGCGAAGCCGTGGGCATCATCTAGTTAAAAATAAATTTTCTAATCTATACTTTACTAATAAATAAAATTGAAGTGTCTGTCTGTAATATCGAAATAACTACCTCATATTAAGCTCATATGGTTATTTGAACGATACTATAACCGAATCACACGTTTTTAAAATTTTTGTCTGTCTGTCTGTCTGTCTGTCTGTCTGTCTGTCTGTCTGTTTGAACGGGCTAATCTTTGGAACGGCTGAACCGATTTTGACAGGACTTTCACATACAAGTAGAGAATTAACCAGGGAGTGACATAGGCTACTTTTTTAACCGACTTTCAAAAAAGGAGGAATTGTGTTTTTCTACCTATGTACACCGATATCTCCGAGATTTCTGAACCGATTTGCGTAATTTTTTTTTAATCGATAGAGAAACATTGCGACACTGTCCTACAAAAAATTTGGATTCCAACTCCTCAATCCTGATGCTGTAGGGGATCTGATCCCCAAAACTAATGGGATTTAGGCACTGTCGGTTATTTAAATTGATATTGGGGATACCAATTAAATACTTTATTGTTGAATGACCTCGAGTAGGTACATGTCCAACTCCTCAACCCTGATGCTGTAAGGAATTGCATTCCGAAATCGTAAGGATCCCACGGAATTTTTCCGTTTTGTGGACGGGTTACTACTTACTACAGATAGGCTACATTTTGTTCTGGAAAATCAAAGTTCCCACGAGATTTTTACAAACCTAAATACACACGGGCGAAGCCGTGGGCATCATCTAGTTAGTTTATAATTATTATTAATACTTAATGTAGATTTCCAATGGATCCAATACTAAGACATCGCTGGACAGCTGTCATCAGAAGGACACGACATGACGACTATTGGAAACGTATTATAAAAGTATTTGACTAAATCAAGAAATAATTTTTATTTAGTATCTAGTGTTACGAATTTGCAGCGCCACCTACCGGATTCAATTAGGTATTATGAATCTAAACTCCCCAGGGACAAGAAACTTACAAAATTTCAACAAAATTTGTTCGTAATAAAAAAAATCCTAGAACCTGACTGCAGCACCACCTACCTAACCTACCGGGTCCAATTGTAGATACAAACTATCTTCTTATCCACACAAACACACACCAAAAATTCCATCAGAATCGGTCAAGCCGATATTTAGATAATGAGATATATGTATATACCTAATGAATATTCTGTAATCAAGTAATTACTAATGCTGTTTCCATGGCAAACTATTGATTTACATTAAACAATCAGTTTTACACACACGTAAATTAAAGATAAATAATTAATAAAAACAAAATTTTATCCTACACCATACTTGATTTATTTATAAAAATTGTGCAATTGTGCAAATACCTGGTATCCCTATAGGCGCACACATTTGCGATTCGAGGTTGTATCGTACACGACGCGCTTACCGAGTCACGCACACATTGGCAGTAGTCGCGGCCGTGTGTCGCGTATTGCTTGCGAGCGCGTTACTCCCTCTATGGAACTCTTTGACAAAAACAAAGTAATCAACATCCAATTACTTTGTTTTTGTGTTGTGCTTGTTGTTTACTTGGTTTTTGCATTTATATTCCGGGTTAGTGAGTGCAGTTACTTTGTTTGGGCAATTTAAATTTCAGTAAACGGTTCAAGTTATTTGAAATATTAAACTGTGGTAAAAAAACTACTCGACATAAAACTATTGTTAATGCAAAAAGTCAATTTCACAAAAAACGTCAGTTACTTTGTTTATCGCTAGGGCAGCCGTAGTGTTGCTAACCTTCGAATTTCATTTCCCTATTTTTCATGAGATTCTGGTCGATCTATACCTACCTACCTATCTACCTAATCTGTGCTGTCAAATGTTTTTTTTTTTGACGTTTTAAAGGTATAAAGTTATACTCTGTACTATTTACCACTGTGTTTATCACATTTTTAGAAAGTAGAATTAACGGTAATTTGTAAATAACACTATAAATAATTACGGTACCTAATTAATACTAGTAAAAATATAAAAATACCGATAAATAAATCACACGTTTTTAAAATTTTTGTCTGTCTGTCTGTTTGAACGGGCTAATTTTCGGAACGGCTGAACCGATTTTGACGGGACTTTCACAGACAAGTAGAGGATTAACCAAGGAGTAACATAGGCTACTTTTTTAACCGACTTTCAAAAAAGGAGTTGTGTTGAAATCGGTAAGTACCTATGTTAAAAAACGCCCTGATAGGTATTTTCGCTGCGCGCGACGGCCGACGCTCGCGCTGCATGGAACTCCCCGCGCCGCACCGCGCGCCTCTGCCCCCTGCACCCTGCGCCCGCCGTACGCGGTACCGCGGTACGCCGCCGCGCGGCGGGGAGGAAGGGGTGGACCAGAAATCTACTTATCCCTCAGGATTTGTGAAAAACCGAAATTCACGCGGGCGAAGCCGCGGGCAAAAGCTTGTAATTAATAAAACACATTTATTGCTGTGACGAGTTTTAATCCAACAAAATACGAATATCATACAAGGGGCACAAATCTAAAAAATCTAAAGTTTTCACCGATCATGATATTGAAAAGTTCTTAAAGCACCAGATGATAATTTTCTCGCTGCAAAAAAGAAAATTTATTTGATAAAAAATTTGAGTCCCGACTGGCACTTCGCTGATTTTTAAGTTAGCATAATTAGTAGGTACGTAATCTGAATGTAAAAAATACTTTTTGTTTCAGTAAATATTTTTGTTACTTACATCTTGTATTTTTTCGCTATTGAGGTGAAAAGTTGTATGTATCACACGATAGCAAACTTTTTGTTTCTTGTGCCTTTGAATCCCTCACTACACTCAGGATTCTATATAAGGATTCTAATTTAGAATCACGAGCGTAGCGAGTGATCCTAAATTAGAATCCTTCGCTCGCTCGGGATTCAAACTAGGCACTCGCAACAAACAATAAGTAATTTTGCTATCTTGTCAAACAAATAACTATTTTTATCTTTGTTTTTTTCCATTCCATAACATCTCCATCTAATCTAAACGTCTGGTAGGTATTTGAAGTGAAAATTCTTTAGTATCGTTGTGCATTTGAAAATCGATTAAAATTAAAAGTGTCGAGGTTACAACCTCTTTGTGCACGGCTGGCTGAGTTCGCCGAAAATAAGACGGTTGTCAAAAGGAACAAATTAAGGCTTCCCCACACAGGCGCGTTATTATAGGTCGATAGTATCGGACGACGATAGTATCGCAGGAGTTCCTACTTCCATTGCGGCGTTAATATCGCAGCAGTGTGTAACTACATGACCATCCTAATACAAAATGTACTGGAAACAGATATCGCAATAACGCATGCGATATTATTGACCTATAATAACGCGCCTGTGTGTGTGAGCCTTCAGATTCAAATTGTCCAGCTTCCATCCAGAGCTCACAGCGACGAGTACACCTCCGCCCTCCGATGGTCAAGCTATTTGTTTATCGGAGGGCGGAGGTGTACTCGTCGCTGCGAGCTCTGTCATTATACAAAGGTCAATAGACCATCCCGGTCTTTCACCCTACTCCTCTCGCCAAAGGTTGTCTGTGAGAGATCGCTCTAAGCGATAAGACCGCCTTTGCATACAAATCTGTAGTGCCTAAGTTTTATTCAACTTAACCCCCGACGCAAAAATGACGGGGTGTTATAAGTTTGACGTCTCTGTGTGTGTGTGTGTGTGTGTGTGTGTGTCTGTCTGTTCCCCTGTGGCGCTCAAACGGGTGGACCGATTTGAATGCGGTTTTTTTTGTTTGAAAGGTGAATTAGTCGAGAGTGTTCTTAGCTATGTTTGATGAAAATCGGTCCAAGATGGCCGCCGCTACAAAATGGCGGATGATATATTTTTTCACAACTCCCTTGATATGGGTATCAAATGAAAGGGCTTGACTAGTAGAATAGCACTATTGCAAATTGAAGATGGCCGCCGCCACTAAATGGCGAATGTCGGGGGTTTTTTAAATTTTCAATTTACACTTGTTTTGTGTGCAATAAAGTATTCTATCTATCTATCTAAAGATGTAGCAGCAGTCTTTCATTTCGCTACAAAAGCAACACCAAAATCCTCTCTCGCGTACGGAGTCCTTAAGGTGGCGCTGTACAAGTGACAGAGAGGGACAAACATACATCTTCACATATGATTTAGCCTGCGACAGAATGAGATAAAATACAAGTCGGTTTCCATGACGCTCCGTTTCCGCTTTTGAATCTAAATATTTCGAAAACAAACAAGGTTTTAATGTTTAATATAATACTTACCTACATAGTAGGTACATACTTAATATTTTGGAGCATTTGAAAAATTAGAACATAAGTTTCACTTGTGCCGTTTCGGCGTTTGTGAATTGCACATCACCGCTACAGATATTAACGTCCCACAGCTGGGCACAGGCCTCCTCTCTCATAGGAGAGAGGGATTTAGAGCTTAGACCCAAAATTATATATTTCCTATACTCAAAATATTATGCTGTTCATAATAATTATGTACGGACCCTTTAAATAGCGAGGCCCGACTCGCACTTGACCGGTTTTTTAGCTCGTAATTAACCCACCATACCTTAATCTTACGTGCCGCGTAGTTCTGACCATCGGTTTTTAGGTTTCCGTACCTCAAAAGGTATAAAAACGAACCCTTATATTATTAAGATCACTTTCTTGTCCGTCTGTCCGTGTGTCACCACCGATTTTCTCAGGAACGGGTGGACCTGACAAGTTGCTTATACCAGATACTAAGGTCTTGGCAAAAAGCCAGGTCTTACAGAACAAATAAAAGAAAAATTCAAAAAAATAAAAAAGTTGGAAATTAAAGGGTGTCCCCATAAACAGATAGTTTTCGCCAATTAAGATAGACCTCTGAGTTTTAGGAGCGCTCATACAATTTAGAGGCCTAGCTTAATTAGCACCTTACCTTTTAAGATAAACTAATGAAAAACAGATTGACTACTTATATTTCTGGAGTACGGAACCCTCGGTGCACGAGTCTGACTCGCACTTGGCTGGTTTTTTTTTACGCGCGGCATAAAGGGCTTATATTATAATACTAGCGGTCCGCCCAGGCTTCGCCCGTGGTACATAATGTATAGCCTATAGCACTCAAGGGTCACGTACATATCCAACAGTGAAAGAATTTTTGAAATCGGTCCAGTAGTTTCCGAGATTAGCGCGTTCAAACAAACAAACTCTTCCGCTTTATTATATTAGTATAGAAGTATAGATGTAGAGGGTACTCAGCAGGATGCAAGATGCCTCCCTTATGTTAATCTGACGCGCTCGAATAAATCCCAAAATTCCCTCTTGGGCTCCCCTACTATTAAAAACTAAATAAATAAAACATGGACTACTTTTTAGTTTCTTTATTCACATTATAGAATATCATACACAATAATATCATCCATGTAACGGTAAAAACGATATAACACTGTCAATCCATTCCTTGAAATGTGATAAATGAAGCACAATCAGTGGCAACAATTTCTGTTGTCTTTCTCCCCATGTGAAGATACCACAAACAGTCAGATCCTTCGAGTTCACTACCACAGCTCCGTGTCCTTTCAAAATAGTAGTAGCTCATAAAATAAAGTTATTTATTTGAAAACAAGCGGATACCCGCGACTTCGTTCGCGTGGATATTGATTTTTAAAATCCCATGGGAATTATTTTGTTTTTCCTAAGTTCCTTTGAGCTCATACCTTCCTAAAAATTGTTAACACTGGTTGTTGTTTAGGTACATCAAAATACAAATATCCACCAGTAAAGGTCCCATCAAAATCGATCCAGTCTTTTAGAGATTAACCTGTAATCTTTAAAGTATCTCTAACAAAAAAAAATGAATGAAATCAAACCACGCGTTAATGAATTATAGCTAAGTACACATTTTGACTTTCATCCCCTCTGCCAAGGGAACCGTGTTGAATTTCGGGATAAAAAGTATCCTATATGTTACTCGACCGTAGTATGAACTTAAATCATGCCAAGTTTCATATCAATCCATTCAGTAGTTTTTGCGTGATGCGCGCACAAATATACAGACAAACAGATAAACAGACAAACAGACAAAAATTTCAAAAATAGCTGTTTTACGTTCCTTATCCCTAACATACCCCAGATATTATTTTGCAAAAATTTTTAATGTACAGATACGGCAAGTCTACGATTTTATTATATGTATAGATAATGCTTAACAGACGAATAGCAATGTGAAAGGTGAAGCCTGCGCGATTACGAAAGAGTCTTGTGCGACTACGTAGGTGCCGTAGTGATGAGGCTTTGGGAAAATAACGACTTTGACTAAAATGTTCAGTCGGGAAAGCGGGCAGACGGGGTCTTTGTGAGGCGCGGGCCGGATTCGGCATTATCTGTCTCGTAAAAAAGAAAAAAATCAGCCAAGTGCGAGTCGGGCCTCGCTCTTTCAGGGTTCCGTACATAATTATGAACAATATAATATTTTGGGTCTAAGAAATATTTATTTTCCGAGTTAGACATCGCAAGAAACCGTGAAAGAAAAACGCAAAATAAGTTCGTTTGTTTTGGTCACAGCTTATAAACTATTTTATGAATCGTTGTTTTCAGTATTTGTTGTACAAATAGAGCATATGGGGCAATTTCAACAAAGCGGTTTTTTCTTGAATTTCGGTGGACTTTTTTATTATTAAGTTTTTTCAACTTTGAACTATGGTTTATTATTCTTCTTGTTATTGTTTATGCTCTACTTGAATGCCATCAAAATATGTCTTATAAACTCGTGAGAATACGTGTTTAAAATTTTAATGCCACCGAAATGATAAAACTAGCCACCGAAATGATATAAGTAGCCACCGAAATGATAGAAGCTGTCCACCGAAATTAAAATTCACTGAAAATATATTAAATATACTACTGAGCAGCCTCAACCATACACTTTAACTAAATAGATGCACTCTAGCAAGTTTGAAAGGTTGTATACTATCATGAGTGACAATTTGTTAAACTAGTTACGTATGTTCTACTTAATTTTAGATATTCCTCTGGATTTCACACAAAAAAATGCACCTACCTACAATAAAAGGAATAGAATAAAATTAAATGAAAAGACATATTTTAATTAACGATTTTAATCTTAGCTTAGCAATAATCAGTCTTTTAATTTCTACTATTTTAATAATTTCGCGCTTACATACTAATACAGTGTAAACTCTATATTGCGACACTTAAGGGGCTTCTAATGTTATATGGAGTTATTGAGATTTCAGAGTTGTCGTTAAATGAAGAGAAAAAAAATCAATATTATGATGCATACAGCGACTAATAAAGTATACAGTTTGAAAGTCTGTGACCAACCAAGAATATGATAACGTTCAATATTTTGTACATATGAATTATATGAACGTAGATATAATATAATTACTAAGAACTCCCTGAAAGTATGTTAATTACGATAGCGAAAAAAATTATCAAAATCGGTTCATTAGTCTTTGAGATAATTGCGGCCATACATACATACATACATACGGGTCAAATACATGAACTCTTTTTTTGAAGTGGTTTAGTTAAAAAATTACCTGCTGGCCTGAATTTTCATCGAAACAAATAATAATCTACCAAAATAATAAAACAATCCACCGAAATGAGACAATTAAACACCGAAATGATAAAGCAATCCACCGAAATGAGATAATTAAGATTTAAAAAAACCGAAATGAGAATTTCTATCATTTCGGTGAGTTTTTTGTCATTTCGGTTGACAATTTAGCCCACCGAATCCACCGAAATGATAACACCGAAATTAGAAATACGGACAAAAACTTGCATTACAAGAAGACTATTTATTAAAAGATGATATGAATATTACACAAATAAACGTATTGCCATTACGCACTCTTGAATAGTATTTTATATGTATTAACTAATTGCAAGACAAGTTATACCTGTACACGGAAATGATAAGAAGTTTGTCACATGCCACCGAATTGAACTACTTACTTTTTTTGCGGGAACACGCAGGCAAGTGACGCATTTCCTCCCACGATAAGCACATAGACCACACTGTTACGTACATTTTAAGCGCACGAGGGGGGAGCTAGAGTTGTCCTATGCAAAACTACAATCGATTAAAAAAAAAACACCGAGATGAGAAGACTTTCTGGGACACAAGCATTTTTACTTACCAGTTATTAAACTAAGTAGATATTATCATAAAATTATTTTATAACTATACTGTCACTATTCACAATTTAAATAAAAGTAGCCATATACTAAAATAAGCAATACTTTTTGATTTATGAGGGAAATTACATTGAAAAAGGTTGTGCGGACAGCTACCGAAATGATAAATTCGGGGCTTTAAAAATTTTTAATTTCCTAAATTGCAGTCCTAATCAATAAATATTTATTGTCTCGCATAGGTATCTACCTATTCTACCTAGAAAAAAATATTAGATCTTTATACTAACGTTGGACAGTACCGATTTCACCCATGCCGTGCGAATTTTGCTGTTGGGAAATCCACCCATATAGTACATAATGTACCGAAATATCATATTCCTAACTAGTTTAGTTTTTTAGATAGCCCCCGTCACAAAAATGGTCTAAAATTGTCAATTTTGATGACCCCCCATTTCCTTACTTTTTAAGCAAAAAATTAAAAAAATATATTATATTCGTACTCTACTCAATGAGCTCTAAACAATGATACCCCACAAGCTAGGGTAAGAAAAAAAAAAATTTTCCGGCTCCTTTCTCATGTATGGGAGCCCCCCTGAAAAATAATTTAATTCAATTTTTAATTCAATATTTGATTTTGGGTCAACGTTTTACACCAAATACCAAAATTTCAGGTTTGTAACTCATTTCGTCTGCGAGCTAGAGACCTGTGACCGGCGGACAGACGGACAGACAGACAGACAGACAGCCGAGTGACATTAATAGGGCTCCGTTTTTTACCCTTCGGGTACGGAACCCTAAAAACTAACACACTGCTCCACGCGGCGCATGGTCGCGAGCACAAGACAATTCCCTCACATCGGTGGACGGTGAGGTCTCGTAGAGCCTATGAGATTGAAACCCGACTGACTGCAGTTCGCGTTTCATCACAGTTCCTCGCTATACTGACTGTATAGCGCACTCCCGCGCATTCCACCGCTCACGTTCACGCGAGCGAGAGGGATGCAACACGCGTTAGGCTGCCGGCACACTTATGTATGTGTCGTGGCGTGTCGTGATGCGCCGGTTTCATACATTTAGTAAAAACGACACGCCCTACAAGTGTGTCTCTAACCATACCAAATGTATGAAACCGATAGGCTTCTGGCGCGTCACGACACGCCACGACATGTAAGTGTGGTTCCGGCCTAAGGGACCGTTCAGATAGACCGGCGCGGAGAGCATCGGAGAGCATTTCTTTTTTCACACAGACCGGCCGTTCAAAGCTCTGATCTCCGCGCCGCGCCGGTCTGTGTGAACGGACACGCGGATGCGTTCGGAGCCGAGCGTACGCTCTTGGGCCGGACGGCGAGCAATTCGGCCTACGGTCGGCTGCGCGAACATGAAGAGCACGAGCATGGAGCAGCCGACCGGCTCGACGAGCAGCCGAGCGGCTGCTCTTAATATTTCACATAGAGCGTACTGGGAGCATCCTCGAGCATCCTCTTATCATGATAGAGATAAAATGTAAAAATAAAGCTTATTTTAATGTCTTAAGATTCTATTTTAAATGCGATTAAAATTTGCTCTGCTCTCCCCTAGTAGCAATTTGCGTTGGCTGTTGGTTGGGCCTCTGTCCCTAGTTTGGTTGGCCAACAGTTAGGCTTGTCATCCCTAAAAAACGTGGTTCCAACGGTTGAAAAGCGGTTGGCCCACTTGACCCGAGCCAACGACTTTCAACCAACGACTAGCCAACAACGTAGGCTAGTCGTTGCTTTTCTCATGATGGCCCAACAAAAGAATTCATACTATATACCTACGTTGGCTAGTCGTTGCTTTTCTTATAATGGCCCAACAAAAGCATTCATACTGTAGGTATACCCACGTTGGCTGGTTGTTGATTTTTTTATAATGGCCCAATGAAAAAATTCATACTGTATAACTACGTTGGCTAGTAGTTGATTTGCTTACAATGTCCCAACAAAAGAATTCCTACTGTATGCCCACGTTGGCTGGTAGTTTATTTTCTTACAATGGCCCAATGAAAAAATTCATACTGTATACCTACGTTGGATAGTAGTTGATTTGCTTACAATGGCCCAACAAAGGAATTCATACTGTATACCTACGTTGGCTGTTAGTTTATTTTCTTACAATGGCCCAATGAAAAAATTCATACTGTATACCTACGTTGGATAGTAGTTGATTTGCTTACAATGGCCCAACAAAGGAATTCATACTGTATGCCTACGTTGGCTAGTAGTTGATTTGCTTACAATGGCCAGAACGCCCTGTCCCAGCAGATGTGGATGCAAGGGTTCATGCCACCTACATAGTTTGGTACTAAAACTAGCGTTAAACTCTGTCCCAGCAGGTGTGGATGCAGAGTTCGTTACCCGTTTAAGTACCGAGTAAGGATTAGAATGATTTACCAACATAAGCCAGCCGATATATATACGCGGACCCGCGGTCAAATGTAGCGCGACTTAACGTATTACTAGCGCCATCTAGTTTCACAGGTCAAGTACTAAAATCGGTGTTACAATGGATATTTATTTCGGCTTTATGATGAAGCAGATGTTGTAGTAGTAGTGTAGTGATAGCCTAGTGGTTAGGACGACTGACATCTAATTGGAGGTCGTGGGTTCGATCCCGGGCACGCACCTCTTAACTTTTCGGAGTTATGTGCGTTTTAAGTATTTAAATATCACTTGCTTTAACGGTGAAGGAAAACATCGTGAGGAAACCTGCACGCCTGAGTGTTCTCCATAACGTTCTCAGAAGTGTGTGAAGTCTGCCAATCTGCTTGGCCAGCGTGGTAGACTATGGCCAAAACCCTTCTCACTCTGAGAGGAGACCCGTGCTCTGTAGTGAGCCGGTAATGGGTTGATCATGATGATGATTATGATGATGAGATGTTGTAGGAGTAAGTTTTTTCTTAGGTAAGTTAGTTAGTTAAGCTTTATTATGAATAGGAAGGTGTAACTTCATATCGATCAATTTTTTTTTTTTGTAATTTATTGTATAGAAATCTATACTAATATAATAAAGCGGAAGAGTTTGTTTGTTTGAACGCGCTAATCTCGGAAACTACTGGACCAATTTCAAAAATTCTTTCCTTGAGTGCTATAGGCTATATAATATTATATACCACGGGCGAAGCCGGGGCGGACCGGGTGGTTGAGATGCCAACTAAGTCCCTCTGTAAGGCCAACTGCATGAAATGTTACGTTACGTCATGCAATATTGCCAACAATCTTGTAACGTTGGGCCAACCTTCGCCATAGTTGGTTTAACAACAAGGTATAATCATACTGTTGGTCCAACGTTGGCCTAACTACAGACTACAGCGTTGTAATATATGCAAATTATGTAACGTTGGGCCAACGTTCACTATAGTTGGTTGAATAACAAGGTATAATCATACTGTTGGTGCAACGTTGGCCTAACTACAGACTACAGCCTTGTAATATATGCAAAATATGTAACGTTGGGCCAACGTTCGCTATAGTTGGTTGAACAACAAGGTATAATCATACTGTTGGCCCAACTTTGGCCTAACTACAGACTACAGCGTTGTCGTCGTCGTCGTCGTCGTAATCAACCGATTGACGTCCACTGCTGGACATAGGTCTCTTGAAGGGACTTCCACATGTCACGGTCTTGTGCCGCTTGTATCCAGCGGCTCCCTGCGACTCGTTTGATGTCGTCGGTCCACCTAGTGGGGGGTCTACCAACACTGCGCTTCCCGGTGCGAGGTCGCCACTCCAGCACCTTGGGACCCCAACGTCCATCGGTTCTCCGAACTATGTGCCCCGCCCATTGCCACTTCAGTTTCGCAACCCGTTGAGCTATGTCGGTGACTTTGGTTCTTCTACGGATCTCCTCATTTCTGATTTGATCGCGTAGAGAAACTCCGAGCATAGCTCTCTCCATAGCTCTCTGAGCGACTCTGAGCTTTCTTATGAGGCCCATAGTTAACGACCATGTCTCGGATCCGTATGTCATCACTGGCAACACGCACTGTTCGAAGACTTTCGTCTTCAGGCATTGAGGAATTTTGGACGAGAAGACATCGCGAAGCTTCCCGAACGCTGCCCATCCGAGTTGGATTCGGCGGTTGACCTCTTTCTCGAAATTAGACCTACCTAGCTGGACTGTATGTCCTAGGTATATACATACTCGTCTACAATTTCGAGGACCGAGTTCTCAACGATTATTGGGTGAAGCGGGACATGAGTGTTTGACATGATTTTCGTCTTATTCATGTTCATTTTTAGGCCCACCTGTTGAGAAACCCTGCTGAGGTCGTTGAGCATTGTATTAAGATCTTCCAGAGACTCTGCCATCACGACTATATCATCGGCAAACCGCAGGTGAGTGATGTACTCGCCGTTGATGTTGATGCCAAGTTCGTTCCAATTCAGAAGCTTAAAGACGTCCTCCAATGCTGCGGTAAAGAGCTTCGGGGAGATGACGTCTCCCTGTCGCACTCCTCGCTGCAATTGGATTGGTCTTGTGGTCTGATCCTGTATACGGACTGACATGGTGGCGTTTTCGTACAAACACTTCAGCGCTTGGATATACCGATAGTCGATCCGGCATCTCTGTAGTGATCTCAATACAGCCCAAGTTTCCACCGAATCAAAGGCTTTCTCATAGTCCACAAACGCTAAGCAAAGTGGCTGGTTATACTCTTCGGTCTTCTGTATAACCTGCCGCAGCGTATGGATGTGGTCTATGGTACTGAAACCTTTTCGGAACCCGACCTGTTCGGGAGGCTGGAAGTCGTCGAACCTACGAGCGAGACGATTCGTAATGACTCTCGAGAACAACTTATAGACATGGCTCAGCAGCGAGATGGGTCTATAATTTTTCAGCAATGTGTTATCACCCTTTTTGAAAAAAAGAACCACCACGCTCCTGTGCCATGCCTCTGGCGTTATACCCTCGTCGATGACGGAATTGAACAATCGCTGAAAGATCTTAAGAACTGGTTTTCCACCTGCTTTCAGGAGTTCCGCTGTGATTCCGTCATCGCCTGGCGCCTTGTTGTTCTTCAGTTGTTTGAGAGCCATACTAATCTCGTATAGGCTGACGTCCGGGATATCTTCGGTATAGTGTCGGGTCAATTTGGCTCTGGGATCTTTAGCCAAATCTTCAACAGGCTTCTGCGTTGAGGTGTACAACTGTCCGTAAAATTTCTCGACCTCTCTCAAGATATCAGGTTTTGAAGAAATGAGACTACCGTTGTCGGTCTTCAGTCGCGTCAGCTGGCTCTGTCCGATAGACAGATCTCTCGCGAAGACTTTTGAGCCTTTGTTTCGCTCGATCGTATCTTTAATACATTCTGTATTAAAGTTACGCAAGTCTCGCGTTTGCGCCTTAGAGATCTGCCTATTAATCTGCCGGTAAGCTAACGCATCTGCTGAAGACTGCAGTCTCATTTCTTGCCTCTTATCCATTAGCTTGAGAGTCTGGTCTGAGAACTTTTTGGTTCTGATTGCACGGTGGGTCTTAAAGTACTTGGACCCAACCGTACGGACAGTTTCCACCAGCCTGTTGTTTAGATCGTCCACAGAGTCGCAATCTGCTAGGCAATCGAATCGGTTCTGCAGTTCGAGCTGAAAGCTTTCGGGGTTTTGTATATGAGCACGAGTAGGCCGGAGTGTGGACTTCACCAGTTTGGACCTTTCCAGCTTTATGTTGATATTCAATGTGCCTCTTACCATACGGTGATCACTTCCGGTTTTCACCCTGTTGATCACTGAGACATCATTGAATATATGCCGTTTGGTCGACATGATGAAGTCAATCTCGTTTCTCGTGGAACCATCTGGACTAATCCACGTCCACTTTCGGTGTGGCCGCTTCTTTAAAAAGGAGTTCATCATAAAGAGGCCCTCCTTCTCCATGAAGTTGGCCAGCATGTGGCCCCTATGGTTCCTTCGCCCATATCCTACAGCGTTGTAATATATGAAAATTATGTAACGTGGGGCCAACCTTCGCTATAGTTGGTTGAACAACAAGGTATAATCATACTGTTGGTGCAACGTTGGCCTAACTACAGACTACAGCCTTGTAATATATGCAAAATATGTAACGTTGGGCCAACGTTCGCTATAGTTGGTTGAACAACAAGGTATAATCATACTGTTGGCCCAACTTTGGCCTAACTACAGACTTCGGCGTTGTAATATATGCAAAATATGTAACGTTGGGCCAACGTTCGCTATAGTTGGTTGAACAACAAGGTATAATCATACTGTTGGTGCAACGTTGGCCTAACTACAGACTACAGCGTTGTAATATATGCAAGATATGTAACGTTGGGCCAACCTTCGCTATAGTTGGTTTAACCTACCTTGTTGTTCCTTATACCTTGTTGTTCAACCAACTATAGCGAAGGTTGGCCCAACGTTACATATCTTGCATATATTACAACGCTGTAGTCTGTAGTTAGGCCAACGTTGCACCAACAGTATGATTATACCTTGTTGTTCAACCAACTATAGCGAACGTTGGCCCAACGTTACATATTTTGCATATATTACAACGCCGAAGTCTGTAGTTAGGCCAAAGTTGGGCCAACAGTATGATTATACCTTGTTGTTCAACCAACTATAGCGAACGTTGGCCCAACGTTACATATTTTGCATATATTACAAGGCTGTAGTCTGTAGTTAGGCCAACGTTGCACCAACAGTATGATTATACCTTGTTGTTCAACCAACTATAGCGAAGGTTGGCCCCACGTTACATAATTTTCATATATTACAACGCCGAAGTCTGTAGTTAGGCCAACGTTGCACCAACAGTATGATTATACCTTGTTGTTCAACCAACTATAGCGAACGTTGGCCCAACGTTACATATTTTGCATATATTACAACGCCGTAGTCTGTAGTTAGGCCAACGTTGCACCAACAGTATGATTATACTTTGTTGTTCAACCAACTATAGCGAACGTCGGCCCAACGTTACATATTTTGCATATATTACAACGCTGTAGTCTGTAGTTAGGCCAACGTTGGACCAACAGTATGATTACACTTTGTTGTTCAACCAACTATAGCGAAGGTTGGCCCAACGTTACATAATTTGCATATATTACAACGCTGTAGTCTGTAGTTAGGCCAACGTTGGACCAACAGTATGATTATACCTTGTTGTTAAACCAACTATGGCGAAGGTTGGCCCAACGTTACAAGATTGTTGGCAATATTGCATGACGTAACGTAACATTTCATGCAGTTGGCCTTACAGAGGGACTTAGTTGGCATCTCAACCACCATCTCCCAACATGTTACCAACCGTTGGCTACCGTTGGCAACAAACCCCCAACGAAAATTGCTACTAGGGTCCGCGCCGGTCTATCTGAAAGGTCCCTTACACGTTACACCGGACTCGGGGAAACTCGAGTCACGTGACCGGTGACGCACTAACAACAACAACGCTACAGACTGAAGCCATAATCGGCATCCTGTCCACTAACTCTACCTGTCTACCAGCACTACGCTATAAGGCAGCCAGTCCGTATAGCCATTGGCGGTCATATTTATTGTTTGCTAGCTTTTGCCCGCGGTAATTTCGGTTTTTCACAAATCCCGAGGGAATCATGGATTTCCGGTTCACGTTCCCTTTCTTTTTTCCAATCTTTATACTTACTTTCATGGAAGTTTGCTATAATCGTAATTACCTATAGCTGTACCTGTAGATTGCTATAGCAATTTTCAGAATCAAATTTTTTTCAAAATCCCGCAGGAACTGTGGATTTTTCCAGGATAACAAGTAGCCTATGTGTTATTCAAGGTTATAAGCTATGTATGTTTTAAATTTCAGCCAAATCGGTTCTGTAGTTGCGGCGTTAACGAGTAACATAGCAAACATTCACACATACATACATACATTAGCACACAAACTCTCGCCTTTATAATATTAGTGTGACTAAAACTAAACTACGGACTACCTACCTAAAATCGTGTTAACGTTCTTCAAGACCAAACAAAATTCGTATTTCCTCAGTTCTATAATTGAGCCAATATAAGATGTACAGTGTTCCATTGTCATAGGCTGGACATAGTGGACCACAACTTTGTCTTTGCTACCTGAAAAAGAAAAGTTTTCAAGTTTTTTTCGCACCAATGTATAACCCGCGCCTACATTGAACACTGAAGGAAAGTGGAGGGGGTAAGCTATTGTATTACGTGTGTGACAGTTCCCATACGCAGCTATCCCCTCCACGTTTCCTTCAGTGTTCAATGTACGTGCCGCGGGTTATAGAATGGTAGGTACACATGAGTTTCCAGTTTCCACAATGGTGCATTGTGGAAACTCACGTTTTGTATGGATAACGTGTAGGTAGGTATATCCGTACAAAATGTACAGTGCCGGCCCTAGGGGGGGTCGACCCGGGCGGTCGCCCGGGGCGCCAGAGTCTAGAGGGCGCCGCACGCGCCACTTTAACTTCACCACAATACTAGAAAGCCGTGGCGAGTCCAAAGTCGGGGCGGATTGGACAAAATACTTAGTGGTAATGTAAATAAATATTTCCTCCTCAAGTACCATAATAAGTCGAGTTCTTTCTATTGGGTCATTATTAACAGCGGTGGTCTTTGTCATACAGCGCGATTGTACCGTGGTAGATACAACGCACACTACCGGAAGCGGCGGAGAGCATTTGAAGAAAACAATTAAATACGCGTGCGGCTATCGAATCACCCACAAGAGTGTGCAAGCGAGTGCTCCGTACGCCGCTGCTTGGGCTCGTCTGAATTCGCGCACGTAACTCAAGGAAATGCTCTCTGCCGCGCTTCCAGCGATGAACGCTATGCAGTAGTGGGTGTTGCGCCAAGAGTTTATATTTGTACTTATAATAAATGTACCTAATTGAGGATAATATTTTGGATTTTTTTAGAGATCACTATAATTGTTAATCGATACTGATACTGTACTTGTACTAAACTGTAATTTTTCATTTTTGTCTGAATTGTTGGCCACACATCATGCCAAAACTACTAAATGAATTGAAATGAAACTTAGCATAATTTGAGTTCATACTACGAGGTAGGGATACTTTTTATCCCGAAATTATCCTATACGGAAAGGTAGAGGCACCCTTCCTTTCGGAGAGGGTATGAAGTCAAAATATGTACTTAGTTATAATTCATTAGCGTGTAGTCCGGTTTCATTAATTCTTTTTTTGTACAAAGGAGGTAATTTAGAGATTGTTCCGTAAATATTTCAAGGTCATTTTAGGTTTACAGGTTTTATAGTTTAGAAATTACAGACGTCACAAGTATGGGGTTCAAATAACTTGGGATCCGCGACAGGTCACGCGCAACTTGCTGCGCTACTCGGTAAGGCTTTTAATAACGAGCAACACTTGAGGAATGATTGAGCCGTTTTATTTATGATGGAGCCCCAATAAATATTTTTCTGAAATACCTAGTAGCTAGGACATTTCATTACATTTCTATCTAATACTGGCTGGCACGTTTCAGTAGTAACGAAGTGAGTGGTGATAAAATATTTCTATTTTAACTAACGAAACTGTAAGACTTTAGACTAAACTAAGTAGTTAAAACAAGAAAGTCACAATACTTAATTTACTATGTGTTGTTCTGATCTATAAACTGTAAAGTTTCATCAATATCCGCTTTGTAGTTTTTGCATGGGAAATTAACAAACATCCTAAAGCTAGGCTAGGTTCCATTATAGAACACATTAATGTGAACGTAGCCATACTAAATATATGAAACCGATAGCATTCTGTCGCGCCACGACACACCCTGACACAATAATATGAATCTAGCTTTACAAAATTCCACGTTTATAATATTAGTAGGAAGTAGGATATTATAAGGGCGCCAAATGCTTGACTCGCCCGGGGCGCCTAAATTGTTAAGGCCGGCACTGAAAATGTACCTACGTTGTATAATCATACAAAACGTGGGTAAAACGTGGCGTGTTAAAAAAGGCCCTTAGGGTATCTTCTATCTATTTAATATAATAAAACTGTAACAGATCCAATTCTGTACATTGAAGATATTTTGAAATTTTTTATTACCTAGAGGGCACTCTATAATCGATACTGAAGCCAAAACTGCAATTTTTTTCATTTTTGTCTGTCTGTCTGTCTGTATCTTGGCCGCGCATCACGCCGAAACTACTGAATGGATTCAAATGAAACTTGGTACGATTTGAGTTTGTACTCCGAAGTAGGACATAGGATACTTTTTATGGGGGGGGAAATGGTAAATATGATGGAGGTGGGTAACATTGGTTTAATACCTAGTCTAAGGCTTAATTTACACCGCGGTGGAATCGAAGCGTCAAATTCGCCTCATGACGCGGAAGTCGCGCGAATTCGCTGGAATACTCGAGCATTCCCGCGCCTTCCAGCTAATTCACGCTACAGCGCCTAGGGTTGTCAGTCTAGATTTATTACTTGACAAGAATAGTTGCCTTGGATCTTATTTTTATATACATACCTAATAGGGACTATAGACCTTAGTATCTATACTTCTATACTAATATAATAAAGCGGAAGAGTTTGTTTGTTTGAACGCGCTAATCTCAGGAACTACTGGACCGATTTCAAAAATTCTTTCTCCGTTGGATATGTACGTGATCCTTGAGTGCTATAGGCTATACAATATGTACCACGGGCGAAGCCGGGGCGGTCCGCTAGTCTGTTATAAATTTCAACTTGCTAGGTCCCCCCGTTCCTGAGAAAATCGATGGCGACACACGGACTGATATACGGACAAGAAAGTGATCTTATAAAGGTTTATTTTTTACCTTTTAAGGTACGGAACCCTAAAAAAGAATGAGGGATTCTGCGCCAAAAAATTTAATTCTAGGATAAAACCCTTAATGATGGGATTTTGATGCGCCATTTTTAACAGTTTAAAAAAATGTATAAGGAGCTTCGGGAAAGCAAATAATTTCAGCAACCTAAATCCACGCGGACGAATTTTTTGACGTTCTAACTCAAAATATGTTTTGAAGCTGACATAGTCCTACTTACTTTGTTAGGTTTATTGTAATGGAAAATTTAAAAAAAAATGGTACGTACGTATTTTATTTTTATTTTAATGACCTGACGCACTCCATACGTCTCGATTTCTATTGTAAATGCTCCAAAAGTCGCGTATATAGATATTTACTATCTCTCTAGGTGTTGTAACCAAAATTCTGGTGACGGTCTGACTGAATGGGATCTAGAATACCGATTTACGTTTCATGCGATTCATTTTATTATTGACCTAGACCCCTTTCAGGATGAATTCAATCTCTAATGGTAGATTTAGGTTACTTATAAGCTACTTTGGGAATTTTCATTTCGTTTTCATTGTTAAAAATATACAAAATCCAGTTACGTAATTACGTAACTAGAGTATTAAAATGCGTAACCAGTTACGTAATTGAAAAATTCATAATTTTGGAAGCTCTACTACCTATGGCGTTATGTTGGCAGCGATGTTTTCCAGTGTTGTCACATTTTTATAGTCGGTTGCCCAATTTCTACACAAAAGCAGAAAATAAAGTCCGACTTAATTTTATTTTGAAGAATATTTATTAAACCAATGATACTTATCAAAGAATCAAATAAAATATTGATAGTAAGTAATTATAATACTAAGAATATTTTTTAGTATTAAATAACTGGACATTAAAAACTTAACTAAACTACCAATTTGGTAAAAAAAATTACACATGGGATGCCTTGACTACAGAATATACATCGAATTAATTTATTTAGTACTTAATATACCTACTTTGTGCTAGCACAGTAGCGCATACTTTGACTTTCAGTATTACTTAAATCAATTGTACCAGGCTTTTTGTACTAAGATTGATGACCCTGCACGGCACTGCTGTGACCGACCCAACGGACTCTCCGTTCGCGCCACTTCCCGCGGATTCCACGGACGGCGCCGACAGTAGCTACGGGAATTATCGAGAATTCCGCGGAAGACGCGCGACCTTTTTTTGGCTCCTATTTAATTTGTATGTTATGCAGTTGACATAAAGTTCATTTAGCTATGTACAATTTCGTTGCAAAAAGTCGCTTCCATTCCATTCCGCCGCGGTCTAAATTGAGCCTAATTAACTTTTCACCGCACATCCGCGTCGAATACCAAAGTTACGCACTTGATGTGCCCCAAAGTTACCCACTCCCGCCATAGTACAACACAACTTTTCATTAATCTGTAAAGCAAGTGAATCTTTGTCTGTTGAATTTGTCACTTGACAGTTGACAATTGACATTAGGTGACATTGATACATAGAGATAATAATAATAAATAGAGCTGGCATAATGTCCTATAGAAATTAGTGGATCGGAAAATAGCTCAAGCTTATCAAAATTTTCATGTGTGAAAGAGACAACATTACATTTTTGACATAATAATAAAACAGTTTGCGGCACACTCGTGACTTAAGATGGCCTCCCTAAAATGTATACATGAACACTCACACACGCACAACTTGAGACATCACAATGAACACGCGCCATTTTATGTTACAGGATTGTGCGTGTGTGAGTGTATTTTTGGCACGTTTTTAAGGTAGTTATGCCAACTCTATTTATTATTATTATCTCTATGCATTGATATGTTTTGATTTTAAAAGTTTTGTGTAGGTAGGATAAAGTAATCCGAGATTCGACAATTAACTTAAGAAAAATTTATTACGAGGGTGTTCGTTTATACTCGGAGATACAGCAAGCAATTATATACCTACAAGTAGTGCGTTACAGTACAGGCACTACGAGTTAACTACTTATAAGTTAACAAATCAACACTATCACACTATTCATAACAAAAAGGCGAAAATAAACCCATACTTTACTTCCTAACGTCCCTTCTCGATCTCGTAGGCTCATGCACTGAAGATTTAACGACCTTTAAGGTCTGTGGAATGGTCTTAGCGCTGGATGTGGCAGCAGCACCATCAGCCGATGGAGCTGGTTCCCGGACGTCACTACGAGACTGGATGGAGTCAACTTCAGCCTTGGAAGTGACCCGGTGGCGTGTACCGTCATGACCGATAGTGAAAATGAGACCCTCTCTCGTCCAACACTTAGAGACTCCAAACTTCTGCCTCGCAGCCATGAAGGCATCATGCCTGTCTTTTGTTAAGAATTCAGACAGAGTTATACCTGTACTCTTGAGAGCCGTTTTCGCAAACCAGACTTGATTCCTCATCGATGAGTCCTTAAACTTGAGAAGTATAACTCGGGACTTGTCACCCTTAGGCTGACCTAGGCGCAGACAGCGGCTAAAACAGTTTTCATTCAGATCGGGTAGCTTAAGATGACTGGACAGTGAAGAGCTCACCGTTGCAGAGAGATTGCGATTGTTACTCTCAGAGATGCCATGGACCAGCAGCATTTTCCTCTGACTCCGCATCTCCAATTGATCTGTCTGTTTACCCAGTATTTCAACTTGCTGTTGAAGGCCGGCTAGTGCAGACAATACAAAGTCACGGAATGCAGTAGATTGTCCAGCAATGTTGGAGGTGGGACTCGTTGCTGGAATAGCTCCCTGCAGGTTCTTCCGGAATTCCGCCATTTGGGTGTTAAAGTGATCCGTTAATGTTTGGATGGACTTTTGTATAGCCTCCATTATGCTGTTTATATGTTGACTGTATGGTGACTTAGTGATGTGCCTAATTAATACCTTAATTCAGCTGCTATTAATGAACCTCTTGACTGGAACAAGGCTGGCAGGTATGGAAACACTTATTTCATGTGTATTTATATGCCATTAATAATTATAATTTAACAAAATAATATTAGAGCCGAAAAAAACGTGTGTGCGTTGTATCGCCTACCCGCGAAAAAAACTCAGAGTGTATAGTCGGGAAATCTTGTCCATCCGCTGATAACATTTTAATGACTGATGAAATAACAATTAACATTAAAATTGCCTCAGGTATTTAGAGAACATTTTAAGAATAATCATTAATAACCTTCGGAACCATGATCCCAGCTAATAATCATCATGTTTTTACTTCGTATGTCGTCATAATAGTAATAATCAACATTCATTTTGGGAACTGAAAATCAATAATTTTATTAAAACATCTCTAGATTATTGCCATATTTAATTAATTATTTTAACTATAATGTTAATATATTATAACTATAGTGTCAATACATTATTAGTGAACATTAACTATTATTGCGGTCGTCTCCGTTCTCGGGACACGCGAATTGTGCCAAATTGAGAAACTATTTCAAAGTTTTACCTATAAAGAATAGCAGAAACTTATTCGAGATAATATGGCATACTGAGACTACAGTGAGATAAATAATATTGGCGGTTAAAAAGCGTTATGTAACGATAACACGGATGAGTGTACAGCCTACAGGAGATGACGAGTCTAGTGATAGGTACCTAAGTAAACACGGTTTTTTTGGAGACTTACAACAATTTGAACTTATAGTTTTTTTTAAATGTTAGGACTATTTAATTTTTTTTTCATTGCAGCAATATGAGACCCAGACCATTCGACGCAAAAAAAAAACGATTCTATAGTGCGACCAACCTTTCTGTGAAATGCATAGAGATAATAATAATAAATAGAGTTGGCATAATGTCCTATAGAAATTAGTGGATCGGAAAATAGCTCAAGCTTATCAAAATTTTCATAAGTGTGAAAGAGACAACATTACATTTTTGACATAATAATAAAACAGTTTGTGGCAGACTCGTGACTTAAGATGGCCTCCCTAAAATGTATACATGAACACTCACACACGCACAACTTGAGACATCACAATGAACACGCGACATTTTATGTCTTCGGATTGTGCGTGTGTGAGTGTATTTTTGGCACGTTTTTAAGGTAGGTATGCCAACTCTATTTATTATTATTATCTCTATGGTGAAATGGCGAAAGTGGAACTACGGCTGCCATCTTGGAAAGTCATTCAATTTGACAACATATTAGTGTTGTCAGTTCCTTAAATATAAAATACCTACCTAATTAATTATAATAAGAAAAATCTTTTCGGAAATTATTATAGAATGCGTCACTACTTTTTAATATTAACGATGCCAAAAGCTATTAGAAGTGATGCGCGGAATAGATTTCTGAAAGTAAAGACATTTTTTGCAGAATCAGGCTCCAATCATACCATAATATAATCCAATATACAAGCGAGTATCTGCCGGTACAGGTTAGTGTTATCAAGTGTAACCGGTTTACGACCTATTAAAAACCATTAAAACAGACTTTTACCATCAGCAAATCTACGTAATACGTAAAATATAAACATTAAAGTGACGATAATAATAATATAGTAATGCGTCTTGGTGAGAGTACATGTGATGCGATGAGTCGCAGTGAATCCCAGATTGGCAGTACTAGTCGTGGGCGACTTGTCGCACCTCGTACGTATTGCTATGAGATTTCCCTAAATTTGTTGAATAAAATATGGTTGTATGGCAACACTAAAGCGACACTAACGACCTCCCTCAGTTCACAGAAAGATTGGTCGCACTGTAACTATGTTTCCAGTCTACTTACGCCATTTTTAGGGTTCCGTAGTAAACAAGGAACCCTTATAGTTTCGCCATGTCCGTCCGTCTGTCTGTCCGTCCATCCTCGGTTAATCTCAGAGACTATTAGTGCTAGAAATGTGTAATTTGGCATGGATATAAATATTAATCACGCCGACAAAGTGGTGCAATAAAATTTTGATAAATATTTTTTTTAGGGTAGCTCCCCTACATGTAAAGTGGGGATGAATATTTTTTACCCCATAGTGTGGGGTATCGTTGAATAGGTATTTTAAAAATACTGTGGGTGTGGGAACATCATTTTTCGATTTCTAGATCCGTTTGTAAAATATGATGTTTTAAAGTGCTAATTTTTATTAGAGTAAGGATCCCCCCCCCCTCTATCAGCCAAATGGCAGTATATAAGAACTTGAAAAAATTTACAGCAGTATAGGTAGTATATATATTATAATCAATTTTAAAGGAAAACTATCATGGCTAAGTAGGGTTCACAGGTTAAGAAGTTATATCTGTTTTTCGAGGATTGTGACTACGGAACCCTACACTGCGCGTGGCCGGCCATCCACGCACTTGGCCGGTTTTTTTGGCTCTGCTGAAAAGTTGGCTTTTGGCTAGGTAGGTACTTACTTACAGCAAATTTACGCTTTCTTGCGTCGATATTTATCTAAGTGATTGTTTTGTTTCGATTTAGTCACAATGCAATTTGTCAATTTCTCCATGAACCTATAGAAGTGGACTTGGCATAATGTCCTATAGAAAATAGTGGATCGGAAAATAGCTTAAGCTTATCAAAATTTTCATAAGTGTGTAAGAGACAACACTACATTTTTAAACATAACAATAAAACAGATCGTGGCAGAAATTTTATTGCAACTTCCCTTAAGATGGCCTCCCTAAATGTATACATGAACACTCACACACGCACAACTTGTGACATCACAATGAACACGCGCCATTTTAGCACACGAGTAGAAAAGGAACAGAGAGGAAGCTACCTACAAGCGTCCCGCAGCAAGTACACTCACACATAGCGCCGCTCACGCACACACGGACTGTCACGGACGCTCCACTAGTGAACAGTTAGTTGAATAACGTCAAGGCTGTCGTGTGGTCGTATCGCGTGCGCATTAAATTATTAGCGAGAGTTATTAGCGAGAGTTTAGACAACTGTGTACTTAAAATAGTGTAAATTATACTTATAACAAGTATAAATTAGAAATTTAAAAAACCCCCGACATTCGCCATTGTGTGGCGGCGGCCATCTTGGATTTGCATAATGCTATTCTACTAGTCAAGCCCTTTCATTTGATACCCATATTAAGGGAGTTGTGAAAAAATATGTGATCCGCCATTTTGTAGCGGCGGCCATCTTGGACAGATTTTCATTAAACATAGCTAACAACACTCTCGACTATTTCATCTTTCAAACAAAAAAAACCGCATTCAAATCGGTCCACGCGTTGGAGCTCCACAGGGGAACAGACAGACACACACACACACACACACACACACACACACATACACACACACACAGACACGTCAAACTTATAACACCCCGTCGTTTTTGCGTCGGGGGTTAAAAAATTAAGTGTTGTGTTTAGACAAATATGCCTCAGTATTTTACAATGTACAGTATGTTTAAGTTCCACTATCTATATCTATACTAATAAATAAAATTGAAGTGTCTGTCTGTAATTTCGAAATAACTACCTCATATTAAGCTCATATGGTTATTTGAACTGTACCATAACCGAATCACACGTTTTTAAAATTTTTGTCTGTCTGTCTGTCTGTCTGTTTGAACGGGTTAATCTTCGGAACGGCTGAACCGATTTTGACGGGACTTTCACATTCAAGTCGAGAATTAACCAGGGAGTAACATAGGCTATTTATACATATTTTTAACCGACTTTCAAAAAAGGAGGAGTTCTGTTTTTCTACCTATGTACACCGATATCTCCGAGATTTCTGAACCAATTTGCGTAATTTTTTTTTTAATCGATAGAGAAACATTGCGACCCTGTTCTATAAAAAATTGGATTCCAACTCCTCAATTCTGATGCTGTAGTCGACCTGATCCCCAAAACTAATGGGTTTCAGAAACTTTCGGTTATTTAAATTGATATTTATCGTTGAATGAACTCGAGTAGATACATATCCAACTCCTCAACCCTGATGCTGTAAGGAATTGCATTCCGAAATCGTGGGGATCCCACGGGATTTTTGCGTTTTGGGGACGGGTTACTACAGATAAGCTACTTTTTGTCCTGGAAAATCAAAAGTTCCTACGGGATTTTAAAAAACCTAAATCCACACGGGCGAAGCCGTGGGCATCATCTAGTAAAAAATAAGGATATTTCTTTTTTTTGTACCCTAGAGATCAAGTGAAGTAAGTATACCTACCTTTACATAATATTATATTATCTACACAAAAAATTAATGAAATGAAATTAATTGAAATGAAATGAATTTATTTATTGTAGGATAGCATGTGCCACTTATGATATTATGTCAAGACTCTACCACTGGTAGTCTGGTACGGAAATCAGATTCTACTCAATAGAATTAGGTAAAACATTGCCAGGTAAGTTAAAATAGCTCCTGTACACAATGGACCATTTCGATGGGCCTATCTAAGGTACCTATCTAAGTAACTAGGTACTTAATTCATTCAATTTACTAAAGTAAGTAAGTATCTAGGTACTGTCACGCGGGCGAAACCGCAGGCAGAAGCTAGTATAATATAAAAAACATTTTATTCCAATCATTACTACATATCTTGCTATACATATTTATACTAGTATATAATATTTTTATTTTTACCCATAATTTTTCACATGCAACAGGTGACAGCCCTATCAGAATAGGTATAAATTTTGGACGTTCTTAGGTAGCTTCCCTTCTGGTTATTCTGTGATTTTAGGTTGGGGGATTGTGCGTGTGTGAGTGTATTTTTGGCACGTTTTTAAGGTAGGTATGCCTACTCTACTTATTATTATTATCTCTATGAATTTCTCTCATTGCCATTACATGTGAATTATTCAGCTGCTGTGCAACTTAGGTAGGTACTTACTTTTGTGCCCCTGAATACCTGAAACTGGGTAGTGCTGGACCAGTCCTACATTATTAGCGAATGTGTCTCTATCGAAATGCGGATGGACAATGCTCCTTATGATTTTATTTCCTGTAACAATTACCTAGCTTTTCAAAGAAAACTAACAAAACTAGCATGTTAACATGACTAATAACTCCTTTTTAACCGTATTTCTTTAAACTCCAGTCAGTTTGTTTATCGGCATGGTTTATACGGTATACCTGCATTGTCATAGGGATATTTGATCTTCCAGTCGTACAAAAGGTACGCTAAATCCGGGTCAGAAGACATCGCCGCAGCGCGTCCTGTACTGATTGACCATTCTCGAGTTAAAAGAAGGGTATTACATACATGTATCATCGGCGTTAAATTCATATATAATAATCCAACTGGGAATTTGTCTATAAGCTCGACATCGACTCGATCTGTAACAGAAATACTTAATATTTGGATGGTTAGGTTAGGAGTTAAATGCTTTTCACACAATGACTGATCACAAAATCTCAAGAACATTTGGAAAGCTCATTGATCTATGTCGGTGATTTGTTCTTCTACGCATCTCCTCATTTTAACAGACGCAGCCCGATGTACTTTTGCGTGAAACCTGTACAAACCTTCTGTCGGCAATAATTCGCGTCGCGTGTCAAAAACACTAGAAGAACCACCATGATCGTCGACAAATATATGAATCACATATATTATTAGTAAAACTATTATAACACTAATAGTGAGCACTAAATGCGCTAAAATACATATTTCGCCTTTCGTAAATTTTGGTCTAGTTTCCAATAAATTAGGTGCGTTCATTTTTAGATTTTTGACAATTCGTAGAACCTACTAGATTTTAACTGACTTCCAAAAGTTCTCGGTTCAGTGCGTCGTATTTTTTTTTCTATGTAAGTAACTACTTTAAATGCACGCCGATTTCTTCGATATTTCTGAAACGATTAACGTGATTTTTTGACGTGATAGCGTCTTATAAATTGATGAACGCCGGCTGCACGCACGAAAAAGCATTCAGACTCATTGCCACGTTCCGCCTTAGCCGAACGTGCAAGCGAGAGCGCGGAACAAGCGATGTAGAGGCACGATCGGCCTACGGCTTGTATAGTCTAGTCGACAAGTTGAAAATGGTACAAAACAGAGATACTGCTCTTAAAATTATGTGCGATAGCTCATTGGATCCGGAATGACGCCTAGAAAAATGTGCCACAAGCGTGTATTTGCACATAAAAAATTGCAAAAGTTCTATACAATTAAAGATGAAAAAAAATGGCATTTCGTTTTATGTTAATAACTCAAAAAATATTTATATTTAAGCAATTTTGAAAAAAGCTCGAAATTTTCAAAAAAAAGTCTCAACTTCCGAAACTCTATCTCCATTATTTATAACTTTAATTTGACATTGAAAATAGGGCTCCGCGCGGAGATTACGGCATGCGCGCGCGAGCGCTCAGCAATGAAAATAATTTTTTTATAACATAAAATGTGATTTTAAAAATTTGAAAAAATTCTAGTATCTTCTCGACACTTGAAAGCATCGAACCCTGAAGAAATTAAAGTTTAATCACCATTTTTCAATAAGTTATTCAATTGTAAACTAACAAATTTGTTCCCAATTTCCGTTGGCATAAACAATTTGATGAAAGGTATAAATAATTGGCCTAAAATTTTTAAACTCCGTGGAGCTCTTGTGATATATATCTTCTATCTATAATATAATAAAACTGTAACAGATCCAATTCTGTACATTGAAGATATTTTGAAAATTTTTATTGGAGGGCACTCTATAATCGATACTGAAGCCAAAACTGCATTTTTTTCATTTTTGTCTGTCTGTCTGTCTGTATCTTGGCCGCGCATCACGCCGAAACTACTAAATGGATTCGAATGAAACTTGGTACGATTTGAGTTTATACTCCGAGGTAGGTTATAGAATACTTTTTATTCCGAAATTCAGCATGGTTCCCTTGGGAGAGGGGATGAAATTTAAAACGTGTATTTAGCTGTAATTCATTAACGCGTTGTTCGATTTCACTCATTCTTTTTTTGTTAGAAAGGTAGTACTTTATATATTGTCCCGTAAATATTTCAAGGTCATAGGTTTTTTAGTTCAGAAATGACAGACATTACAACCCTCAGTATTGGGTTCAAATAACTTGGGACCCGAATCTTTGAACGTACGGCTTATTTTATACTGGTGTGCATTTAAATTTATGTTTGTCGATCTGTCTATTTGTTCCAGCTAATTTCCGTAACGGTTGGATCGATTTTGACGGAACTTTCTATGGCAGATAGGTGATGTTATAAGAAGTAACTTAGGCAACATTTAGTTTAGGTACAAAAAAGGATTATGGGATCCAATCCAATCCTATATAAAAGCTTATATCCACGCGGACGAAGTCGCGGACGAAGTCGCGCACATAATATGGATATCAAATGAAAGGGCTTGACTAGTAGAATAGCACTATTGCAAATCCAAGATGGCCGCCACCACAAAATGGCGAATGTCAGGGGTTTTTTTAATTTTTAATTTATATACTTGTTGTTTGTGAAAGTAGTAGATGTTATTTATATTGTACTACGATTATGCAGTTATTTCAACAAAAAATAAAAATGTCTTTTTTCCCCTTTAGTGTCATGTCCTATACAGTGGCAACACTGGAGTTGAACACAGTGGCACATAACCGCGCAAAGTTATACTTATCACACTATAATTTAAAATTTACGATAACAATAACAATAATATCTATCTTCAGTAAGTATTAATTAGTATATCTATACACGGTGCAATTTTTATCGTCTTCCACAAGCAAACCAGTTAATGTATCCAGTGCCTACTATCTATTAGTATAATAATAATAAAAAATAAATAACATTCGAATGACTAATATTCAAAAAAAATAAACGAAAACGTTTCATTTAAAAACACCCTATGGCGAACATAATAACTACAGACCGCGGCGCGGCGACTCCGATATTTGAGGTCATTCACATCAAGTATACCTACCTATAGACTGTCTATTTTATTATTAGTTTTTAACAGCTCACGCCCATAAAGTTTCGTATTGTTTAAGTTAAAATTTCATACAAATAATATTGTACTTCATGGACGGGTACCGCCCCCTTAGTGATGTGCCACACATAAAGATTACTACGGTTGTGCCACAGATTACAAATAATTGGTAGAAATAAGTAAATGCTAAGATGTAAGTAAGGTGTAATAATATGTTATTTAATCAGGAAGACAGCAAAAAGTCTTCTTGACTAGATAACATACTTACTACAGTTTTATTAAAGTTTTTCTTCTTAGTATAAGGCATACAAATAAAATAACTAAGTAAAATAGCTTAAATTTTTTTATCACACGAGTCGTCAGAATCGTCATTTACCTATACTAGATTCGTCCGATGAGGAGTCTTCAGTAATTAATGATTAGCTCTTGTGTGCATAAATTATCAAATGCAATATCACGGTTCAAATCAAACTTTATGACTCTTTTAGTTCTCTCCACCACACTTGCCCAGTTCTCAGCCGTCACGTCACGTCACAAGCATTTTTGAGTACCTAATTGCAACATTTTATTCGCTGTGAACCGGGGGCTTGTATTGTTTCTTGCAGCATGCCTTTTTACTTGTGCCCATACAAGTTCTATGGCGTTGTATTGTCAGTGATATGGAGGAATCCTAAGCACGATATGACCATATTATGCTGCCATTTCATCGATCACATACCGATATCGATATCAATTATTAGGTCCTTTAGGACATCACTATAACTTATAAGCGGCATAAAGCGGCCGGCTAGACGGGGCGGGGCATATTACATAACAAAGAACACCGCGTGCGCATCGTTGGCTGTCGGTTTCCATCAAAGAAAAGCGCGAGCGTCGACATTGGTTGACGGTCCACGTGGACTTTTACAAAATACGCTTCGCTATTGGTTGGCTATAATTTCACTTGTATGATAAATCTTTCCTTGAACTTGTATCCAAGTTCAATGGCTTGACCTAGTTTCTAAAACATTAAACAGGCTGTTTCATAAATGCTTTAAATTTTAATAATTTTTTATCACTAATATGTGTATTGTCCGGAACTAATTTTGAATATTACCTAAAGATTTCTTACATCGGATACCTAACTGGGGCCGCTCTTGATCGACGATGGAAAAAACACCGTGTATATCTATGTATATAAAACAAGGTCGTGTTAGTTCGAACACTTAACTCGAGAACGGCTGGAGCGGTTTTCATGGTTTTTGATTTGTTGTATTTGTCTCCGTCCAGAATAGCATAATAACTATTAAAAATATTAGGAAATTGACGAAAAAATAAAATAAGAGTGAAAACATTTTTCCATACAAAATGTTCAAGGGATTCGTAACTGTCAAACAACCCGTTGCGTCGATACGTTAAACTCTCTCACCCGTACCTATATTATAATTCTTCGGTAAGTACCTACCTATGTTTGTCACCTAACTCCTCCTAAACGGCTGGACCGATTTGTATGAAATTTTGTGTGTATATTTCAATGGGTTCCTGGATGGTTTGAAAACGCAATTACCGGGTAAGTATAGGTAATCTACCGGGTCTCAGGCGCCGATGTTGGTATGTCACCGGGCAGGACGAAGTCTGCCGGGTCCACTAGTAATTTCTAAAAGATACCATAATTTATCCAAAGACATGCGTTTACTATATTGATTATTTTGTTTATTATTAATTTATTATTATTTATTATTTGTTTATTATTAATTTTATTATTATTAGATTATTATTTAAACAGTACAAAATCATGGCAAATTCTAAAAATTATTTGCAAAAACTAAACCCCTTTTTTAGTCATTTGTTTTTAACTTTGTAATTTTTGCAAGCAGAACTTAATTTTTTTCTACAATTGTCTACATGCCATTCCGAATCGAATGACACCTCGTTCATATTTTTCCGAGACTGCTGAAAAAAGTTGACCAAAAAGGCACTTGTTGACTAGACTACAAGGCGCAACTACGCGCGAAGTGGGCCAACAAGCGTCCACACGGTTGTACTTCGACTCAATGCCCTCTATTTGACCTTGGTAGTGAGAGATGCGCTCACGACCAAGGTGGTTCATTTTGGAAAGATCATTTTGTTTGGTCAACCATATATTGACATCAACCAACTTCTACATGATTGATTTTGACTCCAACTCAACCAAGGTGCCTTCTGTTGGTGGTTGGAACCGACCGAGATCGTGTAAAATAGCTTTTAATATTTTTGTTCGTCGATGCTTGATCTATTTTCTGTATCTGTATTCTGTTGTCTATGACAATCTTCTTTTTGGGGCGTAGACAGAGTACAACATAGACTTAGGTACTGTGTAACCGCGACTGAGATAGAGATAACATGACGTAACGATGACGTCAATGACAAGGTTATAGATTAATGTTGCCACAATAACTTCGCTCCCCTGTTTGGGGTATTAGATGGAATAGGGAAAATTCTTTCCCGAATCTTTAAATAAAATGAAGTTGAATTGATTTTATTTTATTTTTTAAAATGCATACATATAAAAGGTTTACAATGAAAACAAAATTACTTTGCTATAATCCGCTAAGTGACAGTGACTTTGTAGGCACACTACCACACAAATTCACCAAAAAATAAACTCTACGATCGTTTCGCTTCGGATACCGGAGCATCTTCAGATGTCGACTTCACAACGGGCGATTGCAAAGTCTTTGCAAAATTTGTCACTATTAGCGGATTATAGCAAATTAATTTTATTTTCATTTTGTATCATGGAATTCCGCAAAGTAACGCCTGCTTCTATTCAACATATAAAAGGTTGTCTAGGAGAGATCTTCTAGCCGAAAGCAGAAAGCAGAAATTAGCTGTGATAAGATCCAAAACCTGGCGGGTGAAAAAAGAAGACTGCAGAGCTATCGAAAATTGTAGAGAATTTAAAGCTCATCATATGATAAACGAAGAATCCGCTGCTATGTTGTGTTCCATTAAACCAGCCAATAAGGACTTTAAAAAAAAATTCTTAGTAAAGATACCACAGAGAGAAAATATTTTCCTCAGTTAAGAAAATTTGCCTTAATTCTCAATTTTATCAGCCCTAGAGCCTATAATTAAGAGCCGTCTTACCGTTGCCATCGAAAAATCTAAGATTTCAGGCTCCTAATTTAGCATCGTAAGAGAGACTTCCACATATTTGAATACATGTTTTAAATAAACTGTTTCTCTGTCTACGTTTTGGGGCGAATCCGCCATCTTGAAATTTAACGGATTATGGATACAACTTTATTATTATTATCTCTATGATACAACTAAGTAGGTAGGTAGTAGGAAAGTGTCAGGGGCCTGAGTTGACTATACAGTGCGACTATTCTATCTCTACACTATCTGTGAACTGAGGGAGGTCGCTAGTATCGCCTTAGTATTGCCATACAATCGTTTATTCGACAAATTTATTCGACAAAGCCGAAACTGTACAATAAATTACCACCTGATTTCCATAAAATCAATGACTTTTTTAAATTTAAAAATAAGCTGAAAGATTATCTTTTACAAAATGTTTTTATGCAATCGACGAATACTTGAATTGAATTGTTAGCATAAACTGTATTTATTGTAATTTTATAAAGTACCTACTAGACATTGTTAAATTGACAGAATTTTATTGATTTATTGAAATTGTATTTAGTCATAATTAAATTAAGTAAGTAATTATATTATATTTTGCATGCCGATCCACGGCAGATTGTAGCGCTGATATATTTAATGTAACATCAATCGACCTACACAATCTATGCAAATAAAGAAATTGAAATTGAAATTGAAATTGAATTTACGGAAATCCCATAACAGTACGTACTATGAGGTACGAGAAGTCGCCCGCGACTAGTAATCCCAATCTGGGATTCACTACGACTCATCGCATCACATGCACTCCCGCCAAGACGCATTAATATATTATCGTCACTTTAATGTGTATATTTTACATAGTACGTAATTAGTATACTGATGATAAATTTAGTCTGTTTTTAAATAGGTTTTAACAGCTCTCAAACCGGTTGCACTTGATAATATTGTACCAGCAGATACTCGCTTGTATTTATTCGATTTTATTATGGAAAAATAATCGGAGCCTGATTCTGCAAAAAATGTCTTTATTTTCAGAATTGTATTCCAGGCATCACTTTTAATAGCTTTTGGCATCATTAATGCTAAGAAATAATTACGGATTCTATATTAATTTCCGAAAAGATTTTTCTTATTATAATTAATTAGGTAGGTAATTTTGTTTAAGGAACTGTCAACACTAACCTGTAGTCAAATTGTATGAAATTCTAAGATGACAGCCGAAGTATCATTTTTTGCCATTTCACAGAAAATATGGTCTATCTTGTACCATAGAGATAATAACAATAAATAGAGTTGGCATAATGTCCTATAGAAATTAGTGGATCGGAAAATAGCTCAAGCTTATCAAAATTTTCATAAGTGTGAAAGAGACAACATTACATTTTTACATAATAATAAAACAGTTTGCGGCAGACTCGTGACTTAAGATCGCCTCCCTAAAATGTATACATGAACACTCACACACGCACAACTTGAGACATCACAATGAACACGCGCCATTTTATGTCTTCGGATTGTGCGTGTGTGAGTGTATTTTTGGCACGTTTTTGAGGTAGGTATGCCAACTCTATTCATTATTATTATCTCTATGTCTTGTACAATCGTAAAATAAAACCACAGAGTATTGACCTACTATGGAGTTTGACATAAGATATAGACTAAATGCCTAGTGCTGAAAACGAAAAGTGAACCATAGAGTGAATGTTATGAACGAGTGAGAACGAGTTTAATCGATTCTAAAATTCGGGTAAAATCGGAAGTAATTTTTATAACGGTCAGTGTATTATCTGTGTATTACAAAACAAAATGGGCGTTTTCGTATAATTTTGTTTTCGTTATTAAGTAAGGCGCATCCGATGCCGGCATCGTTTTTTTAGCATCGATTCGACTGTGGAACTTGCCAAAATTAGGTACCAGCTGGAAGTCTGCGTATAGAGATACTCGTTAACGATGCCATAATGATAACATTTGCTGCCTATTTAACGAATCGACTTCTACTCATATACATTTTTAACTAGTAGATGTCCGTGGGTTCGCTTGCGTGATACCTAAACTAAGTATTGCCAATGTCCTTCTCGATGCTTAAATAACATCATATCAAATTTCACCGAGACCGAGAGCGAGCGATACTTTCGGTCTTCTTCGGTTTGTGGTGCCAGTGCCGAGTGCGGATGCGCCGCGCGCCGCGCTGTCATGTCGCCGCCGATTTCCGTTGCGTGGTCAACTGTCTCGCTCGCACTGCACTCGATGATGTTTGCATCGGGTCAGCCCCCTGATTGTGTAACTTTTGACGATGAAATGGTATTCATTTGATGGCCTAAGGCCATTAAAGTAAAATATACCTTGTATGTATTGACTTAAAGTCACAAATTCAGTACAACTGATTTCAACATGGAGCGTTATGAATCGTACGTACATACCTAATCGTATAAGAATGGATACACGAAATTGAGCTCTATTTCAATGACTCTATGGTTTATTTTACTTTGATGCCTTAGGCCATCAAATGAATACCATTTCATCGTCTAAAGTTACACAATCAGGGGGCTGATCGTTTTATTCAGGTGTTGCGGGGTCATTCGTTTCGCTGCTTCTCTTGATGTTGTACGTTTCGGGTGTTCTCTGGTGCTCTTTAGTTTTATTTTCGACGTCTTGGCTTGTTTACTGGATTATTTGTGGATTTTTGGATTTTTTTGGATGAGCACTCCCCCCTCCCCCCACTCAAATAAAACTATTTCTTACTTATTAGGTAATTTTTGGCTATTGTAATCAATTCATAAATATTTTTATAAAAAGCTTTATGTTATTTTAAATCAGAATATATAACCAGATAAAACATTATGTAACAAAACTTGCTACAAAGCTAGTAATATTAAATGTAGTATCCGATTTGAAAGGTTTAAATAATATCGTTTTCAACGATAGAAGGTTGTTTTTAAAATCACTATAGTTCGATAATCGATTTAAGAATGTACTCATTCAATCGTCCATTCACAATCTGCCTGCTTCTGCTTTGCATCACTATGAGTACAATGGCAAATATGATCACACGTGATCTGACACCATTTCTGTTTACAAATACTGCATTGGGATATGGTATGTACTGTATACAACCAGAGAAAAAAAAAATACGCGCCAAATTGAGAACCTCCTCCTTTTTGGAAGTCGGTTAAAAATACTAAACTACCAGGCTCAAAAGGGCTAGAACCCAGAGCCGTAAAACCAGTTAAAAAAAAAATATTTAGCTATGTTTTTAGAAGGTAGGTACTAAAATAAGTTAAGCATTTAACTATGGTACCTACCTATTTGATATAATTAAATGCGTATTGATTTTTCGTAGTTGCTCTTTCACCTTCAGGATAATAGTAGCGGGCACCGGCCGTGTTGCAATGGATTGTGAGGAAGAATTGACGCAGCTGAAGATCGTGTTGCGGGCGCTGGTGGTGTCTTGTCCGACGAGGGTGGACGCGCGGTCGCTGCTGCGCGACTACCGCAGCATGGTGGGCGCGCAGCTGCCGCTGGCCAAGTTCGGGTACAGGGACCCTATTGCTTTCCTTCGAGGAGAGTTTAGCGATTGCTTCTTGGTAAGTACCTACCTACATAATATTGCACGCCTCATAAGCGAAGCGTTAAGGTGGCTACTACTGTCATTTCACGCAAAAGAACTGATTTTTCAAACTTAAAATATCTTTATTTATTATATATTGCACTTATAAAATGTATACTAATATAATAAAGCGGAAGAGTTTGTTTGTTTGTTTGTTTGAACGTGCTAATCTCTGGAAGTACCTGTCGGATTTGAAAAGTACTTTTTGCATTTCATAGTCCAATTTTTGGGGAAGGTTAGAGGCTATTTAATATCCCTAAAATCCTCCCCTAAGGGGCTACCCCCAATGGGGGTATAAAGTTTGTATGAAAGTCCTATGTTTTTAAAGTTACAGACTTGAAAATCGGCATTTAGATTATTAATTTTAAATAATAAAAACCTGTATATATTTTATTCTGAAAAATCTTCCCTTAAGGGTGGTAAAATACACATACAAATACAAATGCACTTTTGGATTTTCCAAACTATTTAAGTGTACCACATCTAGGGATGTCATACGGCACCAGCACCGGCATGGCAAATTATCCTCGCATCTTACTGCATCTTGTGAAATTTTTAAATATTTTAAATATATTATATAATTTATGTTTAAAAAATAACAGTTAGTGGTGACAGAATAGATGAAATCTTGCAGTCAAAAATGATCGTAGTAACCTATAAAATACTGGATTTGAACTATAGCATCCAGAGACTCATGCTGTCTGTATTGGTATATTGGATGCCACCATGACATGGATGACACATGCACAAGTACATTATTTGTGGTTGACCTGTAATGGTAGGGGTTCTCTTGTGAGTGCAACAAGCTCCGAGTCCACGGCTAGATCGTTGTGCATTCTGCCCAAGCTTTAAAACTAATCAATACAATATTGAAGTTAATCCATTCATTATTTAGTATATAACAAGTTTGAGTTTGTTATTTCCTTAGCTCTACCACCACTGCCACCATTACATCCTTTTAATGTCCCACTGCTGGGCATCGGCCTCCTCTCACAGGAGAGAGGGATTTAGAACTTTGACCCCCCATACTGCTCCAATGCGGATTGGTGGGCTTTAACGACTATTGTCACATGATAGTGATAATAACCTAGACCGACTGCTTAATTCTCTGCTTGTTCTCTGAGGCACAGGGGAAAACACCGCTAGCTTCCAACTCCAAACTGGCACTTAGAATTTCTTGACAGAAAAACACAATAAAAACAAACCTCCCTAAGAATTAGTTGTCCGACCCAGGAATCAAATCTGGGACCTCATGATCTGTGATTGAATATGCTAACCACTAGACCAACGAGGCAGCTAGGTTTTTAGGTCTAATATGATTATATTAGTTCCAGGGGCCAGCAGCCAATCCTAGGCTGACGTTGATCGTGCCAGAGTCTCTCAAACACATTGACAATCTTGTGCAAAAACAAAAGGCGTCTTCTACCGCAAAGTTGTAAGTTTCTGATTTAACTAGCGACTCGCCCTGGTTTTGTGCAGGTAGTAGAGCATAATATTGTCTACATGTTTTTCATGGATTTTTGTTGTTCAACTTGTTGCATCGAATATGTGGATTAGATTTTTTAACATGTCATACACTATTTAAATTTAACATAATGCCAGCCATTCAGAAGGATTTTTTAAATATTAATTATTATAGTGCGCAAATGAGCAAGCGTCACCTGATGTTGACTGATTACCGGGCCCATGTGCAGCACCACTAATACTTAGGAACCACTAATACTTTGCTGGCTTGTAAGGAGTTTGTTGATCCACTCCTTGAATAACCCCATGTCAAAGTTACGTGGAAACACCACCAGAGGGAGTTCCACAGTTTTTGGGTGCGTTGAAGGAATAAAGGAAGGATTATTTATAGACATTCCAGCTCTGAGCTAGGGACGCAGGGCTGCAATATTATGGAACTTGGATTATTTGCAATTGCGATAGTTTCAATTGTTTAAATGGGCTGAATGTATGGTATTCTTGTTGCAACTGCTCATTTTAGCCGCTAAGTTTGTTTTTTATGCAGTTTTTTTTTCAAATTTATGTTTCTTAACACAAAATCTCAATTTCTTTCCAGTAAAGCGCAGAGAAGAACACTTACAAGTAAATCAAGTAAGAATGCCACATTTACAGTGTCATTTAAGATTGACCGAAATGACTCAAGACTAGTAAGTAATAGCATTTTTTTAAGTCTGTTAAAAAGAGGAGGCAAGACAGTGCCTCAAGAATAATTGGTATTTCTTTTCCAGGACTTTGAAGAGTCGCCCCACGATGATAGAGAAGTCATGGACTCCAGGAGGCTGACCGTATCAAGTAACACTTGCACCTGTAGTCTGATTTTGAATTTTCTCGAATTCTGACGTTTCTTAATGTTACCAAAGATAAAACAGTTCCCACAAAAAAGATAATAATTGAAAAGATAATAAAAAAAAGATATTAAATTCAAAACTTATATATTATATAAAAATCTATTGCCACATGTGGATATGACAAATGCCTGACAGACACTTTCTGTTGATCCTGTCATTCGAATTCCATTTTTAAATGTTATTGAACAGTCTTTCTTTTTAACCCCCGACGCAAAACGACGGGGTGTTATAAGTTTGACGTGTCTGTGTGTGTGTGTGTGTGTGTGTGTGTGTGTGTGTGTGTGTGTGTGTGTGTGTGTGTGTGTGTGTGTCTGTCTGTTCCCCTGTGGCGCTCAAACGGGTGAACCGATTTGAATGCGGTTTTTTTTGTTCGAAAGGTGATTTAGTCGAGAGTGTTCTTAGCTATGTTTGATGAAAATTGGTCCAAGATGGCCGCCGCTACAAAATGGCGGATTACATATTTTTTCACAAATCCCTTAATATGGGTATCAAATGAAAGGGCTTGACTAGTAGAATAGCACTATTGCAAATCCAAGATGGTTGCCGCCACAAAATGGCGAATGTCGGGGGTTTTTTAAATTTTCAATTTACACTTGTGTTTCCTATTGCTGTTAGTTTGCACTTTCCATGCTTAAGTTATTTCAATTTTAGGGCGAAGCGACTAATATAATTACGCGGCTAAGGGCTGTTTTATGTTGATAGGGATTTAAATTAGTTCGATCTTGTGGTGGTGGTGACCCTGTTTTTCATACAAATAACTCATCCTCTGTATACAATGACAACTGTCAGAATCCCACTGAATTGAAAACCAGACTATAGTATAATCTAATCATCGAAGTACATGAATGTTTTATCTGTACACTTTCCAGTAGCGAACCATACTAAGGAATTTCAACTTTTAATTTTGAATTCTATATGAATTCAAAATACAGAAGCCATCGACGGCGCCCATCGGCTGCTGGAGGCAGAGTCGATCGCACTCATACGTATGCAGTAAAAAAAAAAACCGCAACAACTCACAACCAAAAGCTCGCTGAAAATAGTAATCATTTGAGCATAATAAAAAGTCAGCCATATTTTTTTTATTTTTTACAAGTGATTTTACTCGAGGGAGAAACGTTGGGATAATTTCAGAATAGTCTCGAGCAAATTAAATCGAGCTGTATAGATGTCGAAGCGGTGATAGCCGTAGATAGTGGTTAAGATTTCGGCTCCTGTGGGGAGGACCGAGTTCATCCCCGGCATGCACCTCTAACTTTTCAGAGTTATGTATTAAACAATCAAATATCACTCGCTTTAACGGTAAAGTAAAACATTGTGAGGAAACCCGCACACCTGAGAGTTCTCCATAATGTTCTTAGGGTGAGATCTATAGAGCGTACTCTGACTCTACTCAGACTCAAAACAGAGTTAAAACGAGACAGGTTTATGTCAGGTATATATTTATGTCCCATTTTAACTCAGTCTTGAGTGTGAGTAAAGTCAGAGCACGGTCTATAGATCTCACACTAAGAGGCGTGTGAAGTGTACCGATCCACGCTCTGTGAGCATGGTGGGCAGCGGCCTTCTCCCTCTGCGAGGAGGCGAGCAGGCGCGCGCAGGGGCCGGTAGTGGGGTGATAATGCTGATGACGGCGCAGGTCTCGGGCTCCGCATGAGGGCGCAGCTGGCGGAGCTGAAGCGCGAGGTCAGGGCGCTGGTGCTGGAGCGGCCCGAGGGCGTGTGGTGCACGGCCCTCGTCCGACTGTACAGGTACTATTCACTCAGTGGCGGCAACACCTAAATTGTATGTGGGCAAGATACATTTTGCGGGGCCCCTTAAATTTACACATTTGTAAAATGACCAAAGGTTTCCCGTTTCCGGTGAGCGAACAGTAAAGACGTACGATTGTAACTCCCGCGAATTTTATGTGAAAACAGTGCACGTAAATACGAATCCAACAAGAAAGTAGCATCTTGCTCAAATAAAGAGCCTAGCTTTTAGTAGCGAAATAAGTGCCGAAATTCAGAATGTAAAGTGCAAACCAATGACGTGCGGAATCGATTATCAATAATCGATTAATCGATTGTTAAAATGATCGATTGCAATCGATTATGATTTTGCATAATCGATCATGATAAAGAAATATATTAAATACCAAACTTTACTACCAGCTTTCTGTAATTTAATTTGCTTGCTAAAGATATATGGTTTGGCAACCCTATCATTGCAAAAAAGGGATTCCCTCAAAGTTAGTTTTAGGCTTTGTTCACACCAAACGGATAGTCAGCCACCGACTGTGAGCGAGCGTTATGCAGCTTACTGCTTTTTCATACATAATATTCAACTTTTCATTCACACCGAACCGACGATACGCCTTTACCAACTGTAGTGCTATTATGCTATGTGTATCTATACCTGTACTAGCTGCGCCCCGCGATGTTACCTCTGATTAATAAGTTTGTACACATCAAATATTTGAACAGAATCTTCTAAGAGTAACTTAGAAACGAGAATGACAGCAAATTCATGCAAAAGCATACAAATGCATGGACGACAGCAAACTATTGCAATAATGTGTTATGTGAGCGTGATGTACCTAAAAACAATCAGCGCCATCTATCTCGTTTTTGGAAGTCTATATCTATTTAAGTCCCACAGGAACACTTTTCCGGGATAAAAAATTATACATTTAGCCAATGTGTTATTTCAGGACATAACCTATCTCCATTCCAAATTTCAGCCAAATCGGTCCTGTAGTTGCGGCGTTAAAAAGTAACAAACACACACACAAACTTTCGCCTTTATAATATCAGTGATTATTAGTGTGATAAATAGGTACCTAATAGGTATGTATATTTAATTTTGATCAATTACATTAGTTTTTAATTAATCTATTTAATTTTCTAATTTCAATTTCAATAAATCTAAAAAATAGTGTTTGTTTTTCTTTTCTCAGAACAGTCTAAAAGTTTATAATATAGATGTTGCTACTAAATGCAAGGGTTCAGAATTTTTTCCAGAAAGTAGAACTGTTTTTTCAGTTCTTTCTAAGAATTATTTCACAATCGATTAATAATCGATTATTGATCGATCACGCTTGCTGACGTGATCGATCAATAATGTAATGGAAATATGGTCAAAAATAATAACAGAGTGGACTCCTCGTTCCAACAACAAACGCAGAAGAGGCAGACCGGTGACGAGGTGGTCCGACGATATCGAGACGGTAGCAGGAGCGTGTGGGCGCGAACTGGGCGAGACAGACAAAGGTGGAAGGAGTTAGAGGAGGCCTATGTGTCTGCAGGGCTGATTAAAACCAGAAGACGATGTGCCTTAAATTTGAATGTTGTTTAAATTGTTATCAGTAAATAAAGGCTATTTATTAAAATGACCAAAGGGTTGTTCTTGGTGACCGTTACATTACAAAAAATAATAATCAAAGAAAAGTTACTATTTGCGGTCACAGGACTTAAAAGACCTTCACAGAGTGGCAGTTTTCCAATTTATTTTTTGATACTTATAATAATTTGTTAATCACAAAAAAATTTGTTCCTCGGCTGCCAGACTAATAGCCCTATCCATGTTGTCGTTGCCACTGTTTTATGCAAATATACATATGTTCATTTAATTTCAGGGAGCGGCACGGGCGCGAGCTGAACTACTGCCGCTTCGGGTACACCAGCGTGCTGAGCCTGGCCGGCACCGTGCCCGACGTGGCGCTGACGCATCGCCCCGACCGCGACGACTGGCTGCTGAGCGACGCGCGCGCGCCCGCGCCGCCCGGGCCGCCCGCGCCGCCCGCGCCACGTCCCGCCCCGCCCCGCCCCGTGGCCGCCGAGCCCGAGGACGCGCTGCCGGGCACGCCCTACGTGAGTACACCTACGCCATCCGTACATACGAGTTATGGTTGGGACGTTACAAACGTGTGAACTGAGTCATAAATCATTCTTCTCAGATTCCTCTTTCTTCCAAGTGGAACCTGATCCTGTGGCGATGTATGTAACGATAAAAGGAATTTGTCGATAGTCGATAACAGGTTATAAAGAGCGAGGGAGAGCTCTTACTCGTTTATGACTCAGTTCGCACGTCTGTAATGTCCCAACTATAGTTATATGTGTGTGTCTAAATTATCTGTATCACTTGCCCATATTTTTTTATTGTGTGGACTCAGGACCTTAATTTTTATATACCTAATAGGGACCATAGACCTTAGTATCTGGTATAAATTTCAACTTGCTAGGTCCACCCGTTCCTGAGAAAATCGGTGGTGACACACGGACAGACGGACAAGAAAGTGATCTTATTATAAGGGTTCCTTTTTTTTACCTTTTGAGGTACAGAACCCTAAAAATAATAATATGGCTTTCATACAAAATGGATATACAACGTTAGTTTTACTTTGCGCAAAAACCGAAACATGTATCAAATATTTTTACATTTGAAATAGTTATACAAAATTTCAAAAAGATATAATGAAAACTTACGAAGTTATAAGGTTCTTTTGTTGCATCATTGTCCTCGAAAAAAATGGTCACCCCAACTCGCAAGCCATCACCGCTTCGACTCGCGAGTTGAATGACCGCGCGCTGTTTGCCGATCGTCAGCTGATGCGCGTTTCAACCATTGTGCCTAAGCTTGCAGGATTTTAAAATATTTTTGGACAAAAAAACGCGGTATAAAAATGGTTAGATTCGATTTTGTTACTGATTCTGAACAAACCACTTTCAGGTTTTGCTTAAAGTAAAACTAACGTTGTATATCAAACTTGATATATATCCGATGTATATCATAAATATCCGATATTTCGATATTTATAATAAATATCGGATATTTTTGAACCCTGCTTTAATGTGTATACAAGTGTAAATTGAAAATTTAAAAAACCCCCGACATTCGCCATTTAGTGGCGGCGGCCATCTTGAATTTGCAATAGTGCTATTCTACTAGTCAAGCCCTTTCATTTGATACCCATATCAAGGGAGTTGTGAAAAAATATATCATCCGCCATTTTGTAGCGGCGGCCATCTTGGACCGATTTTCATCAAACATAGCTAAGAACACTCTCGACTAATTCACCTTTCAAACAAAAAAAACCGCATTCAAATCGGTCCACCCGTTTGAGCGCCACAGGGGAACAGACAGACACACACACACACACACACACACACACACACACACACACACACACACACACACACACACACGCACACACACACACACAGACACGTCAAACTTATAACACCCCGTCGTTTTTGCGTCGGGGGTTAAAAACTAAATCTGTGTAGGTAAAAATGTAAAATTGTATAAATTTATACTTACCATTGATATACAGTCCACATAGATACTTACCTTGTAAACCATTGATATACCGTCCGTCTACATAGATACTTCTTTTTTTGATGTTTAAGGCTCTCCCACACAGGCGCGTTATTATAGGTCGATAGTATCGGACGACGATAGTATTGCAGGAGTTCCTACATACATGGCCATCCTAATACAAAATGTACTGGAAACAGATATCGCAATAACGCATGCGATATTATCGACCTATAATAACGCGCCTGTGTGGTGCGTGCCTTTAATCTTATGGTATTGATAAATTTTGTTTTATTGTAAAAAAAAAACGGCGTCTTTTGGCGGGTGGAATGTCTAAATTATCTGTATCACTTTACACTTTGAAATTATCGATTACGTCGTTGTCAATGTCAAATGTCAACGTCAGTCTGTAATAAACTACCTAAGAACAGTCAGCGCCCTCTATGACGTTTTTGGAAGTTTATATCTATTTTAGTCCCACAGGAATACTTTTCAGGGATAAAAAGTAGCCTATGTTTTAAGTCAGGGCATAAGCTATCGCCTACCTCCAGTCAAAATTTCAGCCAAATCGGTTGTTAGGGCAGTAGTTGTGGCGTGATTGAGTAACAAACATGCAAACATCCACACTTTCACATTTATATTATAAATGTGTAGTAGTGTTAGTAGGATAATTCTATAAAAAAATATTTTATTTTAGTGTTAACTGTTAATAGATAACAACTATTAAAAACGCATTGCAATATAATAGTAGTTTATGAAACGGTTACATAATAGAGGTTATTAAAACACGAGTGTTAGTTTAAAAAACGAGCCGCAGGTGAGTTTTTTAAACTTTAAGTTGATTGTTGTACTAGGAGTTCAAAAATTATATAATCCAGCTGCATCTCCAGTTCACTTATAGTAGTTTATGAAACGGTTGCATAATAGAGGTTATTAAAACACGAGTGTTAGTTTAAAAAACGAGCCGCAGGCGAGTTTTTTAATAGTATTACACGAGTGTTTTAATAACTAATTATGTAGAGTTTCATACACTACTTTATCTAAGCTCATCAATAGGTATCTTACGTATAAAAGAAAAGACTAAGAAATTAACAAAATTATTTATTATAATAAGTATTCATGTTTTGGATATTGCAATTTATAAATGTACTCAATTCTTCAGGGGAGAACGTTTTTGCATTTTTTCCCTTAAAGCCCTGCGATTTTCTTTTTAAAACAGCAATCAGTCTTGTGTATTTAATAATATCGATTTGGTTGTAGATACTCTATATAATTTTGAGCATTGAGTATTTAGCCCATAAGGACAAAGACTTAAATTTATTTGATAATTCTTGGAAATATGCTAGCATTACATTTTCTGAAAATGAAGTGGTTTTTTTCAAAATTTTCCAACTCATAAAATCTTGGTAACATTTATCGTAAATTTTCTTTGATTTTGCTGGCAAAAGATTATTTGTCATTCCCGATGCTATTTCCAGAATGTCTGGTGGAGTTAAATTCTCTTCAGTATCACTGCTAGACATTTTTCCGCGCAACAAAAATCACTTGCAAAATTTTGAGTTACAAAAACTGAATAGTAAATAAATAATAAATTAAAAATTTAAATAATAGGCGCCAAAATTCAATTGTCAATTTCGAATGTGCGGTGCGTGCAGTGCGTCTATGGTCAATTATGGTAGCACTACACTCTGTCCTCTGGCCGCATCTTGCTACCGCCACACTTTCGCAGTAGTAGGGTAACTTTGATAGCGGGATAATCATTGTAAGTAACAAAATTAAACTAACTAACTATTGTAAACTAACTATTGTACCTATTTCTTTTAAAATGTTTCTTTTGTTTAATTTATGTTTTTTTGGTGTACAATAAAGTATTAAATAATAATAATAATAATAAACACCCGGCATGGCTCAAAAATACCAGAACCCAGTGCCTGTACTATAATGTAGAAAAAATTATTTTTTAACATTGTTTTGCAATAATTTCCTAACAAAGTAGTGTTATAATGAACTTTTTTAATTTTTTTTTTAAATATTATAGATGTATGTGAATAAAGTAGTCCAATATATGACACATTTTGATTTCATATTCGGAATTTTATGATATGAGAGTAGATAAAATACATTCCATAGCTATATTATATTGTTTCGTCATTTAGTTACATATATTTACGAATTTTGTAGATAAATAGGCATTTTGTATTTTTTTTTGTGCAACGCCTGAACAAAAACATAAGGCAATATTTTGGTGTTAGCCATTGATTTCGAATATAAAAAATATACTTATAATTTAACTCTATAAAAAATATAAAAAAAAATGAGATATGTCCCGTTTCTGTCGGGTCTGGGTCACAGATGACCATTCTCCTTTGATTATTATATAATTATGATATCCATTTATTTTAATTCAACTTCTTTTTTTCTATAAAAATTAATATTTTTATTTATTAACAATTTTCGTAGGTGTAGAATTAGAAATAAATAAAAATTACAAATTAAAAAAATCATCCAAATCACTGTAACGAGGCAAGGTGCCCAGAACGCTGGCTGCGTTACCTCGTTGAATGGCCAGACTAATATGCTGACCGAGGTAACTGCCAGCCCTCCGGTCACCCGTGGACCTGATAGTGAATTATTTATTATCAGGTAACATAACCCATAGATTACAATATCTTAGTTATATAAAAGACAATATACATAAGAAGAGTCACACATACACAGCAAACATTTAACAAAAAAGTAAAATAGTAAAAACGGAACTAACAATTTTCTGCCTAAAAGGTAAAATTATTGTTCTCGCAACGGCGCGGTGCAGGCAAGACCAATATTTAACAAACTAGTAGGGCGCTTGGCTGCGCGGCCCGCTAAAGCGGACCGCGGGGATTTCAGTATTATTTTTGTTTTAGCAGCCTCCACCTTCTATCAGTTTCAGCATCTTTAACCCTGGCCGTGCTCCTCATCCATCTTCCAAACCCTCGATCATCATCACTCCAAATTTTTTTCTCCGAATCATTTGCCAGAAGGAGAGTTCTTCCATAAAAACAAATTTTGAAAAGGAACCGTATCAAAGTCTTGTATAGTTTCCCAACTTAGTCTCTTCAATATTCGCCATATATTTTGTGTGAAAAAAATAAATTTTGCCATCTTGATTTTTTTCTGTTCATCAAATTGTAGATCTTCAGTTCTTGATCATCTTTTGCCAAGAAATCACTCTTCCATCTTTTATACTTGGTGAGATAGACACCGACGAAATTTGTATAGCTGCCATCTTGAATCCGCCATTTTGTTTTTTTTTTCAGCTCAGTGCCAATTGGATGAGGTTTTGAGTAATTTTTGTTTGAGCACCTCCCATCTATCTGCCATACCCTGCCCGGGCTCCTCAACCATCTTCCAAACCCTCAATCATCATGTCTTCCCATATTTTTCTTTGAGAGTTCTCCAAAGAACCGCATCAAGCCTTGCATAGTTTACAACTTGTAGTCTCTTCAATATTCGCCATACATTTTCTATGGAAAAATAAATTCCGCCATTTTGAATTTTATTTCAATTCATCAAGTAGACCTTTGGATTCTCATCATCTTTTGCGAAGAAACCACTCTTCCATCTTTTATACCCTCCGAGATGGAGACCGACGAAATTTGTATGGTGGCCATCTTTTTTTCGCCATTTTGAATTTTTTTTCAGCTCACTGCTAATTGGATGACGTTTCGAGTGACATTTGTTCGAGCACCCCCCACCTATCTTCAATACCTTAAGCGTGCCATTCGCTCGTCTCTGAAATCCTCAATCATCAGCTCTCTCCATATTTTTGTTCCGAATGAATTTTTGTCCTCTATACGATACCATTAGTGAAAAAAAAATTTTTCATACAAAATTTTACAGGAGGGGTGATCAATCAGTGAGTCAGTCAATGAATCAGCACGAGCAGCTATATATATATTAATGGGTTGCTAACATCGTCATTATACTTTGTCCAAATGTTTAATTGCTTTTTGGCAGATGTCAAAAAAACGAATTTAGTGACGCTCTCACAGGTTAACGATTCGATTTGAAATAATAATCGATTTTATTTAAAAAGAACTTTCAATCGATTTAATTAAATATTTTTATTTTTAACCCCCGACGCATAAATGACGGGGTTTTATAAGTTTGATGTGTCTGTGTGTGTATGTCTGTTCCACCGTAGCGCTCAAACGGGTGAACCGATTTGAATGCAATTTTTTTTTTGTTTGAAAGGTGAATTAGTCGGGAGTGTTCTCAGATATGTTTGATGAAAATCGTAATGGTAAGTATCTTTTATATACTTGCAGTATTGTTGTTACATAGTTTCACTACGCAAACCGGCATTTTAAGTTTATTATGAGCAAAATTTAAGACAACACGCAGCACGTCAACGTCACTCATTGGTTGCAAAGAGACTGACCCGTGTACGCCACATAATATGTAATATGGCGTACATTTTGTTGCCGCACTTTACTTGTACACGCTGCTCCTTCTAGGTCAGAGCGCAGCGGAAACCAATAATTCTATGGAATGAACAGAGTTATAATTCTTTACTTTTGGTATGAACTTAAATTCCAAGATTTCGACTTAATTACTTGCTACTTAAATAATCAATCTTAGAGTCATATATTTTATTTTTATTTCCTTTTTTTATTAAATTTACGGAAACAATATTTACATGAAGTAAAATTAATTTTATCATAAGATCGATTTATCGTATTTCAAGAACTGTTTTATTGTCTGTGGTTGTTTGTTATGCACATGGCACTTCACTAAACGTCAATAAAGTATGACATTACTGTAGTACATTATTCCGAAAAAAGTACGGTAATTCATAGGCGTGAGCTGCCAAATATCAACAAAAGGAGTGGACAGAGTATAGTAGCACCCAAGATTGTATTGGTATAGGTCGACCAGAATCTCATGATAAACGGAAATTAAATTCCAAAGTTAGCAACACTACGGCTGCCCTAGCGATAAACAAAGTAACTGACATTTTTTGTGCAATTGACTTTTTTGCATTAACAAAAGTTTTATGTCGAATAGTTTTTTACCACAGTTTAATATTTCAAATAACTTGAACCGTTTACTGAAATTTGAATTGCCCAAACAAAGTAACTGCACACACTAACCCGGAATATAAATGCAAAAACCAAGTAAACAACAAGTACAACACAAAAACAAAGTAATTGGATGTTGATTACATTGTTTTTGTATTTAAAATGCAGTTGCTTGATTTTTCGTTTCGTGAAACGATCCCAGGTAAGGTGTTCTGAATGTAATTACTTTGTTTATCACTAGGGTAGCCGAGTTAACCTAGTGTTGCTTACTACAAAATTTAATTTTCCTATTTTCTATGAGATTCTGGTCTACCTATACTGTGTCTTAACCTATTCCAGAATGAGGCAGTCCGTGCTCGGAGAATGGCGAAAAAGTCAGGAACTCTCGCAGTGGCAAACATAGATTTAGCGCTGCAGCAACGCGGCCGCTTCGATAGGATGCGAAAAGCGTTATTATACTGTATCCTAAGCGCATTGTAGCTTCGCTTGGAGCAGGAAACCTCGTCCTGCTCACAGCTGACATGTATAAAAGCATTGGTACATGTTGCACAAATAATATAGATTTAATTAGTAATAGTATTAATTCAGGTTTATTGACCTTAGAAACTAATTCTCGTTGTATTGAAAATACTTGTACAAATTTAAACTAAGAAATAAGACAACAGATATGCAATGTAAAATTCATCTTGTGCACCAAAATATACAGGGCTTATCTGGCAAAGAACATGAGGTTGAACTTTTCATTAAAGAATTCGATATTGACATCTTACTCTAGCGGCACGCTATGATGGCCGGTTTGACGTTTGTCCGCTCATGAAGTTCCGTATTAATTGATAACGACTTTGAAGGAAATAATTGTATTACTTTATTGACGATAGTGATGTGCAGAGATTCATAAATTTTATCGAATGTAGTTTCTCATGAAGTTCCGTATTAATTGATAACGACTTTGAAGGAAATAATTGTATTACTTTATTGACGATAGTGATGTGCAGAGATTCATAAATTTTATCGAATGTAGTTTTAGGTTTAGGACTCAAAATTTATTTATTAAATTGATTTCTTAAATGTATACAAGTGTAGAAAAATCAGTTTGCACCATTTAAGGGGTGAATGTACTTGTGAATATGAACAATTTTCACTATGTGGACAAACCTCTGAAATCGCAAAAAAATATCAATAAATTTTTAAAAATGGAATCTAATACGATCGTCACATAGGATCGCTGGCTAGCACAACTACTACCTCCGGCAAACTCGCGTCAATGCTCAATGCAAAACAAAGCAGTTTCGAATTGACGTTGCTTCGAAAAGTATAAACTGTCAGTGCAATGCGATTGTGATATAGTTTTGACCTGGCTTTGGATTTCAAATATTGATACTGCATTACTGTTGACCCTTGCTCGTTAATTTGGACTCTGTTCAAGCCCTTTGTTGTGGATTTCGTCGATATGACCGAACGTACGCAGAGAACTGTTCTAAATAGTTAGTTCTAAAAATATAGTTCTAAAAAACACGTGAGTTCGTAATACGCCTTCGTAACTATTTCGATCGTGAAGCTCAAAATGGAGGGCCAATTTTACCTATAACGTCAGTGGTTGAACGCGTAGCTGATGCGCTTAATATTGGACAACGAACTGTTAGACGGATAACTAAAAAAAAATATGGCGAGACTGGCACAGAAGAAAATAAACTTCACACACCAAAAAAGAGAAAACGAGCAAAACCAGTCGTAGGCATCGATAGCTTTGATGCCGATGCTATCCGAAGACATGTTTACGGCTACTATTTACAGAAGGAGTATCCAACAAGAAAAAAGTTGGTGCATTCACTGAAGGAAGCTGGATTATTCTTCGGTGGGGAAAGTTCTTTAACGAAGATTTTGAAGACCATTGGATTTCGATACAAAAAATGTAACAAACGCAAAATATTGATGGAAAGATTTGATATAGCGATGGCAAGGTATACTTTTTTACGGCAAGTGAAAGAAATCAAAAATTGGCAAAATGTTGTGTTCTTGGATGAAACATGGCTTAATGCTAACCATACTGTAGGCCGTTCTTGGAACGATGACACAGCAGCATCTACTTCCAAAGTTCCTGTAGGAAAAGGATCGCGACTTATAATTTGTCACGCCGGAACCATCAACGGGTTTGTCGAAGGTTCTCTCATGGCTTTTGCGTCAAAAACCACTGGAGACTATCATGAAGACATGAATGGAGAAAAGTTTACTGAATGGTTTACCTCAATGTTGTGTAGCCTCCCTGAACCATCTATTATAATTATGGACAACGCCCCATACCACTCGATGCAAATTGACAAGCCACCTGCCCAATCCCAAAAGAAAGCTGATATCGTCGCATGGCTTCGTAAAAATGGCGTAGATGCAAACATGAATATGTTAAAAGCGGAATTAGTACGTCTTTTAAAAGAAAACAAACCAACCAAGATCCGATACGTCATTGACGAAATAGCATTAGAACATGGGCACAGAGTTATACGGTTACCGCCTTACCATTGTGAGTATAATGCGATTGAGTTGGTGTGGGCTCAAATTAAGGGATATGCTGCAAGACACAATACAGAACCCCCATTTACCACAAAAAAAATGCTAAAATTATTAGAAGAAGCTTGTGAACATGTGACTAAAGGAGACTGGGAAAAGGTTGTGAATAGAACTGTTAAATTAATAAGGGAAGATTATGAAAGAGATGTGAAAATAGATAATATTATAGAAAACGAACATATAATTATTAATGTATGTGATGATAGCAGTGACGACAGTGAAAATAGTAGTATGGACGAATCTGATTAATTATGGCCTTTTGTGGCACCTTTTTTGGTATCTTTTGTATTCATATGTTTCTTGTGTGCATATAAAGTATGTATATTCATTTTCGTTCAAATATTCAGTTCGTTCAAATAAATTAAATAAACATATACATTTTTGTTTTATTAAACCTATTTAATCAGGTACAAAAACAAAACTTAATTGTTTTTTGTTCGAGAATAAATTGACATTCCACATCACTATTGTAATGTGTCAAACCGGCCATCATAGCGTGCCGCTAGTGTATGCCTCACTGAGCATTGGCTCAATAATTATCAATTAATTGTACATATACAAAATTACTCTCTGTCAAGTGCGTTCTAGTTAGTTACTAGTTCCCTAAATTCCTCAAGACAGAAATAGGTATTCTTACAGTAGCTTCTCAATATATCTATAACAATATAATTTTTTTAAGCAAAACTTTTACAGTTACAATAAAAAGTGTAAATTACATGATAGGCAATTAAGAAATAGAAATAGACTCGTGATTCCTCAATGACACCTCAAGAAGGTCCGAAAGTCGTTTGTGGGAATGGGCGTAATGTTCTACTGACTTTACACAAGTTTAAGAACTCTATTAAAAGTATGCTCATAAAAAAGCATATTATACAATTGAAGATTATATAAATGATAATAAAAAAGCATGGATTTGACTCGTTCCAGCAATGCGCGAGACGGCACTTCAATCATGTACATAAATTGTTATATTGTTATTTTTAAAAAGAGCAACCGCCGATTTTCTTACTTGGTTCTTCTCGGTTGTTTGGCATTCCGAACCAGTGGTAGATTCAATTGACGATGCTAAAGTACTTGTAAAAGTTTATTTGAATAAAAAACTTTTCTATTCTATTCTAAATTTTCTTGTTGTACCAATTTCTAAACCAATTAAAAAAAAAAGATTAAAAATTTTTTTTTCAAAAAAATCTATGGGACCATTTTGCAAACATCCTCAGCTGTCGAATAAAAAAAGAATCACGCAAATCGGTTCAAAAATCTCGGAGAAATTGGTAAAACAAGTCAATTTACATGGAAAAACTACACGCGGTGACGTCATAATCGAGTGAGAAATGAAGTTAAATAATTAATTTCTCCGTCATTTATTCATAGATTTCAAATTTTTTTCACTGATTTATTAGTTTTAATCTATATTTTAATACCATTGTGTTTAATATGATATTTTCAACTTCAGGAAACTTCCTCATTCCTATGATTACATATTTAGTAGAAATAGTAATAAATATTGCCTTTTTAAAGCTTTAATAACTTTTAAAATACCAATGATAAATGAATATTTTATGAAATAAACTTATTTTATCTCTAATTATGCCTTAATAAATAAACTTATTTTATATTTCAGTATGTGACATAAATGCTATTTAAATTATTTTTATATCAATTATAATAAATAAAATGAGTTTATTTCTTCGTCGTCGTCTCAACCAATAGACGTTCACTGCTTGAGATCGTCTGTTCATCGAGTGGGGGGTCTACCTACGCTTCGTTTACTGGTGCGAGGTCGCCATTTAAGCACCTTGGGACCCCAACGTCCATCGGTTCTTCGAACAATGTGCCCCGACCATTGCCACTTCAGCTTCGCGACTCGATGAGCTATGTCAGTAACTCTGGTTCTCCTGCGGATCTCCTCATTTCTGATTTGATCCCGCAGGGATACTCCGAGCATTGCTCTCTCCATCGCCCGCTGAGTGACCCTGAACCTTCTTATGAGGCCCATTGTTAGCGACCATGTCTCAGATCCGTAAGTCATCACTGGCAACACGCACGGTTCAAAGACTAATTTAGACACTGAGGGATATTGGACGAAAAGACATTTCGAAGTTTCCCAAACGCTGCCCAGCCGAGTTGGATTCGGCGGTTCATCTCTTTTATGGCACACAGTACATTATTCACTCTCCTTGCAACTCTTTAAGTTTGCGCCAACAGCGCAACATCTTTCTCCAAATCTGACGTCTTCCAACGCAGCGCTAAATAGCTTCGCCAGCTAGCGGAAATAACATCTCCCTGACGCACTCCTCGCTGCAATTGGATTGGCCTCGTATTCTGGTCCTGTATACGGACTGACATAGTGGCGTTTTCGTACAAACACTTCAGCGCTTGGATGTACCGATGGTCGATACGGCATCTCTGCAGTGACCTCAATACAGCCCAAGTTTCCACCGAATCGAAGGCTTTCTCATAGTCCACAAACGCTAAGCAAAGTGGCTGGTTATACTCTTCGGTCTTCTGTATAACCTGCCTCAGCGTATGGATGTGGTCTATGGTACTGAAGCCTTTTCGGAACCCGGCCTGTTCGGGAGGCTGGAAGTCGTCGAACCTACGAACGAGACGATTCGTAATGACTCTCTAGAACAACTTATAGACATGGCTCAGCAGCGAGATGGGTCTATAATTCTTTAGCAAGGTGTTATCGCCCTTTTTGAAGAAAAGAACCACCACGCTTCTGTGCCATGCCTCTGGCGTTATGCCCTCGTCGATGACGGAATTGAACGGTCGCTGAAAGACTTTAAGAACCGGTTTTCCACCTGCTTTCAGGAATTCTACTGTGTTTCGTCATTACCTGGCGCTTTGTTGTCCTTAAGTTGTTTTAGAGCCATACTAATCTCGTATAGGCTGACGTCCGGGATATCTTCGGTATAAGTAGTGCCGGGTCAATTTGGCTCTGGGATCTTTAGCCAAATCTTCAACAGTCTTCTTGACGTGTACAGCTGTCCGTAGAACTTCTCAACCTCTCTCAAAATCTCAGGTTTAGATGAAATGAGACTACCGCTGTCGGTTTATTTTTTAGTATTAAAAAAATATGTTTTGATTCACCACGTAATGAGTGACTCATTGATGTAGGTCCTTTAGTCACATCACTATTTTTTTTTTCATTATAAACTGTCAACACTGTAAATGTCAATTTACTCCAGTGAATTATTGATTACACTATAGGACTTCGCCCGTAGCTCTGATTGAGTCACGTGTTAGTGAGAGTTTTGGTTATTTTAAGTGCATTTTATTAGTGTAATAATTGGTGTTGGTAAGTGCATTTGTTTTGTATTCGTTCCTTGCAATTCCCAAGCTGTGGGAACATGGAAATAGACCCGGAGAACGTTCCCCCTGACCCGGGGGAGTTCATTGAAATTTCGGCATCCTCGCCGCCCCCGCCATTAGTCTCTCATCTTAGCCGAAAACGAGCCTATTGAGGAATTATCCCCCTCCCCATCCACCAAGAAATCCATAAATGATCCCTCATCGGCTAATCCAGTCCGTCTACACTCACCCATCCCTAACTGATACCCCTACAACGTACCTGGACTCAGACTCTGATCCTTTCGTAATTTATGTTTCCAGAGAAGTAGACGATCCTTCATCCGGCTCTACAATCAGGGCAATTAAATTCGGCCAATTTCTCCACAACAATAAAATTCAATCCATAGGTAATGATGGAGTTAAAAGCGTCGGCAGAAACAAAGTTTCTGTTGAATTTACCAGGGGTGAAGCTGCAAATAAATTCCTTAATAATCCTCTATTAAAAACTGCCCAATATAAAAGTTATATTCCAACATTTAATGTGATAAGAACCCAGGGGAGTCCCAGTGGACTGGCACCTTGACGAATTTGTTAACACACTCGAGTTCCCCTCTGATTGTGGGGAAGTGCTGGTTCTCAAAGTTAGACGCCTAAATAGGAAACAAATAGTACCTAGATGGTGTTGTGTCCTGGATCGCAACTCAATCAGTGGTCGTGACATTTAGGGGGCAGGTGCTTCCTACCAAAATCTACTCCTACCATACTTCCTTCCCAGTAGAGAGATACCAGCTTCCCACAATTCAGTGTATAAATTGCAATCTTTCTGAATTACGAAGAACTACCCAAAGGATGTCGTTCAGAGCCCTAGCCTGTATAACTGCTAACGGCGGTCATTTTGAAAACGTGATTAATTAATAAGTTGTTTTTTTTAAATAAATGATTTAATTCACACTGGTTTTTATTTCCTTACATTTCAATTGTTGTATCAAATGAAAAGACTGATTTTTGGGGATTAAGTGCTACACAATAATAACAACCAATTTGCTTTACCTGTGCCATTACTTTTTTTGACCGGAGAACATTTCAAGAGTTTGTATTTTGGTACATGTTTGAAATAGCTATAAACATTGTTCGAAGAAATTGTAGGTAATATTATGTAGTTTTATAATAGTTTAAAAAACAATAATATTCATTGGACATTTTTCTGTATTATGAGGCGAATAAACAAAAAAAATGTCGTGATTTTTCTTTAAACTTTGAGTTAATTTATTTATTTTTAAATTGTTTCATTGTATTTTTAACCCCCGACGAAAAAACGACGGGGTGTTATAAGTTTGACGTGTCTGTGTGTGTGTGTGTGTGTGTGTGTGTGTGTGTGTGTGTGTCTGTCTGTTCCCCTGTGGCGCTCAAACGGGTGGACCGATTTGAATGCGGTTTTTTTTGTTTGAAAGGTGAATTAGTCGAGAGTGTTGTTAGCTATGTTTGATGAAAATCGATCCAAGATGGCCGCCGCTACAAAATGACGGATTACATATTTTTTCACAACTCCCTTAATATGGGTATCAAATGAAAGGGCTTGACTAGTAGAATAGCACTATGCAAATCCAAGATGGCCGCTGCCACAAAATAGCGAATGTCGGGGGTTTTTTAAATTTTAAATTTATACTTGTAGATAGATTTAATATCTTGAATTGATAAACTATGATAACAGCTAGTAAATAAAAAAGACAGAATGAAAAAAAACACTAAAACAAAAAAAAAATTAAAAATAGCGCAGCAAGTCAGGAATCTCTACAAAAAAAAAATCAAAAACCCAGTAAAAAAGAAACTATATGGATTAGACCTCTAGTTTATGGTTATTTGTTAATAATTTTGTCCAAATATTCAATCAACGCCGGGCGGTCACTTAGCCCTGGGACACATTATATAAATCACCCTCAAGATCTCCGTTCACGCAAAAACTGACTTGAAGAGCTCTTGGAATTCATTCTATACTGAATCGATTGCTGTCAAGGGTAAATAATATGTTTCTGTTCAACCCGATATTCCACGACGACCTTGGTTCTTTTTTTCATAAAAAATAGGTTCGCTGGGTCTCTTGTACTATCAGTCCTCTTCGAATTGGTCACGCCTGCAACCCTGTTCACTTGTCCAAATAGGGTATTTGACAAATTTTTGGAAATTGTTTTAAATTATTCTTTATTACTTATTAAAACACACTATATTGATATTTTTCGCAATATCTACAGTATTAAGAATTAAATCAATGATAAAGTTTAAGTTTTGAAAACCACGCCAAAAACGACATTTCTGATCACATGATACGCGTGACGTCACAAATCGCTATGCAAGTCACTTCTCTCGCTCGCTCCTTTTCGGAACTCGGTGCGTGCGACAGAGACGCTACGCAAGGCGACTGCTGTATCGTAATGTTGTAAATTGTTATACCTACTCATTTTAATATCAATCTTATTCTTTCAATTATAAAGTTTAGTTTCGGTTGACTTGATAAACTTCAATTATAACAACCAAGTTACGTGCAATCGAGTGACGTCACAAACAATCCCAGAGCGTTCACGTTCCTGATAAAATTTCAAAAATTATTATGTTTTATTTCGTGCAAAATTTCGCGTAAAATTACATAGTTTAGTTTGATTGAGTGAAATATGTCTTTTTTAGGCTATTATCTGATAAGATGACCACAATCAATAGTATATTTTCAATGTTGTCAAATACCCTATTAAGAGTGCGTGATCATTCCCTGTGCGAGTGTGGTCTGGATGAAGGATCAATCTCCCACATACTCTTCTCTTGCCACAAACTTTCCATTAAACTATTTAAACTAGGTATATATGACATCCTTCCTCCTAAAATTCCTCGTCCTTTAAATATTGCATGCGTATTAATGTTAGTGTATAGTCCTTATGTTAAATATTTATGTAAATTCTTTAAAATGAAAAATGTAAAATTGTACATAATATTTTGTCCTTGATATTTTGTATGAATTCTTACTATTTTTTATCAGTGTGTGTCTGTCTCTGTGAAACTCGTTGTAATATGTGTGTTGATGCTTACTGTGACTAACAACTATGTTAACCCTTCTATTACAGAGATTTCATAAATAAAACCGGCACATTTAAACCGGCCAATCTCCTTTGTGCCTCTCTCAAGTTACTTGACACTGCGAAGTGCATTGTGCTGATTTGGCACTATAAATAGCCAATAAACTAAGAGAACAAGAAGAAGATTACACTATAGTATTTTGCTTATTATATTATTATATATTTTATTATATTATTATTTTATTATATTTTATGTTGGACGCAGTTGAAGGCACAGGTAAAAATATGGGTAATGACCATGGTATGTATTTTTACCCGACTGGGTTATGTGTTTCACCTGTGTGTATGTATGTCCATTCCTATGTCCGCGTGTAACTAATCAACGGCTCAACGGATTTTGATAAATGATACGTCATTAGATTTGTCTCAATGACGCGAGTGTTATAGGGTACCTAAATTTAAAAAAAAATCAAAATGGCGGACTTTATGCGCTTTAATGTGCGAGCTGAAAAAAAATTTTTTCTTCAAGACCCTCGAGTGGGGTATCAAAATAAAGGGATTCAAAAGGCAAATACGAAAATGTATAAATTTATATATTTGGAAACAATTTGGAGTGATAAATCGTAGAAAATGACCGTTTCCTATGTCAGTTCGTAACTACTTAACGGCTCAACCTATTTTGATAAATTATACGTCATTAGATTTGTCTTGACGGCGCAAATGTTACTGGGTACATAAAATTCATAAAAAATCAAAATGGCGAATGTTATGCACTTTAATGTGCGGGCTGAAAAAAAATTTTTTCTTCAAGACCCTCGAGTGGGGTATCAAAATAAAGGGCTTTAAAAGGCGAGTACGAAAATGTATACAATCTATATGTTTTAAATCAATTTGGAGTGACAAATCATGAAAAACAAAATAAATAACAACTACACTGTAAGTGGTACGGTGGTAGTTTATTAATTTTTTAGTTCGTTTTTTAGCATGGCAGTCGGGTTTTTTTAATTTTTAAATTATAGCTTGTTATTTATTTAAAAAGGTTATCGATCAACAGGTTACAAAAATAGTCATTAACAATTTTGAAAAAGCCGGTCAAGTGCGAGTCAGATTCGCGCACTGAGGGTTCCGTACTCCAGAAGTATAAGTACAATCTGTTTTTCATTAGTTTGTCTTAAAAGGTAAGGTGCTAATTAAGCTAGGCCTCTAAATTGTATGAGCGCTCATACAACTCAGAGGTCTATCTTAATTGGTTCAACTGTGTATGTATGGGAACACCCTTTAATTTCCAACTTTTTTAGCTTTTGGAATTTTCCTTTATTTGTGATGTAAGGCTTTTTGCCAAATTTCGTAATTCTAGGTCAACTGGAACTACCATTTAGGTTTTCCACCCAAAACCTATAGGGTACTTCCGGTTGACTTAGATTTGTCAATTTTGGTCAAAAGCAATGTCTTACAGATCAAAAATAAAGTAGTAAGTAAAAATTCCGAAAAATAAAAAAGTTGAAAATTAAGGTAAATTTTGGTACTTACAAGTTTTCGTGAAAATCTAAATTTGACCATATCTTTTTATTGTGTGGACTCAGGACCTTAATTTTTATACACCTAATAGGGACCATAGACCTTAGTATCTGGTATAAATTTCAATTAGCTAGGTCCACCCGTTTCTGAGAAAATTGGTGGTGACACACGGACGGGCAGACGGACAAGAAAGTGATCTTATAAGGTTTCCTTTTTTTTCACCTTTTGAGGTACGGAACCCTAAAAATAACATTGCTATAATGTAGACCCACTTAGAGATTGCCACAGCTTGCTATAGTAAAAAAATGGTAGTAGAAAAGAAAAAAAATAAGAGAATAGATATGAATTATTGATTTTTTAACTGGGTTCTAGTCATTTAAATTATTAGTGTTGTCAAATGTAGTTAATTTTAGCGTGTGAGTGAAAAATAAATAGTGACAATCGGTTTTGTATTCATTCAGATTAACCTCACGCGAAAATATTTTTGGTTTTGGTATCTGTTTTAAAGGATATACTGGTGGTAAGGGAACCGTTCTCGGATACGGAAACAGGTAATAGCAATGATGATTACTGGCAAGACACTATAAAAAAACGCTTTTTGTTAATTAAAATATTTCCTGTATTTTTTTAAAGTTCGCAATGTAATGCAATCAGCTGACGCCTAAATACCTAAAGTGGTCACCGGGTGCCCGTCGCTGGCGGGCATTGGCCCCGGCGCTTTGCACGCTGTACATTGTCGGTTTGAACAAAAAAGTGTGTGTACTACACTAGATGGCGCGACAGACGGCCATGTTTGTTTGTCAAGCGTCTGACAGTCGTGACTCGTGTGAAAAATTCGTTAACCTAACTAACTCGTGGCAGGACAGGAACATGGAATTAACTTCCCTACCTGACTACGGCCTCCGACCAACCCTTTTAGCCGTCCAACGCCACCATCACCATAAAGCCACACAATATAGGCAATACAATAAGGGAATCCACCCAACATCACAATTAACCATACTAAATTTGGAACAAATGCAAAAGCACTTTACACTCACTGAACAAACCGACATGATAACGATAAGGAAAATGGTATCCTCCTACTTCCAGGCCACGATTAGTTCAACTGACGGTCAAACAAATTCTGCTCTCCACACTAAGCACCTCCCTACAAAATGTATTTCCAACAGGCTACAACCGCCATAATGTCAAAACAAATACCACGTGACATGTTACGGCGCTAGAGCAACTTATTTAATGTTAACGAATGCGATATTATAACGTTCTCAACATATCAAATCACGACAGTCGAGAGTAACTAACTGCTGACTGTTGCCAAGTCGTCTGACTCTTGACTGTTGAAAATTTCAACAAGTCGTGTTTCGTGTAACATTTCATTAATTCACTCTCATCAATGTTTCATAACGCGCCTAAAGAAGTATAACTTCAATACTAAATACTAAATATCAAACTAAATAGAAAATGCACACTAACAGCAATAAAAAACAAAAGAAGCACATTGAAAAATTTTATTCAAAAATGGAAGTCGAATGACATTGTCCATGAAGTGTCTGTTAGGCATTTGTCATATTATCTACATGCGGCAGTTGATTTTTATTTACATAAGTTTTGATGTTTTTTCTTTTTTGTTGGAATTGTTTTATTCCACGGAATTAAAAACCAGAGTATACAAATTACCCATAGACGAAATTACCTAAACAAATGATATTTTTGAAGTTTTATTTTTAAACCGGTGTTCAGTCACAAGCAAAGGTCGATAAATGCGTCAAAACAAAAAAAAATATTTTCTCAATATCGGGGTCTTTAAAAAATCTGTAAATTATTTAGATTGAAGCCTTTTTAGATCTCTATCCAAATACATTAAAATCATCCTGATTAATTACATTAAATAAAAAAAAAACACTTTTGGACAACTCCTTTGACGGGTGTCAATTGTTCGGGGAAGTCAGTATGGACGCTAAGCTAGCGGTGTACATGTACATCGGCTGTCTCTCAGCAGGCGGCGGAGGTGTTTCCTGAGGACTGCATGCAGCTAGAGGAAAGCATCCCGGCCGTCAGCCTGGCCGGCGTGGCCAAGGGCGCCATGTTGGAGGTGGTGGTGGGCGAGGTGTACTCGCCGAGCCACTTCTGGCTGCTGCGCCTCGGCGAACACCACAACATCGCCATGGAAAAGATCATGGACGAGATGAAGTGAGTGTCGCGCTCTCACTACACTCGGTTGACTGTCATTTTGAAGTGAAACTTCTTTACTCGCGTCGGGAAGACCACGAGCCGAGATGGTAAATATAATATTTTTTTAAATAATACGTGCAACAAACGCAGATAAAGTCACATCCATCACTATAACCATCGTTTAAACACAAGAATGCGTTTCCTGCAGTAACCTTTGTCCAAATTCCCCATGCGTCAGGGCCGAGCGCCCGCACAACGGTAACGCGACGCGAATAGAGAAACTTCACTTCAATAGAGGGTAGAGCTGTGAGTGTAGCGCATACGACGTAACGTTTGTTCGGCAGCGAGTACTACAAGCGCGGGGAGGGGCGCGAGCGGCGGCTGCTGGCGGGCGCCGTGCGCGTCGGCCACTACTGTAGCAGCTACTACGACGGCGACTGGCACCGCTCGCTCATCGTGCGCATCCTGGACGACGACACGGTCAAGGTGACGTAGCCCTTCGCTGCGAGTGTAGCGCGTACGACGTAACGTTTGTTCGGCAGCGAGTACTACAAGCGCGGGGAGGGGCGCGAGCGGCGGCTGCTGGCGGGCGCCGTGCGCGTCGGCCACTACTGTAGCAGCTACTACGACGGCGACTGGCACCGCTCGCTCATCGTGCGCATCCTGGACGACGACACGGTCAAGGTGACGCACTGCACTTGTCCACCGTGCGTTAGCTACAGCTTAGCCCTTCACTGCGATCTCGACGATGCAGTCTGACGTGGAAGCGGGCTACCCCGGAAGAGGTATGGCGGTTTTAATAAACCCGTACCTCGGATCGGTTTCTACGCAGCGTCGTACGGGAACGTTAAATCGCTCAGCGGCACTTTACCGGCAGGGTGATAACAGTCAAGGCTGAACCTCCCACGGGACCGGAATTAATAAATTATAAAATCCCAAATGGCTCTTGCCGTGAATCGAACCCGGAACCTCCCACTCGTAAGACCACAGCGCTCACTTCTGTGCCAGGGAGGCTGTCAAAACTTAACGAAATTCGAACACTATGCGCCTCGAAGTCCGGTCCCGCTCGATCGGACTCGGTTCGCGCCGATGACCGGACCCGACTTACCTAGAATCGCATCGGGGCTTACGGGCCTATGAATATAAAAACGCTCGGTGACAACAAACGGACCGTGAACGTGTGTCGGTGAAGACGGTGATCGGTTTGTCTCGGCGGCAGGTGCGGCACGTGGACTACGGCACGGTGGACGTGTGCCCCGCGGGCGGGCTGCGGCCGCTGCGGCGCGAGTGGGCGGCGCTGGAGGCCCAGGCCGTGCGCGCGCGGCTGGCGGGCGTGCGCCCCCCGGCCGAGGGCCGCCGCTGGCCGCGCCCCGCCGCGCACTACTTCCTGTGCCTGGTGCGCGACACCCAGCTCGTCGCCAACGTCACCGCCCTCGACCACGAGGTAACACCGGCACGGCACGAGGCGTGGGCTGTGACATTTGAACATTTTTAGTTTTTGGAGTAATGCTAACCTATCAGATAGGTTTCGAAAATTTTTAGGGTTTTGTATTTTTCCTCAAAACCTCATACGAAAACACAGATAAGCCTCTCAAGAATACAAATTATTTTGTATGGAGGTCATAATTTTTTACCGGTTAACCCAACGGCCCATGATTTTGAAAACTATTTCTAAAATTCTAATAAATGAATGTTTTGGGCTATAGCACATCTAGAACCTTTTCGAGTACCCTAGGGGTATTTTATCCGCATCCGGCTCTCTGTATCTTTCTGTGAAGCTGGAGAGTTGGAGGTTCAGGCGTAAAGCTCGGTTTCCGTGCACAGGCCGACGCGCTCGAGGTGCTGCTCATCGACACGTCGACGGACGAGGACCGCTGCATCAGCGAGCAGCTCGTCCGCGCCGGCCACGCCGACGCGCGCGCCGACTCCGCGCTCGGGGTAACTACCTCCCTCCCCCCCCACCACTCCGACGACTCGGACTCCGGCTCGGCCGACGCGCTGTGTGCGCTCGAGGTGCTGCTCATCGACACGTCGACGGACGAGGACCGCTGCATCAGCGAGCAGCTCGTCCGCGCCGGCCACGCCGACGCGCGCGCCGACTCCGCGCTCGGGGTAACTACCTCCCTCCCCCCCCACCACTCCGACGACTCGGACTCCGGCTCGGCCGACGCGCTGTGTGCGCTCGAGGTGCTGCTCATCGACACGTCGACGGACGAGGACCGCTGCATCAGCGAGCAGCTCGTCCGCGCCGGCCACGCCAACGCGCGCGCCGACTCCGCGCTCGGGGTAACTACCTCCCTCCCCCCCCACCACTCCGACGACTCGGACTCCGGCTCGGCCGACGCGCTGTGTGCGCTCGAGGTGCTGCTCATCGACACGTCGACGGACGAGGACCGCTGCATCAGCGAGCAGCTCGTCCGCGCCGGCCACGCCGACGCGCGCGCCGACTCCGCGCTCGGGGTAACTACCTCCCTCCCCCCCCACCACTCCGACGACTCGGACTCCGGCTCGGCCGACGCGCTGTGTGCGCTCGAGGTGCTGCTCATCGACACGTCGACGGACGAGGACCGCTGCATCAGCGAGCAGCTCGTCCGCGCCGGCCACGCCGACGCGCGCGCCGACTCCGCGCTCGGGGTAACTACCTCCCTCCCCCCCCACCACTCCGACGACTCGGACTCCGGCTCGGCCGACGCGCTGTGTGCGCTCGAGGTGCTGCTCATCGACACGTCGACGGACGAGGACCGCTGCATCAGCGAGCAGCTCGTCCGCGCCGACTCCGCGCTCGGGGTAACTACCTCCCTCCCCCCCCACCACTCCGACGACTCGGACTCCGGCTCGGCCGACGCGCTGTGTGCGCTCGAGGTGCTGCTCATCGACACGTCGACGGAGGAGGACCGCTGCATCAGCGAGCAGCTCGTCCGCGCCGGCCACGCCGACGCGCGCGCCGACTCCGCGCTCGGGGTAACTACCTCCCTCCCCCCCCACCACTCGGACGACTCGGACTCCGGCTCGGCCGATGCGCTGTGTGCGCTGCCCCAGCGACGCCGAGGCCTCGGCGGACGACGCCACCGCAGCCACCCCCGCGACCGCCGCGACGCAGTCCGCGCTGCTGACGTCCAAGCTGCTAGCGAAGCGCGCGCGCCTGCGCCCGTCCGCGACCCTCGGCTCAACAGTTAGACTTTCTAAATTAGATTTTGCTTTGCGAAACGTGTCAGCGTGTTAACGTTGCTGAGATGTCTCGAAAGTCCGTTTCACCAAAACAATGTAGCACTATAATATTCTGCAGGTGTATATATGTATAAATTGTTATGAATTCGCTAACGGAACCAACTCGTGGCACGATAGGAACATGCAACTAACTAACCTAACTTTCAGCCTCCATCCTCCCCTATAGCTGACCCTTCGCCAACCGATCTAATCCAACCACAGCTCCTACCAACCCTCATTACACCATAAATAAGGGAATTCAATACCAAAGTGGATAACATAATTAAATATACCACCGGTATAAGAACTCCCACTAGTCCAATAAGATTTCCCACACGCCGCCATATTGTCAAATACGAACACAACTGACATAACGCCACAGCGACTTAAGACCACATTCTTAGTCAAATGAGCAACTTTTTTAATGTCATCAGGATATCGTAACATTTTCAACGACATAATAAACCGGTCAAGTGCGAGTCAGACTCGCGCACCGAGGGTTCCGTACTCCAGAAGTATAAGTACCAACTTTTGTTTCATTAGTTTGTCTTAAAAGGTAAGGTGCTAATTAAGCTAGGCCTCTAAATTGTATGAGCACTCATACAACTCAGAGGTCTATCTTAATTGGCTCAACTATGTATGTATGGGGACACCCTTTAATTTCCAACTTTTTTTAGTTTTTGGAATTTTTCCTTTATTTGTGCTGTATGACCTGGCTTTTTGCCAAATTTCGTAATTCTAGGTCAACTGGAACTACCATTTAGGTTTTCGACCCAAAACCTATAGGGTACTTCCGGTTGACCTAGATTTGTCAATTTTGGTCAAAAGCAAGGTCTTATAGATCAAGTAAAGTAAAAATTCCGAAAAATAAAAAAAGTTGAAAATTAAAGTAAATTTTGGTACTTACAAGTTTTCGTAAAAATCTAAATTTGCCCATATCTTTTTATTGTGTGGACTCAGGACCTTAATTTTTATACATCTAACTAGATGATGCCCACGGCTTCGCCCGTGTGGATTTAAGTTTTTAAAAATCCCGTGGGAACTTTTGATTTTCCAGAACAAAAAGTAGCTTATCTGTAGAAACCCGTCCCCAAAACGGAAAAATCCCGTGGGATCCCGACGATTTCGGAATACAATTCCTTACAGCATCAGGGTTGAGGAGTTGGATATGTTCCTACTCGAGTTCATTCAACGATAAAGTCTTTAATTGGTACCCCCAATGTGGCTAATTCTGTTGTACACAATCTCTAAACCTAAACTAAAATGACAGGTCTAAATTTATTGCTATCTCTTTCACAATGCTCACTGCGGAAAAGAATAGCAATAGATTTAGACTTGTCATTTTAGTTTAGCTTAGAGATTTGTGTACAACAGAATTGGCCAGAATATCAATTTAAATAACCGAAAGTTTCTAAAACCCATTAGTTTTGGGGATCAGGTCCCCTGCAGCATCAGGATTGAGGAGTTGGAATCCAAATTTTTTATAGAACAGGGTCGCAATGTTTCTCTATCGATTAAAAAAAAAATTACGCAAATCGGTTCAGAAATCTCGGAGATATCAGTGTACATAGGTAGAAAAACACAACTCCTCCTTTTTTGAAAGTCGGTTAAAAAAGTTGCCTATGTTACTCCCTGGTTAATTCTCTACTTGTATGTGAAGGTCCCGTCAAAATCGGTTCAGCCGTTCCGAAGATTAGCCCGTTCAAACAGACAGACAGACAGACAGACAGACAGATAGACAGACAGACAGACAGACAAAAAAACGTGTTTGTAAAAAACGTTTGTACACCTAGACCCACCATCCTGATGCATAAATGATTCAACCATTTTGAAAAATTCCCCAAAACATGATTCCAAGATAGTTGTGACACTATGGTCCCTGGGACCACACGTGTGACGTGACACGCGGTTTGACACAAACAAATGAGGCGCTGAACTCAAATATATGTATATTATAAATGAATTTCTCGTAATGTAACACGTAACATTTTAAAGTTATGATAAATTTTAGTTGAGTGAGTGTGTGCTCACTCAACTAAAATTTCATGACTTTTGGAAAATTCACAGTAATTTTTCAAAAATAAAATTATTTTAGAAACACCAATACTCTTAAAATAAAATGAGAAACACCAAAACTTTAGATTTACAGTCAAATATACTTCTAATTATTAAAATAAATGTGTAGGTACTGTTAACTTTGTTGTATCATAATTAGAGAGGGTACATGAAAATAATAAAAATACTATAAGTAACTAAGAAATGTGACGTGTTAGACACCCATATAACACAGGGCAATTTTGTTTCTAATTAAACAAGTAATTCAATACACACACAGTGTAATAAATTGACAGTTCCTTTATGTTTGCAAAAACTTGTCAGTTTTAATGCGTTTATTGCATTAGTAATAATAATGTCGGGTGACTTGCAGACGTCGGAGTGTTACCTGTTCCCGCGGTTCGCGGCGCTGGAGAGCGGCGCCACGCCCAACTTCGCCGAGCTCTACACCTACCTGCGGAGCGGCGTCGCGCTCGACGCAGTCGACGACTACCGCCAGCACGCGCTGCTCGCCGCGCCGCTCGCCGACCCGGCCGACGCCGACCCGGACGATGCCGACCCCGCCGCCCCCCTCGCGCCGCTCGACGTGCCGCCCGCCGCGCCGCTCGACGTGCCGCCCGCCGCGCCGCTCGCCGACCCGGCCGACGCCGACCCGGACGATGCCGACCCCGCCGCCCCCCTCGCGCCGCTCGACGTGCCGCCCGCCGCGCCGCTCGACGTGCCGCCCGCCGCGCCGCTCGCCGACCCGGCCGACGCCGACCCGGACGATGCCGACCCCGCCGCCCCCCTCGCGCCGCTCGACGTGCCGCCCGCCGCGCCGCTCGACGTGCCGCCCGCCGCGCCGCTCGACGTGCCGCCCGCCGCGCCGCTCGCCGACCCCGACCCCGCCGCCCCCCTCGCGCCGCCCGCCGCGCCGTCCCTCGCGCCGCGCGTCTCGGAGCCGGGCCCCGCGTACGGCCTCATGCCCATGCCCATGTCTCCCGCATATTCGTTAGCGGACATGCTGTACCCGGGCGCCGCGCCGCCGCCCGCGCCCGTGACGCTGTCCGCCGAGGAGGTGAACATGTACACGACGCTGGTGCAGCGGCGGCTGACGGACACGGCGCGCAGGTTCGCGCTGGAGACGCTCAACCGGCACGTGTTCGGCGCGGCGCACCCGCCCACGCTCGACCCTAACGCGCCCGAGTTCCGCTCCACGGCCGACTTCCGCTCGCCGGCCGACTTCCGCTCGCCGGCCGAGTTCCAAGCCGCGGCCGACTTCCGCTCGCCGGCCGACTTCCGCTCAACGGCCGGGTTCCAAGCGGCGGCCGCGTACTTCGGCGTGCCGCCCGGCTTCGGAGCCGATTAATGTGTGCCAAATATCTCTAATAATTATTCGTCGACACTGTCTATGCTTGACGTTCGTTGTGTCGCGTATTTCGTGTGTATAAAGCACTATGTATCCCTTCGGGAGAAAGTGCGATTCCTCTCGGGTGTATTGCGGCCCTACGGCCTCGGGCCTCAAACTACACCCTCGTAGTAATCGGCCACTTTCTCCCGTCGTGGAACAATGTACTATTTCTTTTTCTTGTCCAATTGTGAAACCACATTTATTATTTGTACGCAGGTATATTATACATACTTTTGTTTTTTTTCTTTTATTTTTTTGTTATTCTTCGGTTAAATAGTGTACGTATATTATGTATTGGCAAAAAGTGAATTATTATAATATAGTTTCTTAATGTAAGTATCTATAATAATAATAAGGTAGTTTTCTGTCTAAGTACTACAAGAATTTGTTCTAGGCGCCAACAAATTTTTGTAATGTGTTCTATATTGGCTAATATTTTAATTACGTAAGTATGAAAATATAATCATGTATTTTTTAAAAGATCTGTTAACAGATCTAATGCAGTAGCAATTTATATTGCTTACTTTGTTACGTAATGCGAATAAAGACATTTTGAAATTGTTATTAATTAATACCTATGTACAATATGTGAACATATTACACAGTATTACATATTTATCTAAAATATGTACTTATCTCGCTTACGCCCGCTTTCACAAACTTTTTAGATTTACAATTACGCTAAATGCCACCCGTCGTATAGCATTAAGCTACCCTACCCTTCCTACTCTAGCGCCCGGAACTGGATGTGTTGTGAGACGACATAGCAGTCTGTGAATACGGTCCGTAGTTGGCAATGTCGCATTTATTTATAGTTTATTAATGCCCAAAGTGCAAAAGTAGATAGTTCAACTTTCAAAGTACAGGTACATAGGTATAATTGCAAAGCATAAAGTGTGAGAAAAAGATTGCTTTGCTCCTCACCTCAAGATATTTTCAATAATTATAAGTAGTTATTTATTTTTGGGATTGGAGTTTTATTCCAGACCTTTATTTATTAGTTATTAGTTTTAAGCCTGTTTAACCTAACTGAAACTGAATAATTATTATAGTCATCTGTGTCCACAAATCACTGCAAGAACGACGGAACGTTACGTCTTAGTAAACAGCTGCTTAATAGGCTATTTGACAACATAGAAAAGATACTATTGATTGTGGTCATCATAACAAATAATAGCCTAAGGGACCTTTCAGACAGACCGGCGCGGAGAGCGTCGGAGAGCATTTTTTTTTTCACACAGACCGGCCGTTCAAATTTGCTCTGCTCTCCGCGCCGGTCTGTGTGAACGGACACGCGGATGCGCTCGGAGCCGAGCGTACGCTCTTGGGCCGGACGGCAGAGCATATTCGGCCTACGGTCGGCTGTGCGAGCATGAAAGAGCACGCGAACGGAGCCGGTCGGATGCTCGAGCGCGAAAGGGCACGGGCATGGAGCAGCCGACCGGCTCGACGAGTAGCCGACCGGCTGCTCTCATATATTTCACACAGAGCGTATTGGGAGCATGCTCGAGCATCCTCTTATCATAAAAGAGTTAACATGTAAAAATAAAGCCTATTTCAATGTCTTAAGATTCTATTTTAAATGCGATTAAAATTTGCTCTGCTCTCCGCGCCGGTCTGTCTGAAAGGTCCCTAAAAGAGACATATTTCACTTATGTATTCAAACTAAATTATGCGATATTTTAACGGAATAAAACAATATTTTTTGAAATATTATCAGTGACGTGAACGCCCTGTGATTGGATGCAACTCTGGTGACGTCACAAGTATCATGTGACCAGCGCCATTACGATTTGTTGCCCGTGGTCCCTTCGCGTACCTAGTCCCTCGAAGGGACCACGGGCAATTTTTTTACCCGTGGTCCCTGCGACCGAATTTAAAATGTCCTTTTTGGCGTAATACTGTAGATATTCCGAAAAATATCAATGTAAAGAATAAAACAATTTCCAAAAATTAGTCAAATTGCCTACCGCCGATTTACCTACTTTTGGTCTGAACGTGCAGTTAAGAGCCCTCTCCATGGGAGCCACAAATCGTTTGGTGAGTGGAGTCTCAAACAGTGATTTCTGCATTTAGAGAGCGAGACGTCTTCAGCACACGAGTAGAAAGTTATTCTGTGTCTTCAGTATAGAAGAGTAGGTACTAAAAATATATCTATACTAATAAATAAAATTGAAGTGTGTCTGTAATATCGAAATAACTACCTCATATTAAGCTCATATGGTTATTTGAACGATACCTTAACCGAATCACACGTTTTTAAAATTTTTGTCTGCCTGTCTGTCTGTCTGTTTGAACGGGCTAATCTTCGGAACGGCTGAACCGATTTTGACGGGACCTTCACATACAAGTAGAGAATTAACCAGGGAGTAACATAGGCTACTTTTTAACCGACTTTCAAAATAGGAGGAGTTGTGTTTTTCTACCTATGTACACCGATATCTCGGAGATTTCTGAACCGATTTGCGTAATTTTTTTTTTAATCGATAGAGAAACAATGCAACCCTGTTCTGTAAATTTGGATTCCAACTCCTCAATCCTGATGCTGTAGGGGACCTAATCCCCAAAACTAATGGGTTTTAGAAACTTTCGGTTATTTAAATTGATATTGGGGGTACCAATTAAAGACTTTATCGTTGAATGAACTCGGGTAGGTACATATCCAACTCCTCAACCCTGATGCTGTAAGGAATTGTATTCCGAAATCGTGGGGATCCCACAGGATTTTTCAGTTTTGGGGACGGGTTTCTACAGATAAGCTACTTTTTGTTCTGGAAACTCAAAAGTTCCCACGGGATTTTTAAAAAAAAAATCCACACGGGCGAAGCCGTGGGCATCATCTAGTACATAAATAAATAATAAATTAATTTTGCTTGAGATATCATGATTTCAGTGAAAAACAGCAAAGTTAAAAGATGCAAATCAAGGTTTGGAATTTCGCCTATTTTAGCAAATATTTGGCAATTTTTTACATGAACTAAAGACATTTGTAATTATTATGAAGTAACCTATGATAAGATTTCGGTCGTATTTCAATTTTCTAGTTTCTTATATAGTTTATTTACGCACGAAGTTGCCCCAAAATTTGCTCAAAAATAGTGATTTTTCAAGCGTCATAATTTCAAAATAAATATAATTTTACTAATATTTCTATTTTATGGCATAGGTAATGGAGATATAAATTGATATCTGGCTTAACTTTAGACTTATTGCGACAAATATTAGAATAATAGGCGTAATACGTTTGTATGGAAAAGCGCGTGAAGAGAGCGGCCTTAAAGGATGCTAGAATTTGTATTTAGGTCGAGATTCTTCTATTGAATTATTTCGGTAGTTTCCTATTGTGAAAATACTTTAAGTCTCCTCTTGGCCCTTCATAATCTGCGACTATAAACACGTGCAGGGTAGAGGGCTTATCGCCTGTAGTCGCCGATCATCGTCGTCACAATCGTCAGCAATCGTGGCGATCGGCGACTTGTCGGTTTTCGAGCACGCATCAAAGGGAGTTCGCGCCGCCGCGCCGCGCCGCGCTGGCCGCTCAATACACGATCACGGACGATCGTAGCACGATGACCGTGACGATTGCCGGCGGTGGTATCGACGATGTTGAAGAGCAGGCATTATGGTTGTACAAGATCTCTAAATTTTTGCATGTCTTAAAGTATTGTCTTATTTGAAGTATTTATTTGAATTTAACTATATTTTTTACATAATAAAAACAAATTGTAAAATATAATTACTTTTTTTTATTAAACAATTCAAAATTCCGCGGCACTGGTGCAAAATCTATTGTACTACACCATTTCTAACATAAATTGACAGCTTCAAATGTTATGCAGAAAGTTGTCCACAATGAACATAAAACAAATACCTATAAATATTTTTAGAACTGTCACTTTAGTTTAGAAATTATGTACAAATATAACAGCACCATTCTACATGAATCTGGGCAAATAAATAAATGATTATGATTATTATTATGAAACAACAAACATCTTTCCAAACAACATTTAGGTACTTTGAAATTAGAAATCTTCAGCATTATAAATCAATTTTTTACTTAACTTAAATATAATTATATAAACAAATCAAAATTCCGTGGCACTGGTGCAAAATCTGTTGTACTACACCATTTCTAAAATAAATTGACAGCTTCAAATGTTATGCAGAATGCTGTCCACAATGAACATAAAACAAATACCTATAAATATTTTTAGAACTGTCACTTTAGTTTAGAAATTATGTACAAATATAACAGCACCATTCTACATGAATCTGGGCAAATAAATAAATGATTATGATTATTATTATGAATCAACAAACATCTTTCCAAACAACATTTAGGTACTTTGAAATTAGAAATCTTCAGCATTATAAATCAATTTTTTACTTAAATATAATTATATAAACAAATCGAAATTCCGCGGCACTGGCGCAAAATCTGTTGTACTACACCATTTCTAAAATAAATTGACAGCTTCAAATGTTATGCAGAAAGTTGTCCACAATGAACATAAAACAAATACCTATAAATATTTTTAGAACTGTCACTTTAGTTTAGAAATTATGTACAAATATAACAGCACCATTCTACATGAATCTGGGCAAATAAATAAATGATTATGATTATGATTATTATTATGAATCAACAAACATCTTTCCAAACAACATTTAGGTACTTTGAAATTAGAAATCTTCAGCATTATAAATCAATTTTTTACTTAACTTAAATATAATTATATAAACAAATCAAAATTCCGCGGCACTGGCGCAAAACTGTTGTACTACACCATTTCTAAAATAAATTGACAGCTTCAAATGTTATGCAGAATGCTGTCCACAATGAACATAAAACAAATACTTACCTATAAATATTTTTAGAACTGTCACTTTAGTTTAGAAATTATGTACAAATATAACAGCACCATTCTACATGAATCTGGGCAAATAAATAAATGATTATGATTATGATTATTATTATGAATCAACAAACATCTTTCCAAACAACATTTAGGTACTTTGAAATTAGAAATCTTCAGCATTATAAATCAATTTTTTACTTAACTTAAATATAATTATATAAACAAACCAAAATTCCGCGGCACTGGCGCAAAATCTGTTGTACTACACCATTTCTAAAATAAATTGACAGCTTCAAATGTTATGCAGAATGCTGTCCACAATGAACATAAAACAAATACCTATAAATATTTTTAGAACTGTCACTTTAGTTTAGAAATTATGTACAAATATAACAGCACCATTCTACATGAATCTGGGCAAATAAATAAATGATTATTATTATGATTATTATTATGAATCAACAAACATCTTTCCAAACAACATTTAGGTACTTTGAAATTAGAAATCTTCAGCATTATAAATCAATTTTTTACTTAACTTAAATATAATTATATAAACAAATCAAAATTCCGCGGCACTGGCGCAAAACTGTTGTACTACACCATTTCTAAAATAAATTGACAGCTTCAAATGTTATGCAGAATGCTGTCCACAATGAACATAAAACAAATACCTATAAATATTTTTAGAACTGTCACTTTAGTTTAGAAATTATGTACAAATATAACAGCACCATTCTACATGAATCTGGGCAAATAAATAAATGATTATTATTATGAATCAACAAACATCTTTCCAAACAACATTTAGGTACTTTGAAATTAGAAATCTTCAGCATTATAAATCAATTTTTTACTTAACTTAAATATAATTATATAAACAAATCAAAATTCCGCGGCACTGGTGCAAAATCTGTTGTACTACACCATTTCTAAAACAAATTGACAGCTTCAAATGTTATGCAGAATGCTGTCCACAATGAACATAAAACAAATACCTATAAATATTTTTAGAACTGTCACTTTAGTTTAGAAATTATGTACAAATATAACAGCACCATTCTACATGAATCTGGGCAAATAAATAAATGATTATGATTATGATTATTATTATGAATCAACAAACATCTTTCCAAACAACATTTAGGTACTTTGAAATTAGAAATCTTCAGCATTATAAATCAATTTTTTACTTAACTTAAATATAATTATATAAACAAACCAAAATTCCGCGGCACTGGCGCAAAATCTGTTGTACTACACCATTTCTAAAATAAATTGACAGCTTCAAATGTTATGCAGAATGCTGTCCACAATGAACATAAAACAAATACCTATAAATATTTTTTGAACTGTCACTTTAGTTTAGAAATTATGTACAAATATAACAGCACCATTCTACATGAATCTGGGCAAATAAATAAATGATTATGATTATTATTATGAATCAACAAACATCTTTCCAAACAACATTTAGGTACTTTGAAATTAGAAATCTTCAGCATTATAAATCAATTTTTTACTTAACTTAAATATAATTATATAAACAAATCAAAATTCCGCGGCACTGGTGCAAAATCTGTTGTACTACACCATTTCTAAAACAAATTGACAGCTTCAAATGTTATGCAGAATGCTGTCCACAATGAACATAAAACAAATACCTATAAATATTTTTAGAACTGTCACTTTAGTTTAGAAATTATGTACAAATATAACAGCACCATTCTACATGAATCTGGGCAAATAAATAAATGATTATGATTATGATTATTATTATGAATCAACAAACATCTTTCCAAACAACATTTAGGTACTTTGAAATTAGAAATCTTCAGCATTATAAATCAATTTTTTACTTAACTTAAATATAATTATATAAACAAACCAAAATTCCGCGGCACTGGCGCAAAATCTGTTGTACTACACCATTTCTAAAATAAATTGACAGCTTCAAATGTTATGCAGAATGCTGTCCACAATGAACATAAAACAAATACCTACAAATATTTTTAGAACTGTCACTTTAGTTTAGAAATTATGTACAAATATAACAGCACCATTCTACATGAATCTGGGCAAATAAATAAATGATTATGATTATTATTATGAATCAACAAACATCTTTCCAAACAACATTTAGGTACTTTGAAATTAGAAATCTTCAGCATTATAAATCAATTTTTTACTTAACTTAAATAATTATAGCTTTATCCTTCATTTTATAATTATTTTTTTATCCTGTGTTCATAGTAAAAGTAACAGTAAAAAAATATCAGTCTATCAAATCAAACTGGTCTAGAAATGCGTCGTCTACGCCCAGCATAGTCCCTAAACTGACCCTAGGTCCCCTTCGCACGGTCTCGTCTGCGCTTGAATCTTCATCGGTATTACATAAATTTGGACTCAAAAGATCAGGCAGCAAATTCCTGTTCACTAAACCGTCGTTTATATTCAAATTTTCATTTTCTTCCCTGACCGGTTGTAGTGGCACATTAGCTCTCACTTGTTTGAATCGATTGATAATGTTCTCCAAAGAGCTCGTCTTTTTTATGTGAGCTATATTCGATTTGGGTGTGCTTTCTGAGTGTGATTCCTCCATATTTATCGATGAAAGAGACATCCTCGGTGTTACCGTTTTACTCGGTGTTGCTGCTATCATTTTAGATGAGTGACCCTCTTGCAACTCTCCTGTTGTTATCATTTTGGATGAATGAGCTTCTTGCAAGTCTCTTGCTGTTATCATTTTGGATGAATGAGCTTCTTGCAAGTCTCTTGCTGTTATCATTTTGGATGAATGAGCTTCTTGCAAGTCTCTTGCTGTTATCATTTTGGATGAATGAGCTTCTTGCAAGTCTCTTGCTGTTATCATTTTGGATGAATGAGCTTCTTGCAAGTCTCTTGCATTAGCTCTCACTTGTTTGAATCGATTGATAATGTTCTCCAAAGAGCTCGTCTTTTTTATGTGAGCTATATTCGATTTGGGTGTGCTTTCTGAGTGTGATTCCTCCATATTTATCGATGAAAGAGACATCCTCGGTGTTACCGTTTTACTCGGTGTTGCTGTTATCATTTTAGATGAGTGACCCTCTTGCAACTCTCCTGTTGTTATCATTTTGGATGAATGAGCTTCTTGCAAGTCTTTTGCTGTTATCATTTTGGATGAATGAGCTTCTTGCAAGTCTCTTGCTGTTATCATTTTGGATGAATGATCTTCTTGAAAGTCTCTTGCTGTTATCATTTTGGATGAATGAGCTTCTTGCAAGTCTCTTGCTGTTATCATTTTGGATGAATGAGCTTCTTGCAAGTCTCTTGCTGTTATCATTTTGGATGAATGACCTTGCAACTCACTCTCTCTCTCAACCATTTTGGACAAGTGAGCTTTTTGGTTAATTGCCGGTGTAATAATAATACTTGGTAAATCTTTTGCGGTCACAGGATTCAATACTGTCGAAAGACCACACTTTTTAATCTTAACATCATCGTGGACTTGCTGTTCTTTTGTATGCTTTCGTAAGCTGGTTTTCTTGTTTGTTGACAGCATTCTCACAATTTGCTCTCTCGTGAAGCTGGAGGAGCAACCCGCTTTGGTTTCGGTGGCTTTGATGTCTGATGTAACGGACATATTTCCACGATCATAGGAACTTGTTTGGCGTGAATGCAAAGTTTTTAAGAAGTCATCTTTCGGTGCGTGGGTTAATATCGATTTGGGCGGAGGCCTAGCGGATACCTCTTCTCTTATCATTTTGGATGAATGAGCTTCTTGCAAGTCTCTTGCTGTTATCATTTTGGATGAATGAGCTTCTTGCAAGTCTCTTGCTGTTATCATTTTGGATGAATGAGCTTCTTGCAAGTCTCTTGCTGTTATCATTTTGGATGAATGAGCTTCTTGCAAGTCTCCTGCTGTTATCATTTTGGATGAATGAACTTCTTGCAAGTCTCTTGCTGTTATCATTTTGGATGAATGAGCTTCTTGCAAGTCTCTTGCTGTTATCATTTTGGATGAATGAGCTTCTTGCAAGTCTCTTGCTGTAATCATTTTGGATGAATGACCTTGCAACTCACTCTCTCTCTCAACCATTTTGGACAAGTGAGCTTTTTGGTTAATTGCCGGTGTAATAATAATACTTGGCAAATCTTTTGCGGTCACAGGATTCAATACTGTCGAAAGACCACACTTTTTAATCTTAACATCATCGTGGACTTGCTGTTCTTTTGTATGCTTTCGTAAGCTGGTTTTCTTGTTTGTTGACAGCATTCTCACAATTTGCTCTCTCGTGAAGCTGGAGGAGCAACCCGCTTTGGTTTCGGTGGCTTTGATGTCTGATGTAACGGACATATTTCCACGATCATAGGAACTTGTTTGGCGTGAATGCAAAGTTTTTAAGAAGTCATCTTTCGGTGCGTGGGTTAATATCGATTTGGGCGGAGGCCTAGCGGATACCTCTTCTCTTATGTGCAGGTTAAATTTGTGTCTGGGGAGCCGAAGAGGTGTGAAACTGTCGGAGCTGATGTTGTCCTGATTTTGACACATCTTTAATCCCGAGATCTTTGGAGGGTTCAGTACATGAAACCAGGTATCATCAACTGTAGGTAAAGGTATTGGTGAGATTTTCTTGGAATGCATCTAGAAAGAAAAAAAATAATAAAAAAATAAATAGTTAATAGCCTATATATTAACATCACATTAAGGCCTATAGATGCAGAGCAGTAACGCAGGTAAAACCACGGAGCGCAGCTAGTTCCATAACGGGTGTAAGGGGACCGCTATCGTAAACGAAGACAGGTAATAGTAGTGATGATTACTGACAAGATATCACAAAAAAAAAGCGAAAAAAAAAATTAAGATAAATATCTGTATTTTTTAAAGGTTCATAATTTAATGCAATCAGCTGATGCCTAAATACCTACCTAAAGTAGTCACGGGCCACCCGCCACTCGCAGGGCTTTGACCCCAAGCTGTCCATACTTTACATTGCCCATTTAAAAAATACTAAATACTAAACCACTAATACTACAAGTATGTGCATATAATCTAAACTAATATAATAAAGCGTAAGAGTTTGTTTGTTTAAACTCTCTAATCTCTGGAAGTACCTGTCGGATTGAAATATTCTTTCTTCTCTTCTTGGTAGACCAATTTTTGAACAAGATTATAGGCTATTTGATATCCCTAAAATCCTCCCCTAAGGGGGTAAAATGGGGGTAGAAAGTTTGTATGAAAGTCCTATATTTTTAAAGTTACAGACCTGAAAATCTCTATTTAGATTATTAGTTTTAAATAATAAAAACCTGTATATTTTATTCTTTCCTATAAGGGTGGTAAAATAGGGAATGAAAATTTCAATGGGAAGTTTTAATTATATTATTATTGTTATTATCACTTTATTATTATATTTTTTTTTTATTATTATTATGACTGGCCCGTTGGCGCGGTTGGCAGTGACCCTGCCTACCTCTCCCGGGTCGCGGGTTCGATTCCCGTCCCGAGTCTGGGTGTATTTATGTAAGTATATAAGTATGTACTATTATGTATTTATACATTTATTAAATATTTATATAATTTATATGTGTAATATATGTAAATATGTATATCAGTCGGTCGTTACCTATAACACAGGCATTAAGTTGCCTACTTTAGAAACAGCCGACCGTGTGTGTATGTGTGTATACCTATTTATTCTATTTATTTATCAACTTGAAAGGGTCTAGCCGGATAAGTATAGCGAATTGGCCCCCAAGTGACAACCTTTATCGAAACTTATGTTTCAATATTGGCTTGGTGTACGAACGCGATTGACACCAGTTTTAGCGCCGTACTCCGCTTTGACCTTGAGATATTTAAAAAAAATGAGCGCAACTATGACTATCATTCAAAGTGACATATCTCGGAAACTATTAAAGCTAAAAACTTAAAACCAACGCGAGGTTTTAGGTAACGTTTAAGAGCATATTTTGTATTTTTTCTGGATTTTTCGAATAGTTAAAAATATATTTTTTTTACTTTAAAAAAATATAATTATTATTATTCCTGTGTTTCTTATGACGGACAATCACTAAAAAAATATATATTGTAGTACTTAATATGTACTAATACTCATAAAAAATTTGTTTGAAAACAGTTGGGTGCAACACTTCGAAAAAAAAAAAATTCAACCTAAAATAAATGTATGAAAGAATACGAGCTAAACAAAGACATACGAATGTAAACATTAAACACTTTATAAATTATAATCTGAATACAAATTTTAAAAACATAAAGATAAAACACACAATTTTTAATACTAATTAAATTAAACTAATCAATTTTTTAGCATCATCGCTATTATAATAATTAATTATAGTTGGAATATTTTGAATCTCAAATATCTTGATTATTACATCAGCAGGACGTACACTTATACCGTCAGTATGATAGATAGATAGCTGCTACATGAGAGCAGTATCCCACTATTCGGTTGCGATTAGAACAATCACAGCAATAAGGCTGAATCCTGTTGTAACCAGTACCATCGGATATGTAGTCAATAGTCAACTTACGATAGACTTTGCTATTCTAGCTATTCAGCTATTCAGCTTTGTATTCAGCTATCTATCTATCATACTGACGTCATAAGTGTACGTCCTGCTGATGTGGAATCAAGATATTTCAGATTCAAATAGTCCAACTACATATAATTAATCATAATAGCGATGATGATAAACAACTGTGTAGTTTAATTCAATTAGTATTAAAATTGTGTGCTTTATCTTTATGTATTTATGCTTTTTATGATGATAAACTGCCTCGTTGGTCTAGTGGTTAGCATATTCAACCGCAGATCGTGAGGTCCCGGGTTCGATTCCCTGGTCGGGCAAATAATTGTTCGGTATTGGGTTTTTCTGTCAAGAAATTCTCAGTGCCAGCCTGGAGTAGGAAGCTGGCGGTGTTTCACCCCCATGCCTCAGAGAGCATGTTATGCAGTCGGGTCCTGGTTATTATTAATATCAGTTGTGACAATAATCGTTAAAGCCCGCCAACCCGCATTGGAGCAGCGTGGCGGGTCTAAGCTCTAAAAATCCCTCTACCTTATGAGAGAGGAGGCCTTAGCCCAGCAGTGGGATGGTAAAAAGGCTGTAGTAGTGATGGATTTTTATGATTTTAATTTATAAACTGTTTAATGTTTATATTCGTATGTCTTTGTTTAGCTCATGTTCTTTCATACATTTATTTCAGGTTGAATTTTATTTTTTTTCGAAGTGTTGCACCAATTGTTTCCAAACGATTTTTTTATGAGTATTAGTACATATTAAGTACTACTATATATATTTTTTTAGTAATTGTCCGTCATAAGAAACATAGGAATAATAATAATTATATTTTTTTTAAATTAAAAAAAATATATTTTTAACTATTCGAAAAATCCAGAAAAAATACAAAATATGCTCTTAAAGGTTACCTAAAACCTCGCGTTGGTTTTAAGTTTTTAGCTTTAATAGTTTCCGAGATATGTCACTTTGAATGATAGTCATAGTTGCGCTCATTTTTTTTAAATATCTCAAGGTCAAAGCGGAGTACGGCGCTAAAACTGGTGTCAATCGCGTTCGTACACCAAGCCAATATTGAAACATAAGTTTCGATATAGGTTGTCATTTGGGGGCCAATTCGCTATACTTATCTGGCTAGACCCTTTGGAAGGTAGGTTCATTATAAGGCTTAGATATCAGCCTAGAACAGATTTCACGAAAATCCTCCCCTAAGGGGGTAAAATGAGGGTAGGTTATATGAAAGTTCTATGTATTTCAAGTTACAGATATGAAAATATGCATTTAGATTATAAATAAATAATAAAAACCTGTATAAGTTATTCTGGAAAATCTCTCCATAAGGGTAGTAAAATAGGAGATGAAAGTTTTTATATAAAGTTTTAATTATTGTTATTATTAACTTGAAATTTGGAATGTAGTTTTTTCTCGGGCGTAGATGTCAGCCTAGGAAATATGTTATGAAATTCCTCCCCTATGGGGATAAAATGGAGGTAGGACGGTTATATGAAAGTTCTATGTTTTGAAGTTACAGATACGAAAATCTGCATGTAAGTTATTAGTTTAAAATAATAAAAACCTATTCAAATTATTTTGGCAAAACTCCTCTTAAGGGTGGTAAAATAGGGAATGGAAGTTTGTTCAGGGAAGTTGAAATTATTGTTATTATTAACTTCGGAAGTTAGGTTCTTTCTAGGGGATAGGCATCAGCTAAGAAAAATTTGACGAAAATCCACCTCCAAGGGGGGGGGACGACAAAAGATTTCAAAGGTTTCCATGGGTCTTTTGAAAAATCTAATACCGCGGATGAAGTCGCGGGCAACAGCTAGTGTAACAATAAGACAAATGGATAATGGAATTGGATTGGATGTTTCGGTAAATAAATAAACATAATAATAATAGCACTAAGTTTTCGATAGCTGTCCCCTTATACCCCATATAGATTGCGCTATATATTTTTACAATCATAAGCTGTCCACATAGTATTTACCTCCAATTTCTTCTCAGCCCTGTCCACATTCTCTAGCAACGCTATAAAACCTGACTTGAGCTCGCTGTACCTCTTCTGATATGCTCTCAGACGCTCATTAAATTCATGTATCCCATCCCCAAGCGAAGTGTGGCCCTTCAAGATATAGCCCATACTTATGACATATGCCTGAATGAGTTTTGGGAAATCGAGTCGTCCATTTTTTTGCATGTTTTCCAATATATATTTCTGAGCGCTGTTAACCTGTTGATGATATACATAACATTATATAACTAGCATAGTTGGTCTACAGGTTCGCACGTTTAACTGTGGATCACGAGATCCTGGGTTTGATTCCCGGGTCAGGCCAAAAAAATTATGAAGTATTGGGTTTTTCTATTGAGAAATTCTATGCCAGCTCAGAGTTGAAAGTTGGCAGTGTTAGATACACCTCTGTGATCCAAAAAAATGGTCTCTTTTAAATTCAAAATCATTGAATTTTTAAACATTATTATTTAAATAATTTGATACAATTTAAATCTGTCAAAGATAGAACTCGGCCCCCCTGAAAGAGAAGCAGATGTTTTAACCACTGAGCTATCACCACTTCATATTAATAAAATAATTCAGTCAAAATCTATTGGAATATCATTTAGAATAGTAATAATAATTGATTGTCAGCATTGTCACAGCCACATGTTACTTTGACAGCTGCTATCTTGGGAGTATCTTTATTTAGCAGTAAAAAAAAACATTACCTGACTTTGCAATTCTTCTGTACAAATATAATCCTTTTGTGGATCATATACTAAGGTGTAGCTGCTCCTCTCAACAAGACCCAGCTCCCTATTGACCAGTTCTTCCGACATTACCTGCATCTGCCTACTTTTCTCCAAGAGAGGCGACACTTTGGCATCCCAAGTCTCTTCTATCGCGTCCAGCTCTCTATCGAGTTCCTCTAACCAGACATCGAAAATTGGAGCTGGTTCATTTATATTTTTAATTTTTAATATTTCACTTTTCAACGACTCGTCTAATTCGTATTTCTCTACAAAACCATCAACCAGGCTATCAATATATCGCTGAGCACTTAAAGCGGACAATTTCTCTTCACTTTGAGTTATTTTAGTGCGTAACATCTGGGCTATTCTTTCGTTAGTTTGTTTTTTTTCCGAGAAGATGGAGATCTTGTCCAAAATAGTGCTTTCGTAGTTTAAACCCTTCACATATTCATCAAAACTTCCTCCATCACTTTTGTTACGTTTATCAGTAACACTTCTGATATATTTTTTAGTAACTTCATCGTATAACTTTTGTTTTTCGGTTCCTTTGATTCTTTGAATGATCGTTTGCTTTACAGCTAATTCGGAAAGTTCTTCCATCAATACTGTAACTTTATAACTAGTTGGATGGACTAAAAATGATGCCTTCACATCAGTTAAGCGTCCCTTAGCGGCATAATCGGTTATAAAAGCAGATAATTGATTTCTAAACGCTCTTTCTGCATCTCTATCATACAGTGGCCATTGCAGAGTAGAGTGGAAAAGGGGGTCGATCAAAGACAATAAATAATAACATAAGTGGTTAATCAAATTTTGCGTGGGCTTTTGCAGGCCATTTTTTTCGAAAATTAATTGCGCTATTTCAGGAAGCATAGGCTGTACCTTGTTCAACAAGCGTAAATCCAAATATAATTGCTTTTTGCAAACGGCTACCCTCGGTTGTGAAGCCATGCCAATTTCCTTATCGACCACTAAACAAGGCACTTGTCGAGAATCAGACTCGTATTATTATTTAAATGAACAAAATAACTAAAAACGTATTTTTACCAGAACACAAAACACTCGCAATCTCGCAATCACAGGACACAGAATTCTTTAACGGCTAAAATTATGAAAATTGAAATATGAAATTCAGTGTCACCAACTTCTCAAAAAAATTTAGTACAGTACAGAAGTACAAAGTTATTTAACTTCTTTTAGTCAAATTTAATCCTTATTGCACGGACATAAGGACCACTACGTACGCATTATAAAAAGGAATCTGAGTGAGACAGCGACAACATACAACGGAGTTCCTTTCACTATGTTTTTTTAAGTTTTGAATGTTCCAGAAATTCGGATGACAATAATTTAGGTACCTAGTATACGGGAATTGTATACATGTTGAATACTTTTGAAAAAATGATGCTGATTTTTATTATTTATACGTAATTGTAAACTATGAAACACGAATTATAACAGGTTAAATATTTTTTAATATTTCAGATTACCAAAAATTAAATATCTGGAGGTTACTCATCCTTTGTAGTGTATTCAATCTGAAGAGCCACACGAAATCCAACTTGTAAAATCGATATATCAAATTCTTACTTTAACTTAAGGTTGCATCACATAACAAAATTACAATTAAGAAAATTCATAAAGGGCAACATAGGTCTGAGACAAAAGCTTCAAAAGACCATTTTATTTAGTAACTAGCGGTCTGCCCAGGCTTCGCTCGTGGTACATATATAGCCTATAGCACTCAAAGATCACTTACATATCCAACGGTGAAAGAAATTTTGAAATCGGTCCAGTAGTTCATGAGATTAGTGCGTTGAAACAAACAAACTTTTCCGCTTTATTATATTAATATAGATATGTAACGATATTTTATATAAATATATCTATATATGTATAGATCTATATATCATCTATATGTCATCTATATATGATATTATACGTAAGAAATTATTCCAAATTGTTTCGAAATGTTTGCATACAGGCAAAATCTCTTTATATAAAACAGAAAATCATTAATTCTGATAATAAAATAAAGGCAGCATGGGATATTATCAGTGATGAAATGGGGAAACATAAAGTGTATAATAATAAACTGGAGTTAAAAATTAATAATCATATTATTGACTCTGATATAGAGATCGCTAATACTTTTGAGAACTTTTTCCAAAATATTCCAGTTACCACGACTAGTTCCATAAATTCCTCGCCAACAGAAGCCTATAATATTTTAAGGGGCAATGTTTCTGAGTGCAATGTATTATTTCAATTTAAATACGTAACCCCATATGATATTATCAAAACATTCAAGTCCTTACAACACAAAAAGACAGGGGACTTATGGGGAATATCAGTAAAAATAATCCATAATGTTATTGATGTTATTGCACCATATCTTGCTTTTATTTTTAACAAGTCCATAGATTCGGGATCTTTTCCAGACCTAATGAAATGTAGTAAATTGATACCTCTTTTTAAATCGGGAAGCAAAAGTGACCCAAATAACTATAGACCGATCTCGATTCTACCAACCCTCAGCAAGATATTTGAAAAGATAATGCTCAACCAACTGCTTCTACACTTTAATTTAAATAAATTACTTCACACTGAGCAGTATGGTTTTACTAAGGGTCGTTCAACAACCGACGCAGCCGCAAGGCTGTTACGGCATATTTTCGATGCATGGGAGAAGTCACAGAATGCCATTGGTATTTTCTGTGATTTGTCAAAAGCATTCGATTGCGTTGAGCACGAGACTCTTTTACGAAAATTAAGCCACTACGGTATTAAAGAAACTGCACTCAGTCTTATTGCCTCTTATCTAAGTGATCGCATACAAAGAGTATGTATCAATGATGTTAAGTCGTCCGGATCAGCCTCAGTAATGGGTGTTCCTCAAGGCTCTATTCTAGGTCCATTCATGTTTCTAGTTTATATTAATGACTTACCACATTTCGTAGAAAATGCTTGCGATATTGTACTATTTGCTGATGATACGTCTTTGATTTTTAAAGTCAATAGAACCAAAGACAATTTTGACGATGTAAATAATACTTTATCTCAAGTTTCACACTGGTTTACTATAAACAATCTACTTTTAAATGCAAAAAAAACCAAGTGTGTCGAGTTTCTATTGCCCAATACAAGGGTTACTTGTAATAATTTAAAGATAAGTGGTGAGCCATTGAAAACTGAGGACACAACTGTGTTCTTGGGAATAACCCTGGATGCAAAGCTTCAATGGGGCACCCATATAGCAACGCTTGCTGGCAAGCTTAGCTCTGCTGCTTACGCTGTTAGAAAGATTCGACAGTTAACAGATGTTGAAACTGCAAAAATTGTTTACTTTGCATATTTCCATAGTATCATGTCGTATGGAATCTTACTATGGGGTAAAGCAGCTGATATTGAAAAAAATTTCGTTTTACAAAAAAGGGCAATTCGTGCAATTTATAATTTAAAACCGCGGGATTCCCTTCGAGAGAAATTTAAAGAAATAGGTATTCTTACAGTAGCTTCTCAATATATTTATAACAACACAATTTTTGTTAAGCAAAACATTCACAGTTACAATAAAAAGTGTGAATTACACGATAGGCAATTAAGAAATAGAAATAGACTCGTGATTCCTCGATTACGCCTCAAAAAGGTCCAAAAGTCGTTTGTGGGAATGGGCGTAATGTTCTATAATAAAATTCCACAACAAATCTTAGATTTGCCTTTACACAAGTTTAAGAATTCTATTAAAAGTGTGCTCATGAAAAAAGCATATTATACAATTGAAGATTATATAAATGATAAAAAAGCATGGATTTAATTTATTCGCTTTATACGCTATTATAACTTGAGGAGTATTCGATTATTGGTGTTTAATTCGATGCTTTAATCATGGGTAGCCTAAGTATGTCACGCTCTCCTTAAACATTTCTGTGGTGGTGTCGTGTGGTGCGGGTTGTTACGTTCCCTCAAATATGGTTGAGCGAAGCAATGGCTGGATCATGCGTCATGCTCGTGAACGGGTGCCGCCGTCGGAAATGGGGCTACTTTTGTCTGCCCTTCTTAACGTGTAGAATTGTAAGCACCATTCCGAACCAGTGGTAGATTCATTTGTCGATTCAAAAGCACTATTGTAAAAGTTTATCTGAATAAAAAATATGTCTTAGACTTGCCTTTACACAAGTTTAAGAACTCTATTAAAAGTATGCTCATAAAAAAGCTTATTATACAATTGAAGATTATATAAACGATAAAAAAGCTTGGATTTAACTCGTTCCAGCAATGCGCGAGACGGCATTTCAATCATGTACATTAATAATAATAATTGTTATAATGTTATTTTTTAAAAAAGAGCAACCGCCGAGTTTCTTACAGGTTCTTCTCGGCTGGAACTGCATTCCGAACCTGTGGTAGACTCAATCGACGATTCAAAAGCACTTGTAAAAGTTTATTTGAATAAAAAAACTTTTCTATTCTATTCTATTCTATTCTATAAAATATCAACATCATTTATTTGCTGATTTTTATTTCTTCATAGAGGTATATTTATATTATTATGTATATTGAAGTATCCCAAAATTCAAAAATAGTGTGGTCACTCTTGTGGAAAAGGGACACAACCACAGAATATATAATTTTAAAGTACTACGTACAGAAGTTTCACTCCTTTGATGTTGACTACTTGCCGGCGCTTTAATAGCCTACAAAATTTTTATAAAGTTGTTAAAACATTACGCACGCAAGTTAAAATCGCTCGGCGCGAGGGTCCGTATTGCTTTGGATCACAGACCAATAACATATAGGATACTTTGGATCTTTTCGCCTTCCTACGTCACGGACACAGACGTACAAAATAGAAGCAGACCTAACATAATCTTCACAACTACATCTAAGAGAATAAATAATATCTTCGCTTGTTTCTCTCCAAACAAAAATATAATACTCTATCTCTTTTTTTTCTGTTGTTGCAACACTTACGCACTCATAGAAAAAATAGGTCTTGAGGCAAACCGCCATCTTGCTAAGCTACAAATAAGAGCTAAGGTGCAATATGTCAAATGATGTCAAAAACAAGATCATAACCTGCGAGTTGTTTATTATTTTATTTTTGCATTAAAATCAAGTCATAAGATCCAAGAATACTAAAATAAAATGGTTAAGTGTAGTGCACCTCTGTGCAGCAATTCTTCATATAGGAAAACACCTGAAATTAATTTTTATCGGTAAGTTTTCATGTGCCATAGTCTCGTAATTTGTTTACATGGTTACTGTGAGATTAATAATAATCGTTCGGCATTTTAGAAGCAGTCCCTATTTATTATATGTCCAAAACTCGTAAATAGTCATAGTAATTTTGGTTCTAGTAGATCCCTGTTGCAATATTTATCAATAATTTGATACTCTGATCTTGTTTGATGTTTCATATACATGTACAATTTCACAGGGCCGTATTCAGGCTCAAGGTTTATTTAGTAGGTATATTTTGAAGGTTGATTAGATAAAAGTACGGACAAATTATAAAAATGAAATCATTTTTCAGGTTCCCAAAGGACGAAAATCTAAGAAATGCCTGGTTGATTAACATGAATAAAAAAATTGGCATCCCAAATCATCGAGTGTGCTATGTTCTAAGGATTTTAAAGCACATTTAGTGGACAACAAAAAGGACAGGGGAGATTTGATTTACCCATCGAATGGTTTGATTAAAATAATTCAATCGTGTGAAGAAGTTTTAAAAATGATTAAAGGAAATATAAGTTATATAATAGCATGATAATGTATATAGCTGATTTATCGAATAATTGTAGTGAGTTTAAGACCAATGATGAACATGATTTCAATCATTTGCAATTAATGATTAAGGTGATTGTTAAATTTTATGTTGATTTAAGAATGAAGCATAATGCAAAGCAAAGCAATTATCGGAAAGAAATTATTAAAAAAAAATAGTTTTGTTTAAAAATAAATAATTGAAACTTTTGTTTGTTTTTATTTATTTTACTCATTTTACATAGGTAAGGTAGGTCGAATGAAATAGGTAGGTAGTTAAACTAGTAAAAAGTTAGTTTGATAAATAGTTTACAAACTAGCGTTTCACTAGTTTAACTACCTACCTATTTCATTCGAGTGAAGTGTCACGTCAAACATAGAGCACGAAGCGAATCATCAATCAGCAGGCCTATTCTGTATCTCAGTGGGAACGAAAACGTTAGAACCTATGAAAATGTGCCCATCAAATAATTATCAAACCATCATTTTACATTGTGTAACATCTGATGATGATGAACTGCATCCCAGTTGGACATTAAGGTTACAGAATGTAAAATAAGGGTTTAACCTACAATTTGATGGCACTTTACCGTAGTTTTCAAATTAATTTCATCACAGATTAATGATTAGTATCTACGATAAATTTCATATCACAGATAATTATAGGCCTGCAGGTCAGTCACTACGCTACGCTTTAGTATCTATACTAATCTGGCAATAGTGTTATTTGACTATACTTTCAAGGGCCTAGTGACTCGTCGCGTAAATAATAATCTCAATGTTCGCGCGATTATAGATACAAAATCACCCGCGCGATGACCGCGTAATCGTTTTCTAATACGGCGACGACGCCTAAAGGGCCCTTTACATTTGGCTGGATTCAGTGCACTAAATGAAAAAGACTCTAGAGAAAGACAAGTGTAAAGGCATTCAGACAGTAAGACACACTAATTAGACAGTCAGAGTCGACACTGCAGTTAGCATGCTGAATCCAGCCAAGTGTAAAGCGATTTAGACAAAAAAATACGTTCAGTTGTCCGCTGACCGCCACTCGAGGTGGAGTGCACACACATCCAGTACCTATAATATCGCTTCATTAGTCGCCGAACGCAGCGCTTTTGAGGAGCGTTATCTATAATAATATACAGAGGCTTGTCTTGACTGACTGACTGACTTATTATCAACGCACTGCCTAAACCACTGAAGCTAGAAACATGAAATTTTCACAGTAGCTTCCTTTTATGACGTAGGCGCACACTAAGAAAGGATTATTGCGAATTATACCCCTAAGGTGGTTAAATAGGGGATGAAAGTTTAAATGAAAGTCCGTCATTTATCAAGTTATGTCCATGAAAATCGGTTTTTGTAACTATTGTCAGTTAAAAATAAAGAATTACGTGTTTCTGGAATTTTGAAAATTATACCCCCAAGTGGGTAGGGGGTGGTAAGGGTAGAGGATGAAAATTATAAGAATCCAAGCGGACAAAGTCGCTGGCATCAGCTAGTGTATACTAAATTTACTTTTTTAGCCGCGATGTCGAAAGAAAAAATTTAATAAAATATATAATTCGTTGTAGATAGTTTTTGTCTAAAAAGCAAATATTTTTTTCATCCAACACTTCCTGCGTCTTTTTTTATTAATTAAAATCGAGATCGACGCAACCATAGCCAAGGCGAGCCCTATTCTTTGATATTTTGATGGTCCCATGAGAGCTCTATAAATACGTGCGACAGTTTCGGAATCCTTGGTTATACTGAGTTAGCTAGCTAATTAGATCAAGTGTAAAGAGCAAGCTCTAATTAGCCACGCTTAGTGTCTGAATTCAGTCACACTGAATCCAGCCAAATGTAAAGCCGGTTTAAGTCTGATTCCGCGTTACGAGTTCAGTCCCTCACCCTCGCTTGCATGAGTTCGGCCCTGTTTACTGTCAATGTGTACGTGAAATTTGTATGTAGGCGTAATTGGAACGCCAACTTTTTTGTTATGTTAGGTCTGCTTCCCTTTATACGTCTGTGACATAAACATGCGCATCGACGAGACCATTTAGCGGCACTCGCTACTGACATCCACGCGAAAACCCGGTAGGGGTCTCGTCGATGTGAATGTTTGTGTGAGTGAGCTGTTTCGAATGTTTGTAGGTAGTTTCACTACTGGTTGTATCTGTGTTCTGTGCTACAATGTTTTAGATACAATCTCCAGTGTCTACATAGAATATATATTTATAACCTTCTTGGTCCAGATGCCAGAATCCAGATATATTTTATTGTACTCTGTGCCGATGAGTCCAGTGTTGCCGTGTTAGCCACTTTGTGGCTAGATCTAGCGGATTTTCAAGGGTTTTAGCCACCAAAATAAATCTAGCAACTTCTAGCAACTTTTTGTATTTTTAGTTTTGTATTTTCTAGCTCCTCTATAATAGTTAAACTATATCTATCTATATTATTATTTATAGTGATTATAAAGAAATCTACAGTAAACACCTTTATCTTAGTGCAAAAGTGAGAGGCAAAAGCCTTAAAGGCCTATTATCCAGGGCTGTATAATAAGTTTTGGCAACACCAGGTCCATTTTAAACGTATAATTTTTAACATAAATTAAAGTCTTTTACTCGTAGACAGACAGACAGACAATTTTACTAAACCTACCTAACCCTATCTCTGTATAACAATAATGGTATTAAAATATTATCAATAGACCCTGACCAGAAAAATAAAAAATTGATCTTCGTGCGCCACATTCGAATTTGTCTATGCTTAAAATGTTATCCGCAACATGGTTTTTAATCACTTTTAATTTTGTAGGCCAGGCTTTAGTAGGATAATAATAAAAAAAAATTTAAAGGTAAGTCATGATACTTTAGCCACTTTTAGCCACTTTTTGAAGGCGACTTTTGTTACAAAACTAGCCACTTTTTTAAATGATGTAGCCACAAACTATAAAAATAGATTGTCCTAACGGCAACACTGCCGATGACGGTTAAAACATTTTGAAATCTAGTTTGAAATTGAGTTTTACTTTTTTGTTGGAGATAACCGTGAGATACAATTAATTGCTCAGTGGTTGTGCTCAGTTGTGCTAATTAATTTGTTTCGTTGTTTTATTTCTTTCTTTTTACAGATTCAAGCAAATGCATTATGGGTAAGAATTTATATTTAAATTCGCACATATTAGCATACTTGTAACATGATTTGAATTATGTTGTTACGTTCCCTCGAATATGGTTGAGCGAAGCAATGGCTGGATCATGCGACATGCTCGTGAACGGGTGCCACCGTCGGAAATAGGGCTACTTTTGTCTGCCCTTCTTCACATGTGTAGAATTTTAAGCACCATTCCGAACCAGTGGTAGATTCATTTGTCGATTCGTAAGCACTTGTAAAGGTCCGAAAGTCGTTTGTGGGAATGGGCGTAATGTTCTATAACAAAATTCCACAAGCAAACTTAGACTTGCCTTTACACAAGTTTAAGAACTCTGTTAAAAGTATGCTCATAAAAAAGCTTATTATACAATTGAAGATTATATAAACGATAAAAAAGCATGGACTTAGCTCGTTCCAGCAATGCGCGAGATGGCATTTCAATCATGTACATAAATAATTGTTATATTGTTATTTTTAAAAAAGAGCAACTGCCGAGTTTCTTATAGGTTCTTCTCGGCTGGAACTGCATTCCGAACCTGTGGTAGATTCAAATTGACGATTCAAAAGTACTTGTAAAATTTTATTTGAATAAAAAAACTTTTCTATTCTATTCTATTAAAAGTGTGCCAGGAAGTTTATTGTTTATGATTGTACCTACACCTATTTCAGATAGGAATTTTGACTTCAGACTCGCTTTACTGACGCCGACCCACGAGAACAAACATAAATTTAAACCTTCGCAACTCAGAAGTGTCGCCGCAGGGGTAATGTATTTATTTATTTATTTGAAAAGGTCAATCAACAGGTTACATAACAAAACATGAGTATATACACACAATATAAATACACAAAAAAAATGTTGCTATAATGTAGACCCACTTGTGGATTGCCACAGCTTGCGATATAAGAAAAATGTTAGTAAGAGAGATAGAGAAAGAAAAAAAAGAAAGGACAATAGAGCAATCAAAAGCAAAAACTAAACACTATCTTTAAACACATAAATTAAAAAAAAATACAAAGAAATAGATAATAAACTGAAACCTACGGAAATGCAGTTGTTTCCTTGTATTGAGCCAGAAAATGGTCCTTTAATTTTTACTCTCTAGTCTTCTAGTCTATGTATGTATGTATGTATGTGACCGATTTTTGTATGAGATCCTGTGTGTACCACTGTAGCGCCTAAACTACTAGACCGATTTTGATGAATGAGGTGTCTATTGATTCTTTGTTATGGTCTGGGTGACATTTTATTTACAAAAAAATCGAGAAGTGACATTCGCACTGTTTCTAGACTATGAAATTATAGCTACTATAATAAAAATCTTCTTTAATTATATAATTTCCTTTAATTATTATTATTCCATTCTCTTAATACCATTTTACATTTTATTAGTCTTTCCAAATATTATCTTTTTCGCTTACATCTCATGTCTCATCCTCTTTTTTTTAAATTGTCAGATCAATAATCATAAAAATACCTTAAATCAACAAAAGGAGGTCCTATTGCAATACTGAATTCGCAACGAACCTTACACTACTATACTAGCCGCTTGCCCCACGCTTTCGCATTAAATTATTAATTAAATTATTAAGCGTAGTCGGGTTTTAGTTTACGAACTTTTCTTTTCTTTTTCTTTCTTTTCGAAAACTGTCACCTATTATGTCAATATCAAGGACCTTGCTAATGCTAATATACAATGTTAACATCCTATTAATAGGTGCTGAGTGCCCAAGATTTGTTTTTGAAATACTAGCTTTAAATGGCATGTAGTTTTTAACATGACTAAACAGCCTAGGTATTTTTACAGATATTTTATAAAGTAAATCCGACGCGTCTAGGGCTTTGTTGAATAATTTGTGTAGAAAGCATAAGTCTAGTAGTTTTCTACGATCTGATAGGGTAAAAAGTTTATAATATCTCAGTCTATAAAAATAACTAGAATGTATGTTACATAACTTATCTCCAAAAATCACATGGTGCAAGAAGCGCTTTTGAATACGTTCAATTCTCATAGAGTGTACAATCTGTACATTGTAATGAGGATTCCAGGTAACTGAACTATACTCGAGGATACTCCTCGTAAGCGCGTTAAAGAGCAATATTATAGTGTTCGAGTTACGCAACTCTTTGAAGCTACACTTAATGAACCCAGTGATCCTTGAAGCTTTCTTACATATATTATCAATATGAGCAATAAAGCTTAGTTTATGATCAATAGTGATTCCTAAATATTTTAAATTTTTTATTATAATTTATGATAAAATTATTCACTCTGAAATAGATTCTCCCTCTTTACTCTCGTTGATCAGTATTAATTGTAATTACCGCTTAAGAAATTCTAAACCCTTTGTCATCAGTGTTTACAAGAACAACACTTCTTACTATAATCCCGTCATCCGCATGTGTCGCCTGTGTAATGATATTTCAACTATTAACATTTTTAATAAACAAAATAACAATATTGACATTTTTAATAAACAATTAAAAATATTTAAAAAACAAATTCATAAACATTTTTCAACTTTTTGACTGTGTAAGTTGCATGATTGCTTTTTATTTCATTTTTGTTTATAAATTGTACTGACTTTTCATTTTAATTTTAATTTTTAATTTATAATAGTATGTTATTAATCGCCTGACCGCTTCTGTATATTTCTGTATATTTTTATATATTATTATTGACTAATTTTTGACAGATTCTGCAAATTTTATGTTGACTTATATTATTTTGATTTATTATGTATTATCAAGTACTTATTATATATTCTGTGGTATTATGCAAGATATTATGCTATCATGATGTGTACACATAGTTAAGGGTTGTTATGGGGTTGTTACTTGGATCTGATCTGTTACTTATTTACTCCAACCATTGTACTATAGTTGCAACTTGTTTTGTGTGCCATATATAAAATAAAATAAATAAAATAAAATAGCCTTTTATTTCAGAGTATATGTTACATAAATCAAATTTTCTTATAAAAAATCCCTAAGTTCTGAGTGCCTTACGGCAAAGGCCTCCTCCAGCTCTCTCCAGTGCTTGCGGTCCTGAGCCACCCTTCTCCAGAATGGACCAGCTGTAAGTTTCAGCTCGTCCTCCCAACGTCTTTGCTGCCGGCCCTTACTTCGTTTCCCGTCTCTCGGGTACCAATGTGTTATTTGGGTACTCCACTTCCCGTGGGTGTCTCAGAGCATGTGGCCCGTCCACCTCCACTTCAGTTGATCTATTCTAGTCAATATATCTGTGACCCTGGTTTTCTCTCTGATGTCTGAGCTCCTGATTTTGTCCCTCCTCTTTACTCCCACCATGCTTCGTTCCATTGCCCTCTGACACCTCTCAAAGCTATCTCTATGGCTCTTGTTTAGCGCCCAGGTTTCACAGGCATATGTAATGCTTGGAAGGATGCATGAGTTGAAAACTTTTTTCTTTAAGTTCAGGTTCAGGTCTTTGCTTTTATAAATTTCCTTTAAAGTCCAGTACTTTTTCCAGCCTATAGCAATTCTTTTGTTTGTTTCCTTGCTTGTTTGATCCTCAGGCGAGATTATTTGTCCCAGATAAGTGTATTCTTTTGTATGCCATATATATAAATAAATAAATAAATCTCTAATACAATTTACTAAAATGAACATCATTGCCGATTATACTATATACTTACGAATTGTATCGGGTGAATTTTTCTATGAAACGAAATACTATAACATTTTTCATGATTCAGTACCATTTTGTTAGCGTCGCACCATCGAGCTAAATGATATATATCATCCTGCAGCAAAACACAGTCATTAAGGGACTTAATCGCTCTAAAAACTTTGAAGTCGTAATATATAAATTAATATTTTCAAACAATATTTAAGTAAATGAGACTGAATGAATGCAAACTGCCAACCGCCCTTGGCACCCACTTGGCACCCTTAGAACATGACAAACCATTGATTGCACTTTAAGTTGACAAAACAAGTTGACAGCAGCGGCTTCGTGTATTAAGGTTTAGGCCTACATACTTAACTTCTTTTTACCCGACTGGGTATATGTGTTTCACCTGTGTGTATGTATGTCCATTCCTATGTCCGCTTGTAACTAATCAACGGCTCTACGGATTTTGATAAATGATACGTCATTAGATTTGTCTCAATGACGCGAGTGTTATAGGGTACCTAAATTAAAAAAAAAAACAAAATGGCGGACTTTATGCGCTTTAATGTGCGAGCTGAAAAAATTTTATTCTTCAAGACCCTCGAGTGGGGTATCAAAATAAAGGGATTCAAAAGGCAAATACGAAAATGTATAAATTTATATATTTGGAAACAATTTGGAGTGATAAATCGTAGAAAATGACCGTTTCCTATGTCAGTTCGTAACTACTTAACGGCTCAACCTATTTCGATAAATTATACGTCATTAGATTTGTCTTGACGGCGCAAATGTTACTGGGTACATAAAATTCATAAAAAATCAAAATGGCGAATGTTATGCACTTTAATGTGCGGGCTGAAAAAAATTTTTTTCTTCAAGACCCTCGAGTGGGGTATCAAAATAAAGGGCTTTAAAAGGCGAGTACGAAAATGTATACAATCTATATGTTTTAAATCAATTTGGAGTGACAAATCATGAAAAACAAAATAAATAACAAATACACTGTAAGTGGTACGGTGGTAGTTTATTAATTTTTTAGTTCGTTTTTTAGCATGGCAGTCGGGTTTTTTTTAATTTTTAAATTATAGCTTGTTATAATCCTCTAGCTGCCTGTGAATATCGTCAAAATCGATTCAACCGCTAAATAAACAAGTTTAAATTAAGTAAGTTTAATGATTTTTGATGCAAATTAAACCTAAGATTTTATTTTGATAAGTACAGTATTATTATAATAAGTTCTTGTGACTACTACTTTAAGTTAATGCTCAGACTAATGTTGGTACAGTCCTTACCAAGCTTTTTCAATACTCTGAAACAGATTGGCGAGGACTATGGCAGTGTTTCAATGTGCAAATTTCATTTATTTGTGGGACTTAGCCCCCTGCGTATACACTGCACCATGCGGCAACTTCCAGCTTGTTTAGCAGTTGGTAAATCTCATCGCACAGCCTTGGTTCAGATCATTTAAAAATACTGCAGAGGACTCTACTTCACGTTTCATGCTAAAGTAACAAGACAGATTAAATTGTATCATTTCATTTGTTAACAGGTGAAAAAACGACTAGATAGCAACATTGAGAACAAAAGGAGATCAAGGCTAACTAACTTTGATAGTTCTAGAAACATACCAGTATGCCAAACTCCAAAACCAAAACCATTGACCAAAACAGAACAAAAGATGTTGCAGTTAAAAAAATGGAAGGAAGAAAAAGCAAAGAAAAAAGCTGAGGCCATGGCAAAAAAGAAAAAGCCTTTTGTGGTAGGAGTAGCGAAGGATACTCTGCAGTTTATACCTCCACCCCCTGTAGTGTTCCCTCTACCGAGCACATCAGGACTAAATCAAAAATTATATAATTTTGCACCGCCAAATGCAGTTTTCAATCCAAAACTACAAAATCTTGACATACCAAAAAGTTTGAATAACGCACCAAAAAGTTTGAATAATGCACCAAAAAGTTTGAATAACGCAAAAAGTTTAAGAAGTAAAAAATTGACTGAAGTTTCAAATGCTATGGAGAATACCAATAAGCCAAAGATACAAGTTGCAAGAAAACGATCAAATCCCACAAAATCAAAATTAATCTCTAGTTCGACCAGTTGTTCAAGCGGCACCAATTCACATCATGAGGGTTGCAAACCTGGGACCAAAGTTACAATTAGTGTAAAAAAAATGAAGAATAAAAAAAAAGGAAAAATATCAACAAGTACTACAAAAAGGAGAATCTCTAAGGTTGTAGCCTCTACAAGTAATGATAAACATGTTGATTTATCAAATTCAACTAGTATGGAAATTGAGGTTGAAATTACTTTGAATAGTCCAAAAATGTTCATAACAAATACTGAAGAAACTCCAAATAAACCACAAATCGTACAAGACTTCATAATTTTTACACCAAAAAATCCTGTACCTAAATGCGAGTCTAGTTCAGAAGAAAAACTGCGCTCACCCAAAGTTATAGATGTCCCAATGACTCCGCAAGAAATCCAGGAGGAGCTGAAAATGATTAGCCCTCTTGTGTGTTTGTCCCGAGGGAAGGACAACACAAGGAAGGAGATGAACAAAAAGATAGCTGATGGTAAGGAATTATTTGATTAAGTTAGTTTTGGCTGCATCGTTAATGCAGTGGCTTATTGGGACAGATCATGTTCGAGTGAAATCGTCATTTATAAGGATAAAGCATATCGTAAGATGGTGATGGTAAAAAAAACCTGGCTGAGTTTGCTGTGGGCCGTTCTCAGACCAGGGCTTGCTTGGAACCCTCATAGTTTTAGTTTTAAGTTTTCCTAAGTAATTATGACCACCTGAATGTTCTTAAATTGACATTCAAAAAGTATGCAGTGTACCAATTTTGAATAAAATTTATTTGACTTTGACTTGAGTGCCTGGTTGGGTGAAAAAAGTAAATCATTGGTACCAGTTATACAAGTTGGAAATGGTCTCTGCCATAGTTTTAATTTGATGTTGGTCCCCAGGTTTACTGGACGAAGACGTATGTGACATGAGTGTGGGACACTTCAGGAGACAACTGAACTCAGAGATTACGCGCATGACAGAGATGTGCGAGGTGTGGGACAGGACATTAGAACAGGAGGCTGTACCGGACCACATTCAGGTCAGTGTTATAAGAGACAATAATAAAGCCTTTATTTCATATCCATAAATTACATGTGGTTAAAGAATTTTATTCTCAATAGAAATTTACAAATTTCACTTAATGAGAACTTATCAGTACTATAAACTTAACATAATAATATACTTTGCACAGCGGTGAGCAACAACACAATCGTAAAACATGTGCAAGTGGGTAGAAATAAAAAATGTAACTTGCAATATGTGTAAGTTTCCTGGGCCGGACTCAGAAGTCAGATATTATGAATAATGAAATCTTTTAGTCTTTTTTTAAAAATGTTAATCTTTTCAATATTTTTTATTTCTGTTGGTAATTTATTATACATCAGTGCTCCTTCAAAAGTTATGCTTCTCTTACCGTAATTAGTATGTATCTTTTTTAAAGAGATATTTTCAACGTTACGGAGGAGCCGGTACCCCAGTTCTCTTTTAGTTTTAAATGTTAATTGTGAATGAATTTTCTTCGATTTTATTTTCTTAATCAAAATACATATATTATAGTGATAAATTTGTTGAATGTTCATTAATTTGGTTTCCGAATATAAAATTTTCGTCGGAATAAGAAAGTCATAATTGAAAAGAAGTTTTATTATTTTATTTTGTATTATTTGCAGACAATTTAAATTGGTCTTGGCAGCACTGCCCCATATTTCTATTAAATAATCAAGGTGAGGTTTGACGAGTGAGTTATAAATGTTTTTTCGAACCTTTACTGGAAGACATTTAACTATACCATAAAGCGATCCTAAAAGACATGACAATGTTGAATTACAAATGTTTTGATAATTACAAATGACATTGCAAATGTTGTTATTATTTAGTTCTTAGTAGTTTACTTTACTCCTAGGTGTACAGATTATTTTTTTGAAGAGAAACTTCTTTAGTATCATTGTGCATTTGAAATTTGATGAAATGAAAAAGCTACATCAAAATCCTCTCCTGTGTACCAGAAGTCCATAAGGTGACAGGAGGTTGTTTGAGTTCCGAGGCGCTGCACGAGTGACAGAGAGGGACAAACATACATATTCAAATAGGATTTAGCCTGCGAGAGTGAGATATAATACAGTCTGTATCCATGACGACCGCTCTCCACCTATGTTCCGTTTTTTGAACCCTAATCAAATATTTCAAAAACATAAACCAGGTTTTAATGTTTAATATAATATTTTTTACTTAATATTGTGGAGAATTCGAAAAATTAGAATATAAGTTTCACTTCTGCTGTGTGATAATTGCACACAGATACTTTTCTTTGGATATGAACCCATTCTCGCCATTCTTACAGCCTTTCCCAGCTATTTCTATTATACCATCAGTCATCAGCCCACCTTCACTTTTTTGGTTCTGTTGGCCCCTCCATTGCATGGTTCTGAATGGCATTAGCTATATGCAGGCTTTACTGTTTAGAGATGGGTAGGTCCAGAGGGATATGAGTGTGCCGACCGGCAACCCTTGCTTTGTGTACATCCATCCATAGTTTGGATACCAATCATTGAATACTCGCTATGAGTTATCTACACTGGAGGTACAAAACGTGTATGATCATAGCTGTATGTTAGTGAATGAATGGTCCCATATAGGTCCTACGAACACGGGGCATAACAACGCAACAACAACTGCCTCGTTGGTCTAGTGGTTAACATATTCAACTTACAGATCACGAGGTCCCGAGTTCGATTCCCAGGTTGGGCAAAAATTGTTAGGTATTGGGTTTTCTGCCAAGAAGTTCTCAGTTCCAGCCCGGAGTTGGTAGTTCGCAGTGTTTCACCCCCGTGCCTCGGAGAGCACATTAAGCAGTCGGTCCCGGTTATTATCACTATCATATAATAATAGTCGTTAAAGTCCGCCAACCCGCATTGGAGCATCGTGGCGGGTCTAAGCTCTAAATCCCTCTCTCTTATGAGAGAGGAGGTCTGTGCCCAGTAGTGGGATTTTAAGGCTATAATGGTGGTGGTGGTGGTGGAACGCGGGGCATGTATGCAGATCTACAGAGCTTAAGAAGAAGAATCCGCAGGCGCAGGCAAGAAGAATTCCCCCGTTACTGCCATGCCGTTCCGCAGTTCCCCCGTCACTGCCACGCCGCTCCGCAGATCCCCCGTCACTGCCACGCCGCTCCGCAGATCCCCCGTCACTGCCACGCCGCTCCGCAGTTCCCCCGTCACTGCCACGCCGCTCCGCAGTTCCCCCGTCACTGCCACGCCGCTCCGCAGTTCCCCCGTCACTGTCACGCCGCTCCGCAGTTCCCCCGTCACTGCCACGCCGCTCCGCAGTTCCCCCGCGACTGCCATGATTCACCAGGAAGTGCGTTGTTAGTAAACTGGAACCCACAGTCCTGACTGTAGTGCTGTTGGCAGGGAGCGGTGCAGTCGGCGGTGGGGCAGGCGCGCCTGCTGATGTCGCAGAAGCTGCAGCAGTTCGCGTCGCTGCTGCGCCGCTGCGAGCAGCCCGAGCCGGGCCAGATGCTCGTCCACAGGACCGACTGTAGACTGTAGTGCTGTTGGCAGGGAGCGGTGCAGTCGGCGGTGGGGCAGGCGCGCCTGCTGATGTCGCAGAAGCTGCAGCAGTTCGCGTCGCTGCTGCGCCGCTGCGAGCAGCCCGAGCCGGGCCAGATGCTCGTCCACAGGACCGACTGTAGACTGTAGTGCTGTTGGCAGGGAGCGGTGCAGTCGGCGGTGGGGCAGGCGCGCCTGCTGATGTCGCAGAAGCTGCAGCAGTTCGCGTCGCTGCTGCGCCGCTGCGAGCAGCCCGAGCCGGGCCAGATGCTCGTCCACAGGACCGACTGTAGACTGTAGTGCTGTTGGCAGGGAGCGGTGCAGTCGGCGGTGGGGCAGGCGCGCCTGCTGATGTCGCAGAAGCTGCAGCAGTTCGCGTCGCTGCTGCGCCGCTGCGAGCAGCCCGAGCCGGGCCAGATGCTCGTCCACAGGACCGACTGTAGACTGTAGTGCTGTTGGCAGGGAGCGGTGCAGTCGGCGGTGGGGCAGGCGCGCCTGCTGATGTCGCAGAAGCTGCAGCAGTTCGCGTCGCTGCTGCGCCGCTGCGAGCAGCCCGAGCCGGGCCAGATGCTCGTCCACAGGACCGACTGTAGACTGTAGTGCTGTTGGCAGGGAGCGGTGCAGTCGGCGGTGGGGCAGGCGCGCCTGCTGATGTCGCAGAAGCTGCAGCAGTTCGCGTCGCTGCTGCGCCGCTGCGAGCAGCCCGAGCCGGGCCAGATGCTCGTCCACAGGACCGACTGTAGACTGTAGTGCTGTTGGCAGGGAGCGGTGCAGTCGGCGGTGGGGCAGGCGCGCCTGCTGATGTCGCAGAAGCTGCAGCAGTTCGCGTCGCTGCTGCGCCGCTGCGAGCAGCCCGAGCCGGGCCAGATGCTCGTCCACAGGACCGACTGTAGACTGTAGTGCTGTTGGCAGGGAGCGGTGCAGTCGGCGGTGGGGCAGGCGCGCCTGCTGATGTCGCAGAAGCTGCAGCAGTTCGCGTCGCTGCTGCGCCGCTGCGAGCAGCCCGAGCCGGGCCAGATGCTCGTCCACAGGACCGACTGTAGACTGTAGTGCTGTTGGCAGGGAGCGGTGCAGTCGGCGGTGGGGCAGGCGCGCCTGCTGATGTCGCAGAAGCTGCAGCAGTTCGCGTCGCTGCTGCGCCGCTGCGAGCAGCCCGAGCCGGGCCAGATGCTCGTCCACAGGACCGACTGTAGACTGTAGTGCTGTTGGCAGGGAGCGGTGCAGTCGGCGGTGGGGCAGGCGCGCCTGCTGATGTCGCAGAAGCTGCAGCAGTTCGCGTCGCTGCTGCGCCGCTGCGAGCAGCCCGAGCCGGGCCAGATGCTCGTCCACAGGACCGACTGTAGACTGTAGTGCTGTTGGCAGGGAGCGGTGCAGTCGGCGGTGGGGCAGGCGCGCCTGCTGATGTCGCAGAAGCTGCAGCAGTTCGCGTCGCTGCTGCGCCGCTGCGAGCAGCCCGAGCCGGGCCAGATGCTCGTCCACAGGACCGACTGTAGACTGTAGTGCTGTTGGCAGGGAGCGGTGCAGTCGGCGGTGGGGCAGGCGCGCCTGCTGATGTCGCAGAAGCTGCAGCAGTTCGCGTCGCTGCTGCGCCGCTGCGAGCAGCCCGAGCCGGGCCAGATGCTCGTCCACAGGACCGACTGTAGACTGTAGTGCTGTTGGCAGGGAGCGGTGCAGTCGGCGGTGGGGCAGGCGCGCCTGCTGATGTCGCAGAAGCTGCAGCAGTTCGCGTCGCTGCTGCGCCGCTGCGAGCAGCCCGAGCCGGGCCAGATGCTCGTCCACAGGACCGACTGTAGACTGTAGTGCTGTTGGCAGGGAGCGGTGCAGTCGGCGGTGGGGCAGGCGCGCCTGCTGATGTCGCAGAAGCTGCAGCAGTTCGCGTCGCTGCTGCGCCGCTGCGAGCAGCCCGAGCCGGGCCAGATGCTCGTCCACAGGACCGACTGTAGACTGTAGTGCTGTTGGCAGGGAGCGGTGCAGTCGGCGGTGGGGCAGGCGCGCCTGCTGATGTCGCAGAAGCTGCAGCAGTTCGCGTCGCTGCTGCGCCGCTGCGAGCAGCCCGAGCCGGGCCAGATGCTCGTCCACAGGACCGACTGTAGACTGTAGTGCTGTTGGCAGGGAGCGGTGCAGTCGGCGGTGGGGCAGGCGCGCCTGCTGATGTCGCAGAAGCTGCAGCAGTTCGCGTCGCTGCTGCGCCGCTGCGAGCAGCCCGAGCCGGGCCAGATGCTCGTCCACAGGACCGACTGTAGACTGTAGTGCTGTTGGCAGGGAGCGGTGCAGTCGGCGGTGGGGCAGGCGCGCCTGCTGATGTCGCAGAAGCTGCAGCAGTTCGCGTCGCTGCTGCGCCGCTGCGAGCAGCCCGAGCCGGGCCAGATGCTCGTCCACAGGACCGACTGTAGACTGTAGTGCTGTTGGCAGGGAGCGGTGCAGTCGGCGGTGGGGCAGGCGCGCCTGCTGATGTCGCAGAAGCTGCAGCAGTTCGCGTCGCTGCTGCGCCGCTGCGAGCAGCCCGAGCCGGGCCAGATGCTCGTCCACAGGACCGACTGTAGACTGTAGTGCTGTTGGCAGGGAGCGGTGCAGTCGGCGGTGGGGCAGGCGCGCCTGCTGATGTCGCAGAAGCTGCAGCAGTTCGCGTCGCTGCTGCGCCGCTGCGAGCAGCCCGAGCCGGGCCAGATGCTCGTCCACAGGACCGACTGTAGACTGTAGTGCTGTTGGCAGGGAGCGGTGCAGTCGGCGGTGGGGCAGGCGCGCCTGCTGATGTCGCAGAAGCTGCAGCAGTTCGCGTCGCTGCTGCGCCGCTGCGAGCAGCCCGAGCCGGGCCAGATGCTCGTCCACAGGACCGACTGTAGACTGTAGTGCTGTTGGCAGGGAGCGGTGCAGTCGGCGGTGGGGCAGGCGCGCCTGCTGATGTCGCAGAAGCTGCAGCAGTTCGCGTCGCTGCTGCGCCGCTGCGAGCAGCCCGAGCCGGGCCAGATGCTCGTCCACAGGACCGACTGTAGACTGTAGTGCTGTTGGCAGGGAGCGGTGCTGTCGGCGGTGGGGCAGGCGCGCCTGCTGATGTCGCAGAAGCTGCAGCAGTTCGCGTCGCTGCTGCGCCGCTGCGAGCAGCCCGAGCCGGGCCAGATGCTCGTCCACAGGACCGACTGTAGACTGTAGTGCTGTTGGCAGGGAGCGGTGCAGTCGGCGGTGGGGCAGGCGCGCCTGCTGATGTCGCAGAAGCTGCAGCAGTTCGCGTCGCTGCTGCGCCGCTGCGAGCAGCCCGAGCCGGGCCAGATGCTCGTCCACAGGACCGACTGTAGACTGTAGTGCTGTTGGCAGGGAGCGGTGCAGTCGGCGGTGGGGCAGGCGCGCCTGCTGATGTCGCAGAAGCTGCAGCAGTTCGCGTCGCTGCTGCGCCGCTGCGAGCAGCCCGAGCCGGGCCAGATGCTCGTCCACAGGACCGACTGTAGACTGTAGTGCTGTTGGCAGGGAGCGGTGCAGTCGGCGGTGGGGCAGGCGCGCCTGCTGATGTCGCAGAAGCTGCAGCAGTTCGCGTCGCTGCTGCGCCGCTGCGAGCAGCCCGAGCCGGGCCAGATGCTCGTCCACAGGACCGACCTGCAGGGCTTCTGGGATATGGTGTCCTTGCAGGTATGAACCGTCTACTACGAGCCAGTGCATAGCTGGGAATCGAACCCGGGACCTACCACCTGTAAGTTACCACAGCGCTCGCCGCTGCGTCAGGGAGGTCGTCAAAATACACACATAACGGGACCGCTATCGAAAACTTAGCACTATTGTTATACTTACTATGTAGCTAAACGAGCCAGTACCAATAACCTTGTACAATTAGTGGTACGTTCATTGACATATAGTACTTTTACGTTTGAGTATTTTTCAAAACGGCAATGTATACCGTGCAAAACACGGCGACCACTTTAGGTATTTACCCAACGTTCGTTAACCTCTAGCGTCAGCTAATTGCATTACATTGCGAACTTTTTTAAAATACAGCAATAATTTTAATTTTTTTTTCGCGTTTTCTTTAGTGGTTTCTTGTCAGTAATCATCACTACTACATACATATAGTGATATTCTGTGTGTTCGTTTACGACAGCGGTCCCTTACCCCCGTCATGTGTGTGCGTTTACGACAGCGGTCCCTTACCCCCGTCATGTGTGTGCGTTTACAACAGCGGTCCCTTACCCCCGTCATGTGTGTGCGTTTACGACAGCGGTCTCTTACCCCCGTCATGTGTGTGCGTTTACGACAGCGGTCCCTTACCCCCGTCATGTGTGTGCGTTTACGACAGCGGTCCCTTACCCCCGTCATGTGTGTGCGTTTACGACAGCGGTCCCTTACCCCCGTCATGTGTGTGCGTTTGGACGACTTCCCTGGCGCGGGCGTAGTGGTGAGCTCTGTGGGAGGTGCCGGGTTCGTTTCCCGTTCGGGGCGATGTCTCCGGTCCGGTGCAGGTGTGGTGGGAGGCTTCGGCCGTGGCTAGTTACCATCCTGCTCGATAACACGTGCCCGAAAACCGTATTCATTAAAAACTGCCATGCCTCTTCCAGGGAATGAATCCATCCATGCATCTTCCATCTTAGAATGCATCGTCACTTACCACCAAGTGAGATCGCAGTTAAGGACTAACATGTAGAAAAATAAATAAATAAGAACTTAAAATTGCTGTGTCGTTTTCTAGGCTTCATACACATCCAGTATCTTATATACGATACGGTTAGTTTCCACTAGTTCAACTGAGTAGTTCAACCGTTGAACTAGTGAGACTTTTTGTCCCATTAGTTCAACTGCATCTAGTTTTAAAAAAAGTTGAACTATTGGGACAATATAGTTGAACTCAAGTACTGCGTAGTGCGGGGAATTCATCAGATTAAATTAAGTCAAAATTGAAATTAATTAATTAATAATAATAATAGCGTTTAAAACCCATGAAATGTAAATGGCAATAAGTCTATTTATTTCAAATTTAGTTTTGACCAGACCAAGCTGGTAAAATATATGCTCGTAGCTCGTTAAGTTCAAATACAATGTATAGATGTGGCAAAGATTTATTATATTTATAAAAAACTATAATATGTATTTTTAATTAAGCTAACTATTGGAATCTTTTTTTTTTGTTCGATTACAAGTCAGTATTAGGGTGAGGCTACCAATTTTGCTACAAATGTTACAGTAGTGACTTAAAAGTAGTGGAATGATTAATAATCACACTAATATTATACTGGCGAAAGTTTGTGTGTGTGTGTGTGTGTATGTGTATGTTTGTTATTCTTTAACACCGCAACTACTGAACCGATTTGGCTGAAATTATGAATGGAGATTATGCCTTGACTTAACACATAGGCTACTTTTTATCCTGGGAAAATCCACAGTTCCCACGGGATTATAAAAAAACCGAAATCTATAGCTGCAGCTATAGGTAGATTACTATAGCATACTTCCTTGAAAATAGGTATAAAGGTTGGAAAAGAGAGTGGGAGCAGGAACGGGAACTGGAAATTCACGATTCCCTCGGAATTTGTGAAAAACCGAAATTCACGCGGGAGAAGCTGCGGGCAGAAGCTAGTTTATTAATAAATGTATACTGAAATATCAATTTTTTTGTGATAATTGTTTTTTTTTGTTGGTGTAGTGTTGATGGACAAACGTTATCTTGCTATAAATAAATATGCTTTACACACAAATAATTTAATTTCACTTAATTTAATCAATTTCCTTGAATTCCCCGCACTACCTGAGTTCAACTATATTGTCCCATTAGTTCAACTTTTTAAAAAACGAGATGCAGTTGAACTAATGGGACAAAAAGTCTCACTAGTTCAACGGTTGAACTACTCAATTGAACTAGTGGGAACTAACCGAAGTTACACGCATAAATGTATCCATACGTCATTAAATTTTTAATCGGTGCACGGATTTCTCTGAGATTGCTGGACCAAAGTCGATTTGATTTTTTCTAAAATATAGCTTGTTTTTGTGCCATCACAGATCGATGACGTAGATATACGTTTTAAGAAGTTGGAGCAGTCTCGCGCTCGCGGCTGGTCGGCCGAGGAGTCGGCCGCGACCGCCGCGCTGAAAAAAAAGCCGCCGCAACCCAAGCCGGCGCAGCGCAAGCCGCCGCAACCCAAGCCGGCGGCGCGCGCTCCACTCGCTGGAAATAGCCGTTTGAAGGACATCATTGCGGGTAACTGTCACCAAATGTTCATTCCACTTTGTTCACCTTTTTTTTAACTCCCGACGCAAAAACGACGGGGTGTTATAAGTTTGACGTGTCTGTGTGTGTGTGTGTCTGTCTGTTCCCCTGTGGCGCTCAAACGGGTAGACCGATTTGAATGCGGTTTTTTTGTTTGAAAGGTGAATTAGTCGAGAGTGTTGTTAGCTATGTTTGAGGAAAATCGGTCCAAGATGGTCGCCGCTACAAAATGTCGGATTACATATTTATTCACAACTCCCTTAATATGGGTATCAAATGAAAGGGCTTGACTAGTAGAATAGCACTATGCAAACCTAAGATGGCCGCCGCCACAAAATGGCGAATGTCGGGGGTTTTTAAATTTTCAATTTATACTTGTAAATATATAAACTAGCTGTTCCCGGCATGCGTTGCAATGTCACGTAAAGTATAGTTTAAGAACATATAGAGACAAACAAACAAACATTCATTTTTAACCCCCGACGAAAAACGACGGGGTATTATAAGTTTGACGTGTCTGTGTGTGTGTGTGTGTGTGTGTGTGTGTGTGTGTGTGTCTGTCTGTCTGTTCCCCTGTGGCGTTCAAACGGGTAGACCGATTTGAATGCGGTTTTTTTGTTTGAAAGGTGAATTAGTCGAGAGTGTTGTTAGCTATGTTTGATGAAAATCGGTCCAAAATGGCCGCTGCTTTTCATGCTTGGGTTTTTTAAATTTTTAATTTATACTTGTTATATAATAATTTTTTTCGGGCCAGGAATCTTCGCGTGCATTTATTTATAATTTGTGGCAAGTTATGTAACAAAAAATCATTCAGGCGCATTCTCTACCGATCTCATATTGAAATGTTCGTTTCCAGCGGCCAGAAAGTCCAAGCAGGCCAAATCCGATGCGATGAAGACATTCAAGGCGGGCTTTTTCCGCATCCAGTCACCGATGAAGTCCCCCGCGGCCGCCACCCCGGCCGCCACCCCGGCCGCCACCCCGGCCGCCACCCCGGCCGCCACCCCGGCCGCCACCCCGGCTTCCACCCCGGCCGCCACCCCAGCCCGCCAGCCCAGCATGCTGCAGAGCGTGCTGTCCTGTGAAGCACAGAAGGCTTCTTGCAAGCAGGTAATAATATAATATGCCGAGAAAGATAACACCGACGATCCGTGAACGTCCGAGGCGGTTTTTTTTTGCGTCGATTTCCCCGCCACTGCCATACCGCTCCGCAAGTCCCACGCCACTATCATGTCACATCGCAATTCCCCCGCCACGCTGCTCCGCAATTCCCCCGCCACTGCCACGCCGCTCTGCAATTCCCCCGCCACTGCCACGCCGCTCCGCAATTCCCCCGCCACTGCCACGCCGCTCCGCAAGTCCCCCGCCACTGCCACGCCGCTCCGCAATTCCCCCGCCACTGCCACGCTGCTCCGCAATTCCCCCGCCACTGCCATGCCGCTCCGCAATTCCCCCGCCACTGCCACGCCGCTCTGCAATTCCCCCGCCACTGCCACGCCGCTCCGCAATTCCCCCGCCACTGCCACGCCGCTCTGCAATTCCCCCGCCACTGCCACGCCGCTCTGCAATTCCCCCGCCACGCCGCTCCGCAAGTCCCCCGCCACTGCCACGCCGCTCTGCAATTCCCCCGCCACGCCGCTCCGCAAGTCCCCCGCCACTGCCACGCCGCTCCGCAACTGCGGTGCTTTTTCATGCGGTGGCATTTGTGAAGTGAGCTTTAATGACGTATATTTCGTTTTCTGTTCCCAGGCCTCGGCCGCCCGCGCCGCCCGCGCCGCCCGCGCCGTGCTGCGCGCCTCGCTGTTAGCAAAAAGCGTGGACGGCGACCCGTCTTACGAGGTAACAGTTTATTTTTTAACCGACTTCAAAATACGAGGTGATCCCGGAACGCCGATCAGCTCGGCGGCGCGGCTTTGCCGGTACAGTAACCTAGCCACGGCTGAAGCCTTGCACTCGGTCCGACCGGAGACAATCTCTTGTTGTAGTGCCATGTGCTACCGGAGGTTGGCAGCCGTTGAGGCTAACTGGACTTTGTTCACGACTGCCCGAAGCGGTGACCTCGAGCTCGTGCTGAACCACTGGCGAAGGTTCTCAAGAGCCCTCTCCATTGGAGCGACGAATCGTTTGAGAATGGAGTCTAAAACAGTGATTTCTGCATTTAGAGAGCGAGACGTCTTCGGTAAAGAAGAGTACTAAAAATATATACATAAATAAATAATAAATTAATTAAATAAATAAATTTTGCTTGAGATATCATGATTTTTAGTGAAGAACGGCAAAGTAATAAGATGCAAATCTAGGTTTGGAATTACGCCTATTTTAGCAAATATTTGGCAATTTTTTTACATGAACTTAAGACATTTGAAATTATTATGAAGTAACGTATGATAAGACTTCGGTCGTTTTTCAATTTTCTAGTTTCATAGTTTATTTACGCACGAAGTTGCCTCAAAATTTGCCCAAAAATAGGTAGTGATTTTTCAAGCGTCATAACTTTCAAAATAAATATAATTTTACTAATTTTTTTATTTTATGGCATAGATAATGGAGATATAAATTGATATCTGGCTTAACTTTAGACCTTTTGCGACAAATATTAGAATAATAGGCGTAATACGTTTATATAGAGAAGCGCGTGAAGAAAGCGGCCTTAAGCCAGGATGTTCGTCTGCCATTTATATTGCCTTGTATAATGAGTTGGAGTAGGTCAATAATCATTATAGCTGAAAACAACAAGAGACAATTAAAAAATTGAAAATTCCCAAATTGCCCGCAAATCGAACCCGTACACTTATACACTTATAGGACTACAGCGGTCACCACAGCACGCCAGGGAGGTCGTCAAATTAATAAATTTTTTTTTTCAGGCAAATCTCGTCCCATCGACGCCCATAAACCTAGGCCTAACTCCGGGAAAGAGTATTTTAAAGTGCAACAACAATTCTTCAATGAAAGTCGCCAGCAAACAGTTGCAGTTCATTCTCGCCAGTTCGGCCAGTTCGGCCAGTTCGGACGCGACCAGCGAGTCCGGTCCCGCCGCGGACCACGGACAAATATCCGGCGTCGAGAAACTACCGGATCTGGACAGCTCACAGAACTCGACTCCTGCCCAGTTGAAAAATTCGCAGATACAGAACTTGGCGAATTCGAATGCTGAAGATAATTTACATCTTTCCGCAGAAAGGAAAAGAAATAGACCCTCTTCTAGAAGGAGCGTAAAACCTAATACTCAAAATTTGTTAACAGATTCAGGAAATTTCGCAGAAGGGAAAAGAAAAAGTCGCTCTTCTAGAAGGAGCGTAAAACCTAATGCTGAAGATTTGTTAACAGATTCAGAAAATATCAAAGAAGAGACAAAAAATAAACGTTCTTCTAGAAGGAGCGCAAGATCTAAGACTAAAGACAATTTGTTAACAACAGATCCGGAAAAAATAGCAGAAGAAAAAGAAAATAGACGCTCTTCTAGAAGGAGCGTAAAACCTAATGCTGAAGATTTGTTAACAGATTCAGAAAATATCAAAGAAGAGACAAAAAATAAACGTTCTTCTAGAAGGAGCGCAAGATCTAAGACTAAAGACAATTTGTTAACAACAGATCCGGAAAAAATAGCAGAAGTTAAAGAAAATAGACGCTCTCCTAGAAAGAGCGCAAGATCTAAGCCTGAAGACAATTTGTTAACAACAGATTCGGAAAATTTCGCAGAAGAGTCAAAAAATAAGCGTTCTTCTAGAAGGAGCGTAACACCAAAGGCGGAGGGCAATTTGGTATCGACAGATTCGAAAAAATTCGCAGACGACAAAGAAAATACAATGTCTGCTAGGAGGAGCGTTCGACTGAAGCGGCAGGATGCCGTGGACATAATGACACCCAGAAGTACCAGAAAGTAGAAGGAAAGCCGTAGAATAGAATAGAATAGATTAGAATAGAATAGAATAGAAATAATCATAATTTAATTTCACCTTAAATTTTGCTTGGTAATACATTCATTGGTTTGGTAATACATTACATTGGTATAACATTCTTGCTTCAGATTTGAAATTGATTTAAAATTAAATATCCCCATAAACTTCAAATCTTTACAGCTGCATAATATAATTTAAATATTAAACATCTTTGTTCCTGGTGATGTAACTCAAAACAGCAAATTGTTATCTTAAAGAAATATCTGTACATACTTCTGTGTAAGATCTCATATTAATACATCTTCATACAAAATGTAAGTACTAAAAATTAATATCACAGGATGCAAGGACTTCATTTTCGCCTTAATTTTCATTGTCATTTAGCTATAAAAATATTAACTTTGATTTAAAAAATTACAGTGTTCTTTTAAGAGCATATAGCTTGTGTATTCAGTGAAACCTCAATGCATTGTTTGTGTACATTGTTTTAGTTTTAATTAAAAATATGTTAGTGAATAAAGTATTTTTTCTCAAAAAAAAAATTCTCAAAGTATTTGGTATTATTAGTTTTCTTAAGGCGCCTCTACACGTTGGCGAACATGATGGCAAATATGATGGTAGGTATTGGGCGAGGAGTTTGTGTTCGCGTCCACACGTTGGAAGGTCGTTCAGTATGCTTCGGTTAGGGCCAATGTGCGGACGAATTTACTATAATGAATATTGAGACGTTAACAGCTGCTGCGGTTTAACTTTATTCACAGCATATCGCAACTACGTGAATGTGTATACGAAAATTTTATTTCGGTCCCGCAGAGTTGGCGGTTGCTCGCGGCTCCCGCAGAACCGGCAGAACCGGCGGGCAGCGGGCGCCCGCGAGCTTTGCGGGCGTCGCCTTACTCCCGCAGAGTTGGCGGTTGCTCGCGGCTCCCGCAGAACCGGCAGAACCGGCGGGCAGCGGGCGCCCGCGAGCTTTGCGGGCGTCGCCTTACTCCCGCAGAGTTGGCGGTTGCTCGCGGCTCCCGCAGAACCGGCAGAACCGGCGGGTAGCGGGCGCCCGCGAGCTTTGCGGGCGTCGCCTTACTCCCGCAGAGTTGGCGGTTGCTCGCGGCTCCCGCAGAACCGGCAGAACCGGCGGGCAGCGGGCGCCCGCGAGCTTTACGGGCGTCGCCTTACTCCCGCAGAGTTGGCGGTTGCTCGCGGCTCCCGCAGAACCGGCAGAACCGGCGGGCAGCGGGCGCCCGCGAGCTTTGCGGGCGTCGCCTTACTCCCGCAGAGTTGGCGGTTGCTCGCGGCTCCCGCAGAACCGGCAGAACCGGCGGGCAGCGGGCGCCCGCGAGCTTTGCGGGCGTCGCCTTACTCCCGCAGAGTTGGCGGTTGCTCGCGGCTCCCGCAGAACCGGCAGAACCGGCGGGCAGCGGGCGCCCGCGAGCTTTGCGGGCGTCGCCTTACTCCCGCAGAGTTGGCGGTTGCTCGCGGCTCCCGCAGAACCGGCAGAACCGGCGGGCAGCGGGCGCCCGCGAGCTTTGCGGGCGTCGCCTTACTCCCGCAGAGTTGGTGGTTGCTCGCGGCTCCCGCAGAACCGGCAGAACCGGCGGGCAGCGGGCGCCAGTTCTGCCGGATCAGGGTTGAGGACTTGGATATGGATATACCTACTTGAGTTCATTCAACGATAAAGTCTTTAATTGGTACCCCCAATATCAATTTAAATAACCGACAGTTTCTAAATCCCATTGGTTTTGGGGATCAGGTCCCCTACAGCATCAGGATTGAGGAGTTGGAATCCAAATTTGTCGTAGGACAGTGTCGCAATGTTTCTCTATCGATTAAAAAAAAATTTACGCTAATCGGTTCAGATATCTCGGAGATATCGGTGTACATAGGTAGAAAAAAACAACTCCTCCTTTTTTGAAAGTCGGTTAAAAAAGTAGCCTATGTTACTCCCTGGTTAATTCTCTACTTGTATGTGAAAGTCCCGTCAAAAACGGTTCAGCCGTTCCGAAGATTAGCCCGTTCAAACAGACAGACAGACAGACAAAAATTTTAAAAACGTGTGATTCGGTCATGGTACCGTTCAAATAACCATATGAGCTTAATATGAGGTAGTTATTTCGAAATTACAGACAGACACTTCAATTTTATTTATTAGTATTGAACATAATAATATGTTAAATCCAGTTTGCTATCTCATATAAGAAAATGCAATTATAACATTTTGTTTGCAACCGAGCGTAATTATTAAATACGTTTGATTGCCACTAATGCACTAGGCCATTTAATTGCAAGCAATAACTTGTTGATTATTAACTTGTTAACTTGTTGTTGATTTGATTTGTTGTTCGGCGCCACTGAATGAATCAAAATAATGTCAGTTAATTCTAACCTATTTCAATTATGAAATTAATAATTCGTAAACCATTTCTAAAAATTCTAATTAATTTTCAACAATAATCTATCATTTGTAAGTCAATCTATTATTTGTAAGTTAGTTTAGGCCAATTTCAACATAAATCATTTAAAAACTTTATTAGTGAATAAAGTTTTTAAATGATAAACTTTTTAATAAAAAAAAATCTTAGTAAAAAAGAAATTTTTCTTCTGAAAAAGAAATAATTCATTTTGATTGACATTTTACAAATTTGTATGGAAATTAATCCATCTTGAAAGAAAACGTGCTCAATTATTCAAATCTTTCGAAACTTTATTGTAATTATGCCGTTATGATCGAAACCACGACCTATGGATGCAATTTTGATACAGTTGCGGGACCGTTTTAAGTAAAATTAAGTTGATATTCTTATTCACCAGGCCAAAGACCATCGGTTTAAAAAATATAACGTTTTGTTCGCCAGCTCTTCATATATATAAATATAACCGCCGGTCTTGCGGGCGTTGCGGTTCCCGCGGCGGCTGCGGTTCCCGCGGCGGCTGCGGTTCCCGCAAAAACAAGCGGGCTCGTGAGCGCTCTCTCTAAAACCTCTCTCCCGCAGCCGCGGCGGGCGCGATTCCAAACCGCTCCGTGAGCGCTCTCTCTGAGAGCTCGTAGCAAACTGAAATCGCCACCAACGTGTGGACGCGGCGGCCAAACTCTGTCCACAACCCTTTAATGTACCGACACGAAATGGATGTCGCGCCAACTTGTGGGCCATCATTCCAATATCTACCAAAACAGCTAAACTCTCGCACTACGAGTTGGCCAACGTATTGGGCTACAAGATGAGCCTGCATGTTCGCCAACGTCTTGACGAGCAATTAGGAGTTAAGGTGTCCTCAAAAAGCAAGTGTTTCGGTACTCACCTGTCTGTCACTCGTAACCAGATCCGTACTTAAGGTCTCCCCTGTAAAGGTGTGTTATTTATTTAATTAACAGGCTGTTGCACGCGACTTCGTCCGCGGTAATAGATTTTTCAAAAGTCCCACGGGAACTCTTTGTTTTCCCGGGATAAAATAGTAGCCTGTCACTATCCAGGTTTTCAACTAAAAAATGCAACTGCAATAAAATCACGTCAATCTGTAGGTATGTCCCATAATACATAGTACAGGATCCCTTTTACATTTAAGTTCATAAACTGATGTCGTAATATATGTATGTAAGTAAACCATTTTACCCCCTTTGGGGTGGATTTTCGTCACATTTTTCTTAGCCGATGCCTACCCCGTAGAAAGAACCTAACTTCCAAATTTTAAGTTAATAATAGATAACAATAATTCAAACTTCCCTGTACAAACTTCCATCCCCTATTTTACCACCCTTAAGGGAAGATTTTTCAAAATAAAATATACAGTTTTTTATTATTTAAAACTAATAATCTAAATGCCGATTTTCAGTTCTGTAACTTTAAAAACATAGGACTTTCATACAAACTTTCTACACCCATTTTACCCCCTTAGGGGAGGATTTTAGGGATATTAAATAGCCTATAACCTGCCCCGAAAATTGGACTACCAAATGCAAAAAGAATTTTTCAAATCCGTACTTCCAGAGATTAGCGCGTTCAAACAAACAAACAAACAAACTCTTCCGCTTTATTATATTAGTATAAATTAGGATTCAACAGCGTTTTTAAACAATTAATTATTTATTACTAAACAGTTGTCGCGTTTTAGTTTTTCACGCTATTATTTTTAAACACTTTTAAAAAAGGAATTTTACTCAATACGACGCTTATTTCTTTTTGACGTGATAACGTCTTATAAATCGATGAACGCCGGCTACACACACGAAAAAGCATGACTCATTGTCACGTACCGCGTGCAAGCGAGAGCGCGGAACAAGCGTTCGGCTCGTGACGCTCCAGTTGTGCTCCAGTGTTTTTTTATTCCATGGCGAATTAGGCCTAGACCGGCGAGCTCGGTGTTAAGCGATGTTAAGCGATTCACGATGGTGACAGGGACTAACTCGTCAATAAACTGGCCCACCAAGATAAACTAGCGGAGCGTCCGGTCACCGGTGATCCGGGCAGACGTCCTGGCCGGTGTCACGTTTTGTATTATAAACTAGCGGAGCGTCCGGTCACCGGTGATCCGGGCAGACGTCCTGGCCGGTGTCACGTTTTGTATTATAAACTAGCGGAGCGTCCGGTCACCGGTGATCCGGGCAGACGTCCTGGCCGGTGTCTCGTTTTGTATTATAAACTAGCGGAGCGTCCGGTCACCGGTGATCCGGGCAGACGTCCTGGCCGGTGTCACGTTTTGTATTAGAAACTAGCGGAGCGTCCGGTCACCGGTGATCCGGGCAGACGTCCTGGCCGGTGTCACGTTTTGTATTATAAACTAGCGGAGCGTCCGATCACCGGTGATCCGGGCAGACGTCCTGGCCGGTGTCACGTTTTGTATTATAAACTAGCGGAGCGTCCGGTCACCGGTGATCCGGGCAGACGTCCTGGCCGGTGTCACGTTTTTTATTATAAACTAGCGGAGCGTCCGGTCACCGGTGATCCGGGCAGACGTCCTGGCCGGTGTCACGTTTTGTATTATAAACTAGCGGAGCGTCCGATCACCGGTGATCCGGGCAGACGTCCTGGCCGGTGTCACGTTTTGTATTATAAACTAGCGGAGCGTCCGGTCACCGGTGATCCGGGCAGACGTCCTGGCCGGTGTCACGTTTTATATTATAAACTAGCGGAGCGTCCGGTCACCGGTGATCCGGGCAGACGTCCTGGCCGGTGTCACGTTTTGTAATAATTATAAACTAGCGGAGCGTCCGATGTATAATTCTTGTATATTAAGCATGTTGATTGTGTTTATATCTTTTAATCTAATTTGTCTGTAATATAATATTTTAATGTAACTATCTAAAATGGAAAAAACTATATAATAAGTAGGAAATAGTAAATATAAAATATTTGTACGCCTGAAAACAAGGGCATGGAATAGTGGCACTGTATATATAACAATTTTACCATCATTTTACCTATTTCAAAAAATAAATTGATCTTGATTTGATTTTGATTTTGATTTTGGAGTGACGTGACGGATGCATCTGCGACGGTTTCACCTGTTACGAATTTTAATTGAAATAAAATAAAATATTACGATTCCAAGTGTTCTACTGTGTTGTGAGTAATGCATAGACTTCGGTTCAGTAGTGACAGTATTTTGGTGCTTAGATTTGAGCAAAAAGTGGCGTAAAACGGCAATTAATTCAATACACTAAGTGCAAATATTATTTCTTAAAAGTGGGTAGTTCAAGAAGTAGCTCGTTCGTATTGTTAAATTGATCAACCAGAATCTCATGAAAAATAGAGAAATGAAATTCCAAGGTTAGCAACACTACGGCTGCCCTAGCGATAAACAAAGTAACTGTCATTTTTTGTGAAATTGACTTTTTACATTAACAAAAGTTTTATGTCGAGTAGTTTTTTACCACAGTTTAATATTTCAAATTATATTAATAATTAAACCGTTTACTGAAATTAAAATTGCCCAAACAAAGTAACTGCACTCACCCGGAATATAAATGCAAAAACCAAGTAAACAACAAGCACAACACAAAAAGAAAGTAATTGCATGTTGATTACTTTGTTTTTGTATTTAAAATGCAGTTGCTTGATTTTTCGTTTCGTGAAACGATCCCAGGTTAGGTGTACCTACTGAATGTAATTACTTTGTTTATTACTAGGGCAGCCGAGTTAACCTAGTGTTGCTTACTACAAAATTTAATTTCCCTATTTTTCATGAGATTCTGGTCGATCTATACTCGTAATACTTCTTAATGCTACCAGAGATAAAACAATTCCCACAAAAAAGATAAAAAATTCAAAACTTATGCAAATACAAATCAACTGTCGCATCATCACGCATGTAGATATGACAAATGCCTGACATGGTGATAATGTCATTCGATATCCATTTTTGAATAAATTTTTTCAATGTGCTTCTTCTGTTTTCTATTGCTGTTAGTGTGCACTTTCTAGTTTCCACTCTTGGTGTTTTCTATTTTAAGGCGAAACGAGTAATATTATTACGCGGCATATGGCTTTTTATGATGACAGGGAATTAAAGCAGTTTGGGGTAAAATCGTACTTCGTAGATGTTAACCCTGTTCTCCATACAAATAACTCATCTGTAAATGACAATGACAGCTGTCAAAATTCCACGGAATTAGTAATTTGGGTAAGTATAATCATGAGTATAATAAATAATCACTGTTGCGAGCTGTTCAGTACTTTCATATTTCTCACTAGCTGACCCCCGCGACTTCGTTCGCGTGTTTATAGGTTTTATATAGGATCGGATCGGATCCCATAATTCTTTTATGTACCTAAACTAAATGTAGCCTAAGTCACTCCTTACAACATTGAAAGTTCCATTAAAATCGATCCAGCCGTTTCGGAGATTAGCTGGAACAAATAGACAGACCGACAAAAATAAATTTAAACGCACACCAGTTTAAAATAAGCCGTACGTTCAAAGATCCGGGTCCCAAGTTATTTGAACCCAATAAATCTGTGTCATTTCTGAACTAAAAAACCTATGACCTTGAAATATTTACGGGACAATATATAAAGTACTACCTTTCTAACAAAAAAAGAATGAGTGAAATCGAACAACGCGTTAATGAATTACAGCTAAATACACGTTTTAACTTTCATCCCCTCTCCCAAGGGAACCATGCTGAATTTCGGGATAAAAAGTATCCTATAACCTACCTCGGAGTATAAACTCAAATCGTACCAAGTTTCATTCGAATCCGTTCAGTAGTTTCGGCGTGATGCGCGGCCAAGATACAGACAGACAGACAGACAGACAGACAGACAGACAGACAGACAGACAAAAATGAACAAAATTACAGTTTTGGCTTCAGTATCGATTATAGAATGCCCTCCAAAAGAAATTTTCAAAATATCTTCAATGTACAGAATTGAATCTGTTACAGTTTTATTATATTATAGATTATTTTTTTTTTATAATTTAGCACAAAACATTCTTTTTCTCTTTCGGATTTTAACTGTAGTTGGTCTGGTATACAAATGTGGCCGCTTCCAAAAAAGGGATCGCCAACACAGCTCTGGTATCACCAAGTGACGTTACATTCTAAAACTTCAGACGACTTACCGCAACGAACTCCGTGCGGACGCGAAATTAACCGCTCCGATAAAAAACCCTAACCATTATTACGCCGTTCATCTTAACAATATCATTGTGTTACGCGAGATTTTAAATAAGTGCAGACCAGACGAACACCTTTGGAAGCCAGACCATACTCAGGGGGCCCCCATACGCAGCGGCGATCCTGCTGGGTTATTCTGTAACTTAGTTAACAACTGAAAATAGTTGCCAACGATAAAATTTGATATACATTGCTGCTTTACTGTGGGAAATTATAAAGTGTTTTCATAATTTCACACAGTAAAGCAGCAATGTATATCTACCTAATTAGTTGGCAACTATTTTCAGTTGCTAACTAAGTTACAGAATAACCCCCCTGATGCTGGTAAGTGGCTACGAGTACAACCCGACCAGCATAACATACTAAACATAGATTCGAACCGGATATACCGCTTTATGTCTGGTCCCTTTTATATAATTTCGCGTTTTATAACTGTTTTGTGCTAATTTGACCAAAATAAATCTAATTTTAGTCAATTTTCTTCATTGCTTAGCGCGGGTACCTACCGCCGGCACTTTACTCTAAGCACTTAATATCGAAATTGTAGACGTATTGCGTGTTATTCTACGATAATACCGATGTCTACAACGTACTTATAACTAGTTCTATCTAATTATTATTTACAGTATCACGGGGTTTGGTCGCTAATTCTATATTTCAATACATTTAATTCCTCGAACGCGCAAGCGGTAGGTAGGTGAACAAAACTTTGTTCGGAGCGATGCACCGCGAACGCTAGCCGCGGCGAGTTACTTAAGGGTCGTCACACGCTGTATTCTTGGTAAATTATTTATGCTACGTATTCGCATAATTTATTATTGTATTTATATGATAATTACAAATTACACTATACGCATTTAACAATTATTACTTAAGCCTATACATCTATACACGCAACAAAGTGTCAGTCAACGTTCAAAAGATATTTAACTTTAAATATCTATACAAAATATCAAGTCACTAGTCATCATACAAAATAATTACGCATTTGTTACTTAACTAATCTTGTCAATCACAATAATACCTATTTTTAAGTTACATATATTTCGTAACAATGGAACTTGAACAATTGATTTTTGAGAGGGATCTCGCCCTTAATAGTGTTCAACGTATAGTAGATTGTATTAACGACTCCTCCGAATTTCGTGTTCGGGTTAAGGAATTAACTTCTATTAAAAAAACGTTTTTCCAAGTTCAAGGAAAAATAGAAAAACTTTCTGTTAAACTGGAGAAGTTTTCCAAGGAAGAAAATTTAGCTATACGTAATCAGTTCGACTCTTTATATTATCAGATTCAAGTGACATTAGATACCCTAAAAGAGACACGACGACAAAGCGTTGCCTATGGGTCGGCGCTGTGCGGTCATGATCACTGCAACATATCACAATCTGCGCAGTCACATATTCGTTTGCCAAAAATATCACTTCATACATTTGACGGTAAATTAACTGAATGGAATGCCTTCTATGATTTGTTTAAGTCACTCGTGCACGATAACCAAACTTTATCGAACGTTGAACGATTTCGGTACTTATTACTTACGAGCGGATACCCGCGACTTCGTTCGCGTGGATATTGATTTTAATAATCCCGTGGGAATCATTTTGTTTTTCCTATGCTCCTTTGAGCTTAAACCTTGCTAAAAACTGTTAAAAGTTCACTGGCGCATGTTTAGGTACATCAAAATGTAAACATCCGCCAGTGAAAGTCCCATCAAAATCGGTCCAGCCTTTCGGAGATTAGCCAGTAGTCTTTAAAGTATCTACTTTCTAACAAAAAAAGAATGAATGAAATCGGACCACCCGTTAACGAATTACAGCTACATAAGTACACATTTTGCCTTTCATCCCCTCTCCCAAGGGAACCGTGCTGAATTTCGGGATAAAAAGTATCCTATATGTTACTCCGTAGTATGTACTTAAAGTATGCCGAGTTTCATTTCAATCCATTCAGTAGTTTTTGCGTGATGCGCGCACAAACATACAGACAAACAGACAAACAGATAAACAGACAAACAGACAAACAGACAAACAGACAAACCGACAAACAGACAAACAGACAAAAATTTCAAAAATATCTTTTTTATGTTCCATTACTTATCCCTAACACCCCCCAGTTATTATTTTGCAAAAATCTTTAATGTACAGATACGGCAATTCTACGATTTTATTATATGTATAGATTTTATTATATGTATAGATTGTCTCTAAAGGACGAACCTTTTAATATCGTCAAATCTATTCCTGTTACGGATTCAAATTATGCGAATGCCTTACAAGTATTTGCGTCACCGATATGAGAACAAAAGAGTCATAGCAACGAAACACTTTGATAACATTTTTGATGTTGAACCGGTAAATGAAAAGGACGTAACACGTAAGTATTTAGACTGTATAAGTATAACTGCCCTCCATTCTTTGGACTTTCCAGTATCCGATTGGAAAATAACGCCTGATATACGGAGGCGATTCGAATTATCATTGCGATCATCTAGCGACATACCGTCAATAAGTGAGTTACTCGATTTTCTGGAAAAGGAATTAGCGGCATCTGAAGTGATGTCGGCGTCAGCTCGATCTGCTAGTACAGCCACTGTTAGTGACCGTGCATCCACTTCAGCCTCAACTATTGGCCCAGCCCGTACGTCAACGCCGGCAATATCTCGGCATGCGCAAGCTGCCAACCGTGCGTTAACGTTTTCTTCCTCGGAACTTGAGCAGCAACATGACATATCTCGTGCAGTAAATACACATTCTATGCATCCTCCACGAAATAATAATGTTTATACAAGTACCGTTAATTCTATGAATACTTTCAAATGTGCGTATTGTAAAGACAATTCCCATCGTTTAAACAAGTGTGATCTCTTTCAAAAACTTGACATAAGTGAACGCAAGAGCTTTATATTTGCAAATAAAATTTGTAGCAACTGTATGCACAGCGGCCATGAAATGGAAAGATGTACTTCGCTTCAAAATTGCCGGTTTCGTACTCTCCGACATCACTCTTCCATTTGTGATACTATGCCTAAACAGAATGTCATACTGACAACAGAATATTCTACGCCGCCGGAGTCTCACTCGGAAGTGAAAACTTCATCACCCGCTCTCTTACATAGTGCTACACAACTTCCTCATAATAAAAATTGTACGGTTCTACTCACAACTGCGTTGGTCAATGTGCGACCAATGAATAACGAACCAAAACCGTCACGTCTGGTACGCGCCCTGGTCGATCAAGGTTCTCAAGCTACTCTTATTACCGAGTCTTGCGTTCAGCGTCTAGGTCTGCCACGGTATTCCTCTAAGAAAAGTACAACCATTACGAGAATAGGTGATAATAACGAGCAAGTGCGGGATTATGCGTTGTGTGAAGTTACGCCTCACAACAAACCAGAACCTAAATTGTATATTGAAGCTCTGATTTTACCTAAAATCACTAGCTATACTCCGAAAATTCCTAATAATAATTCCTTTGAACAAATCCCACATCTTAAAGGTCTTTCATTAGCGGATCCAGAACTACGTTCTGCGCGTCCCGTGGAAATCCTATTAGGGTCAGATTATATTGACAGCATACTACTTCACAATAATATCACGGGCCCACTTGGCACCCCTGTAGCCATAAATAGCATCTTTGGCTATCTCCTGAATGGCAGACTCTCTCATTCAGCTTCAGGTTCTAATTGTCTCAATCGTAGCGCGGGTCAGCTCGATATTCAACATCAAAGATTTTTGAGACGTTGTAGTGTAGAGTACCTACGTCAACTGCAACATCGAGATAAACGGTTTCACGAAAAGGGTAAGACACCCCTCCGAAAGGGTTCTGTAGTTGTGTTGATCGACAATACACTGCCACCACTGCAGTGGCGACGAGCGCGCGTGCATCAGCTCCATCCAGGCCCTGACGGTGTAACTCGCGTGGTCACCGTTCGCATAGGCAATACGTTTTTCAAGCTGTGGTGAACGTCTGCCCTTTACCCACTGATTAAACATTTTCTATTGCACAATATATTATATTTAATCTAGTTTAACCTTTAGCTGACGACCTGGTCTAAACGTAACACTAATGCCGAGGCGACGTCAGACAGAGTTTTTAGAATAGAAAAGTTTTTTATTCAAATAAACTTTTACAAGTGCTTTTGAATCGTCGATTGAGTCTACCACAGGTTCGGAATGCAGTTCCAGCCGAGAAGAACCTGCAAGAAACTCGGCGGTTGCTCTTTTTTAGGGTTCCGTACCCGAAGGGTAAAAAACGGAGCCCTATGTCACTCGGCTGTCTGTCTGTGTGTCTGTCTGTCTGTCCGTCTGTCCGCCGGTCACAGGTCTCTAGCTCGCAGACGAAATGAGTTACAAACCTGAAATTTTGGTATTTAGTGTAAAACGTTAACCCAAAATCAAATATTGAATTAGAAATTGAATTAAATTATTTTTCAGGGGGGCTCCCATACATGAAAAAGGAGCCGGAAAAAAAATTTTTTTCTTTACCCTAGCTTGTGGGGTATCATTGTTTAGAGCTCATTAAGTAGAGTACAAATATTTATTTTTTTAATTTTTATCTCGAAAAATAAGGGAATGGGAGGCCATCAAAGTTGTCAGTTTTAGACCATTTTTGTGACGGGGGCTATCTCAAAAACTAAACTAGTTGGGAATATGATATTTCAGTATATTATGTACTATATGCTCTATTTAAACAACAAATACTGAAAACAACGATTTATTAAATAGTTTATAAGCTGTGACCAAAATAAACGAACATTTTTTTGGGTTTTTCTTTCACGGTTTGTTGCGATGTCTAGCTCGGAAATTAAATATTTCTTAGACCCAAAATATTATATTGTTCATAATTATGTACGGAACCCTGAAAGAGCGAGGCCCGACTCGCACTTGGCTGATTTTTTAAAAATAACATTATAACAATTATTATTATTAATGTACATGATTGAAATGCCGCCTCGCGCATTGCTGGAACGAGTTAAATCCAAGCTTTTTTATCGTTTATATAATCTTCAATTGTATAATAAGCTTTTTTTATGAGCATACTTTTAATAAAGTTCTTAAACTTGTGTAAAGGCAAGTCTAAGACATATTTTTTATTCAGATAAACTTTTAAAATTACCCCGTTGCCTACAACCTACTATCCTAACGTTATGAAAACAAGAGAATAATAGCGGACAAGCATGTGGATGCGGTACTCAGCTTGTCAAACCTTTCAGTACCTATTAATTTAAAAAAATTAAATAAGTTTTTAAATACCTTGAAAGAAAACTTGAACACTTTAAGCGCCTTGTCCTTCGATGTTACATCGTGGAATTTTCTACTGCTCCATATAGTATTAAAAAAAATCAGCCAAGTGCGAGTCGGGCCTCGCTCTTTCAGGGTTCCGTACATAATTATGAACAATATAATATTTTGGGTCTAATAAATATTTAATTTCCGAGTTAGACATCGCAAGAAACCGTGAAAGAAAAACGCAAAATAAGTTCGTTTGTTTAGGTCACAGCTTATAAACTATTTTATGAATCATTGTTTTCAGTATTTGTTGTACAAATAGAGCATATAGTACATAATATACCGAAATATCATATTCCTAACTAGTTTAGTTTTTTAGATAGCCCCCGTCACAAACAAGCATGTGGATGCGGTACTCAGCTTGTCAAACCTTTCAGTACCTATTAATTTAAAAAATTTAAATAAGTTTTTAAATACCTTGAAAGAAAACTTGAACACTTTAAGCGCCTTGTCCTTCGATGTTACATCGTGGAATTTTCTACTGCTCCATATAGTATTAAAAAAAATCAGCCAAGTGCGAGTCGGGCCTCGCTCTTTCAGGGTTCCGTACATAATTATGAACAATATAATATTTTGGGTCTAATAAATATTTAATTTCCGAGTTAGACATCGCAAGAAACCGTGAAAGAAAAACGCAAAATAAGTTCGTTTGTTTTGGTCACAGCTTATAAACTATTTTATGAATCATTGTTTTCAGTATTTGTTGTACAAATAGAGCATATAGTACATAATATACCGAAATATCATATTCCTAACTAGTTTAGTTTTTTAGATAGCCCCCGTCACAAAAATGGTCTAAAATTGACAATTTTGATGACCCCCCATTTCCTTACTTTTTAAGCAAAAAATTAAAAAAATATATATTCGTACTCTACTCAATGAGCTCTAAACAATGATACCCCACAAGCTAGGGTAAGAAAAAAAATTTTTTTCCGGCTCCTTTCTCATGTATGGGAGCCCCCCTGAAAAATAATTTAATTCAATTTTTAATTCAATATTTGATTTTGGGTCAACGTTTTACACCAAATACCAAAATTTCAGGTTTGTAACTCATTTCGTCTGCGAGCTAGAGACCTGTGACCGGCGGACAGACGGACAGACAGACAGACAGACAGCCGAGTGACATTAATAGGGCTCCGTTTTTACCCTTTGGGTACGGAACCCTAAAAAGCTACCTGTGGATTTAAGGTGCAAATTTGAATCTAAACTTGAGGTTTCAGGTATACCTACTTTTGATTTGCTTTTGAGTTTTCTTGAAAAACAACAGAAAATTTTGGAAAACATTTCAATTACTAGTGTGAATGCTAAAGTAACTCTCAGTAATTCTCTTAGCGTACAACATGATAAAATTAAATCCAATTCAACTAAAGTTTCAACTTCGTCTTGCCCCTGTCAAGGAGAAAATCATCAATCTTTATATTTCTGTCCCGCGTTCAACGCTATGACACCTGAACATAGGAAAGCTTTTGTAATTAAGCACAGATTATGTATAAATTGCATGCGCACTCATCACATTTCTAAGTGCTTGAGCCAGCACGCTTGTGCCGTTTGCGGATTGCGTCACCACACTAAATTACACATTAATGGGAGAACCCCAGCTCAGATTAGCACGGATACACCTACGCCTGCTCTCGAAAGCAATGCTGTTGCTGCGTCGACATCTAGCTCCGCGGTCCAACATCAGTCCTTACATAGTGTCGACGTGACGTCCACTATGCTATTGGGCACAGCTTTTGTCGGACTCCAGGATATCAACGGATATTTTCATCCAGCTAGAGCAATGATTGATTGGGGTTCGCAGATTTCAATTATTTCTGAGAACTTAGCTCAAAAATTGAAACTTCCTCGTACTCAATCTTCAACTGTTTTTGGATTAGGTGGTCAAGCTCAGCATACCCGTGGCATTCTGACTTGTAACATCAAGTCACTCAACGACTCATCTTGTAACTTGACATCTCAATTTTTAATTTTAAAGCATATTTCAAATCAATTACCTTCTACTCAAGTTAATAATTCTGTTATTGCTCAGTGCAAAAATTTGGTCCTGGCAGATAAAAGCTTTTCTGTTCCAGGGAAAATTGATCTTCTTTTAGGCATTGATTTATACAATGAAGTCCTTGACGGTAGGAGAATCAGTCTAGGTGATAACATGCCTACTGCCTATTCTTCAATCTTTGGATGGATCCATGGGTAAAGCCCCGGCAGCATCAGGACACTCCGTGAGTGTGACTTTAACAGACTACAGCTAAGCCGCCATCTTGTTTTTTAAGTTTTTTCTACTTTTTCTATTAATCGTTTCCTAATTTCTTCTAGAATTGCGAGTTTTAACGAAATCGGTAGGAAAACAAAAATGTTACAAAAATCACGTCGGCCGCCATCTTGTTTTTGTTTGAGCAGCCCTTTTCTATCTACAATACCCTTCCCGGGCTCCCCAACCATCTTACTAACCCTCAATCATCATGTCTTCCCATATTTTTCTGTGAGAATTCTCTGAAGAACCGCATCAAAGGCAATTCAATATTCTGACATCCCCGCCCTTTTCAGCTGTAAAGGTCAATATGAAGAGAGGTGCGTATCGAGATAGTGGTCCTATAGGACTGTCACATATGGACGATACTTTTATTTCAAACCTCGTAGATCAATCGAACTGTGAAGTCCAATCCACAAAGGATTACAATTTAAATTATAGAAGCATAAAATATATAAATCCAAACGAGGGTAAATTCGTAAGTGACGAGTTGAGTCATCGTATTGACGATCGCCGCGTCTCGAGCGGGGAACGCGAGCGCACCGAGGAACGAGGTAGCGGCGTCGCGGGGGGCGAGGAGTCCTCGCGACCGTTGAGCGAACGCGAGCCGAGCAGTCAGGTGAACGCGGGAACGCTAAGACCCACGTCGGCTGCGGTATCTTTTGCAGACGTAACAAAAGAGGGCGAGTGGACAGTCGTGCAGCGCCGAAAACCTAAAACTAGCTCGTACCGATACTTAGGCACGCCGGGTATCTCTAACGATAAGGATAGCAATTTTAAGGCAGCGGAGCGTTATGTACCGATTTTTATTACTAAGGTGCATAAGGAAACGACAGAGAAGGATATAACGGAATATATACATAGTAAAACGAATGAAAATATTAAACTGGAAGAGATTTCCTTTGTGAAAGAAAGGGAGTACAATGCATATAAGTTTTTGTACCCGAGCATAAGTTGTCTACATTTTTGGATGATATTTTTGGATGAACTTTGGCCGCAGGGTGTCATATTTAGACGCTTTATGAATTTTAGGCAAAAAAGTTCGAATGGTGTATCTGTAAACACTGTAGGCGATGCTGGACGTATCGTGAATGGGAATCAATAAACTAGTCAGCTTTAACTGTAAAGGTATAAAACGCTCAATAGAAGATGTAACACAGCTATGCTCGACATCGGATATTATAGCGTTACAAGAAACCTGGTTACTTCCGCACGATATATCGTTTCTTAGTGCCATCAGTATGGAACATAGCTGTACGGGTACGTCAGCGGTGGACACGGCGGCTGGCCTGCTGCGTGCCTCTGTCCTTGAAGAAGAATAGACCCCAGAAGCGTTCCTGCGGCAGAGCGGCGCAAATGCTGGGCTTGTGCGTACCGGAGTCACTGCAGACGGTGGTGGCTCCAGAGAAACCTGCAGACGCCGATCGACACAAACGGAGCCCCTCGCGAAATACAACCGCGAGACGTAATTTGAGAATTCTTTACAATACTTCCATCAGAGAGAGCGATGACAATTCCGATGACAATGAGGAATGCGAGAATTTTCTGAAATTTAAAAAAGTTTTGTCCGCTGTGCCCAGCAGTCCTTCTGTACCCATTTTGAAGAGAAAATTGACAGATACAGACGAATGCACCGCATCGCCGGCGCGTAAAAGGAAACGGGTGAGCTTCCACGACCCACCGGTGTCTACGACTGTATGTGTCAAAAAGTACATAGAGCTCATGGCCGATCGTCAATCTCCACAAAATTCTGCAAATAAACGCCCAGAGAGGCAGACACGTTCGCTGACGGCTCTCAAATCGCCCAGAAGATTAGAGAACGGGTTCCAACTGGAGTCCGTGTTGACCAAAGCTGTCGAGAGTTTCTCGGAGGCAAACGATACCCAAACCATGAACGAAGATACTGAAATGAGCTCTCTAGACGCGACCCCTATAGTAGAAGTAGTGAGAACCAGTGATTTGAACGATACGGATCCCATCTGTAAAGAGCTAGTAGATTGTGGACATCACATAGCGAACATAGCTGCGAAGCTGTCGTCGCCCGCGATGCGAACGTTGATGGTAGAAGAGTTCCAAGGGAGAGTGGAGACCATCGGGGACTTGGCGACGATGTCCGAGCTCGAAGTCAACCGGCTCTGCATTAAAGCGCCTAAAGTTCAGGTCGTCAAGAAAGTGTTGTACGACTATTTAGAAGGACTCAATCGACATAATGAGGAAATCACAAAGAATGCTGAAGCAGCAAAGAATGCTGAAGCGGCAAAGAAGGCTGAAGCGGCAAAAAGAGAATCGTCCGTACGCGAAACTACAAGCATAGCAGTGCAAACGGACAACAAAGTAAAAAATATAGCGGTGCAGACAGCATGTGTTGCAATCACATCGGGCAGTGCACAGACGGATCCGCTTGTAACGTCCCATATGTTTGTGCAGACTGATGAGTCCGGAAGTAAATCTACGTCCGATATTATAACCGAATGTTTATCAGAGAGACCCGACTTTGTTGAAAGATTATGTGAAAATGTAGACGAATCGTCGAAGCGGAAAATAGTTGAAAATATGCCAATCGACACTTTAATCAAAATAATGGACAAAAGAGAGGAATCGACCACAGCATGGCTCAATCTTTACAAAGCTTCCAGTTCCAATGACGATATAGTCGAAACATTAGCATTGAGCGCTACAATAGCTGTTTTGGAGTATAAATTAAAACAAAAAGAAACTGGATTCGATAAAGAGATAGGATTGATGATTCAGTTAACTAGTACAATTAATGAAGAGCAAATACAAATAGTATTACCATCGCTTGCGGGTGTTATCGTTTATACCCTAACTGATTTGAACAAAAACATAAATGTACGGATAGCAGAAAAAGTTATGTTAGTCGTTAATAATATATTAACATTATACAAGGAAATTTTTAAACAACAACTTGACACAGATTGTAACCTCGTTACATATATTACAAATGTTTTCAACTCATTAGTATCCACCTTCAAGTTGCAAAATTACTCAGGACTAAAATCATATTTAGCAGATCAATTAATAGAGTGTGCGCCCCATCTCCAACATGACAAATCGTTCAATAATCATATTTTAGCTATTTACAACACAAAGTTTGCTGATAATATTGCTAAGGGAGTTGTTCAAGCATATGAAGTTGTTGAAGTATCTAGTTCAGTTGATATAACCGTAGAACAAAGAGCACTCCCAAAACAATTTACTACTCCCTGTGATAATGCTGCTAAGAAATTAAAAAAAACAAGCCAGTATAACAAGTACTGTAACAGATAACGGTGAAGAGTTTGTCGTTGTGGAATCAAACTGGAAATTAAACCGTAGAAATTTAACAGAACATCAGAAAGAAAAACTGCAAAGGAAGCGGGAAGATAATATACCAGCCATGTATCAGGATCTGTCTCAGTCACAAGATGAATTTAATCTAAACACTTGGAAAATAGACTCACAAGACACTAGTACCACATCGAGTAAATTGGCAAATGTGGCGGCAAATGATGTCTTTGTGATTCTTAAAAACATACCTAATTTTGATTTTGTTCCTAAAATAGCAGAAAATGTCACCTCAAAACCTGTTACTAATCTAACACAAAATACAGAACCTAGTAAAGAAACTTTAAACGTTACTGACAAATCTGAAAATAGTAATATAAAAAAATTACAGAAAACTGTTGAGGTCTGGGATTTGGTAGAGAGGTCAAATTTAGGTCAAGAATGTGAAGATGTCACAGAAAATATTTTGAAAACTCCTTTAATCGCAACGATAGTGCCTTCAACTAATGTAACAAACTCTGCGCCTTCACAAATTAATTCAGATAGACCGTCACGAATGAAGAGGAAACCAAAAAAGTTTTATGATTCAGAATTAATCTCATACAGGAAAAAGCGGCATTCATTAAATGTAAGCGATTTTCAGACTGATGTTGAAATTACTGAAGATCAAATTCTAAATAAAACGGCTACTTTCAATGGGGATAAGTTTGTTATAGAAGACAAGGATAAAACAATGTATATGGAGAGTCTAGAATTGATAGACAGTTCTATCGACTGCACAATGGTTGAAGACGATATAAATACTTTTAAGCTCAAAAATGAAAATGATAAATTAAGAGAAAAGCTAACTTTGATCAGGGATTGTTCTGTTGCAACGAAAAATTTGAATCTTACAACTAATGATGTTGTAGAAAAACCTTTAGAAAAAGAAACAGCATGTCAGCACGCTGAAAATATTGCTTCATCAACGCTAATGGATACGCAAATTATTGATGAAATAGAACAAATATCCCACTCTCCTGATTTAAATAATATTGATAAGTCATTACATGACAAAATCAAAGATAAAGTAAAAGGAAACATATGTACTGATAATTCTTCAAATAAAAGTTCTTCTACACCTAAAGTAAATATTATAAATTGTATAACACTTTCATTTCCTCGTTAAGATAAAAAAGAAGTCTCTAATGTAAAGAAAACAATACTGCTGGATGAAAGTAAATGTAACGCAGTATCTCCACCTGAGGATGATAAAGAAAAAGGAAAAATAGAACATAAATTATGCCCTGATAACACTGATACTACTGTGTCTATACCCAGTGATAAAATTGAATCACTAAAAGAAAAAATAGAACACAAGATGTGTTCTGATGATAATACAGATGATGTATCTACACCTAAAGGTCATAAAGTGATAGACAACAAGCAGATACTTTCATGTAAAAAATCCAACACAAAGAAATCACGTATAGAAAGCCAATTAGCAATTAATATGGTCGAAGGGCATCCGATTTTGAAGATTCAAGCTGAGAAAAGATCAACGAGAAAAGTTAAGGTAAACTCCCCACTCAAACGACGACGTTTGTCGTTTACTAAGGATAATAATAAACTTAAAATAAAAGATATAACCAAAGTGGAAAATAAAACAAAAGATAAAGTGAAATCTATTTTAATTAAGGATAGCTGTACGGGTACGTCAGCGGTGGACACGGCGGCTGGCCTGCTGCGTGGCCGACCATATGGAGGAGTGGCCTTGCTTTGGAAGAAAAGTGTATTTCCCAATGTGTCCGTAGTACAGTGTGATAACCCGCGGCTATGTGCTATAAAAATAGTGGTTGACCAGAGGTCAGTTCTAGTGTTTAGCGTATACATGCCCACGGATAAAGTGATTAACCTCCCGGAATTCACGGATTGTCTGAGTTCGGTGAGTGCTATAATAATTAATAATGAGAATATCGAGTCTGTATACATACTCGGGGACTTCAACGCGCATCCGAACGAACAGTTTTACCATGAATTGACTTGTTTTTGTAACGAGTTAGAATGGACATGTGTGGATATGCAGTTCTTAGGTCTAATGTCGGGAACTTATACCTTCGTGAGTGACGCTCACGGATCCAGACGCTGGCTGGACCACTGTATAACCACCAAGTCCGCTCTGTCGTCTATTGTAAATGTTTACGTTAAATATGACGTATTTTGGTCAGACCATTATCCATTAGTAATAGAGTGTAATTTAGATTCGATTAAGCCAAAAGTAACTTTCAACATGAAACCAGTAGATAACAAAATTCTTTGGGGAGATCGAAAACCTGAACAGATAGAATCGTACAGTAAGCTGTGTAGCGAGAGACTGGGTCTTATCGAACTTCCCAATGATAACTGTTGTTCCCAATAAAAATCATAATAATTAAATCTGCAGCTAAAACAGGTACACAAAATTTGACTGATGTTCCAGTGAAGATAGATTTAAAAAATATGAAAGATAACAGTGATATTGAACTGCCCTACAACAAGACAAATTTGGGCAATTTAACTGAGGAAATGGACACAGAACCAATAGATTATACAGTAATTGATTTAAGTGAAGGTGAAGATCCTCCACTTTCTGTGATTTCTGAGATTATGTCACAAAATACGGCTGAAGCCGATACGGAACCAGTGGTACCCGGCATGTTCTTAGAAACAAATGCTACCGATAAACCGTTCGATGCAGACCAGAACACACAAATCACGGACATTCCCGAAAGTAACGAAATAAACGACGAAAATGCAAAAACTATAGTGGACAACGATGAAACTAATGCGTCACTCGTGACAGTCACTGCTGAAGATATAACGAAAACTTTATCCGAGTCGGCATTGATAGAAGCGGAGAAAGATGATTCGACTTCATCGTGTGATAACGAGCAGAGGAAAAGAGACTTTTTGAATAACACATTGCAATTATCGCCTATAAAATCAATGAGCCCGGTTCGAGATGAAAATCGCCATCGCCCGAAACGAGCAACGACTTCGTAGTGATACAGCTGGCATCGCCGGTACAAAGCGACAGGCGATGGGCGACCGTTCGAAACGTGCGAATTGCCCGAAATGTTCACGAAAGACAAGGTGTCGCCCGACAGGCGAGACCTGTCGCCGCCTCGAGCGGAAGTCTGCGCCAAGAACACGACGGAAGACAAGGTGTCACCCGACAGGCGAGACCTGTCGCCGCCTCGAGCGGAAGTCTGCGCCAAGAACACGAGTCCCAGTTCTTCTCTGTCCTTGAAGAAGAATAGACCCCAGAAGCGTTCCTGCGGCAGAGCGGCGCAAATGCTGGGCTTGTGCGTACCGGAGTCACTGCAGACGGTGGTGGCTCCAGAGAAACCTGCAGACGCCGATCGACACAAACGGAGCCCCTCGCGAAATACAACCGCGAGACGTAATTTGAGAATTCTATACAATACTTCCATCAGAGAGAGCGATGACAATTCCGATGACAATGAGGAATGCGAGAATTTTCTGAAATTTAAAAAAGTTTTGTCCGCTATGCCCAGCAGTCCTTCTGTACCCATTTTGAAGAGAAAATTGACAGATACAGACGAATGCACCGCATCGCCGGCGCGTAAAAGGAAACGGGTGAGCTTCCACGACCCACCGGTGTCTACGACTGTATGTGTCAAAAAGTACATAGAGCTCATGGCCGATCGTCGATCTATACAAAATTCTGCAAATAAACGCCCAGAGAGGCAGACGCGTTCGCTGACGGCTCTCAAATCGCCCAGAAGATTAGAGAACGGGTTCCAACTGGAATCCGTGTTGACCAAAGCTGTCGAGAGTTTCTCGGAGGCAAACGATACCCAAACCATGAACGAAGATACTGAAATGAGCTCTCTAGACGCGACCCCTATAGTAGAAGTAGTGAGAACCAGTGATTTGAACGATACGGATCCCATCTGTAAAGAGCTAGTAGATTGTGGACATCACATAGCGAACATAGCTGCGAAGCTGTCGTCGCCCGCGATGCGAACGTTGATGGTAGAAGAGTTCCAAGGGAGAGTGGAGACCATCGGGGACTTGGCGACGATTTCCGAGCTCGAAGTCAACCGGCTCTGCATTAAAGCGCCTAAAGTTCAGGTCGTCAAGAAAGCGTTGTACGACTATTTAGAAGGACTCAATCGAGAAGGAGGAGGAAATCACAAAGAATGCTGAAGCGGCAAAGAATGCTGAAGCGGCAAAGAAGGCTGAAGCGGCAAAGAGAGAATCGTCCGTACGCGAAACTACAAGCATAGCAGTGCAAACGGACAACAAAGTAAAAAATATAGCGGTGCAGACAGCATGTGTTGCAATCACATCGGGCAGTGCACAGACGGATCCGCTTGTAACGTCCCATATGTTTGTGCAGACTGATGAGTCCGGAAGTAAATCTACGTCCGATATTATAACCGAATGTTTATCAGAGAGACCCGACTTTGTTGAAAGATTATGTGAAAATGTAGACGAATCGTCGAAGCGGAAAATAGTTGAAAATCTGCCAATCGACACTTTAATCAAAATAATGGACAAAAGAGAGGAATCGACGACAGCATGGCTCAATCTTTACAAAGCTTCCAGTTCCAAAGTTCCACGTTTACAAATGAAATTAATCAATGACGATATAGTCGAAACATTAATTATCCATGCTGATAACCAATCGTCATGTTTGTTTGTTTTGAGCGCTACAATAGCTGTTTTGGAGTATAAATTAAAACAAAAAGAAACTGGATTCGATAAAGCGATAGGATTGATGATTCAGTTAACTAGTACAATTAATGAAGAGCAAATACAAATAGTATTACCATCGCTTGCGGGTGTTATCGTTTATACCCTAACTGATTTGAACAAAAACATAAATGTACGGATAGCAGAAAAAGTTATGTTAGTCGTTAATAATATATTAACATTATACAAGGAAATTTTTAAACAACAACTTGACACAGATTGTAACCTCGTTACATATATTACAAATGTTTTCAACTCATTAGTATCCACCTTCAAGTTGCAAAATTACTCAGGACTAAAATCATATTTAGCAGATCAATTAATAGAGTGTGCGCCCCATCTCCAACATGACAAATCGTTCAATAATCATATTTTAGCTATTTACAACACAAAGTTTGCTGATAATATTGCTAAGGGAGTTGTTCAAGCATATGAAGTTGTTGAAGTATCTAGTTCAGTTGATATAACCGTAGAACAAAGAGCACTCCCAAAACAATTTACTACTCCGTGTGATAATGCTGCTAAGAAATTAAAAAAACAAGCCAGTATAACAAGTACTGTAACAGATAACGGTGAAGAGTTTGTCGTTGTGGAATCAAACTGGAAATTAAACCGTAGAAATTTAACAGAACATCAGAAAGAAAAACTGCAAAGGAAGCGGGAAGATAATATACCAGCCATGTATCAGGATCTGTCTCAGTCACAAGATGAATTTAATCTAAACACTTGGAAAATAGACTCACAAGACACTAGTACCACATCGAGTAAATTGGCAAATGTGGCGGCAAATGATGTCTTTGTGATTCTTAAAAACATACCTAATTTTGATTTTGTTCCTAAAATAGTAGAAAATGTCACCTCAAAACCTGTTACTAATCTAACACAAAATACAGAAAGTAGTAGTAAAGAAACTTTAAACGTTACTGACAAATCTGAAAATAGTAATATAAAAAAATTACAGAAAACTGTTGAGGTCTGGGATTTGGTAGAGAGGTCAAATTTAGGTCAAGAATGTGAAGATGTCACAGAAAATATTTTGAAAACTCCTTTAATCGCAACGATAGTGCCTTCAACTAATGTAACAAACTCTGCGCCTTCACAAATTAATTCAGATAGACCGTCACGAATGAAGAGGAAACCAAAAAAGTTTTATGATTCAGAATTAATCTCATACAGGAAAAAGCGGCATTCATTAAATGTAAGCGATTTTCAGACTGATGTTGAAATTACTGAAGATCAAATTCTAAATAAAACGGCTACTTTCAATGGGGATAAGTTTGTTATAGAAGACAAGGATAAAACAATGTATATGGAGAGTCTAGAATTGATAGACAGTTCTATCGACTGCACAATGGTTGAAGACGATATAAATACTTTTAAGCTCAAAAATGAAAATGATAAATTAAGAGAAAAGCTAACTTTGATCAGGGATTGTTCTGTTGCAACGAAAAATTTGAATCTTACAACTAATGATGTTGTAGAAAAACCTTTAGAAAAAGAAACAGCATGTCAGCACGCTGAAAATATTGCTTCATCAACGCTAATGGATACGCAAATTATTGATGAAATAGAACAAATATCCCACTCTCCTGATTTAAATAATATTGATAAGTCATTACATGACAAAATCAAAGATAAAGTAAAAGGAAACATATGTACTGATAATTCTTCAAATAAAAGTTCTTCTACACCTAAAGTAAATATTATAAATTGTATAACACTTTCATTTCCTCGTTAAGATAAAAAAGAAGTCTCTAATGTAAAGAAAACAATACTGCTGGATGAAAGTAAATGTAACGCAGTATCTCCACCTGAGGATGATAAAGAAAAAGGAAAAATAGAACATAAATTATGCCCTGATAACACTGATACTACTGTGTCTATACCCAGTGATAAAATTGAATCACTAAAAGAAAAAATAGAACACAAGATGTGTTCTGATGATAATACAGATGATGTATCTACACCTAAAGGTCATAAAGTGATAGACAACAAGCAGATACTTTCATGTAAAAAATCCAACACAAAGAAATCACGTATAGAAAGCCAATTAGCAATTAATATGGTCGAAGGGCATCCGATTTTGAAGATTCAAGCTGAGAAAAGATCAACGAGAAAAGTTAAGGTAAACTCCCCACTTAAACGACGACGTTTGTCGTTTACTAAGGATAATAATAAACTTAAAATAAAAGATATAACCAAAGTGGAAAATAAAACAAAAGATAAAGTGAAATCTATTTTAATTAAGGATAGCTGTACGGGTACGTCAGCGGTGGACACGGCGGCTGGCCTGCTGCGTGGCCGACCATATGGAGGAGTGGCCTTGCTTTGGAAGAAAAGTGTATTTCCCAATGTGTCCGTAGTACAGTGTGATAACCCGCGGCTATGTGCTATAAAAATAGTGGTTGACCAGAGGTCAGTTCTAGTGTTTAGCGTATACATGCCCACGGATAAAGTGATTAACCTCCCGGAATTCACGGATTGTCTGAGTTCGGTGAGTGCTATAATAATTAATAATGAGAATATCGAGTCTGTATACATACTCGGGGACTTCAACGCGCATCCGAACGAACAGTTTTACCATGAATTGACTTGTTTTTGTAACGAGTTAGAATGGACATGTGTGGATATGCAGTTCTTAGGTCTAATGTCGGGAACTTATACCTTCGTGAGTGACGCTCACGGATCCAGACGCTGGCTGGACCACTGTATAACCACCAAGTCCGCTCTGTCGTCTATTGTAAATGTTTACGTTAAATATGACGTATTTTGGTCAGACCATTATCCATTAGTAATAGAGTGTAATTTAGATTCGATTAAGCCAAAAGTAACTTTTAACATGAAACCAGTAGATAACAAAATTCTTTGGGGAGATCGAAAACCTGAACAGATAGAATCGTACAGTAAGCTGTGTAGCGAGAGACTGGGTCTTATCGAACTTCCCAATGATAACTGTTGTTCCCAATAAAAATCATAATAATTAAATCTGCAGCTAAAACAGGTACACAAAATTTGACTGATGTTGCAGTGAAGATAGATTTAAAAAATATGAAAGATAACAGTGATATTGAACTGCCCTACAACAAGACAAATTTGGGCAATTTAACTGAGGAAATGGACACAGAACCAATAGATTATACAGTAATTGATTTAAGTGAAGGTGAAGATCCTCCACTTTCTGTGATTTCTGAGATTATGTCACAAAATACGGCTGAAGCCGATACGGAACCAGTGGTACCCGGCATGTTCTTAGAAACAAATGCTACCGATAAACCGTTCGATGCAGACCAGAACACACAAATCACGGACATTCCCGAAAGTAACGAAATAAACGACGAAAATGCAAAAACTATAGTGGACAACGATGAAACTAATGCGTCACTCGTGACAGTCACTGCTGAAGATATAACGAAAACTTTATCCGAGTCGGCATTGATAGAAGCGGAGAAAGATGATTCGACTTCATCGTGTGATAACGAGCAGAGGAAAAGAGACTTTTTGAATAACACATTGCAATTATCGCCTATAAAATCAATGAGCCCGGTTCGAGATGAAAATCGCCATCGCCCGAAACGAGCAACGACTTCGTAGTGATACAGCTGGCATCGCCGGTACAAAGCGACAGGCGATGGGCGACCGTTCGAAACGTGCGAATTGCCCGAAATGTTCACGAAAGACAAGGTGTCGCCCGACAGGCGAGACCTGTCGCCGCCTCGAGCGGAAGTCTGCGCCAAGAACACGACGGAAGACAAGGTGTCACCCGACAGGCGAGACCTGTCGCCGCCTCGAGCGGAAGTCTGCGCCAAGAACACGAGTCCCAGTTCTTCTCTGTCCTTGAAGAAGAATAGACCCCAGAAGCGTTCCTGCGGCAGAGCGGCGCAAATGCTGGGCTTGTGCGTACCGGAGTCACTGCAGACGGTGGTGGCTCCAGAGAAACCTGCAGACGCCGATCGACACAAACGGAGCCCCTCGCGAAATACAACCGCGAGACGTAATTTGAGAATTCTATACAATACTTCCATCAGAGAGAGCGATGACAATTCCGATGACAATGAGGAATGCGAGAATTTTCTGAAATTTAAAAAAGTTTTGTCCGCTATGCCCAGCAGTCCTTCTGTACCCATTTTGAAGAGAAAATTGACAGATACAGACGAATGCACCGCATCGCCGGCGCGTAAAAGGAAACGGGTGAGCTTCCACGACCCACCGGTGTCTACGACTGTATGTGTCAAAAAGTACATAGAGCTCATGGCCGATCGTCGATCTATACAAAATTCTGCAAATAAACGCCCAGAGAGGCAGACGCGTTATGTTACGCGTTCATGTTAAAAGTTACTTTTGGCTTAATCGAATCTAAATTACACTCTATTACTAATGGATAATGGTCTGACCAAAATACGTCATATTTAACGTAAACATTTACAATAGACGACAGAGCGGACTTGGTGGTTATACAGTGGTCCAGCCAGCGTCTGGATCCGTGAGCGTCACTCACGAAGGTATAAGTTCCCGACATTAGACCTAAGAACTGCATATCCACACATGTCCATTCTAACTCGTTACAAAAACAAGTCAATTCATGGTAAAACTGTTCGTTCGGATGCGCGTTGAAGTCCCCGAGTATGTATACAGACTCGATATTCTCATTATTAATTATTATAGCACTCACCGAACTCAGACAATCCGTGAATTCCGGGAGGTTAATCACTTTATCCGTGGGCATGTATACGCTAAACACTAGAACTGACCTCTGGTCAACCACTATTTTTATAGCACATAGCCGCGGGTTATCACACTGTACTACGGACACATTGGGAAATACACTTTTCTTCCAAAGCAAGGCCACTCCTCCATATGGTCGGCCACGCAGCAGGCCAGCCGCCGTGTCCACCGCTGACGTACCCGTACAGCTATCCTTAATTAAAATAGATTTCACTTTATCTTTTGTTTTATTTTCCACTTTGGTTATATCTTTTATTTTAAGTTTATTATTATCCTTAGTAAACGACAAACGTCGTCGTTTGAGTGGGGAGTTTACCTTAACTTTTCTCGTTGATCTTTTCTCAGCTTGAATCTTCAAAATCGGATGCCCTTCGACCATATTAATTGCTAATTGGCTTTCTATACGTGATTTCTTTGTGTTGGATTTTTTACATGAAAGTATCTGCTTGTTGTCTATCACTTTATGACCTTTAGGTGTAGATACATCATCTGTATTATCATCAGAACACATCTTGTGTTCTATTTTTTCTTTTAGTGATTCAATTTTATCACTGGGTATAGACACAGTAGTATCAGTGTTATCAGGGCATAATTTATGTTCTATTTTTCCTTTTTCTTTATCATCCTCAGGTGGAGATACTGCGTTACATTTACTTTCATCCAGCAGTATTGTTTTCTTTACATTAGAGACTTCTTTTTTATCTTAACGAGGAAATGAAAGTGTTATACAATTTATAATATTTACTTTAGGTGTAGAAGAACTTTTATTTGAAGAATTATCAGTACATATGTTTCCTTTTACTTTATCTTTGATTTTGTCATGTAATGACTTATCAATATTATTTAAATCAGGAGAGTGGGATATTTGTTCTATTTCATCAATAATTTGCGTATCCATTAGCGTTGATGAAGCAATATTTTCAGCGTGCTGACATGCTGTTTCTTTTTCTAAAGGTTTTTCTACAACATCATTAGTTGTAAGATTCAAATTTTTCGTTGCAACAGAACAATCCTTGATCAAAGTTAGCTTTTCTCTTAATTTATCATTTTCATTTTTGAGCTTAAAAGTATTTATATCGTCTTCAACCATTGTGCAGTCAATAGAACTGTCTATCAATTCTAGACTCTCCATATACATTGTTTTATCCTTGTCTTCTATAACAAACTTATCCCCATTGAAAGTAGCCGTTTTATTTAGAATTTGATCTTCAGTAATTTCAACATCAGTCTGAAAATCGCTTACATTTAATGAATGCCGCTTTTTCCTGTATGAGATTAATTCTGAATCATAAAACTTTTTTGGTTTCCTCTTCATTCGTGACGGTCTATCTGAATTAATTTGTGAAGGCGCAGAGTTTGTTACATTAGTTGAAGGCACTATCGTTGCGATTAAAGGAGTTTTCAAAATATTTTCTGTGACATCTTCACATTCTTGACCTAAATTTGACCTCTCTACCAAATCCCAGACCTCAACAGTTTTCTGTAATTTTTTTATATTACTATTTTCAGATTTGTCAGTAACGTTTAAAGTTTCTTTACTAGGTTCTGTATTTTGTGTTAGATTAGTAACAGGTTTTGAGGTGACATTTTCTACTATTTTAGGAACAAAATCAAAATTAGGTATGTTTTTAAGAATCACAAAGACATCATTTGCCGCCACATTTGCCAATTTACTCGATGTGGTACTAGTGTCTTGTGAGTCTATTTTCCAAGTGTTTAGATTAAATTCATCTTGTGACTGAGACAGATCCTGATACATGGCTGGTATATTATCTTCCCGCTTCCTTTGCAGTTTTTCTTTCTGATGTTCTGTTAAATTTCTACGGTTTAATTTCCAGTTTGATTCCACAACGACAAACTCTTCACCGTTATCTGTTACAGTACTTGTTATACTGGCTTGTTTTTTTAATTTCTTAGCAGCATTATCACACGGAGTAGTAAATTGTTTTGGGAGTGCTCTTTGTTCTACGGTTATATCAACTGAACTAGATACTTCAACAACTTCATATGCTTGAACAACTCCCTTAGCAATATTATCAGCAAACTTTGTGTTGTAAATAGCTAAAATATGATTATTGAACGATTTGTCATGTTGGAGATGGGGCGCACACTCTATTAATTGATCTGCTAAATATGATTTTAGTCCTGAGTAATTTTGCAACTTGAAGGTGGATACTAATGAGTTGAAAACATTTGTAATATATGTAACGAGGTTACAATCTGTGTCAAGTTGTTGTTTAAAAATTTCCTTGTATAATGTTAATATATTATTAACGACTAACATAACTTTTTCTGCTATCCGTACATTTATGTTTTTGTTCAAATCAGTTAGGGTATAAACGATAACACCCGCAAGCGATGGTAATACTATTTGTATTTGCTCTTCATTAATTGTACTAGTTAACTGAATCATCAATCCTATCGCTTTATCGAATCCAGTTTCTTTTTGTTTTAATTTATACTCCAAAACAGCTATTGTAGCGCTCAAAACAAACAAACATGACGATTGGTTATCAGCATGGATAATTAATGTTTCGACTATATCGTCATTGATTAATTTCATTTGTAAACGTGGAACTTTGGAAATGGAAGCTTTGTAAAGATTGAGCCATGCTGTCGTCGATTCCTCTCTTTTGTCCATTATTTTGATTAAAGTGTCGATTGGCAGATTTTCAACTATTTTCCGCTTCGACGATTCGTCTACATTTTCACATAATCTTTCAACAAAGTCGGGTCTCTCTGATAAACATTCGGTTATAATATCGGACGTAGATTTACTTCCGGACTCATCAGTCTGCACAAACATATGGGACGTTACAAGCGGATCCGTCTGTGCACTGCCCGATGTGATTGCAACACATGCTGTCTGCACCGCTATATTTTTTACTTTGTTGTCCGTTTGCACTGCTATGCTTGTAGTTTCGCGTACGGACGATTCTCTCTTTGCCGCTTCAGCCTTCTTTGCCGCTTCAGCATTCTTTGCCGCTTCAGCATTCTTTGTGATTTCCTCCTCCTTCTCGATTGAGTCCTTCTAAATAGTCGTACAACGCTTTCTTGACGACCTGAACTTTAGGCGCTTTAATGCAGAGCCGGTTGACTTCGAGCTCGGAAATCGTCGCCAAGTCCCCGATGGTCTCCACTCTCCCTTGGAACTCTTCTACCATCAACGTTCGCATCGCGGGCGACGACAGCTTCGCAGCTATGTTCGCTATGTGATGTCCACAATCTACTAGCTCTTTACAGATGGGATCCGTATCGTTCAAATCACTGGTTCTCACTACTTCTACTATAGGGGTCGCGTCTAGAGAGCTCATTTCAGTATCTTCGTTCATGGTTTGGGTATCGTTTGCCTCCGAGAAACTCTCGACAGCTTTGGTCAACACGGATTCCAGTTGGAACCCGTTCTCTAATCTTCTGGGCGATTTGAGAGCCGTCAGCGAACGCGTCTGCCTCTCTGGGCGTTTATTTGCAGAATTTTGTATAGATCGACGATCGGCCATGAGCTCTATGTACTTTTTGACACATACAGTCGTAGACACCGGTGGGTCGTGGAAGCTCACCCGTTTCCTTTTACGCGCCGGCGATGCGGTGCATTCGTCTGTATCTGTCAATTTTCTCTTCAAAATGGGTACAGAAGGACTGCTGGGCATAGCGGACAAAACTTTTTTAAATTTCAGAAAATTCTCGCATTCCTCATTGTCATCGGAATTGTCATCGCTCTCTCTGATGGAAGTATTGTATAGAATTCTCAAATTACGTCTCGCGGTTGTATTTCGCGAGGGGCTCCGTTTGTGTCGATCGGCGTCTGCAGGTTTCTCTGGAGCCACCACCGTCTGCAGTGACTCCGGTACGCACAAGCCCAGCATTTGCGCCGCTCTGCCGCAGGAACGCTTCTGGGGTCTATTCTTCTTCAAGGACAGAGAAGAACTGGGACTCGTGTTCTTGGGGCGCAGACTTCCGCTCGAGGCGGCGACAGGTCTCGCCTGTCGGGTGACACCTTGTCTTCCGTCGTGTTCTTGGCGCAGACTTCCGCTCGAGGCGGCGACAGGTCTCGCCTGTCGGGCGACACCTTGTCTTTCGTGAACATTTCGGGCAATTCGCACGTTTCGAACGGTCGCCCATCGCCTGTCGCTTTGTACCGGCGATGCCAGCTGTATCACTACGAAGTCGTTGCTCGTTTCGGGCGATGGCGATTTTCATCTCGAACCGGGCTCATTGATTTTATAGGCGATAATTGCAATGTGTTATTCAAAAAGTCTCTTTTCCTCTGCTCGTTATCACACGATGAAGTCGAATCATCTTTCTCCGCTTCTATCAATGCCGACTCGGATAAAGTTTTCGTTATATCTTCAGCAGTGACTGTCACGAGTGACGCATTAGTTTCATCGTTGTCCACTATAGTTTTTGCATTTTCGTCGTTTATTTCGTTACTTTCGGGAATGTCCGTGATTTGTGTGTTCTGGTCTGCATCGAACGGTTTATCGGTAGCATTTGTTTCTAAGAACATGCCGGGTACCACTGGTTCCGTATCGGCTTCAGCCAAATTTTGTGACATAATCTCAGAAATCACAGAAAGTGGAGGATCTTCACCTTCACTTAAATCAATTACTGTATAATCTATTGGTTCTGTGTCCATTTCCTCAGTTAAATTGCCCAAATTTGTCTTGTTGTAGGGCAGTTCAATATCACTGTTATCTTTCATATTTTTTAAATCTATCTTCACTGGAACATCAGTCAAATTTTGTGTACCTGTTTTAGCTGCAGATTTAATTATTATGATTTTTATTGGGAACAACAGTTATCATTGGGAAGTTCGATAAGACCCAGTCTCTCGCTACACAGCTTACTGTACGATTCTATCTGTTCAGGTTTTTAGGTTAGGTTAGGTTAGGTTAGGTTAGGTTAGGTTAGGTTAGGTTAGGTTAGGTTAGGTTAGGTTAGGTTAGGTTAGGTTAGGTTAGGTTAGGTTAGGTTAGGTTAGGTTAGGTTAGGTTTTTTTTTTTTTTTTTTTTAAAATGTTTGGGGTGTATATTTTCCCAAACATTCCGGCTTCCCCCGATATGGTAGTCGGAGACCTTTTTTATATTTGTTTGTTTAACGCCGTATTTTTATTTTATTTGATTAGGTTATATACTTAAGTCGTAGGTAGGCTGCTTTTATTTAAGTAGCTTGTTATATTATTATAATATAAACTACACTTTAAATCTATACGGCCCACCTACGATTTACGTCTTATTTTTATGGATTACGCATTTTGCGATTTTTTCGCAGTATATCAAGAATATGTCTCTGGTTTTGTTATTGGTCACTATCTCACATAGATTTTCAACACATATTTTTTGGTCAATATACAGTTCTGTATCGTACCTACATCTACTATATATCGGACATTCTGTGATTATGTGCATGACAGTTTGTTCCGTCTGATTGTCACAATCACAGACCGGGCTGTCTTTGCACTTAAATCTATTGAGATAGTACCCAAATCCACCATGACCTGTCATAATTTGTACTAGTTCAGGCGTAAGTTTTATCTTTTTTACTATTTTGAATGCGTTCTTGATATTCGGAAAAAATAATTTTGTAATCGCAGCATTAGAGCTATCTCTATACCTTTGTTCCCACGTCTCAATAGATTTTTTCCGTATTTCACGTTTTATATGGGAGATAGGGCATTTGTCGTAATCTGGAGCTGACTTCCTAGTCTTGGCAGCTTCCTTAGCTAGGAAGTCAGCTCTTTCATTACCAACTGTCCCTACGTGAGCTCTAATCCAGTAAATACGTACATCTTTTCCTTGCTGCTTTAATGTTTTCAAGTTTTCCCTTATGGCAAACGCAAGCGGGTGGAATGTGTTGGGCTTTTTTATAATGTCGAGTGATGATTTGGAGTCACTTAAAATGTTTACGGATGTTTCCTTTCGCTTAATGCTTATTTCCGTGGCTTGGCAGAGTGCATACATTTCGGCTTGAAAAACTGTACAGTAAGACGCAAGCCGAAACTTTCTGTATTCTGTTTCGGTTCCGTCTTTCCAGATAGTCAAAGCAGCACCTACTTTGCCATCGATTTTGCTCCCGTCCGTAAACATTTCAACTGCTGCTTTTTTATTCTCCACACCGTCTTCCAGCTCGCGTTCGTCCAGGCATTCAAAATCGAAGGTCTCTTCAGTTACCGGGTGTGGTGCAAAGAGATAGCATTTCCGCTCTTCTATGTCTTTGTCTTCTATGAAGTCCCGTAATTTTCCTCGTTTGGCCTCATAGATACGGGCATTTTCATGCACTCGTAAATCGAGTGGGATCAATCCAGCAAGTGTCAGTGCTGCCGTGAGTGAGGTTGTTCTATAAGCCTTTATAATTTTTTGGGCAAAGCCTCTCTGCACAGTGTTGAGCTGTTTTTGCGTCGTCAATTTATTTGCTGCTGGTGCCCACACGCTAGCCGCATACAAAATGATCGGCTCAATTACCGATACGTATATCGTTCTGATGATTTCTGGATTAAGTCCCCATTTGATTTTTGCTGTGCGTGCCAATGGTTTGTATATATTAAGAGCTTTTTGACAAATATATCTAATATGACTATTAAAAGTTAATTTTTTATCTATTACTAGGCCTAAAATTTTAATTTCATCAACTATTTCAATTGAAGTGCCCCCCATGTGGATGCGTGGGTTGTCGTACTTTAGTTTTTTTGTGACCACCATTGCTTGCGTTTTATGTGGAGCAAACTTGAGTTTATTACTAACACCCCACTCATACACACGGTCGAGCACTTCAATTGTTTGCTGCTCTATTTTCTCTATTTTACTACCAGAAATCACCAGAACGATATCATCAGCAAAAGCTTGGCAATGAATGCCCATATTCTCGACCTTGTCCAGCAGAGGATCCAGTAAAATATTCCAAAAGGTAGGGCCACTAATTGAACCCTGTATACAGCCTTTGTTGGTATCGGCTGTGATTTCTTTGCCGGCATACCGAACATTTACCTTCCGGTCTTTCAGATAGCTGCTGACTAGTTTGCGTAGGTTTCGGGGGCATTGTTTGTCCTCAAGACGGCATTTGATTGCTGGCCACCACGCGCTGTCGAAGGCTCCCTCAATATCCAACGACACTATAACATTAATAAGTTTTTTGTTGGTGTTTTCCTTAACGTGTTGGATTAAGTCGTAGAGGGAGTCCTCCGTACTGCGCTGAGGGACGAAACCGTATTGTCTCGGGTTTAGTTTAAGTGATAGGTGCCAACGAATTCTTCTAATTAAGAGTTTTTCCAAAATTTTCCCGTGAATGGACAACAGGCCAATTGGTCTATATGCTTTCACCGAGCTGTAGTCCGGTTTTGATGGCTTGCGTAGGACAATCACTGTAGCCTCCTTCCATATTTTTGGAAAGTATGGAAGTTCGAGGCATTTGTTAACGATCCCAAGAAACACATCACCACTAGTCTGAACGGAGGCGGCGCAAATATCAGCCGTGAAGCCATCACGTCCAGGTGCTTTCTTAGAGTTAAATGACTCAACGACATACTTTAGCTCTTCGCTAGTAAATAGTGGGTCCTGCTCTTCTTCTTTGTCTAAATTCTCACTATTTTTAGCCCGTTCTCTAATTCTTCGGTGTTCCTGATTGTCTTCCATTTCAGTGTCTACCGGGAAGAACGTTTCAGCCAGAAGTTTTGCTGAGTCTGCAGGACTCAGGACCTCTCCGTTTCTGGATAGTGGCTGGTCTTCATAACGTTTAGATGAATTACGTATTACACGATAAATTCCATCCCAGAAACTTTCACGTTCCTGTGTACTGCAGAACTTCTTCCAACTTTTTGTTTGAGCCATTTTAGTTTCTTCCTCATATATTTTCTTTGCTTGCAGGTACTCTTCAACCACATGCTGTTTTCTTCGGGGTGCGGCGCAGCGGATTCGTCGTTTCTTCGTCATCATCCTTCTCTTCAGGTCTTCGAGCTCCGGTGTCCACCAAGGTAAGTTTATTTTTGTTTTATTTTTAATTTCAGGTATTGCTATTTTGCATGCTTTTTCAATGCTTTCTGTAAACTTTTTTACTGCTTCTTCTAATTGACCCTCTGTTTTAATTTTACTTATTTCTTCTACGTTAATATTGCTATTTTCTAATTCTTCCCTAAATTTTTGCCTAAAGATATTCCATCTTGCTTTTTTAGTATTGTATTTTCGAGTTGTTTTTGTTTGTTTTCTTGTCTCAAATTGTTTTAAGTTTATTGTAAATATAATTGCATTGTGGTCAGAGCTAGTGACACCTACGTCGACTTTCCAGTCATTCACTGAGCCGATCAAATCCTGGCTGCAAGCCGTAATGTCGACAATACTTTTATATATTTTCCCATTTCTAGTGGTGAAAAATGTGGGTTCTCTCCCTTCATTTAATATGTGCATCTCCATTTCTTCTAGTGTTCCCATTAGAGCTTCGCCCCTATGGTCTTCGAATTCACTACCCCACCATGTACTCCAAGCGTTTGCGTCACCACCTATAATCAATTTTTTCGGCTGGAGTTTTTCCTTTATTATTTTAACTTGGGTGAGGTAGGGCTCGATGGGCAGACTGTCTTCAAAGTAAATGGAGATGACACATACTTCCCAGGAACTTGTTCTTAGAATTGCTACTGCGACGTTTTCTGTGGTATACATTGGTTGTTCGAGCACCTCTACGTCGTCGTTGAGCACAACCACTGCGGCTTTGACCGGTTTCGTCCTATTGCTAGTTTTTTGGACAACTCTGTATCCCCTCGCTTGAGTCAGCTCTCCACCTGCACCAACATATGGTTCCTGGACCATTGCGAAACTGATACCCCGTTTTTGGGCCTCAAGGAGGAGTTCCATAGTTGCCAATTTTGAACGCTGTAAATTGGCTTGAATCACTCGACATGCATATTTTTCAGTTGTATATGTTCCAGCTAATGTTGCATCCTGGGCGCCTTCAGCAATACGCCACTCTCGTTCTTGCCAGAGCGTCCCACTTTTTCCGGATCGGACAGCTTTCGTCAAAGCTGTTGTGGTCCGTCCGGTCTAGTCGGGCACTCTGGCAGTTGCGGCACGTGGGTCGGTCCCCAGCCTGCCTCGCTGGACATGCGTTGCGCAGGTGTGAGCCTGTACAGTGGCTACAGATGTCTTCCGGCTCCTGACAGGCCTTCCGTCCATGTCCGTAGCCGAGGCACCTGGAGCACTGCACTAGCGGGGATTGATCTCTTGCAGTGACTCGCTGAAGGTCTATGTGGACTTTGCCCACGTCTGTAATACGCTGCCATACCGGCGGTGATACCTGTAGGATCACATGATTTTCAAGTGGGTTTCTAGCTCTTTTGCGGTACCGCACACTCGCTCTGTACTCTTCCTCAGGTATCCCCCCCAGTATGTGCGCATTCTGCTTCCGCAGAGCGCTCAGGATGTCTTCATCGGTGTTCAATCCAAGGACGTTCAACAGGATGATCAGAGGATCCCGGTTCTCAACCTCCTGTGTAAGGAGTGTTGGGCTGCCAGATTTCAGTCTTTCCACTACTTTCGCAAGATCTTCGCGTGACTGGCATCCCAACACCACTTTCTGATCACGGGCCTTCCTCAGCCTGTCCACTCGTATACCAGATGTCTTAGCGCTCACGGCCGTTCTGATTTTGTTTATAACATCTTCACTCGTGTCGTGGGCGTCGACTGAAGAAACTACCATCGAGTGGACAGGCCGAGGCTGGGAGGATGACGACGCTGCGGGTTTAGGGGCCGCGACCACTGCAGCATATGAAATCCCATCAAGCAATTTACTTTGAGCTATATTTTCGTTTAACTTATCAATCTGCTCCTTTACAGCACCGACGTCCTGTCTGGCAGCAGCAACCAACTCCCTCTGCTGAAGAAGTTCAGTCATCACCTCTCTGGCAAAGTCTGCAGCCGGAGCATTTGGGAGAACATTCACTGTAGATGGAGACGGTGAGTTAACGCTGAGTCTCAGTGCGATGGTGTATAGACTGCTGAGGCACTCAGTGACCGTCTCCTTAATAGACGACTTAATGTTACCAGATTGCTCCAGCTGGAGTTTGGCTTCTTGAAAGAGCTTGTTCGCGACGGCTGCCAGCTCTTCCAGTGGGCTCTCCGAAGCAGCCCTCACCAGGGGTGCAACATCCTGCGTCACGACTTCTTTGCGCATTATCGGCTTTTTCTTTACTTCGGAGTCAACGTGTTTTACGCTTACGCTGGCAACATTCTTTGAGGTATCAGGTTTCAGGGGTTTTGACATTTTTAAAGCCGGGTCACTTACGTTCAATTTTATATGGTTGGAGGGTGTAGAGTGCCCCCCAATAGTCAATAAATACAATTAAAACAATAATAGTAAACTAATTAACTACACTATATCTAGTTGGAGGTGTAAAGAGCCTCCAACAGTCCTAATAAATTAATTTAGCTAACCTAACCTAGTTTAAAATGATTGGGAGTGTATAAAGCTCCCAACGTCAATTAATTACTAAAATAAAATATTAAACTAATTAAAAAAAAAAAATTTATGGGAGGTGTAGAAAGCCTCCCAATAGTCTATAAAACAATAATACTAACTTAATCTAAAATTTGGGAGGTGTATAGCCTCCCAAGTCAAAATATTTGGATTCTGGGGTGTAAAGGCCCCCAAAGTCTAAAAAGATAAGTTGCCCAATTTAGAATTAGATTGCCTTTTTGTGCCAATTTGGGGCACCCCACCAGTGGTTCCAAATGTATATTTTGGGCCCTCCCAGATAGGCGAATCAGATAAAACAATAAAAATTTTTCGCTCAAAATTGTGCCCGTTCACTTATATATATATTAAAGGGCGGGCTTGGGAGCGAACGAAAATTCGCGAAAAACGAATTTTCGTTTTTCGCGATTTTCTCGCGAACCGCTCGGCCGATCCGGGCGCGCCGCAGCGCGTTCGACGCGTCTCGGGGGACGCTACAGGACCGCAATGCTGGGGGGAAAATCAGGTTTATCCCGGAAAAGTTTTCGGCGAAAAACACTGATTTTCGCCCTATGCAGGTCCGTAGACGTTTATAAAACGCTCCGAGAACGCGTCGGGAAGCGGGCGGCTTTCGGGATAGCACCCGGCCGGTGTATCCCGGTTTGCGGAACGCGAGGAAATCGGGAAATTCGGAAAAACTTTGGAAAACAAGCAAAAATTACAAAAATTTCAACGAAAAATGAGGCAACAAGTCAGATTTGTTAGAGAAAATCGATGTTTCTCATACAAATTTCAATCACTTAAGTGAACTTTTGGTCGTGCGCGAATTTTCGTTTTTCGCGATTTTCTCGCGAACCGCTCGGCCGATCCGGGCGCGCCGCAGCGCGTTCGACGCGTCTCGGGGGACGCTACAGGACCGCAATGCTGGGGGGAAAATCAGGTTTATCCCGGAAAAGTTTTCGGCGAAAAACACTGATTTTCGCCCTATGCAGGTCCGTAGACGTTTATAAAACGCTCCGAGAACGCGTCGGGAAGCGGGCGGCTTTCGGGATAGCACCCGGCCGGTGTATCCCGGTTTGCGGAACGCGAGGAAATCGGGAAATTCGGAAAAACTTTGGAAAACAAGCAAAAATTACAAAAATTTCAACGAAAAATGAGGCAACAAGTCAGATTTGTTAGAGAAAATCGATGTTTCTCATACAAATTTCAATCACTTAAGTGAACTTTTGGTCGTGCGCAAATTTTCGTTTTTCGCGATTTTCTCGCGAACCGCTCGGCCGATCCGGGCGCGCCGCAGCGCGTTCGACGCGTCTCGGGGGACGCTACAGGACCGCAATGCTGGGGGGAAAATCAGGTTTATCCCGGAAAAGTTTTCGGCGAAAAACACTGATTTTCGCCCTATGCAGGTCCGTAGACGTTTATAAAACGCTCCGAGAACGCGTCGGGAAGCGGGCGGCTTTCGGGATAGCACCCGGCCGGTGTATCCCGGTTTGCGGAACGCGAGGAAATCGGGAAATTCGGAAAAACTTTGGAAAACAAGCAAAAATTACAAAAATTTCAACGAAAAATGAGGCAACAAGTCAGATTTGTTAGAGAAAATCGATGGTTAGGTTAGGTTAGGTTAGGTTAGGTTAGGTTAGGTACCCGTGTGGGGTTGCTGGTCCCCCATCGGGCGCGTCCCCCGACTGGCGGATAGGGGAACGCCTCCCAGATATGGGAGGTACCGGGGAAACCCGGCGCGGACCAAAACCAGCAGGGGGGTTGCCGCTTGGAGGCTCCTGGTGCTTCTCTGCCTATCAGAGTGGACTGTGCGAGACTCCGGGTGGCAACAATGGGGGGGAGGCTTTCGGGCCGTGAGGAAGAAAACCTCGTTAAAAAATTACCAGAGGGGGTGGCAACGCCCCGCGCGGCGGGTCCGCCGGTCTTCATGGCCGGTGGGCACTGGCTTCGGCCACCGTCGGGCAACCCGTAATCCGCACTGAGCGGAACCGGGGGCCCCGCGCACTGAGCGAGGGGCCGCGAGGAAGAAAACCTCTATAAAAAATTACCCTAATCCCAAGTTCCGCCGCCCGGCGATGGGATGAATGGCTGGTAGGGAACCAGTCACTAGGGCGGCACACCGGGGGGGTTATGGGGATTAAAAAACAACATGCAAAGTACGCCGATAAAGAAAACTACCCGGGTGGGTCCCGTTCGCGGGGAATCCCATGGTGTGTTGGACAGCCAGCACATCGGCCCCATCGTATACGGGGGGGCCAATCGACGTGACGAGGAGAAGGAGGTAGGTTTAGGTTTAAGTTTGGGGGGGAAGTTCTGGCAGGACGCAGGAGAGGGGGGAAGCCGGACAAGGAACGAGGATGAGGAGGCAGAGTCCGACTGCAGCCTCTTGACAATCGAGAGCCGGCCCAGATCGGGTTCCGGCTCCTCGGTGGTCATGTTGGGCGTAAAACGTCCCCGCCTTACTGAGAGCGAGGATCAGTCGACGGACGAGGAGAGGCCGGGGACTCCGGTTCCCGTGCGAGGAAGAGGGCGCCCGCCTACCCACGGGCGGTATATGGGCCTGGGTAGGGCCAGGGAAGCCCTCCGAGAGCAGAAGCGAGCCGAGGAGAGAGCCTTGGAGAAACAGAAGGCCGAGGAAGAGCTCGCTAGGGAGACCGCCGTCGCCCGCTTCCGGCGGGAGACCCGTGAAAAGGAAAAGGCAGGTTCTTCCCGGGATGGTTCTACGAGGCCGGACGAAAAGACGGCTGCCCGGCTGCAAGAACAAGTGTTGGAGGACTTGGATCTCATCACCAAGGTGGCAACCAAGTCCTCCAACTTGAAGGGGACGTTTGTGCGTGACCTCAAAGACGCCGCAGCATCAATAAAGGAAGCGGTTGCAGTGCTGGGGTCACGCACAATTTCAGACGAGACGCGGAAGCTGCAGGCGGACAACGCCCGCCTGCAGGATGAAATGGGCAGCCTCCGGAGGGAGCTGGCCCAGCTAAGAGAGGAGATAGAGCGGGTGCGGAAACAGGGTTCCGCTCCCGCTCCCATGGATGTGACCGAGGAGGCCGCCCCTGCACCGCGGCCTCCTCAACGCCCTGGGGTCGCCCCAGCCTCGCCGTCGGTGGAGGAGATCTGCCGCACGGTAATGGTCCAGGTCGGGACGATGTTGAGTGCCCGCCTGGCCTCTCTAGAGGACAGACTCCTCCCCGAGAGGAATCTGCGGCCGCCCCTGGCGTCCGATAAAAGGCGCGACGGGCGCTCATACGCGGCCGCTGCCTCGGTGCCGGCTCCGGGTGCCCGGAAGGCGGCTGCAGCGAGGGCGCCCCCAGCGCCAGCACCAGCCAAGCCTGGACCTAGCGGGCAGGTGACCTCAGCACCGCCCCAGCGCCCGCCGGGTTCCGCGCCGCCGCCAGTGCGAACGGCAGAAGAGGGTCCCTCTTCTTCTACACCCTCTGAGGTGAGGAAAAAGAAGAGGAAGAAGAAGAAAAAGAAGAAGAAGAAAAAGACGGCAGAGAGCCACGAGACTGGCCCGCCACAGGGGCAACAGCAGCGGCAATCACAGCCGTCGGGGTGGACGAAAGTGGGCCCCAAATCGCGGCCGGACGCGAAGAGTCGCGCCCGTAAGCTCCGCACACCTCGGTCGTCAGCGGTGATCCTGACGCTGACACCGAGGGCGGAGGAAGAGGGCGTGACCTATGCTAAAGTGATTGCTGCTGCAAAGGCAAAAATCGATGCAGCGGAGCTCGGCACACAGGGAGTCCGACTTCGGAAGGCGGCCACTGGGGGCCGCTTGTTCGAGTTCCCTGGCACTTCCAGTGCTGAAAAGGCGGACTCTCTTGCCACAAAGCTCAGGGAGGTGCTGAGTAGCGAAGTCGTCCGGGTCACCAGACCGATAAAGTCTGTGGATCTGCGGGTCTCCGGCCTGGACGACTCCGTGGTTGGCGCTGACGTGCTCGCTGCGGTTGCTGCGGCGGGAGGGTGTCCCGCCGAGCAAGTGCGCGTCGGCGAGGTGAGGAGCGGCTACGACGGGTTGGGCTCAGTGCTCGTGAATTGCCCCGTCGCAGCCGCTAAAAAGGTGGTCGCAGGAGGAAGGCTCCGCGTGGGCTGGGTGTCCGCCCAAGTAAAGCTGCTGGACGCCCGGCCCCTGATGTGCTACCGGTGCCTAGCACCGGGGCACATGTCCGCGCAATGCAAGGAGGGGGTTGATCGCAGCGGGTTGTGCTACCGCTGCGGTCAACCGGGTCACAAAGCCCGCGGGTGCTCTGCTGCGCTACGCTGTGTGGTCTGTGCAGCGGCTGGCAGGTCAGCGGAGCATCGTGTGGGCAGCAAGGCCTGCGTCTCCCCATCCAAGGGGAAGAAGAACAAAGGGAAGTCTGGCCAGGCCCGGGCAGCCGAACAGCCTTCCACCACACCTCAGCAAGCGGAAGCGCAGCCTGAGCCAGAGGAGGTTCAAATGGCCGAAGATTAGGTATGGACCTGAACCTCCTCCAGGCGAATATCAATCACTCCGCCAGAGCTCAGGACCTCCTGTTCCAGAGCATGGCGGAGTGGTCGATCCATGTCGCCGTGGTAGCCGAGCCCTACCGCGTCCCGACCGGGGATGATTGGGTGGGCGATAGAGACGGAGTGGTGGCCATGGCGTCCCGGTCCATAGCGGGTTCCCCGGCCTTTGTAGATGTGGTCCGAGGTCGGGGATACGTCTCGGCTCTTGTCGGCGACATCACGGTGGTTGGGGTGTACTTCTCGCCGAATCGGACTCTCGCCGACTTTGAACAGCTCCTTGCTGAGGTCGGCGTCCTGATCGGCAGAAGTCGCTCCGGCCGCGTGCTTGTCGCGGGGGACCTCAACGCGAAATCTGTGGCGTGGGGGTGCCCCGCGACGGACCCGCGTGGACGAGAGTTGGAGGAATGGGCGACAGCGACTGGACTCACGGTCCTGAACCGAGGGTCGGTCAACACATGCGTGCGGCAACAGGGCGGCTCCATTGTAGACGTCACCTTCGCTGATGCCGCCCTGGCGCGCCGTGTTCGGGGCTGGGAGGTGCTGGAGAATGTGGAGACGCTGTCGGACCACCGATATGTGAGGTTCGGCGTCTCCGCGTCTCCGGCTATCCCGAGCGGCCAAAACCGACCCTCGCGAGAGGACGGCCCTCGATGGTCGCTGTCGCGTATGGACCGGGATTTCCTGGTTGAGGTTGCCCTCGTGGAGGCGTGGTTCTCTGCGCCGCGAGAGGGCAACCTGGGTGAGGTTGAGGAGGAGGTGGCGCGTCTCGGCGCGGCGATGTCGCGGGTCTGCGACGGGGCCATGCCCAGAGTTCGCTCTGTCCCCTTGAGGCGAGGGGTGTATTGGTGGTCCGAAGAGCTCACGCTGCTGCGCGGATCCTGCGTGGCGGCGAGACGCCAATACACCCGGTGCCGCCGGCGGAGAATACGGGACCAGGCCGAGGAGGAGAGGCTTTACTCCCTTTACAGGGACGCAGTCAGGTCGCTGCGCGTGGCCATCGGCGTGGCCAGAGATCGGGCGGACGACGAGATGCTGGCGACTCTGGATGGGGACCCATTTGGAAGGCCCTACAAGGCTGTCCGGAAGAAGCTCCGGCCTTGGGCCCCTCCTATTACACGGAGTCTCCAGCCTCTCGTCGTAGAGTCGGTGGTCGCGGTCCTGTTCCCTAACAGAGCCGAACGCGAGGTGCCTCGCATGGCTCCCATCGCTGTGGAGGGAGACCCGAGTTCGGGCGTGCCCCCGATCACAGGGGGAGAGTTGAGGGCGGCGGTGCTGCGCATGCGCGCCAAGAACACCGCCCCAGGCCCCGACGGCATCCCTGGCCGCGCTTGGGCCTTAGCCTTGGGGCCACTTGAACCGTGGGTTCGAGCTGTGTTTGATGCCTGTCTTGGGCAGGGCCAGTTTCCGGGAGAATGGAAGAAGGGGAGACTGGTCCTGCTCCGGAAGGACGGTCGCCCGGCACACGAGCCGTCGGCGTACCGGCCGATTGTGTTGCTGGACGAGGCGAGCAAGCTCTTCGAGCGGGTCATCGCTGCTCGCCTCGTCCACCACTTGGAGACGGTAGGGCCGGACCTTAGTGCCAACCAGTTCGGCTTCCGCAGGGGCAGGTCCACCGTAGACGCGATAGCGCAGGTGAGGGCCCTAGCGGATAGCGCGGTGTCCCAGGGCGAGGTGTTAGTGGCGGTGTCTCTTGACATCGCCAACGCCTTTAACACCTTGCCCTGGAACTGCATCAGGGAGGCGCTGAGGTACCACGCGTTCCCTCTTTACCTCCAGAGGATCGTGGCGGCCTACCTCTCCGAGCGATCGGTCGGGTACCCTACCAGCGGAGGTTGGTCGGAGAAGACCATGTCGTGCGGTGTTCCACAGGGATCGGTTCTTGGACCACTCCTGTGGAACATCGGGTACGACTGGGTTTTGCGCGGAGCCGTCTTGTCCTGCGTGAATGTAGTATGCTACGCAGACGACACACTTGTGACGGCTCGCGGCAGAACATTCCGCGAGGCTCGGATTAGAGCCACGGCTGGTGTGGCCCATGTCGTGGGCAGGATTCGGCATCTTGGTCTGGAGGTGGCCTTACACAAATCCGAGGCCCTGTGTTTCCATGGGCCTCGGAGAGCGCCTCCTGCGCGTTCCGAATTGGTGGTGGGAGGAACGTCCATCGGCTTCGAGCGTACGATGAAGTACCTAGGACTCGTCCTCGACAGCCGATGGACGTTCGAGGAGCACTTCCGGCGACTGGTCCCGAAGCTCGTGGGAGCCGCTGGAGCCCTGAGTCGGCTCCTGCCGAACTTGGGTGGACCGAGCTCACGGTGTCGCCGCCTGTACACGGGCGTGGTGCGATCCATGGCGCTCTACGGAGCGCCGATTTGGTCGGACACTCTGACCCCCCAAACCCGGGCCCTGCTGCGGAGGCCGCAGAGGGTCATGGCGGTCAGAGTGATACGGGGGTATCGCACCATCTCGTGCGAGGCGGCCTGCGTGTTGGCGGGCACACCGCCCTGGGATTTAGACGCCGAAGTGCTCTCTGGAGCGTACTGGCGGAGGGTGGATGCCCGAATTCGGGGGGAACACCCTGCGCCGGTGCAGGATCGTGCGTGGCGGCAGGCGGCGGAGGCCGATCTCGTCGCTCATTGGCGGGAGCGGCTTCTGGCGCCATCGGCCGGCATCCGCACGATAGAGGCGATCCGACCCGTCCTTGAGCTCTGGACGGGCCGGAAGCACGGGGTCCTCTCTTACCACCTTGTGCAGGTCCTCTCGGGGCACGGTTGCTTCGGGAGGTACCTGTGCAGGGTCGCGAGAAGAGAGCCCACTGAGGAGTGCCACGAGTGCGGCCACGCTGAGGACACAGCGCAGCACACGCTGGAGTCATGCGTGCAGTGGGTGACACAGCGCGCCGCACTCGTGGCTGTAGTGGGGCCTGACCTCTCGCTGCCCACCGTCGTTCACGCCATGGTGAGCAGCGAGACGTCCTGGAACGCCGTCGCCTCCTTTTGCGAGGAGGTGATGACGCAAAAGGAGGCAGCGGAACGGGCGCGGGAGGACGACGCAGCCGCGGACCCTCTCCGCCGCCGCAGAGCAGGACGCAGGCGGCGTGCTCACGACCGCCGTCTGCCGCCCTAGCGAGGAGCTCCGGGCGATAGGTTGGAGGTCTCCGTCGCCCGTCGAGGTACGTCCTCGGGTCAGGAGGCGCACCAACATGTTCCTGGTGCGCCTCAGACGGAGTAAGGGGACCTAGATGAGTCCCCGCCGTGGAGGGTCTGCTCTGGCGGACGCCGCTGGCTGGGTCGCGGACGATTGCGCGAGTGTTCCCGTGACCCAGCCACCAGGCGACGCGTTGGAACATCGGTGGGTTTTAGTGGGTATTATAAATCGGGGCCGTCATGCCCCGTCGAGTCCCACACTACCTTCCGGAAGCATTGCAGTCCGCTGCAAGGCTTCCGGAAGGTGTGCGTAAATGCATTTCCCATCGAAAAAAAAAAAAAAAAAAAAAAAAAAAAAAAAAAAAAAAAAAGGTTAGGTTAGGTAAGGTTTTTTTTTTTTTTTTTTTTTTTTTTTATTTTATAAAATAATATAGCCTCTGACATAGTCAAAGCTCTTAATAATCATTTTGTCATTGTGAAAAATCTTCGAAATTGTTTGTTTTTGTTTGATGTATTATAGATATCTATTGTAATTAGGAACAAGCCAATTTTTTAAAATTTATGTATTTGTTTTATGTAGATGTTTTGTATTTTTAATTCCTTCATATTTCCATCTGTCCTCTGCAAAAGTAGTATAATTTAACTTATATTGTTTTGCAGCCGTCTTTTTAGTCTTTCGACCTCTCCTTCTTCATTCCTTTAATTTGCTGTAGTGCTTAAATTACATAAATAAATCTACTTGTTCCTACTTACTACTGTTTTGATTATTTTCTTACTATGTCTTAGAAATACCTCGCGTTCTTTGTTACTTTTTATTATTTTGGCTATATTTTCTTTCGTTATTGGGGTCCTCAGCAATTGTTCCATATTGTGTCTTTGTAGGCCAAACACTGGGCATTCAAATAAAATATGCTCCACTGATTCAGACGTATCTGGGTCGCAGAGACAGGATGGATTCTCCTTACACTTGAATCTAGTCAAGTATTCGGAGAAGCCACCATGTCCAGTAAACATCTGCGTTGTGATGCTGTCGACGTTTATTTTGCATATGATTCTATATGCTTCGATCGCATCAGGGAAGAAGGTCTTGGTTGTATTAGCCGTTTGTCCAGATTTATATCTCTGATTCCATTCGTCAAGGGATTCTTTGCGAATCTGACCCTTGACAAATGAAACCGGACACTTGTCGTAGTCAGGACTTTTTTTAGAATGTAGAGCGGCACTCTTTGCCAGCTGATCAGCCCGTTCGTTGCCCATGTGACCCACATGGGCTTTTATCCAGAATAAAGTAACAGCTTTGCCCTGAGTAAAAGCCCATTCCAGGTTCTTCCGGGCCTCAACAGCTAAGGGATGATGGGAGCCATAATTTATTACAGTCTCCAGCGCAGATCTGGAGTCGCTGTAGATCCCAAAGCACTTCTCAATACCATTTGTGATCTCCCTTGTGGCTCTACATATGGCCAAAAGTTCAGCCTGGTAAACTGTGCTATAGGATGGCAGCTTCAATTTTATGGCTTTGATCTCCGTCTCTTTGTTCCATAGGGACAAGGAGGCGCCAACCTTATGATTGATTTTGCTGCCATCCGTGTAGATGCGTACTGATTGTGTATTGTTGGCATCAACGTCTTCTTGGTCTGCCAGGCATATGAACTTGAGGCTCATATGGGTTGCGGGGTGACCATTCTCTTCATACTTGGCCCTTCGTTCGACCTCTCTGCCCGCCAGCTCTGGTCGGGGTACTCCCCTCTTCGTCTCGTACAGAGCTGCTGCTTCTTGTATTCGGAGATCGAGTGGAAGTATCCCGGCCAGCAGCAAAGCGGCATTCAAAGAGACCGTGCGATATGCCTTGGTTATTTTTTGAGCGAATCCGCGCTGTAAAGTATTCAGCTGTTTTGTGACTCCTAGCTTCCGTGCCGCTGGAGCCCAGGCGCTCGCCGCGTAGAGTATTATGGGTTCCACTACTGCAGTGTATATCATCCGAATTATTTCTGAGTGTAAGCCCCAACTGATTTTGGCCGCCCTTGACAGCTGCCCGTATATTTTTGACACTTTTTTGCATATATTAGCGATGTGTGTATTAAATGTTAGGGAGCTGTCAATTGTGAGGCCGAGAATTTTAATTTCTCTGGCCATACTTATGGCGATTCCTCCCATACTCAGGCGTGGGGTGTCGTATTTCAACTTCCTCGTAATCACCATAGCGTTTGTTTTGTGAGGCGCGAATCGAAGCTTGTTGCGGATACCCCACTCCTGAACATAGGCTAGGGCAGCATTGGTCTGTCTTTGTACTTCCTGAGCAGTGTCACCGTCAAAGATCAACACAATATCATCGGCGAACGCCTGACAGTATTCGCCCCTTTCTTCCAACCCTTTTAATAAAGGGTCCAAAAGGAGGTTCCATAAAATGGGTCCACCTATGGACCCCTGTACGCATCCTTTGTTGGTTGGCTTGCTATATTGTTCACCAGCGTAGCGCACATTGACGCTCCTTCCATGAAGGTAGTTATCTACTAGCCTGCGTATGTTTGCCGGGCAACCCTCCTCCAGCAGCCGTACTTTAATGGCTGGCCACCAAGCGGAGTCGAAGGCTCCCTCTATGTCCAGCGATATCATCGTTACAAGTTTCTTGTTGTTCAGCTTGTTCCGAATGTATCGCATAAGGTCATAGAGGGAGTCTTCGGTACTCCTTTGAGGCATAAAACCGTATTGCTGACCGCTCATTTTAGGTAGCAGATGCCATTTAAGTCTTCCAACCATCATTTTTTCTAGCATCTTCCCCATAACAGGCAGCAATCCGATAGGCCTGTACGATTTTGGGTTTGTAAAGTCCTCTTTGGCTGGCTTCCTCAAAACAATAACAGTCGCTCGTTTCCAAATGCTGGGAAAACTGCCCAGCTCAAGGCATTTGTTGGCGAGCCCCAAAAACGTCTCCGGGTCACGCATTATAATTTGGCTGCAAATGTCGGCAGTTAGTCCATCCTCACCCGGGGCCTTTTTCGGATTAAAGCTTTCCACAGAGGTTTTGAGTTCCTTCAGAGTAAACGGAGGGTCATGCGAATTATCATGGCTGAAATCGTTTATCTGTTTGGCTACTCTTCTGATTTCTCTGTGGTCAGCGTTGTCCTGACTCTCGAGGTCCTCCGGGTAGAACGTCTCCGCCAACAACTTGACCGAGTCCTTTGTGCTCAGAGAGATTCCATTCTTAGCTAAGGGGAGGTCCTCTTTCCTTTTAGTCGTTCTGCCAATCACCCTATAAATCCCCTCCCACATACCTTCCTTATCCTGTTTTGCACAAAACTCCTTCCAACTATTGACCTGTGCTTCCTTTACCTTGTTTTCATACTCTTCTTTCTTTTTCAGATATTCATCGACTACCCAGCTTCTTCGGGTCGGTGCTGCGCTTCGGATTCTCCTCCTCCTGGTGTTGACCTCTCGTCTCAGCTCACCGAGTTCTTCAGACCACCACGGCAAGGTAAGTTTGTTATTTGTTTTTATTTGTGGTATGTGTTTTGTGCATGCTGTGTGTATTATGTGTGTATATGTCTCTATAGTGTTTTCTAATTGTTCGGTGTTAGTTATATTTTGTATTGTGTTTTGGTCTATTTTATGTTCGGTTTTTAATTGGTTCATTTCCTCATGGAAATGGGTCCAATTAACTTTTTTAGTGTTATATATTCTTGTAGTTCTGTGTATTTTAATTCCTTCCCCCTTTTTTAATTTAATTTTAAATGTTATGCCGTTGTGGTCGGAGCTTGTCATGTTCTGGTCAACCCTCCAGTCTTCCACCAGATTGAGGATGTCCGCGGTACACACCGTAACGTCCACGTAACTGGTGTAGGATTTGCCTGCCCTTATCGTATCAAAAGTCGGAGTATCTCCGACGTTGAGCACTTGGAGACCCAATTGATCCAGTGTTCCCACCAGGATGTCTCCTCTGGTGTCAGTCTTGTGGCCACCCCACCAAATGCTCTTTGCATTGCTGTCTCCTCCAGCGATTAATCTCTTAGATTTTGCTTTGGCCTCAATCCTCTTAAGCTGTTCCAGGTAAGGCTCAATGGGTTTATCTGGTTCGAAATAGAAGGAGACAAGTAATATTTCTTCGACGCCAGTTCGGATCCTCACGACTACGGTGTTGTTCGTCGTGAGTTCTGGGCACTGTATTACGTCTATATCTTGATCAAAGACGACAATTGCCGCCTTTACAGTGCCCTCCCCCGGGCTGGTGTTCTGGAAAACACGCGTCCTCCCATATATTTTCATGCTTGGCCCTCCACCCACGGTTAGGTAAGGTTAGGTTAGGTTAGGTTAGGTTAGGTTAGGTTAGGTTAGGTTAGGTTAGGTTAGGTTAGGTTAGGTTAGGTTAGGTTTTTTTTTTTTTTTTTTTTTTTTTTTTTTTTTTTTTATATATTACAAGTTTCCTCTAACATAATTAGAGAAATTTTTATTCAGACTATTACTGCTGTTAGTTAAATATTTTATAGATCCTCGAAGGATATTTTATAGTTTTATTATTTTTCTTTATTTTGGTTGAGCGGTTTTTTAAAAAGAGATAAAACAATAGAATTTCTACACGTGTAACTCCTTATATTCAATAATATAAATTATACTACGTATCTATATTATTTGTTTTATTTCTTTTTATTGCGGCACGGGCTATTTTACAACAGTAATTTAGGAATACCTCCCTATTTGTAGCATCTTCTAGAATGGAGGGAACAGTGCCCCTACACAGGTTCAATTGCAATTCTTGTTGCAGGTCTTCACGTGCTAATTCGTGTTGTGGACAATCCATCAGCAGATGGATTATCGTTTCACTTATATTATTATCGCAGATACAGGCTGCACTATCTTTGCAATTGAACCTGTGTAGGTACTCTGCAAAGCCGCCGTGTCCGGTTAAAACCTGGGTTAGCACCGCAGTCACATTTAACTTTTTTACAATTTTATGAGCGAACCTTACATCAGGCAGAAAGATTTTTGTTGTGCCGGCTGTTTCCTGGTTAGGTTAGGTTAGGTAAGGTTAGGTTAGGTTAGGTTAGGTTAGGTTAGGTTAGGTTAGGTTAGGTTAGGTTAGGTTAGGTTAGGTTAGGTTTTTTTTTTTTTTTTTTTTTTTTTAAGACCCCGACGTAGTCGAAGTCAGCCGTTTTCCCCCGACATGGTAGTCGGAGACCTTGTGTATCGTGCTACTTTTAAATTTTCTAAAATTCTTTTATATTATTTTGTTTTCCTAATGTTAAGTTATTTTTTTTGTAAAAATTTTTGTCTATTATTTATTATTATTAAGTTATGTGTTGTGTGTGTTATGTTGTGATATTGGTGTATGTATAGTGTTACTAGTATGTATGTTACCTATATTTTTTCTTATATTATTATAATATAACGTAAATATAAGTCTTTATTTACATACTAAGGTGTTTTTTGTTATATGGTTGTGTTTCTGACGGTTTTAATATATGTGGTATGATTAATTTTGAGGTGAGTACGGTATTTATGTAAATAAAATTAGTTTTAATAAATTTAACAAAAAATTTTCGGTTGAAATTGGTTAAAATATATTATTTATTTTTGAATAAATAAATTTTGAATGAATTTACTAATAATTTATGTGTGTATAGGTGTACGTGTTGTATAATATATGTTTGAATGATATGATTATAATATAAGTGTCTGAAGTGGCGATTTTATGATAGTACCAATGCCTAATAGTACATTATTAGATATTGGTTGTCTAGTGTGTGATTGGGAGTTTAATTTTTGTTTTAATTTTACATGTACTAAGAATTTTTAAATTTTACAATTAAATTAGCTACTTTTTAGTGTTTAATCCCTGCATATCTACATAAAATACATCGTCCTGTTTCATACCAACGGGTTTCGTGTATTGTAATGTGGTAGGATATGACAGGTTTAGCAGTAAATATTTTTAAGCTGTTTGTGCAGTCCACGTATTTTCCGGTCTCCGGCTTTGAACGTCCTCCCTCCCCTTTGAAGTCCTGGGCGCCCTCAAGAGTAAGCAACCTTCGTCCTTGCCAGAGCGTCCCACTTTTTCCTTATTGGACAACATTCGTCGAAACTATTATGGTTTGTCTGATTTAGTTTGGCGCTCTGGCAATTACGGCAAACCGGCTGGTCACCGGCCAGCCACGCTGGACATTCACTGCGCAGGTGGTGGCCCGGGCAATGGCTACAGGCGTCCGTGGTTTCCTTACAAAGTTTCCGGCCATGTCCGTACCCCAGACACCTGGAGCACATCACTAAAGGTGATTGATCCTTGACCACCACCCGCTGCAGATCTACATGCGCCTTCCCCGCGCTTGTAAGACTCTGCCATACCGGCGGCGACACCTGTAGGACTACATGGCTCTCCAGCGGGTTCCTAGCCTTTCTGCGGTACCTCACGCTAGCCCTGTAGTCGCCTTCAGGTATCGCCCCCAGTAAGTTAGTGTTCTGGTTCTTGAGGGCGCCCAGGATATCGTCGTCGCTATTTATTTGAAGGACATTGTGCAGTATTATAAGGGGGTCCCTATTTTCCTTCTCCTCTAAAAGCAGTGTTGGGCTGCCAGACTTGAGCCTATCTGTCACTTTTGCTAGTTCTTCTCGCGTCTGGCAACCCAAAACTACTTTTCCATCCCTGGCTTTTCGCAATCTGTCCACTCTTATTCCCGATACTTTTGCGTTCACGGCTGTTCTTATTTTGTCTATGACATCCTCACTTGTGTCAAGAACGTCGTTAGATGACACAAGTAAAGAGTGGACAGGTTGCGGAGTAGTTTGCTGCGCTGCTGGTCTAGGAGTTGCAGCCATGGCAGCATACGAGATGCCGTCGAGCACTTTACTTTCTAAGTTTTCATTTAACTTAGATACATGCTCTTTGACAGCACTCATATCCTGCCTAGCTGCAACCACCAATTCCCTTTGATTTTTCAGCTCATTTAGCACCTCCTCCGCAAGTTCGGCAGAAGCAGTCGGGTCGCCAGCGTTGGACTGCACCACATCGCTGAGCCTTATGGCCAGTGTGAACAATCCATTGAGGCAGTCCAACACTGTCTCTTTTATAATGGTTTTAATATTTCCCGACTGCTCTAAGTGAAGTTTAGCTACCTGGAATAGCTGGTTTGCTACCGCTGGCAAATCTTCGAGCGGGGCTTCAGTTGCCGAAGTTGCGAAGGAGGATGCTTCCTTACTAGGTTTCGCAGGTGGACGCCTACGAACCTCTGCGTCATTGAGCTTCGCGCCTGCGCTGCTGACGCTCGCCGTCTTTGGGATTTCAGCTTTGGACTTTAAGGACATTGTTGGTTTGCAATAAAGGGACACAACCTTAACTTATAATACTACTAATATAATCAAACTGATTGGGAAGTGTAAAAAGCTTCCCAATCGTCAATAATTGAATACTAAACTAGATTAAAATAGTTGGGAGGTGTAAATTGCCTCCCAACGTCAAAATGAGTTGCAATAATAATACCTAACCTACTTAAAAATAATTGGGAGGTGTAAATTGCCTCCCAACGTCAAAATTTTGATAATAATAGTACCTAACCTAACTCAGTCTGATTGGGAAGTGTAAAGAGCCTTTCAATCGTCAATAATTAATTATTAAAACTAAGTTAAAATGATTGGGAGTGTAAAAAGCTCCCAACGTCGATTAAATACTAAATTTAAAATATTAACCTAAATTAACAATTTTTGGGAGGTGTAGAGTGCCTCCCAACAGTCTATTAAACTAACTAAGCCTAAAATTTGGGAGGTGTATAGCCTCCCAAGTCCAAAAATTCAGATTCTGGGGGTGTAAAGGCCCCAAAGTCGATATAAATTAGTTGCCCAGTGTCAGATATAATTAATAATTTGGGGCTATTTGGGGCACCCCACCAGGGGTTCCAAATGTATATTTCGGACCCTCAAACAGTGGAAAATCGAATAATAAATTAAAAATTTTTCGCCAAAAATCGTGCCCGTTTACTTATATATCTATTAAAGGGCGGGCTTGGGAGGGCACGAATTTTCGTTTTTCTCGATTTTCTCGAGAACCGCTCGGCCGATCCGGGCGCGCCGCAGCGCGTTCGACGCGTCTCGGGGGACGCTACAGGACCGCAATGCTGGGGGGAAAATCAGGTTTAACCCGGAAAAATTTTCGGCGAAAAACACTGATTTTCGCCCTATGCAGGTCCGTAGACGTTTTATAAAACGCTCCAAGAACGCGTCGGGAAGCGGGCGGCTTTCGGGATAGCACCCGGATGGTGTATCCCGGTTAGTGGAACTCGGGAAAATCGGGAAAAGATGCAAAAGTTGCGAAAACTCGCGAAAATTCGCGGAAATTCGGGCAAAAACAAGTCAGCGAAAAGAATTTGTATGAGAATATCGATATTTCTCTTATGTATTTGCAGGGCTTAAGTAAACTTTTGGTCGTGCACAATTTTCGTTTTTCTCGATTTTCTCGAGAACCGCTCGGCCGATCCGGGCGCGCCGCAGCGCGTTCGACGCGTCTCGGGGGACGCTACAGGACCGCAATGCTGGGGGGAAAATCAGGTTTAACCCGGAAAAATTTTCGGCGAAAAACACTGATTTTCGCCCTATGCAGGTCCGTAGACGTTTTATAAAACGCTCCAAGAACGCGTCGGGAAGCGGGCGGCTTTCGGGATAGCACCCGGATGGTGTATCCCGGTTAGTGGAACTCGGGAAAATCGGGAAAAGATGCAAAAGTTGCGAAAACTCGCGAAAATTCGCGGAAATTCGGGCAAAAACAAGTCAGCGAAAAGAATTTGTATGAGAATATCGATGAGTTAGGTTAGGTTAGGTTAGGTTAGGTTAGGTTAGGTTAGGTTAGGTTAGGTTAGGTTAGGTTAGGTTAGGTTAGGTTAGGTTAGGTTAGGTAAGGTTTTTTTTTTTTTTTTTTTTTTTTTATTTTATAAAATAATATAGCCTCTGACATAGTCAAAGCTCTTAATAATCATTTTGTCATTGTGAAAAATCTTCGAAATTGTTTGTTTTTGTTTGATGTATTATAGATATCTATTGTAATTAGGAACAAGCCAATTTTTTAAAATTTATGTATTTGTTTTATGTAGATGTTTTGTATTTTTAATTCCTTCATATTTCCATCTGTCCTCTGCAAAAGTAGTATAATTTAACTTATATTGTTTTGCATCCGTCTTTTTAGTCTTTCGACCTCTCCTTCTTCATTCCTTTAATTTGCTGTAGTGCTTAAATTACATAAATAAATCTACTTGTTCCTACTTACTACTGTTTTGATTATTTTCTTACTATGTCTTAGAAATACCTCGCGTTCTTTGTTACTTTTTATTATTTTGGCTATATTTTCTTTCGTTATTGGGGTCCTCAGCAATTGTTCCATATTGTGTCTTTGTAGGCCAAACACTGGGCATTCAAATAAAATATGCTCCACTGATTCAGACGTATCTGGGTCGCAGAGACAGGATGGATTCTCCTTACACTTGAATCTAGTCAAGTATTCGGAGAAGCCACCATGTCCAGTAAACATCTGCGTTGTGATGCTGTCGACGTTTATTTTGCGTATGATTCTATATGCTTCGATCGCATCAGGGAAGAAGGTCTTGGTTGTATTAGCCGTTTGTCCAGATTTATATCTCTGATTCCATTCGTCAAGGGATTCTTTGCGAATCTGACCCTTGACAAATGAAACCGGACACTTGTCGTAGTCAGGACTTTTTTTAGAATGTAGAGCGGCACTCTTTGCCAGCTGATCAGCCCGTTCGTTGCCCATGTGACCCACATGGGCTTTTATCCAGAATAAAGTAACAGCTTTGCCCTGAGTAAAAGCCCATTCCAGGTTCTTCCGGGCCTCAACAGCTAAGGGATGATGGGAGCCATAATTTATTACAGTCTCCAGCGCAGATCTGGAGTCGCTGTAGATCCCAAAGCACTTCTCAATACCATTTGTGATCTCCCTTGTGGCTCTACATATGGCCAAAAGTTCAGCCTGGTAAACTGTGCTATAGGATGGCAGCTTCAATTTTATGGCTTTGATCTCCGTCTCTTTGTTCCATAGGGACAAGGAGGCGCCAACCTTATGATTGATTTTGCTGCCATCCGTGTAGATGCGTACTGATTGTGTATTGTTGGCATCAACGTCTTCTTGGTCTGCCAGGCATATGAACTTGAGGCTCATATGGGTTGCGGGGTGACCATTCTCTTCATACTTGGCCCTTCGTTCGACCTCTCTGCCCGCCAGCTCTGGTCGGGGTACTCCCCTCTTCGTCTCGTACAGAGCTGCTGCTTCTTGTATTCGGAGATCGAGTGGAAGTATCCCGGCCAGCAGCAAAGCGGCATTCAAAGAGACCGTGCGATATGCCTTGGTTATTTTTTGAGCGAATCCGCGCTGTAAAGTATTCAGCTGTTTTGTGACTCCTAGCTTCCGTGCCGCTGGAGCCCAGGCGCTCGCCGCGTAGAGTATTATGGGTTCCACTACTGCAGTGTATATCATCCGAATTATTTCTGAGTGTAAGCCCCAACTGATTTTGGCCGCCCTTGACAGCTGCCCGTATATGTTTGACACTTTTTTGCATATATTAGCGATGTGTGTATTAAATGTTAGGGAGCTGTCAATTGTGAGGCCGAGAATTTTAATTTCTCTGGCCATACTTATGGCGATTCCTCCCATACTCAGGCGTGGGGTGTCGTATTTCAACTTCCTCGTAATCACCATAGCGTTTGTTTTGTGAGGCGCGAATCGAAGCTTGTTGCGGATACCCCACTCCTGAACATAGGCTAGGGCAGCATTGGTCTGTCTTTGTACTTCCTGAGCAGTGTCACCGTCAAAGATCAACACAATATCATCGGCGAACGCCTGACAGTATTCGCCCCTTTCTTCCAACCCTTTTAATAAAGGGTCCAAAAGGAGGTTCCATAAAATGGGTCCACCTATGGACCCCTGTACGCATCCTTTGTTGGTTGGCTTGCTATATTGTTCACCAGCGTAGCGCACATTGACGCTCCTTCCATGAAGGTAGTTATCTACTAGCCTGCGTATGTTTGCCGGGCAACCCTCCTCCAGCAGCCGTACTTTAATGGCTGGCCACCAAGCGGAGTCGAAGGCTCCCTCTATGTCCAGCGATATCATCGTTACAAGTTTCTTGTTGTTCAGCTTGTTCCGAATGTATCGCATAAGGTCATAGAGGGAGTCTTCGGTACTCCTTTGAGGCATAAAACCGTATTGCTGACCGCTCATTTTAGGTAGCAGATGCCATTTAAGTCTTCCAACCATCATTTTTTCTAGCATCTTCCCCATAACAGGCAGCAATCCGATAGGCCTGTACGATTTTGGGTTTGTAAAGTCCTCTTTGGCTGGCTTCCTCAAAACAATAACAGTCGCTCGTTTCCAAATGCTGGGAAAACTGCCCAGCTCAAGGCATTTGTTGGCGAGCCCCAAAAACGTCTCCGGGTCACGCATTATAATTTGGCTGCAAATGTCGGCAGTTAGTCCATCCTCACCCGGGGCCTTTTTCGGATTAAAGCTTTCCACAGAGGTTTTGAGTTCCTTCAGAGTAAACGGAGGGTCATGCGAATTATCATGGCTGAAATCGTTTATCTGTTTGGCTACTCTTCTGATTTCTCTGTGGTCAGCGTTGTCCTGACTCTCGAGGTCCTCCGGGTAGAACGTCTCCGCCAACAACTTGACCGAGTCCTTTGTGCTCAGAGAGATTCCATTCTTAGCTAAGGGGAGGTCCTCTTTCCTTTTAGTCGTTCTGCCAATCACCCTATAAATCCCCTCCCACATACCTTCCTTATCCTGTTTTGCACAAAACTCCTTCCAACTATTGACCTGTGCTTCCTTTACCTTGTTTTCATACTCTTCTTTCTTTTTCAGATATTCATCGACTACCCAGCTTCTTCGGGTCGGTGCTGCGCTTCGGATTCTCCTCCTCCTGGTGTTGACCTCTCGTCTCAGCTCACCGAGTTCTTCAGACCACCACGGCAAGGTAAGTTTGTTATTTGTTTTTATTTGTGGTATGTGTTTTGTGCATGCTGTGTGTATTATGTGTGTATATGTCTCTATAGTGTTTTCTAATTGTTCGGTGTTAGTTATATTTTGTATTGTGTTTTGGTCTATTTTATGTTCGGTTTTTAATTGGTTCATTTCCTCATGGAAATGGGTCCAATTAACTTTTTTAGTGTTATATATTCTTGTAGTTCTGTGTATTTTAATTCCTTCCCCCTTTTTTAATTTAATTTTAAATGTTATGCCGTTGTGGTCGGAGCTTGTCATGTTCTGGTCAACCCTCCAGTCTTCCACCAGATTGAGGATGTCCGCGGTACACACCGTAACGTCCACGTAACTGGTGTAGGATTTGCCTGCCCTTATCGTATCAAAAGTCGGAGTATCTCCGACGTTGAGCACTTGGAGACCCAATTGATCCAGTGTTCCCACCAGGATGTCTCCTCTGGTGTCAGTCTTGTGGCCACCCCACCAAATGCTCTTTGCATTGCTGTCTCCTCCAGCGATTAATCTCTTAGATTTTGCTTTGGCCTCAATCCTCTTAAGCTGTTCCAGGTAAGGCTCAATGGGTTTATCTGGTTCGAAATAGAAGGAGACAAGTAATATTTCTTCGACGCCAGTTCGGATCCTCACGACTACGGTGTTGTTCGTCGTGAGTTCTGGGCACTGTATTACGTCTATATCTTGATCAAAGACGACAATTGCCGCCTTTACAGTGCCCTCCCCCGGGCTGGTGTTCTGGAAAACACGCGTCCTCCCATATATTTTCATGCTTGGCCCTCCACCCACGGTTAGGTAAGGTTAGGTTAGGTTAGGTTAGGTTAGGTTAGGTTAGGTTAGGTTAGGTTAGGTTAGGTTAGGTTAGGTTTTTTTTTTTTTTTTTTTTTTTTTTTTTTTTTTATATATTACAAGTTTCCTCTAACATAATTAGAGAAATTTTTATTCAGACTATTACTGCTGTTAGTTAAATATTTTATAGATCCTCGAAGGATATTTTATAGTTTTATTATTTTTCTTTATTTTGGTTGAGCGGTTTTTTAAAAAGAGATAAAACAATAGAATTTCTACACGTGTAACTCTTTATATTCAATAATATAAATTATACTACGTATCTATATTATTTGTTTTATTTCTTTTTATTGCGGCACGGGCTATTTTACAACAGTAATTTAGGAATACCTCCCTATTTGTAGCATCTTCTAGAATGGAGGGAACAGTGCCCCTACACAGGTTCAATTGCAATTCTTGTTGCAGGTCTTCACGTGCTAATTCGTGTTGTGGACAATCCATCAGCAGATGGATTATCGTTTCACTTATATTATTATCGCAGATACAGGCTGCACTATCTTTGCAATTGAACCTGTGTAGGTACTCTGCAAAGCCGCCGTGTCCGGTTAAAACCTGGGTTAGCACCGCAGTCACATTTAACTTTTTTACAATTTTATGAGCGAACCTTACATCAGGCAGAAAGATTTTTGTTGTGCCGGCTGTTTCCTGGTTAGGTTAGGTTAGGTAAGGTTAGGTTAGGTTAGGTTAGGTTAGGTTAGGTTAGGTTAGGTTAGGTTAGGTTAGGTTAGGTTAGGTTAGGTTAGGTTAGGTTAGGTTAGGTTAGGTTAGGTTAGGTTAGGTTAGGTTAGGTTAGGTTAGGTTAGGTTAGGTTAGGTTAGGTTAGGTTAGGTTAGGTTAGGTTAGGTTAGGTTAGGTTAGGTTAGGTTAGGTTAGGTTAGGTTAGGTTAGGTTAGGTTAGGTTAGGTTAGGTTAGGTTAGGTTAGGTTTTTTTTTTTTTTTTTTTTTTTTAAGACCCCGACATAGTCGAAGTCACCCGTTGTCCCCCGACATGGTGGTCGGAGACCTTGTGTAACATTATAACTTTAAATTTCTGACATTCTTTTATAAAATTTATTTTTCCTAATTTTCATTATGCATTTTAAAATTTTATCAATTTTTATTATTGTTAACTTTTATGTGTTGTGTATATTGAGAGTTGTGTTGTGATCCGTGTGTGTATAGTTTTATTAGTATGTATGTTACCTATATTTTTTTCTTATATTATTATAATATAATGTAAATATAAGTCTATTTTTACATACTACTGCGATTTTGCTATGTGGTTGTGTTATTGACAATTTTCTATTTGTGTTATGATTAATTTTGAGGTAGGTTGTTATGTAAATGCAATTATTATTTTTAGTAAAATTTTGTTATGTATTTATGGTTGATTATTTAAATTTGATTGTATTTTATAATTACTGAGTGTAAAAGTGTGCGTGATTTAAATATTATGTTAAAATTGTAATGTTTCGGTATTAGTGTCTGAAGTAGTGATTCTGTTTTAGTACCAATTCCTAATAATATATTATTAGATTTTGAGTATATAGTGTGGTTGTAGTTAGGAGTTTTAATTGTATGTATTTGTTTATGTTACGTGTATTACAACAAAAATTTTGTAAATAAAATCGCTGCGCATGTCTACTTATAATAATACATCGCCCTGTTACATACAAACTGGTTGCGTGTATTGTAACGTATGGTAGGTTTTCGCAGCAACTAAATTTTGAACGACATAAGCAGTTAACATATATTTTTAGGTCTCCGTCCTGAATGTCCTTCCCTTTTGAGTCCTGGGCGCCCTTAGCAGTAGGCAACCTTCGTCCTTGCCAGAGCGTCCCACTTCTTTCTTACTGGACAACTCTCGTCAAAGCTATTGTGATTTGTCTGTTGTAGTTTGGCGCTCTGGCAATTACGGCATAACGGCTGGTCTCCGGCTAGCCACGCTGGACATTCACTGCGCAAGTGGGAACCTGCGCAGTGGCTGCAGGTGTCTGTAGTTTCCGTACAGGACTTCCGTCCATGTCCGTAACCCAGACACCTGGAGCACATTACCAGCGGGGATTGGTCTTTGACCGCTAGCCGTTGAAGGTCAATATGGACCTTTCCGGCACCTACCAAATTTTGCCATACTGGCGGTGACACCTGAAGGACTACGTGGTTTTCGAGCGGATTCCTCGCCCTTCTGCGATATCTCACGCTGGCCCTATAGTCTTCCTCAGGTATCACCCCCAGTATGTTGTCATTCTGTTTCTTAAGGGCGCTCAGTACTTCCTCGTCCGTATTGATTTTAAGGACATTCTGAATAATTACTAGGGGATCCCGGTTGGCCTTTTCCTCTATTAGTAGCGTTGGGTTGCCCAATTTGAGCTTCTCCGCTACTTTGGTTAGCTCCTCACGAGTTTGGCAACCCAACACTACTTTTTGATCCCTCGCTTTTCTCATCCTGTCCACTCGCAGTCCCGTCGTCTTGGCGCTCACCGCGGTACGGATTTTTTCCACGACATCTTCGCTAGTATCCATAGCGTCCGTAGACGACACGACTATCGAGTGCACAGGCTGAGAAGTGAAGGGTGTCGTGACGACGTTTTTGGAGTTGGTGGCCGCAGCCACCGTCGCATATGAAATGCCATCTGTGACGTATTTGGTGACATTTGCGTTTAATTCCTTCATCTGTTCCTTCATGGCACCCATATCCAACTTGGCCGCAGTCACCAACCCCTTTTGTGTCTTTAGCTCGTCGAGTATTTCTTCTGCAAAATCTGCTGAAACAGTCGAGGCAACGGTGTTGGTAACGTCACTTAGCCTCATGGCTAAGGCGTGGAGTCCATTTAGGCAGTCCAGCACCGTCTCTTTTATTGAAGATTTAATATTGCCGGATTGGTCTAATTGCAGTTTGGCCACCTGGAACAACTGGTTGGCCACTGCCGGCAAGTCTTCCAGTGGAGCTTCTATTGCCGATGTAGCGAAAGAAGGATTTTCTTTTATAGGCTTCGCTGCAGTTCGCTTGCGAACCTCTGTATCTGCAGATTTCACGCTTACACTGGTCGCAGCTTTTTGTGGGTCAATTTTTGTCTTTGAAGACATTATTAATTTAAGGCCTAACCAACGGGTATAAATAAATTTATTAGAATATTTTAAAAATCGAAAAACTAACCTATATCAAAATAATCGGAAGGTGTAAAGTGTCTCCCGATTGTCAATAATTAACTATCACAGACTAAGATATCAATTGAGAGGTGTAAATACCTCTCAATTGTCAATTGTCAATAATTTATAAAAGCCAGTCAAATAATTCACCTAATTAGGATATTTTAAAATAATTGGGAGGTGTAGATTGCCTCCCAATGTCAAACGAATTGATACTAATAATACCTAACCTAACTCTGACCTGAATTGAAATGATTGGGCAGTGTAAATGATGCCCAATGTCGAAATGTCAATTAATTTTTATTGTCTGGGTTGTGTATAGGGCAGCCCAGACAATAGTCACTAGTGTTAAATAAAGTGTCTAATGTAGTTGAGAGGTGTAAAGGCCTCTAACTGTCAAATAAAATTCAAATTAATCAAGTCAATTTTTGCTGTTTTACGGGCCCCCCAGGGTAAGCCGTGCACCCAAGTGGCTGTGTGGAGGGTGTATAAAGCCCTCCAAACAGTTGTGAAGGCGCCCACAGTCGCAGTTTGCCCAAAAAGTGACTTTAGAAAAATTCGGCTCTCCCTATGGTCTTGCCAAAGGCCGCTAGCCGGCAGGCAACACTAGAGGGTGGGTGGGCGGGCGAAAAATCGCGAATTTTTGCAACGCGCTGCTCCCGCGCGCACTACAGGGCACGCAGGGGTGCAAACGCGAGCCTTTGGACACTTGAAAATTTGGAAAAACTGCGAAAATTCGATGAAAATCGATGAAAAATTTTGAAAATTCTAATGTTTTAATTTTTTCTTTCTGTTTCAGGGCGACGACGCAGGCCGGACTCGACACCCCGGGACCACGAATTTAATTTCAGCAAGAAATTTCGTATACTTTGTGAGTGTTTAGACAGATTCTATCTAATTTTGTATGGGAGCGAGCACCTATAAGGTAAACTCGGTATCGAACAAACGGTGTGTAGGCGAGCAAAAATCGCGAATTTTTGCAACGCGCTGCTCCCGCGCGCACTACAGGGCACGCAGGGGTGCAAACGCGAGCCTTTGGACACTTGAAAATTTGGAAAAACTGCGAAAATTCGATGAAAATCGATGAAAAATTTTGAAAATTCTAATGTTTTAATTTTTTCTTTCTGTTTCAGGGCGACGACGCAGGCCGGACTCGACACCCCGGGACCACGAATTTAATTTCAGCAAGAAATTTCGTATACTTTGTGAGTGTTTAGACAGATTCTATCTAATTTTGTATGGTTAGGTTAGGTTAGGTTAGGTTAGGTTAGGTTAGGTTAGGTTAGGTTAGGTTAGGTTAGGTTAGGTTAGGTTAGGTTAGGTTAGGTTAGGTTAGGTTAGGTTAGGTTAGGTTAGGTTAGGTTAGGTTAGGTTAGGTTAGGTTAGGTTAGGTTAGGTTAGGTTAGGTTAGGTTAGGTTAGGTTAGGTTAGGTTAGGTTAGGTTAGGTTAGGTTAGGTTAGGTTAGGTTAGGTTAGGTTAGGTTAGGTTAGGTTAGGTTAGGTTAGGTTAGGTTAGGTTAGGTTAGGTTAGGTTAGGTTAGGTTAGGTTAGGTTAGGTTAGGTTAGGTTAGGTTAGGTTAGGTTAGGTTAGGTTAGGTTAGGTTAGGTTAGGTTAGGTTAGGTTAGGTTAGGTTAGGTTAGGTTAGGTTAGGTTAGGTTAGGTTAGGTTAGGTTAGGTTAGGTTAGGTTAGGTTAGGTTAGGTTAGGTTAGGTTAGGTTAGGTTAGGTTAGGTTAGGTTAGGTTAGGTTAGGTTAGGTTAGGTTAGGTTAGGTTAGGTTAGGTTAGGTTAGGTTAGGTTAGGTTAGGTTAGGCTAGGTTAGGTTAGGTTAGGTTAGGTTAGGTTAGGTTAGGTTAGGTTAGGTTAGGTTAGGTTAGGTTAGGTTAGGTTAGGTTAGGTTAGGTTAGGTTAGGTTAGGTTAGGTTAGGTTAGGTTAGGTTAGGTTAGGTTAGGTTAGGTTAGGTTAGGTTAGGTTAGGTTAGGTTAGGTTAGGTTAGGTTAGGTTAGGTTAGGTTAGGTTAGGTTAGGTTAGGTTAGGTTAGGTTAGGTTAGGTTAGGTTAGGTTAGGTTAGGTTAGGTTAGGTTAGGTTAGGTTAGGTTAGGTTAGGTTAGGTTAGGTTAGGTTAGGTTTTTTTTTTTTTTTTTTTTTTTTTTTTTTTAAACACAAATATACCTCTGACGAATACTGCTCAGAGTTCTTTTTTTTTTTGCGGATGTTCATTTCGTTGCAGATAAATATTTATTGAAAAATGCATTTCATAATGCTTACTTTATACAGTCCTTTGGTATATCACTTCAATTATTATTATTCACTTATATTTGTTATGCTTGTTACATACGTATAACTCAGTATATATATGTTGCATATGGTATTTACTATGTTTTATTTCTATTTATTGCCTTCATTGCTATTTCTTTACAATATTTTATAAACAACTCTCTTTTACTTTTGTTAGCTATAACTTCACTTGCTGTTTCTATCGTTAGTCTCTGGTTCAATTCTTGCTCCGCGTTATACTTTGCCAGAGAGTTACATGGGCATTCAAACAACAGATGCTGGATCGTCTCTTCGACACCTGGTTCGCAGATACACGACGGGTTTTCCTTACACTTAAATCTATTTAAGTATTCGGAGAACCCGCCGTGCCCCGTCAACACCTGTGTCAGAACCCCTGTTACTTCCAACCCTCTGACTACTTTATAAGCGTTTACCGCATCTGGGAAAAAGATTTTGGTGGTGGACGCAGTGTCTCCTGCTCTATATCTCCGGTTCCATTCCTCAAGCGACTCCAAACGGATTTGTCGTTTAACGAATGAAACCGGGCAACGATCGTATTTGGGCTTTGATTTAAGTTTTTGAGCTGCGTCCTTCGCCAGAGCATCGGCCCGCTCATTGCCTTGGAGTCCGGCATGTGCTTTTATCCAGAACAAGGATATTTCCTTGTTCTGGAGTTTCCCGGCTTTGATGTTGGCTCGCGACTGAACAGCCAGGTGGTGCATTGAGGCATTATTAATCACCGTCTCTAGAGCAGATCTTGAATCGCTGTATATCCCAAAAGTCGATTCATGGCGTTCTAGTATCATCCTGGTGGCTTCGCATATAGCCAGGAGTTCCGCCTGGTATACCGTGCAATACGGTGACAGTTTTAATTTGACGGCTTTGATTTCGGCTACGCTATTCCACAGTGATAGCGCTGCCCCAACCATGCCGTCAATTCTACTGCCATCCGTAAATATTTTAATTTCTTGCAGGTTTTTCTCGTTGACCTGTTCCTGGTTCGTCAGGCTCATGAACTCCAGGCTCATATGGTCTGCCGGATGAGGAGTCTCGGCATATGCAACGACTCTTTCCACTTCTCGGTCCACTAGGTCTGTCCGGGCTATTCCTTTCTTAGCTTCATAGAGTGTAGCTGCCTCTCTGATTCGGAGGTCAAGCGGTAGCAGCCCGGACAGCACCAAAGCCGAATTAAGAGAGACGGTTCTGTATGCTTTTATCAACTTTTGAGCAAAACCTCTTTGCACATTGTTAAGCTGTTTTTGCACACCTAGCCTTTCAGCCGCTGAAGCCCAAGCACTGGAGGCATACATTATCACCGGCTCCACGGTGGCGGTATAAATTACGCGTATGACTTCCGGATGGAGGCCCCAGCTAATTCGAGCAGCTCTAGAGAGCTGTTTATATATTTGAATGGCTTTTTTGCAAACTTCTGCAACGTGTCTGTTGAACGTCAACTTATGGTCGAGGTGCAGACCCAGGATTTTTATTTCATCCGATATGGTAATGTCGACCCCGCCCATGCTCAGTCTTGGGACGTCATACTTTAGTTTGTTAGTTAAAACCATAGCTTTGGTCTTTGACGGACCAAAGTTGAGTTTGTTTTTGACGCCCCAATCCTGAACATAAGCGAGGGCGGCGTTGGCTTGTGACTCTATTTCTAAGGCCGTATTTCCGTCAAAGACGAGGACGACATCGTCAGCAAACGCTTGACAATAGTCGCCTCGCCTTTCAAGCCCTTTAATCAGAGGGTCTAGAAGAAGGTTCCAAAGGATAGGACCGCCAATTGAACCTTGTACACAGCCTTTTGAAGTGCTCTTAGTATATTCTTCCCCCCCGTATCGAACTGTGACCTGTCTGTCTCGCAGGTAGCTGTCGAGGATTCTCCGTATGTTTATAGGGCACTTTTCCTCAACCAAACGGACTCTTATTATGGGCCACCAAGCATTATCGAAGGCTCCCTCTATGTCCAGTGATACCATAACCACGATCTTTTTCGCGTTTATTTTCTGTCGCATGTGGTTCACCAGGTCATAGAGGGAGTCTTCAGTGCTTTTTTGGGGCATGAATCCGTATTGACGAGTACTTAGCCTTGGGAGTATGTGCCACTTCAGTCTACCTACGATCAGCTTTTCCAGAATCTTTCCCATCACTGGTAACAAGCCTATTGGTCTGTAAGCTTTCGGATTGCAGTAGTTGTCTTTACCAGGCTTACGTAAGACCACTACTGTCGCCTGCTTCCACATGGTTGGGAAGTGCTCCAGCTCCAGGCATTTGTTAACCAGTGATAGGAAAAACTCTGGATCGCGGGATATCGCGTGACTACAAATGTCGGCTGTGAATCCATCTGCACCCGGGGCCTTCTTGGGGTTGAGGCCTTCCACCACGGATCGGAGTTCGACCATCGTGAATGGTGGGTCCCGGTGTTGATCGGGAGTCCCAACATTCACGCGCTCGGCCTCCTCTCTGACTAGTTTGTGATGTAGAGAGTCACAATCTGTCGAGTCGTCCGGGTAGAAGGCCTCAGTCAGTGCCTTTGCTGACTCCCGCAGGTCTACAGTCCTTCCATCCTTTTCAAGGGGCAAATCTTCATGTCGCTTGGCGGTCATTCCTATTACCCTATATATACCCTCCCACACTCCCTCTTTATCCTGTTTTCCGCAGAACCCTTTCCAGCTTTCAATTTGTGCTGTCTTTACTTTAATCTCATATTCTTCTTTTATTTTCAGGTATTCCCCGACTACTTTTTCTCTACGGACCGGCGCTGCGCAACGGATACGACGTTTCTTCGTGAGAAGCTCCTTTTTCATCCTGTAGAGCTCCTCGGACATCCACGGCAAGGTAAGTTTCTCTTTGGACTTCTTTTTTGGTAAGGTATCTTCACAAGTCTTTTTGACGATGTTTGTGTACTTCTCCGTCAAAGAGTCCAAATCCCCTGTGTTCTTAATTTTCTTAACCGTTTCAGCCTGCAGATTTATACCATCTTCCACTATTAATTGATCCAGTTTCTCATGAAACTGGATCCAATTAGCTTTTTTGGTTCCATAAATGCGTGTTGTCCTTTGGATGCTCGTACCTTTAGCTTTTTTAAGTCTGATGCTAAAGATCAGTGTGTTGTGATCGGAGCTGGTTACGGATTCGTCCACTTTCCAATCCTCAACCAGGTTAAGCATTGACGTCGAGCAGGCCGTTACGTCAACGTAGCTGGAGTAGCGTTTGCCACCCCTGATTGTATCAAATGTGGGGATATTTCCCTCGTTCAGAACCTGCAGGTCCATCTCACCTATGGCCCCAGACATTTCTTCACCCCTCCAGTTAATCACATCACCCCCCCACCACGTGTTTTTTGCGTTAGCGTCTCCGCCTATAAGTAGCATCTTGGGCTGTAATTCTTTTTGTATATTCTTTAGCTGCTCCAAGTATGGCTCAATGGGCTGATCAGGCTCAAAATAGTATGAGACTACAGTGATTTCCCAGGTGCAAGTCCGAATGCTCACCACAACGATGTTGTTTGTGGTGAGTTTTGGGAACTGCCTTACGTCAAGGTTTTGGTCGAAGACAGCAATTGCTGCCTTGACAGGTCCATCTCTTTGATCTGCTCCCTGGAAAACTCTCACCCCTCCGTAATGTCCCATACATTTCGATCTGCCCACATACGGCTCCTGGAGCAGCGCAACGGCAATCTGTCGCTTATTGGCTTCCAGCATTAACTCTGACGTCGCTAAGTAATTTCTTTGCAGATTTGCTTGAAATATTTTATATTGCTTTGTAGGTTGGTGTGGAGTTGCTGCACTGGATACGGTCTGGTCTTCGGGGATGCCTTTAGCAATACGCTATAGTAGCGCGAGCTAAGGCGTCCCACTTCCGCCTGATGGGGCACTCCTGGTTGAACGCGCTGTGATTGGTCGCAGCGAATTTTGCACGACTGCAGTTGCAGCAAGTTGGAGGGTTGCCGGCTTGACGATCCTCGCAATCCGCCCCCCTATGAGGACCTCCACAATGACTGCACTTCTCTACTGTGTCTTTGCAGAGGCGTCTAGTATGTCCGTACCCAAGGCACAGTGAGCACTGCACCAACGGTGACTGGTCTTCCACTTGTAGTCTTTGGAGATCGATGTGTACTCGACCCGCCGCGGTGAAGCGCTGCCATACCCCGGGCGACACTTGCAACACAATGTGGGCGGTGTGCGGGTTCCTCGCTTTTCGCCTGTATCTCACCGCGACTCTCACATCTTGTTCTACAATGTCTGCTAGAAGGTGACCATTCTGCTTCCGCAGCGCCCCAACAATTTCTTCATCCGTGTGTAGGGCCAGAACATCCCTCACAATAATTAGGGGGTCCTTGTTCTGTGCCTCTTTGACTATCAGATTGCTAGTTTTAACCGCCTCGCTGACCCTTGATATTTCCTCTCTATTATAACAACCTACGATAACCTTCTGGTCTTTTGCTTTTCGCAGCCTATCCACGCGAATCCCACTGTTTTTTGCATCCACTGCGTCCCTAATCTTCGTAATCAGCTCCTGGCTTGAATCTTCTTTTACATCAGATGTTATAATGATCGAATGTAGGGGCGATGTGTTCGCCTGTCTAGGCAGTTGCAGTGCATCCGCGTAGGTAGGCCGCGAAATTATTTGGCTGTTGAGGTCGTTTCTAAGGTCAGCGATGCTCTTGGATAGTTTGGCGACCTCTGCGTAAGACGGTCCTTGCTCCGTTTCCAAGGGCCGCGGGATCTTCTTTAGATCCGCAGATAGAGTTGCGGTGTGCTGTTTGCACTCTAATAGTGCTTTTTTATGCTCTTTGATGGACTTTACGAGCTCGTTCATCAGCTCTATCTGCGGAGTTGCACCTGGAGTGATTTTGGCAGTCCCTTCATCTTTATCTTCTACTCTTTCCGTAGGCCCTTTTGCACCTCCCGTTTCAAGGACCAAACGGTAGAGTCTTTCAATAGCCTGCGTAACCCCAGCTTTGATGTCTGACTTTAAGTTTCGCGACTCTCCTAGTAGAGTCTTCGCTTTTACTAGGCAGGCTTTAGCCTCTGCCGCTCGACTGGCGTATTTGGGCTTTACTTCAGTAGAGACACTGAGAGCCCCGCCGCTAGGTGGGGTTCTAAGAGTCTCCACCAGTGGCCTGGTGTTGGTCGCTGAGCTCTCTTGTGTGAGTTGCTTCCTTCGTCCTGAGGGACCAGCGCTCTTCTGAGAGAGCGCCGCCATCAGCTTTGACTTGGGTGGTCCCACTGGAGCTACCTCTGGGGTCAGAACTTTTGTGGAATCATTAGTATCTGCTTCCTCTGGGGTTTTAGCTATGTCGAAAGTCTTGGAGCATATATTTTCTATGTATATAGAAGGTCCTGCCTCACTAGTTGCAATCAGTTTGTCTTCTTGGCATTCTGGTTCCGCACTTTCTGACAGCCTTGGTTCTTTAGTTGGTGTCCTAAAGCCGAACATGGTGGACAGAGGGATATGTCAAAGATATATGAATTTTATATATTTTATTGAGGGTGTAAACGGCCCTCAATTATCTAACACTATATAAAAATTCTAATTAAAATTCTAACCTAACCTTTTATGGGGTGTAAAGAGCCCTATAGTCGATAAAAAGTAATCACGATAATCAGTAATATGTCAGCTAATAATTAATACTATAATGAATGGGAGATGTAAATGCCTCCCAATGTTCAATGAATTACAACTAGCCTATTCACTAACCTATTTTAAAATAATTAGGAGTGTATAAAGCTCCCAATCGTCAGTAAAAGGTATCTATAATAAAATTACTACGACAAAATATTTACAATAGTAATTAAGAGGTGTATAATGTCTCCCAAAGTCAAAAGTATAATCAGTAGTCAGTTGCTTAACCTAATTTAAATTGATTGCATCGTCAATCCCAAAAATAAAAAGAAATTTTTCGTCAATTCCAATTTTGAAGCTTATTATTTTAATTTTGGGGGTGTAAAGAGCCCCCAAGGTCAAGTTTTCTCTGGGAACAGGAGGTCTAAAGTCTCCTGATTGTCAGAACGGTCGATTTAACTTAATTAAAACAATAGCGTCCAAGATATAGAGGAAATAAGGGACGCGGCTCTCCCTACGGTACAGCCGCTGCCCACTTCAGTGCAGACTAGTGGGTGGGTGGGCGGGCGGGCAAAAAATCGCGCGTTTTAGCGGCCGGTCGCTCGCGCGAGCGATCGCACGCGTGCAGGCACGCTACGAGGGAGCCAGGCGAGCCGGAAAAGCGGAAAATTTGGAAGAAATTTGGACAAAGTTTGTAAAATTGCGGTGATTTTCGATGTTTTGCCAAAAATTTCAATGTAGGTAGTTATTAATTTTTCTTTTTTACGTTGCAGGACGATGGAGCCAGTGGAGGACGACGCCCTGTGAAAATTATTCCCGGAAAACTGACACCTTCGAGCGACGGCACACGATTTCTGCGTTTTCGAAGACAGAATCTATCGAATGGTTAGGTTAGGTTAGGTTAGGTTAGGTTAGGTTAGGTTAGGTTAGGTTAGGTTAGGTTAGGTTAGGTTAGGTTAGGTTAGGTTAGGTTAGGTTAGGTTAGGTTAGGTTAGGTTAGGTTAGGTTAGGTTAGGTTAGGTTAGGTTAGGTTAGGTTAGGTTAGGTTAGGTTAGGTTAGGTTAGGTTAGGTTAGGTTAGGTTAGGTTAGGTTAGGTTAGGTTAGGTTAGGTTAGGTTAGGTTAGGTTTTTTTTTTTTTTTTTTTTTTTTTTTTTTTTTTTTTTTTTTTTTGATCGATTTCTAGCGACCTCCGACTTGGTGGTCAGAGACTTTGGTATTTCTATTTTATTCTTGTAAAATAAGGTAAAATTTCAACAATTTTGCCTTATTTATTTCTTATTATTAATATTGCTTTTACGTTATTATTTATTCTTGTGTTTATTAATTACTTTTGTTTAATTTTTTATTTACTTATTATTTTGGTCTTTTTATTTTCATGTTATACTAACATGAAAGTAAAGAGCCTTTTCTTTTAGTATAGTTTATATATATCTTTCTATATTTAATTTTTATATGTGTATAATATGCTTTTCTTTTTATTTTGTGGATACATATTTATTTATTTTCTTTTATAATCTTTTCTGCTATGGTTTTACAGTATTTTAAAAATATGTTTCTTTGCGCTTTATTTTCCATTAGTCTATTTAAATTTTCTTTTGTAATATTTTCATCTACAATTATCTCGGTTTCAAACCTCTGCATTGAAAATCTTTGGCAGTCCAGTAGTAAATGCAGAATCTCCTCATTTTCAGCTGGATCACATTGACACGAGGGGCTCGCTTTGCACTTGAATTTGTGCAAGTAATGTGCAAATCCACCGTGACCCGTGAGTACTTGTGTTATAGTCGAATCTAGTTTTATTGTTCGCATTATTTTGTAGGCTTTCCTGACATCTGGCAGAAAAGCTTTTGTTGTGTTAGCGGTGTCACCTTCACTATATCTTTTCTGCCAGACGTCAAGTGTAGCTTGTCTAATTTTCCCTTTTACATATGACACCGGGCATGCATCATAATCCGCTTTACTTTTTTTGTAGAGTGCGGCCTGTTTGGCCAGCTCATCGGCCCGTTCATTGCCTTCAATGCCCACGTGGGCTTTTATCCAGTACAGCCGTACTTCCTTGCCTTGTCTGCGAAGATTGGCTATTTGCTTCCTTATTGCAAAGGCCAAGGGGTGAGATGACCCGTGGCTTCTCAGCAAGTCCAGTGACGACCTGGAGTCGCTGAGAATACACACTTCATCGTCCTTCCCCTTGGAAATTTTTTCAATTGCCCTTTGGATTGCATATAGCTCCGCTTGGAATACGGTACAATAAGGTTCAAGTCTCAGCTTCATGGATGCCGTCTCCTTACCGTCTTTCCAGATGGATACGGCTGCTCCAACCTTTTCTTCAATCTTACTCCCGTCGGTGAAAATAAGAGTACCTTGCAATTTGTGTGTCTCGACGGTTTCAGATTGAAGATCCTCGAGGTTTGAGTAGTCAATGGCGATCGTCTTTGCCGGGTGTTCGGCTTCCAGGAAGCTGATCCTTTCCTCTAATTTTCTGTCCTCTGGTAGGCATTGAAGGGGACGACCACGTTTCGCTTCATACAGCTGGCTGTGCTCGGAGATTCGCAAGTCCAAAGGAATCAGTCCGGATAAAACTAACGCCGCGTGCAGAGATACTGTCCTATAGGATTTGCAGATCTTCTGGGCAAATCCACGTTGTATAGTATTTAGTTGTTTTTGTATAGTTATTTTTTCGGCAGCTTTGGCCCAGACACTTGCAGCGTACATAACAATTGGCTCGATGACGGCCACGTAAATAGTTCTTATGACTTCCGGGTTTAACCCCCACGTTGTTCTGGCCGTTCGGGCCAGTTGTTTGTAGATATTTAAGGCTTTGATTGAAGTGTTTGCCACGTGTTTATTAAATGTTAATTTTTCATCTATAGTTAGTCCTAAAATTTTTATTTCTTTTGTAAATATAATTTCCTGTCCCCCCATTTTTAATTTAGGTTTTTCGAATTTTAGTTTTTTAGTTAAAATCATAGCGTGAGTTTTATGTGCAGCAAATTTTAATTTATTGTCTTTTCCCCAAGCATTTACTAAATCTAAAGTTTCATTGGCTTTGTTTTGAATGCACTGCGAGGCCCTTCCGGAAAACACTAAAACAACGTCGTCCGCAAAGGCCTGGCAGTACACCCCTTGCTGATCCATTGCGTTGAGTAGAGGGTTCAATAGAAGGTTCCAAAATATAGGTCCCCCTATTGAGCCCTGCACACAACCCTTTGTTGTATATTTTGTGAATGTTTTCCCCGCGTACGTTACTTCAACCTGCCTATTTTCCAGGTAACTGTCTATCAGGTGTTTCAAGTTTTTGGGACAGTCCATTTTGCGTAATTGGTACTTGATGGCTGGCCACCAGGCGCAGTCGAAAGCGCCCTCTATGTCTAATGAAATTAGGATGACAATATTTTTTCCCTGTATTTGTTCCTTTATATGATTCATTAGATCAAAGAGGGCGTCTTCCGTACTGCGCTGGGGAACGAACCCATACTGCCTTGTGTTTAGTTTCGGCAGGAGGTGCCATTTAAGCCTTGTGACCAGCATCTTTTCGAGTATCTTGCCGAAAACTGACAAAAGCCCTATGGGTCTATAAGACTTTGGATGATTGTAGTCAGTTTTACCCGGCTTTCTTAGAACTACAATTGTAGCCACCTTCCAAAGACTAGGAAACAGAGACAACTCCAAGCATTTATTTGCTATACTCAAGAAAAGCCCCGGGTCATGGTTTATGACGACAGTGCAGATATCTGCCGTGAGCCCATCAGGACCCGGAGCTTTCCTTGGGTTAAAGCTATTTACCGCGTACTGTAGTTCAGATTCGGTGAAATAAGGATCATCTTTGCCCTCATCGTTGGGAACGGATGTAAGTTCTCTAATTTCAGCGTGTTTCGGGGTGTCCTCCAGGACATTGTCGTCCGGAAAGAAGATCGATGTAATGTATTCGACAGAGTCTGTGGGACTAAGCGCGACTCCATCTTTGACCATTGGTTTATCATCCATTCTCCTCTGTGTCGATCTAATCACCCTATACACGCCATCCCACAGACTCTCCCGGTCTTGTTTGGTACAAAACGCCTTCCAACTTGTCGTTTGTGATTTCCTTGCTTCTTCTTCGTATTTTAGTTTTATTTCCACGTATTCATTTACTACGTGTGAACGGCGGGAGGGAGCAGCACATTTTATTCTTCTTTTTTTGGTTATCATTTCCCTTTTTAAAAGTTCAAGCTCCTCAGTCCACCAGGGTAGTCTAAAACAATCTTTTGATTTTATTTTTGGGATAGTCTCATCGCATGTTTTTATAATATTATCTATATATTTTCCTACTAATTTATCTAACTCGCTTTTATTTTTAATCTGTCTCACCCTTGTCTCAACAATGTCCATCTCTTTTAATTTTTTATCTAACTCTTTCCTAAAAGTTATCCATCTGGCTTTCTTAGTATAGTATTTTCTTGTTGATTTTTTATTTTCGAATGTATGTTTTTCTAACTGTATTAAAAATTTTATAGTATTGTGATCGGAACTAGTAAAACCCTGGTCCACTTCCCAGCCTTCAACTTTACTTAGCAGGTCCAAACTACACGTCGTTATATCGACCCTGCTGCTGTATATTTTATTGTTTCTTATAGTTAAGAATGTGGGCTCGCTTCCGTCGTTCAATATTTGCAGGTCAAGCTCGTCAAGAAAGGAAGCCAGCTCTGCTCCCCTATGGTTTTCTTCGGAGCTGCCCCACCAGGTACTCCAGGCGTTGACGTCTCCGCCGAATATGATATTAGTCATCCCTTTTTTCTTGATTATTTTTCGTACGTGCTCCAGGTAGGGTTCGAGGGGTTTATCTTCTTCGAAGTAGGCCGATATAAGGTTAACTATACGATCGTGGGTTTTAATAGCGACATAGACGATATTTTCTGTCGTTAGAACTGGATCCTCGTATATTTCCAAGTTCTGATTGTGCACCAAGATCGCTGCCTTTATCGGCCCACTTCGGTCCTTTATTTTTTGTACTACTCTTATCCCTGAGTATTGGCTTACGATTCCCTCGGCCCCTACGTAGGGTTCTTGAATTAGGGAGACGTCGACGCTGTTGTCTTTGGCTCCTTTCAGCAGCTCCAGGGTAGCGAGCTTCTTCCTCTGTAAGTTCGCCTGAATCACCGCTATCCCGTTGAAGACTTAGGCTTAACAGTACGAGACGCTAGACCGGGCTATAGTGTCCCACTTCTTTCTAATCGGGCACTCCGGGTCAAATGCGCTGTGCTCCGTCCTTTCCAGTCTGGCTATGTGGCAGTTTCTGCAGCAGGCCACGTCGCCGACGGTCAACGAGGGGCAGACTGAACGGAGGTGAGGCCCGGCGCAGTGACCGCACCTGTCCTCGGATTCCTTGCACAGACGGCGGCCGTGGCCGAAGCCAAGACACCGCGTGCACTGAACCAGAGGAGACTGGTCCAAGACGAAGCAACGCTGGAGGTCGATGTGTACTCTTCCCTGATTCGTTAGTCTTTGCCAGACCTTTGGTGACACCTGCAATACCATATGGCACTCGTGGGGATTCCTGGCGGGTCGGCGATATTTCGGTACTACTCGATATTCGCTGTCAGGAATGTCCGTGAGTGCATCTGCGTTCTGGGATTTAATTGAGGCTACAACCTCGTCGTCAGTATTGTAAGACAACATATTTTTGATGACGATGAGTGGATCCTTATTTTTAGCCTCGTTAATTTGCAAATTGTCATCCGCTTTCAACTTGTTGGTCAAGCGAGTCAGTGAGTCTTTCGATTCGCAGCTTATTACGACCTTTTGGTTTCTGGCTTTGCGGATCCTTTCCACCCTGACTCCGCTCGCTCTCGCGTCTGCAGCGCCCCGTATTCTCTTGATGACATCATCGCTCGTGTCTTTCTCATCTTTTGAGGATACGATGATAGAGTGGTTCGAATTTGGCATGGACTTGAATTTTGGACCGGCTGCTACCTCGGCGTAAGTCGCACTTCTCTTACTTTCTTCAACAACAGCCGCTAGCTGACTGCTGGCTTCATTGAGCCGCTTAGTGATTTCGGCAGCCAGAGGCAGAGGCTGTTGCTGGCTGGACTTGGAGAGTGCATCAAGTACGTCGAAGTTCACAATTTGTCGCAGCGACTTCACCTCTTTGAGCACTTCCGCGATGGGGGCTCTTATGTCCACAGCTTTGACACCCTCCACCAGTTCCTCCAGTCGTACGTTCTGCTGTTTCTCAAGGCTCAGCGCCTGGGATGTCGCATGGGAGCGGGCCCGCTCTAATTGCAGCTGAAGCGTCTGTCGAGACTCACTGAGCCGCAGAACTATTTCATATAGCCCGGCGAGGCTCTCCAGAACTTTTTCCTTAATGGAGGTTTTTAAGTTCCCCGACTGTTCCATTTGTTCCTTTGCCTCCTGGAGAAGGCGGTTTGCTGCAGCTGGAAGGGCTGAAAGAGCGGCCTGTGAAGGCTCACCGGTCGACGTCCTGCTAGATACACTAGGGCACGGGGAAGACTGGCTGGAGGTCTGTGCTGATGGAGCATCGCTGCCCGAAGGTTTGGGATCTTCGGCACTTACTGAGCGCAATAAGACCTTCCTGCTTATAGGTACCGCTTTCTTTGGTTTGGCGCCTGGCGCGTTGCCCGACATGTTTTTATTAAGCTTTGAATTTTAGATTTAAATGTACGAAATTTTTAATTTCAGGGTCGGAGTTTTGGTCCAGGGAGCAATGAGTAGGCAAATGGGGCCCTCCACACTACCAGGCACACGACTGCAAAATCAGAATTTCAAAATTTTCAGTACAAAGTTCCGCGGCTCTCCCTACGGTACTGCCCTTGTCCACCTATCTAACGAACAATGGGTGGGTGGGAGGGCGATTTTTCGCGATTTTCTGTGGTTTTTCGCCGCGGAAAAGCGCTCGGGGTCGGTCGCGGGCACCGCCCGGGCCGGAAAATGTGAAAATTTAGGAAAATTTAGGACTTTGAAGTTTTTTGCCAAAATTTGCCGAAAATTCTAAGTGTGAAAATTTGGAAAATGAAAATTTAATTGTTTTTCTGTTACAGGTCGACGGGGCCGGTGGAGAGCGACGTGCCCGTGTGAAATTTCGACGCAAGATGCTGGAAGAACCGAGCAACGGCGCAAGATTGTCGCGATTTTTCGTGCAAATCGATCGGGTTAGGTTAGGTTAGGTTAGGTTAGGTTAGGTTAGGTTAGGTTAGGTTAGGTTAGGTTAGGTTAGGTTAGGTTAGGTTAGGTTAGGTTAGGTTAGGTTAGGTTAGGTTAGGTTAGGTTAGGTTAGGTTAGGTTAGGTTAGGTTAGGTTAGGTTAGGTTAGGTTAGGTTAGGTTAGGTTAGGTTAGGTTAGGTTAGGTTAGGTTAGGTTAGGTTAGGTTAGGTTAGGTTAGGTTAGGTTAGGTTAGGTTAGGTTAGGTTAGGTTAGGTTAGGTTAGGTTAGGTTAGGTTAGGTTAGGTTAGGTTAGGTTAGGTTAGGTTAGGTTAGGTTAGGTTAGGTTAGGTTAGGTTAGGTTAGGTTAGGTTAGGTTAGGTTAGGTTAGGTTAGGTTAGGTTAGGTTAGGTGAGGTTAGGTTAGGTTAGGTTAGGTTAGGTTAGGTTAGGTTAGGTTAGGTTAGGTTAGGTTAGGTTAGGTTAGGTTAGGTTAGGTTAGGTTAGGTTAGGTTAGGTTAGGTTAGGTTAGGTTAGGTTAGGTTAGGTTAGGTTAGGTTAGGTTAGGTTAGGTTAGGTTAGGTTAGGTTAGGTTAGGTTAGGTTAGGTTAGGTTAGGTTAGGTTAGGTTAGGTTAGGTTAGGTTAGGTTAGGTTAGGTTAGGTTAGGTTAGGTTAGGTTAGGTTAGGTTAGGTTAGGTTAGGTTAGGTTAGGTTAGGTTAGGTTAGGTTAGGTTAGGTTAGGTTAGGTTAGGTTAGGTTAGGTTAGGTTAGGTTAGGTTAGGTTAGGTTAGGTTAGGTTAGGTTAGGTTAGGTTAGGTTAGGTTAGGTTAGGTTAGGTTAGGTTAGGTTAGGTTAGGTTAGGTTAGGTTAGGTTAGGTTAGGTTAGGTTAGGTTAGGTTAGGTTAGGTTAGGTTAGGTTAGGTTAGGTTAGGTTAGGTTAGGTTAGGTTAGGTTAGGTTAGGTTAGGTTAGGTTAGGTTAGGTTAGGTTAGGTTAGGTTAGGTTAGGTTAGGTTAGGTTAGGTTAGGTTAGGTTAGGTTAGGTTAGGTTAGGTTAGGTGAGGTTAGGTTAGGTTAGGTTAGGTTAGGTTAGGTTAGGTTAGGTTAGGTTAGGTTAGGTTAGGTTAGGTTAGGTTAGGTTAGGTTAGGTTAGGTTAGGTTAGGTTAGGTTAGGTTAGGTTAGGTTAGGTTAGGTTAGGTTAGGTTAGGTTAGGTTAGGTTAGGTTAGGTTAGGTTAGGTTAGGTTAGGTTAGGTTAGGTTAGGTTAGGTTAGGTTAGGTTAGGTTAGGTTAGGTTAGGTTAGGTTAGGTTAGGTTAGGTTAGGTTAGGTTAGGTTAGGTTAGGTTAGGTTAGGTTAGGTGAGGTTAGGTTAGGTTAGGTTAGGTTAGGTTAGGTTAGGTTAGGTTAGGTTAGGTTAGGTTAGGTTAGGTTAGGTTAGGTTAGGTTAGGTTAGGTTAGGTTAGGTTAGGTTAGGTTAGGTTAGGTTAGGTTAGGTTAGGTTAGGTTAGGTTAGGTTAGGTTAGGTTAGGTTAGGTTAGGTTAGGTTAGGTTAGGTTAGGTTAGGTTAGGTTAGGTTAGGTTAGGTTAGGTTAGGTTAGGTTAGGTTAGGTTAGGTTAGGTTAGGTTAGGTTAGGTTAGGTTAGGTTAGGTTAGGTTAGGTTAGGTTAGGTTAGGTTAGGTTAGGTTAGGTTAGGTTAGGTTAGGTTAGGTTAGGTTAGGTTAGGTTAGGTTAGGTTAGGTTAGGTTAGGTTAGGTTAGGTTAGGTTAGGTTAGGTTAGGTTAGGTTAGGTTAGGTTAGGTTAGGTTAGGTTAGGTTAGGTTAGGTTAGGTTAGGTTAGGTTAGGTTAGGTTAGGTTAGGTTAGGTTAGGTTAGGTTAGGTTAGGTTAGGTTAGGTTAGGTTAGGTTAGGTTAGGTTAGGTTAGGTTAGGTTAGGTTAGGTTAGGTTAGGTTAGGTTAGGTTAGGTTAGGTTAGGTTAGGTTAGGTTAGGTTAGGTTAGGTTAGGTTAGGTTAGGTTAGGTTAGGTTAGGTTAGGTTAGGTTAGGTTAGGTTAGGTTAGGTTAGGTTAGGTTAGGTTAGGTTAGGTTAGGTTAGGTTAGGTTAGGTTAGGTTAGGTTAGGTTAGGTTAGGTTAGGTTAGGTTAGGTTAGGTTAGGTTAGGTTAGGTTAGGTTAGGTTAGGTTAGGTTAGGTTAGGTTAGGTTAGGTTAGGTTAGGTTAGGTTAGGTTAGGTTAGGTTAGGTTAGGTTAGGTTAGGTTAGGTTAGGTTAGGTTAGGTTAGGTTAGGTTAGGTTAGGTTAGGTTAGGTTAGGTTAGGTTAGGTTAGGTTAGGTTAGGTTAGGTTAGGTTAGGTTAGGTTAGGTTAGGTTAGGTTAGGTTAGGTTAGGTTAGGTTAGGTTAGGTTAGGTTAGGTTAGGTTAGGTTAGGTTAGGTTAGGTTAGGTTAGGTTAGGTTAGGTTAGGTTAGGTTAGGTTAGGTTAGGTTAGGTTAGGTTAGGTTAGGTTAGGTTAGGTTAGGTTAGGTTAGGTTAGGTTAGGTTAGGTTAGGTTAGGTTAGGTTAGGTTAGGTTAGGTTAGGTTAGGTTAGGTTAGGTTAGGTTAGGTTAGGTTAGGTTAGGTTAGGTTAGGTTAGGTTAGGTTAGGTTAGGTTAGGTTAGGTTAGGTTAGGTTAGGTTAGGTTAGGTTAGGTTAGGTTAGGTTAGGTTAGGTTAGGTTAGGTTAGGTTAGGTTAGGTTAGGTTAGGTTAGGTTAGGTTAGGTTAGGTTAGGTTAGGTTAGGTTAGGTTAGGTTAGGTTAGGTTAGGTTAGGTTAGGTTAGGTTAGGTTAGGTTAGGTTAGGTTAGGTTAGGTTAGGTTAGGTTAGGTTAGGTTAGGTTAGGTTAGGTTAGGTTAGGTTAGGTTAGGTTAGGTTAGGTTAGGTTAGGTTAGGTTAGGTTAGGTTAGGTTAGGTTAGGTTAGGTTAGGTTAGGTTAGGTTAGGTTAGGTTAGGTTAGGTTAGGTTAGGTTAGGTTAGGTTAGGTTAGGTTAGGTTAGGTTAGGTTAGGTTAGGTTAGGTTAGGTTAGGTTAGGTTAGGTTAGGTTAGGTTAGGTTAGGTTAGGTTAGGTTAGGTTAGGTTAGGTTAGGTTAGGTTAGGTTAGGTTAGGTTAGGTTAGGTTAGGTTAGGTTAGGTTAGGTTAGGTTAGGTTAGGTTAGGTTAGGTTAGGTTAGGTTAGGTTAGGTTAGGTTAGGTTAGGTTAGGTTAGGTTAGGTTAGGTTAGGTTAGGTTAGGTTAGGTTAGGTTAGGTTAGGTTAGGTTAGGTTAGGTTAGGTTAGGTTAGGTTAGGTTAGGTTAGGTTAGGTTAGGTTAGGTTAGGTTAGGTTAGGTTAGGTTAGGTTAGGTTAGGTTAGGTTAGGTTAGGTTAGGTTAGGTTAGGTTAGGTTAGGTTAGGTTAGGTTAGGTTAGGTTAGGTTAGGTTAGGTTAGGTTAGGTTAGGTTAGGTTAGGTTAGTTAGGTTAGGTTAGGTTAGGTTAGGTTAGGTTAGGTTAGGTTAGGTTAGGTTAGGTTAGGTTAGGTTAGGTTAGGTTAGGTTAGGTTAGGTTAGGTTAGGTTAGGTTAGGTTAGGTTAGGTTAGGTTAGGTTAGGTTAGGTTAGGTTAGGTTAGGTTAGGTTAGGTTAGGTTAGGTTAGGTTAGGTTAGGTTAGGTTAGGTTAGGTTAGGTTAGGTTAGGTTAGGTTAGGTTAGGTTAGGTTAGGTTAGGTTAGGTTAGGTTAGGTTAGGTTAGGTTAGGTTAGGTTAGGTTAGGTTAGGTTAGGTTAGGTTAGGTTAGGTTAGGTTAGGTTAGGTTAGGTTAGGTTAGGTTAGGTTAGGTTAGGTTAGGTTAGGTTAGGTTAGGTTAGGTTAGGTTAGGTTAGGTTAGGTTAGGTTAGGTTAGGTTAGGTTAGGTTAGGTTAGGTTAGGTTAGGTGAGGTTAGGTTAGGTTAGGTTAGGTTAGGTTAGGTTAGGTTAGGTTAGGTTAGGTTAGGTTAGGTTAGGTTAGGTTAGGTTAGGTTAGGTTAGGTTAGGTTAGGTTAGGTTAGGTTAGGTTAGGTTAGGTTAGGTTAGGTTAGGTTAGGTTAGGTTAGGTTAGGTTAGGTTAGGTTAGGTTAGGTTAGGTTAGGTTAGGTTAGGTTAGGTTAGGTTAGGTTAGGTTAGGTTAGGTTAGGTTAGGTTAGGTTAGGTTAGGTTAGGTTAGGTTAGGTTAGGTTAGGTTAGGTTAGGTTAGGTTAGGTTAGGTTAGGTTAGGTTAGGTTAGGTTAGGTTAGGTTAGGTTAGGTTAGGTTAGGTTAGGTTAGGTTAGGTTAGGTTAGGTTAGGTTAGGTTAGGTTAGGTTAGGTTAGGTTAGGTTAGGTTAGGTTAGGTTAGGTTAGGTTAGGTTAGGTTAGGTTAGGTTAGGTTAGGTTAGGTTAGGTTAGGTTAGGTTAGGTTAGGTTAGGTTAGGTTAGGTTAGGTTAGGTTAGGTTAGGTTAGGTTAGGTTAGGTTAGGTTAGGTTAGGTTAGGTTAGGTTAGGTTAGGTTAGGTTAGGTTAGGTTAGGTTAGGTTAGGTTAGGTTAGGTTAGGTTAGGTTAGGTTAGGTTAGGTTAGGTTAGGTTAGGTTAGGTTAGGTTAGGTTAGGTTAGGTTAGGTTAGGTTAGGTTAGGTTAGGTTAGGTTAGGTTAGGTTAGGTTAGGTTAGGTTAGGTTAGGTTAGGTTAGGTTAGGTTAGGTTAGGTTAGGTTAGGTTAGGTTAGGTTAGGTTAGGTTAGGTTAGGTTAGGTTAGGTTAGGTTAGGTTAGGTTAGGTTAGGTTAGGTTAGGTTAGGTTAGGTTAGGTTAGGTTAGGTTAGGTTAGGTTAGGTTAGGTTAGGTTAGGTTAGGTTAGGTTAGGTTAGGTTAGGTTAGGTTAGGTGAGGTTAGGTTAGGTTAGGTTAGGTTAGGTTAGGTTAGGTTAGGTTAGGTTAGGTTAGGTTAGGTTAGGTTAGGTTAGGTTAGGTTAGGTTAGGTTAGGTTAGGTTAGGTTAGGTTAGGTTAGGTTAGGTTAGGTTAGGTTAGGTTAGGTTAGGTTAGGTTAGGTTAGGTTAGGTTAGGTTAGGTTAGGTTAGGTTAGGTTAGGTTAGGTTAGGTTAGGTTAGGTTAGGTTAGGTTAGGTTAGGTTAGGTTAGGTTAGGTTAGGTTAGGTTAGGTTAGGTTAGGTTAGGTTAGGTTAGGTTAGGTTAGGTTAGGTTAGGTTAGGTTAGGTTAGGTTAGGTTAGGTTAGGTTAGGTTAGGTTAGGTTAGGTTAGGTTAGGTTAGGTTAGGTTAGGTTAGGTTAGGTTAGGTTAGGTTAGGTTAGGTTAGGTTAGGTTAGGTTAGGTTAGGTTAGGTTAGGTTAGGTTAGGTTAGGTTAGGTTAGGTTAGGTTAGGTTAGGTTAGGTTAGGTTAGGTTAGGTTAGGTTAGGTTAGGTTAGGTTAGGTTAGGTTAGGTTAGGTTAGGTTAGGTTAGGTTAGGTTAGGTTAGGTTAGGTTAGGTTAGGTTAGGTTAGGTTAGGTTAGGTTAGGTTAGGTTAGGTTAGGTTAGGTTAGGTTAGGTTAGGTTAGGTTAGGTTAGGTTAGGTTAGGTTAGGTTAGGTTAGGTTAGGTTAGGTTAGGTTAGGTTAGGTTAGGTTAGGTTAGGTTAGGTTAGGTTAGGTTAGGTTAGGTTAGGTTAGGTTAGGTTAGGTTAGGTTAGGTTAGGTTAGGTTAGGTTAGGTTAGGTTAGGTTAGGTTAGGTTAGGTTAGGTTAGGTTAGGTTAGGTTAGGTTAGGTTAGGTTAGGTTAGGTTAGGTTAGGTTAGGTTAGGTTAGGTTAGGTTAGGTTAGGTTAGGTTAGGTTAGGTTAGGTTAGGTTAGGTTAGGTTAGGTTAGGTTAGGTTAGGTTAGGTTAGGTTAGGTTAGGTTAGGTTAGGTTAGGTTAGGTTAGGTTAGGTTAGGTTAGGTTAGGTTAGGTTAGGTTAGGTTAGGTTAGGTTAGGTTAGGTTAGGTTAGGTTAGGTTAGGTTAGGTTAGGTTAGGTTAGGTTAGGTTAGGTTAGGTTAGGTTAGGTTAGGTTAGGTTAGGTTAGGTTAGGTTAGGTTAGGTTAGGTTAGGTTAGGTTAGGTTAGGTTAGGTTAGGTTAGGTTAGGTTAGGTGAGGTTAGGTTAGGTTAGGTTAGGTTAGGTTAGGTTAGGTTAGGTTAGGTTAGGTTAGGTTAGGTTAGGTTAGGTTAGGTTAGGTTAGGTTAGGTTAGGTTAGGTTAGGTTAGGTTAGGTTAGGTTAGGTTAGGTTAGGTTAGGTTAGGTTAGGTTAGGTTAGGTTAGGTTAGGTTAGGTTAGGTTAGGTTAGGTTAGGTTAGGTTAGGTTAGGTTAGGTTAGGTTAGGTTAGGTTAGGTTAGGTTAGGTTAGGTTAGGTGAGGTTAGGTTAGGTTAGGTTAGGTTAGGTTAGGTTAGGTTAGGTTAGGTTAGGTTAGGTTAGGTTAGGTTAGGTTAGGTTAGGTTAGGTTAGGTTAGGTTAGGTTAGGTTAGGTTAGGTTAGGTTAGGTTAGGTTAGGTTAGGTTAGGTTAGGTTAGGTTAGGTTAGGTTAGGTTAGGTTAGGTTAGGTTAGGTTAGGTTAGGTTAGGTTAGGTTAGGTTAGGTTAGGTTAGGTTAGGTTAGGTTAGGTTAGGTTAGGTTAGGTTAGGTTAGGTTAGGTTAGGTTAGGTTAGGTTAGGTTAGGTTAGGTTAGGTTAGGTTAGGTTAGGTTAGGTTAGGTTAGGTTAGGTTAGGTTAGGTTAGGTTAGGTTAGGTTAGGTTAGGTTAGGTTAGGTTAGGTTAGGTTAGGTTAGGTTAGGTTAGGTTAGGTTAGGTTAGGTTAGGTTAGGTTAGGTTAGGTTAGGTTAGGTTAGGTTAGGTTAGGTTAGGTTAGGTTAGGTTAGGTTAGGTTAGGTTAGGTTAGGTTAGGTTAGGTTAGGTTAGGTTAGGTTAGGTTAGGTTAGGTTAGGTTAGGTTAGGTTAGGTTAGGTTAGGTTAGGTTAGGTTAGGTTAGGTTAGGTTAGGTTAGGTTAGGTTAGGTTAGGTTAGGTTAGGTTAGGTTAGGTTAGGTTAGGTTAGGTTAGGTTAGGTTAGGTTAGGTTAGGTTAGGTTAGGTTAGGTTAGGTTAGGTTAGGTTAGGTTAGGTTAGGTTAGGTTAGGTTAGGTTAGGTTAGGTTAGGTTAGGTTAGGTTAGGTTAGGTTAGGTTAGGTTAGGTTAGGTTAGGTTAGGTTAGGTTAGGTTAGGTTAGGTTAGGTTAGGTTAGGTTAGGTTAGGTTAGGTTAGGTTAGGTTAGGTTAGGTTAGGTTAGGTTAGGTTAGGTTAGGTTAGGTTAGGTTAGGTTAGGTTAGGTTAGGTTAGGTTAGGTTAGGTTAGGTTAGGTTAGGTTAGGTTAGGTTAGGTTAGGTTAGGTTAGGTTAGGTTAGGTTAGGTTAGGTTAGGTTAGGTTAGGTTAGGTTAGGTTAGGTTAGGTTAGGTTAGGTTAGGTTAGGTTAGGTTAGGTTAGGTTAGGTTAGGTTAGGTTAGGTTAGGTTAGGTTAGGTTAGGTTAGGTTAGGTTAGGTTAGGTTAGGTTAGGTTAGGTTAGGTTAGGTTAGGTTAGGTTAGGTTAGGTTAGGTTAGGTTAGGTTAGGTTAGGTTAGGTTAGGTTAGGTTAGGTTAGGTTAGGTTAGGTTAGGTTAGGTTAGGTTAGGTTAGGTTAGGTTAGGTTAGGTTAGGTTAGGTTAGGTTAGGTTAGGTTAGGTTAGGTTAGGTTAGGTTAGGTTAGGTTAGGTTAGGTTAGGTTAGGTTAGGTTAGGTTAGGTTAGGTTAGGTTAGGTTAGGTTAGGTTAGGTTAGGTTAGGTTAGGTTAGGTTAGGTTAGGTTAGGTTAGGTTAGGTTAGGTTAGGTTAGGTTAGGTTAGGTTAGGTTAGGTTAGGTTAGGTTAGGTTAGGTTAGGTTAGGTTAGGTTAGGTTAGGTTAGGTTAGGTTAGGTTAGGTTAGGTTAGGTTAGGTTAGGTTAGGTTAGGTTAGGTTAGGTTAGGTTAGGTTAGGTTAGGTTAGGTTAGGTTAGGTTAGGTTAGGTTAGGTTAGGTTAGGTTAGGTTAGGTTAGGTTAGGTTAGGTTAGGTTAGGTTAGGTTAGGTTAGGTTAGGTTAGGTTAGGTTAGGTTAGGTTAGGTTAGGTTAGGTTAGGTTAGGTTAGGTTAGGTTAGGTTAGGTTAGGTTAGGTTAGGTTAGGTTAGGTTAGGTTAGGTTAGGTTAGGTTAGGTTAGGTTAGGTTAGGTTAGGTTAGGTTAGGTTAGGTTAGGTTAGGTTAGGTTAGGTTAGGTTAGGTTAGGTTAGGTTAGGTTAGGTTAGGTTAGGTTAGGTTAGGTTAGGTTAGGTTAGGTTAGGTTAGGTTAGGTTAGGTTAGGTTAGGTTAGGTTAGGTTAGGTTAGGTTAGGTTAGGTTAGGTTAGGTTAGGTTAGGTTAGGTTAGGTTAGGTTAGGTTAGGTTAGGTTAGGTTAGGTTAGGTTAGGTTAGGTTAGGTTAGGTTAGGTTAGGTTAGGTTAGGTTAGGTTAGGTTAGGTTAGGTTAGGTTAGGTTAGGTTAGGTTAGGTTAGGTTAGGTTAGGTTAGGTTAGGTTAGGTTAGGTTAGGTTAGGTTAGGTTAGGTTAGGTTAGGTTAGGTTAGGTTAGGTTAGGTTAGGTTAGGTTAGGTTAGGTTAGGTTAGGTTAGGTTAGGTTAGGTTAGGTTAGGTTAGGTTAGGTTAGGTTAGGTTAGGTTAGGTTAGGTTAGGTTAGGTTAGGTTAGGTTAGGTTAGGTTAGGTTAGGTTAGGTTAGGTTAGGTTAGGTTAGGTTAGGTTAGGTTAGGTTAGGTTAGGTTAGGTTAGGTTAGGTTAGGTTAGGTTAGGTTAGGTTAGGTTAGGTTAGGTTAGGTTAGGTTAGGTTAGGTTAGGTTAGGTTAGGTTAGGTTAGGTTAGGTTAGGTTAGGTTAGGTTAGGTTAGGTTAGGTTAGGTTAGGTTAGGTTAGGTTAGGTTAGGTTAGGTTAGGTTAGGTTAGGTTAGGTTAGGTTAGGTTAGGTTAGGTTAGGTTAGGTTAGGTTAGGTTAGGTTAGGTTAGGTTAGGTTAGGTTAGGTTAGGTTAGGTTAGGTTAGGTTAGGTTAGGTTAGGTTAGGTTAGGTTAGGTTAGGTTAGGTTAGGTTAGGTTAGGTTAGGTTAGGTTAGGTTAGGTTAGGTTAGGTTAGGTTAGGTTAGGTTAGGTTAGGTTAGGTTAGGTTAGGTTAGGTTAGGTTAGGTTAGGTTAGGTTAGGTTAGGTTAGGTTAGGTTAGGTTAGGTTAGGTTAGGTTAGGTTAGGTTAGGTTAGGTTAGGTTAGGTTAGGTTAGGTTAGGTTAGGTTAGGTTAGGTTAGGTTAGGTTAGGTTAGGTTAGGTTAGGTTAGGTTAGGTTAGGTTAGGTTAGGTTAGGTTAGGTTAGGTTAGGTTAGGTTAGGTTAGGTTAGGTTAGGTTAGGTTAGGTTAGGTTAGGTTAGGTTAGGTTAGGTTAGGTTAGGTTAGGTTAGGTTAGGTTAGGTTAGGTTAGGTTAGGTTAGGTTAGGTTAGGTTAGGTTAGGTTAGGTTAGGTTAGGTTAGGTTAGGTTAGGTTAGGTTAGGTTAGGTTAGGTTAGGTTAGGTTAGGTTAGGTTAGGTTAGGTTAGGTTAGGTTAGGTTAGGTTAGGTTAGGTTAGGTTAGGTTAGGTTAGGTTAGGTTAGGTTAGGTTAGGTTAGGTTAGGTTAGGTTAGGTTAGGTTAGGTTAGGTTAGGTTAGGTTAGGTTAGGTTAGGTTAGGTTAGGTTAGGTTAGGTTAGGTTAGGTTAGGTTAGGTTAGGTTAGGTTAGGTTAGGTTAGGTTAGGTTAGGTTAGGTTAGGTTAGGTTAGGTTAGGTTAGGTTAGGTTAGGTTAGGTTAGGTTAGGTTAGGTTAGGTTAGGTTAGGTTAGGTTAGGTTAGGTTAGGTTAGGTTAGGTTAGGTTAGGTTAGGTTAGGTTAGGTTAGGTTAGGTTAGGTTAGGTTAGGTTAGGTTAGGTTAGGTTAGGTTAGGTTAGGTTAGGTTAGGTTAGGTTAGGTTAGGTTAGGTTAGGTTAGGTTAGGTTAGGTTAGGTTAGGTTAGGTTAGGTTAGGTTAGGTTAGGTTAGGTTAGGTTAGGTTAGGTTAGGTTAGGTTAGGTTAGGTTAGGTTAGGTTAGGTTAGGTTAGGTTAGGTTAGGTTAGGTTAGGTTAGGTTAGGTTAGGTTAGGTTAGGTTAGGTTAGGTTAGGTTAGGTTAGGTTAGGTTAGGTTAGGTTAGGTTAGGTTAGGTTAGTTAGGTTAGGTTAGGTTAGGTTAGGTTAGGTTAGGTTAGGTTAGGTTAGGTTAGGTTAGGTTAGGTTAGGTTAGGTTAGGTTAGGTTAGGTTAGGTTAGGTTAGGTTAGGTTAGGTTAGGTTAGGTTAGGTTAGGTTAGGTTAGGTTAGGTTAGGTTAGGTTAGGTTAGGTTAGGTTAGGTTAGGTTAGGTTAGGTTAGGTTAGGTTAGGTTAGGTTAGGTTAGGTTAGGTTAGGTTAGGTTAGGTTAGGTTAGGTTAGGTTAGGTTAGGTTAGGTTAGGTTAGGTTAGGTTAGGTTAGGTTAGGTTAGGTTAGGTTAGGTTAGGTTAGGTTAGGTTAGGTTAGGTTAGGTTAGGTTAGGTTAGGTTAGGTTAGGTTAGGTTAGGTTAGGTTAGGTTAGGTTAGGTTAGGTTAGGTTAGGTTAGGTTAGGTTAGGTTAGGTTAGGTTAGGTTAGGTTAGGTTAGGTTAGGTTAGGTTAGGTTAGGTTAGGTTAGGTTAGGTTAGGTTAGGTTAGGTTAGGTTAGGTTAGGTTAGGTTAGGTTAGGTTAGGTTAGGTTAGGTTAGGTTAGGTTAGGTTAGGTTAGGTTAGGTTAGGTTAGGTTAGGTTAGGTTAGGTTAGGTTAGGTTAGGTTAGGTTAGGTTAGGTTAGGTTAGGTTAGGTTAGGTTAGGTTAGGTTAGGTTAGGTTAGGTTAGGTTAGGTTAGGTTAGGTTAGGTTAGGTTAGGTTAGGTTAGGTTAGGTTAGGTTAGGTTAGGTTAGGTTAGGTTAGGTTAGGTTAGGTTAGGTTAGGTTAGGTTAGGTTAGGTTAGGTTAGGTTAGGTTAGGTTAGGTTAGGTTAGGTTAGGTTAGGTTAGGTTAGGTTAGGTTAGGTTAGGTTAGGTTAGGTTAGGTTAGGTTAGGTTAGGTTAGGTTAGGTTAGGTTAGGTTAGGTTAGGTTAGGTTAGGTTAGGTTAGGTTAGGTTAGGTTAGGTTAGGTTAGGTTAGGTTAGGTTAGGTTAGGTTAGGTTAGGTTAGGTTAGGTTAGGTTAGGTTAGGTTAGGTTAGGTTAGGTTAGGTTAGGTTAGGTTAGGTTAGGTTAGGTTAGGTTAGGTTAGGTTAGGTTAGGTTAGGTTAGGTTAGGTTAGGTTAGGTTAGGTTAGGTTAGGTTAGGTTAGGTTAGGTTAGGTTAGGTTAGGTTAGGTTAGGTTAGGTTAGGTTAGGTTAGGTTAGGTTAGGTTAGGTTAGGTTAGGTTAGGTTAGGTTAGGTTAGGTTAGGTTAGGTTAGGTTAGGTTAGGTTAGGTTAGGTTAGGTTAGGTTAGGTTAGGTTAGGTTAGGTTAGGTTAGGTTAGGTTAGGTTAGGTTAGGTTAGGTTAGGTTAGGTTAGGTTAGGTTAGGTTAGGTTAGGTTAGGTTAGGTTAGGTTAGGTTAGGTTAGGTTAGGTTAGGTTAGGTTAGGTTAGGTTAGGTTAGGTTAGGTTAGGTTAGGTTAGGTTAGGTTAGGTTAGGTTAGGTTAGGTTAGGTTAGGTTAGGTTA